>OZ025289.1:135368303-136010803 GCA_964019185.1 Maratus speculifer | reverse complement strand
ATAACGAAATTGAATGTAAACAAATAGTAATAGCCAAAGAAGACATCAATATAGATCCAAGAACAGAATTTTTAGTTCCTGCTGTAATTAAAAATGAAATTGATTATCGATTTGGCCATATAGATTATCCCGAAGACAATAGTACGCAAGCAGGAGTATTGGTGGCTTCTTCTGTGGTAGACCTCTCGAAAAAGACCATTCCAGTCAGAATTGCTAACATCAGTGATAAGACGAGGACTATCAAGAAAGGAGAGGTGATAGCATCATGTGCTCCTGTGACATGCATAAGTCAAAATTCCAGTCACTCTGAGAAATCTTCAGATAATTTAGTCAAAGATATGTTACAAAATACAGATTTAGATCCAAAACAGATGGATGCTGCGGAAAATTTAATTAGGGAATTCCAAAGTTTATTCTCCCAAACATCTGAAGACTTTGGACGAACCAAAATGGCACATAACCGAATTGATACTGGAGATCACTCACCTATTAAACAACACCCTAGACGATTACCTTTTGCCAAGCAAGAAGAGGTGCAAAATTTAATTAAGGATATGGAAGAAAATGACGTCATCGAACCATCGACAAGTCCATGGGCGTCTCCCATTGTATTAGTAAGAAAGAAAGATAGTTCAACCAGATTTTGTGTAGACTACCGCCGACTGAATGACGTCACTAAAAAGGATAGTTACCCTCTACCAAGGATCGACGACACTCTCGACACACTTGCGGGCAACACTTGGTTCTCGATTCTGGATCTGAAGAGTGGTTACTGGCAGGTAGAGATCCATCCGGTAGACCACGAGAAAACTGCTTTTACAACGGGACAAGGATTATGGCAGTTCAAGTAGTTCAAGTTTGGTCTGTGTAACGCACCTGCAACTTTCGAACGGCTTATGGAAACGGTTCTCCGGGGGCTGTCATATGAAGCATGTCTTGTTTATTTAGATGATATCATAATCATAGAAAATCTTTTGATGAACATCTGAACAACCTCAGGCGGGTGCTACAAAAATTAAAGGAAGCTAATTTGAAGTTAAGCCCTTCGAAGTGCAGTTTGTTTCGAAATGAAGTCGCCTACCTTGGACACATCATTTCAGCGGAAGGAATTAGGACTGATCCAGAGAAAATATCGGCAGTGAAAAATTGGAATCGTCCAGCAGATGTTCACCAGCTTCGGAGCTTTCTAGGATTATGCACCTATTACAGAAAATTTGTCAAAGGCTTCTCGATGATTGCAAGACTACTTCATAAATTAACAGAAGCCAAAAATTTATGTGGGCACAGGAATGTGACGCTGCTTTCGAAAAGCTTAAGGAGGCCTTAACATCCACTCCAATTCTGTCATATCCTCAAATCGATAAACAGTTTATACTTGATACGGATGCAAGTAACGAAAGCATTGGCGCTGTACCGTCCCAGGAAATCGACGGCCAGGAGCGTGTTATCGCCTATTTTAGCAAGTGCTTATCAAAGGCAGAGCGAAACTACTGCGTAACAAGAAAAGAGCTTCTTGCTGTAGTGAAAGCCATAGACCATTTTCATCACTATCTTTACGGTCGAAAATTTCTGATCCGAACTGATCATGCTTCTCTAACTTGGCTATTGAATTTTAAGAACCCTGAAGGCCAGATAGCCAGGTGGATACAAAAGCTACAAGGGTACGATATGGAGATACGCCATCGAAAAGGCTCATCACATGAAAATGCAGATGCTCTCTCAAGAAGACCCTGCTCAGAGAATTGTAGATACTGCGACCGGGTTGAGAAGAAATTTAATGTCAAAGGTCCTATAGTAAGACAAGTTACAACTGGGTCTACATCATCGCAAGATCCGTGGAGTGACGAGAGCCTGCGTAAAGATACCCTTGCTGATCCTGAAATTAAGCCAATTCTAGAGCTGAAAGAGGAGTCCAACAGGAAGCCCAGCTGGCAAGACATGGCCCATTACCATCCTACGACTAAACGTTATTAGGCTCTCTGGAATTCCCTACATTTGAAGAACGGTATTTTGTACCGAAAATGGGAGTCTGACGATGGAAAAACATGTAGATGGCAACTACTACTCCCTAAGTCGAGAATTTCTATGGTCCTTCAAGAACTACATGGTAGTCCCACAGGAGGTCATTTTGGTGTAATGAAGACCCTTCGAAAGGTTCGAGAGCGTTTTTACTGGAATAATGTTCGCAGTGATGTAGAGAAGTGGTGTCGAACTTGTGACACCTGTGTAGCACGTAAAGGTACAAAGAGGCGCACCCGTGGACGATTGCAGCGTTATAATGTAGGAGCTCCTTTCGAACGAATTGCTCTAGACATCCTGGGTCCTCTTCCTAGAACATCTGATGGCAATAAGTACATCCTGGTTGTCATGGACTACTTCACTAAGTGGCCTGAAGCCTACGCCATTCCTAATCAAGAGGCGGTAACCGTAGCAGACATACTGGTTCAACACTGGGTTTCCAGATACGGAATTCCATTTCAAATCCATTCCGATCAAGGAAGAAACTTCGATTCGACTGTGTTTAAGGAAATATGTGGACTACTCGGCATGGACAAAACTCGAACTACACCTCTACATCCTCAATCGGACGGCATGGTGGAGCGTTTCAATCGTACCATCCTAAATAGCCTCTCTCTCCTAGTGTCTAGAGACCAACAGGACTGGGACAAGAAATTGCCTCTTTTCCTGCTTGCCTACAGGAGTGCCACTCATGATGCCACTTGTTACTCCCCTTCTCAAATGCTCTTTGGTCGTGATCTTCGTCTGCCTGCGGATCTTTTGTTTGGCCGTCCTCCTGACGCTCCTTTGTCGCCTGAAGAATACGTGGATGGACTCCAGGCACGGATTGAGGAGGTTCATTGTCTAGCGAGGAACTAAATCGGATTGGCATCAGAAAAGATGAAGACACGGTACAACATAAAGGCAACTGGACATGAGTTCAACGAAGGTGACAAAGTTTGGTTGTGGAATCCCATACGTCGTAAGGGACTGTCGCCAAAACTACAAAGAAACTGGGACGGTCCTTACACAGTCGTCAACAGGCTGAATGACATCGTCGTACGCATACGAAAATCGCCACACGCCAAACCCAAGATCGTACACTATAACCGGCTAGCCCCTTATTTTGGCCAAAGTGATTAGAAATTCAAAACTGGAATTTCAGACCATGGTCATGAAAGTCACTTTTTTGTAAATATGTAAATAGTAATTAGTTCTTATTTATGTAAATCTTATTATTTTTATTTGTTTATTTGTTTATTTATTCTAAATGTTTTCCTCTAACTCAAGGACTGCTCTGCCCGGGACGTGCAGTCTTTGAGGAGGGGGTAGTGTTACGAATTTTGTAAATAGTTAGTGTTTGTACTGTAAAATGATGTAAATAATCTTATTAAGCTCCATTTCTTTACTAATATTAGTTTTTGTTACATTGTCTCTGTTATCAAGCAAACTTGTCTATTATTTTCAGTGAATGTCTATGGCAGCTTTGCGAAATATTAGAGATATCGCCAAGTTGGCGTCACTTTTGACGTCTAATTTTGGTCGCCAAATTTGGCGATATATCGCCAAGTTGGCGACAAACTTGGCGATTGTAACCCTTCCCTCTCTATGGTAACCCCATATAGATATACTGATCCATTGAATGTTGTTCCGTGGTTTTGTGGATTTTTCGAGAAGGTTGTAGAAATTTCCAGCACATGCTGCGAGCCTATATAAGGAGAGCAATACGAGCTGTTGTGGTTATTATTCATCAGTCAGTCATTGAGTGAGCTGCGATTGTAAGCAAGTTTGCTTGAATTTTCTCTACATTGTTTTGAATGTGATTTAGCGTTGAGACATTGTATAAAGAGTCTCTGGGACCTATATCTGTACTTGTACGATAGGTTTGAACAAAAATTGTTGAATATCTAGTAATATTTGTGAGTTTCGAAGACTCTGTTGTTCTGAAGATCTGTAAATAAATTATTTTCTACTTTTCTAAGAGACAAGAGTTCGAAGTCGTCTAACCATAAGATCAAAAGAATCCTATATACGCAACACTACTAACATCATTTTTGGGCTGTCACAATAAAAAGTGAGGGGAGGGGGCGCCAAACTGAAACTTTGGCCTGGGCGCAGTTTTCTCTTCGCACGTCCCTGGTTTTCAACAGCTTTTTTTGCAGTTGAGTGGCAAATTAAACATTAACATGCCATGTTTGTTAAATGTTCTTTTAAGTGAAAACATGTTAAAATTTGAATTGGACAACTAGCTATGATCACTGTTTAAAACATTGCATCAGAGGTTGTAACTTAAAATAGATACTTTCATTTCAGAATTACTTATAGGATTTGCGTAAATTGATTCACTCTGAGCACCCACCATCCTCCAACATAAAATAAAATAAAACAGGATTTAAACAAAATTATTGACAAATTTATTGCTAATAAAATAACTTTCTTAATTGCCCTTAACGCTCTTTTACTTATCCAGCATATGAGTACAGGATAGATCTTGTAATCGTTTTGAAAATCGAAAAAAAAAAAAATGACTAATTTACACATTTCATACACTGGAGCTTCCGAAAAACATATTTTTAGAAGAAAAAATTTGCCGTCTGTGTGTCTGTAAACGTTCTATCTCCCGAACATATTGAGATAGAGACTTGAAATTTGGTATTATGTAAGAATGGGAAGAAGCCTATTAAATATAAGTAACCTCGATTAACCGGAACTATTTTTTCGGACTCTCGAAATATTCGTTCTGATGAAAGGTGCATAGAATATTTTTAATATTTTTATTTCAAGGAATAGACGTAAAAGACAATAAAAAAGATAAATTTTGTATAAAGAATAAAGTTGATTGGATAATTAATTGTCGCGATATTTCTAATCTTCCACATTCTTCGATTTTTCATGACCCTGTATTTCATTCAAATTTCAGTTCAACGATATAGTTTAATTTGAAATGAGTCTTACTTATTCTAACGCAATAAATTATTAAAAAAATAGCGTAAAGTAAAATCTTTTAGGATAAAATCACATAGGAAAAGTATAAATGCGTCATAGACACGATTCAGACAAGTTTCCTTCTTAAGAGATGTAAATGTAATCTTTTTTTAACACTTTCCAACAAAGTTGAAAAATGTGTATGATTGCAGTTTGACTGGCCGCGCTCTAACTCGAGTAAATATACTGGATTGCCCTGAAATTTTTTGAAGTTATTCATGTTTACCCTAGTAGGAATCCTATTTCAAATGAAGTTTCAAGTATAATTAGTTTATTTACAGGGGCAATCAAAAGTTTGCCATTACATTAAGGCCTATGGAAAAAGAATCATTTCAAATGAATTTTAACGATGTTACACCCTGTCAAACATATTATAATTTATGTGAATATATGAAGTGCAGTAAAATATGCTGTGAAAAAAATTTGTCAGTATAAAAGTTGTAAATATTATTGAGAAAATGCATAGTAAATTTAATCGGATTTTTTATTTTAAGAATTGACGAAGTTATGGATTTTTTCCTTCTTCCTACCCCCTTTTTGTTTTCGTTTTTAATTTTTTTTTCTTTTTTTTTAAGAGTTGCTAATATCAAAACCTTGTAAATGCAAAAGTTTTAAATAATATTAAGACAATCTATGATAAATTTAATTGGATTTGATATTTTGGGAATTGACCAAGTTATTAGCCTCCGATGCTATTTCTTTCAGACAAGCTAAAAAGTTTTGTGTCAAAAATTGTGGTTCACTTTTTCATAATCTGGCCTCTAAAACAAGACATTCATACAATTTAAAAGACCTGGCTGTTTTTTTAGTCATCAGCCCTGAAGTTTCTACTGGCCCGATTTTGATAATTATTATTATTTTTTTTTTTTTAATGCAAGCTGTTTATGTGTAGATATGCCCATTCTGGCTAATTTTTAATTTATTTCCATCTTTATGTTTTATTTTTAATTTTAAAAGCTTTTTCGTGACATTTATTTAAAACAGTGGCAACGGTTAAGCTTTTCTCACTATAATAAAAATTTATTTTGCTTTATTACTTTCCACCAATCAGGAGCTTGATCTCATTGGTGAATGTGTAATCTCATTTCAAAGAAAAAAAATAATGGTTTTCGAAAAATTTAATCCTAATAACATGATTGTACATAATTATTCACTAATTGTGGTACAATACATAGATAATTTACTGAGTAATATTATTAAGTATTATGTAAATAAAATAACAAAAAATAAACTTTAAAAAAATCTAAAGCGAAATTTTGTCGATAAAGAAAATGTCGTCATGCAAAACCAGATAAATTTGTTCCATGAATATAATATACATTGTAGCTGTGTCATGATGATATCATAGTCACCGACTTTTATTCCTGCATCTAAATAAACTGAAATTTCTATTTATTTAAAGATCCGTTGTATGCACAAATCAAAATATTTCTATAAATTGCGCCATTTCTATTTAATTATAATAAATATTTTATGAAACTAAATAATTTTTAAATAACTGCATAAATCACGCTTTTATTTCGAAAAAGATGAGGGTTTCTGAAGGTGTAAATGATGTCATATTAGGAAAAAAAAAGAATAAAACCTGTGATATGCCGGTATTACGATATTTATATTTTACATAATACCAAAAAATTAATTAAAATCATTTCGTTGTATTAAGTTATTTAAAATAAAAATAAATAAAATGTTTTCTGCATATCAGCGACAAACACAAAAATTTTATTCTTTTTAATAACAAAGATATCGTTTTTTTTTTTCGTTGCCATAACAATAAAATTAATTTTGACAAGTTCAAAACAATAAATAAGTTAGATTTATTGCAAGTGCTTTAAATGTGTAGTGGATTGGTTATGCAGTTAACTAACTCCCTATTCCTGTTATTTGAAATGTTTTATTTATATTATAATTATTGTACAGTAACCAACCGATATTTAAACGGAGAAAAAAAAAACTATGCAGATATTTTTGAATTCGTCTTCTGGGGTATTATATTAACTTCCTAAATAATTTGGTATTTAAATAATGTTTAAGGTTTAGAAACCACATTGTAATGTATTCTCACTCCATATATCAACCTCCATATGTTTTATATTTATTGTTCAACTCAACTCAAAACTGCATATATTTCAAGCGTTCCAACTCCTATGGAAGAGCTGTTCGCAAGATTAAAGGCGGGGTCAAGGCATATGCCATCTAGCGGCAGGGGTGCATAACTAGAGGATTATTAAGTAGAGGATTATGGCAGGTTCTTTTGTGTGAATGGCAACAAAACTTTTTTGTTTCTATAAAATGTTACTTCAAAATATTTCGTAAAATAAGTTTTAGGTTTGAAATATTGTAAATAAATATAGAATAAATAAGTGTAGTACGACTAAATATTAACATAAAATATACTAAGATGAAATATCATTTAACTATGCGATACAAATATTGCTGATTAAAATATGTTCGATTTTAATTACGCTTTTAATGTAATGAAAGATGACTCATTAAATTTTGTAAGTACTTATTATATAAATGCAGAATTTTGAAATAGTGTCACATTTTAGTAATTTTTTGATGAGCTAAATTATACAAAATGATATACACCGTAGTATTTCATATGATAATATAATATTTATCAATATTTAGAAATGTATAGAATTTAATACTAGATAAAATATTCAACTTTTATTTACCAATTTCAGACGATAAAAATCCAATGTTTTCTTGGTCGTATCGACTTTTATTATTTAACTTGCAAACTTTTCATTCTTTTAATTTAAAAACCTATTTATTATACGTATATTCGGAATAACTTTAATTTTAAATGTATGTATTAAATGTTGTTTTGTTAAACAAAGAAATATTGTTAATTTATTTGTTTAAATATTTAACGTTCTAGACAATAATTTTCCTAAAATCGTTGCTTAGACTCTTTTTTTTTTTTTTTTTTTTTTTTTTTTTTTAAACAGACAAAGCCATTTTGAGAGTTCATATTAAAAATTCATTCATAAATTTCAAGCTATTCTCTCTATCATGACAGATTAATCAAGTCTACGAGGTTTATTGCAAAACATTTTTGTTATAGTTTGTTTCGATAAAGTCATGTACATTTAAAAAAATAGTCACAATATCATTTTAATTTTATTTTGGGAGAAAAAGTACTAATTAGTACTCATAAGTACCATATAATGCTACGAAAAATATTGACTTTTACCTAAAATTAAAATGACAATGAAACTTTTTTAAAAAACACAGATCTTTTTAATTAAAAATATGTGTATTTAAAAAAAGTCTCATTATTATTTTAATTTTAGGGTAAAAGTCAATATTTTTCATAGCATGATATGGTACTAATGAGTACTAATTAGTACTTTTTCTCCCAAAATAAAATTAAAATGATATTGTGACTATTTTTTTAAATGTACATGACTTTATCGAAACAAACTATAACAAAAATGTTTTGCAATAAACCTCGTAGACTTGATTAATTTGTCATGACTGAGAGAAAATTCAGAAAATATGCGCAAAAGATATGGAGATAATAAACATTTGCGCATATATGACGTCAAACCCACGTCATCCTCTATTTACGCACCCCTGCCGCTAGATGGCATATGCCTTGACTCCGCCTTTTGCTTACGACAGATTCCAGCATTAAGTTGGTACGCTCTAGCAGCTCTGACTCAACTTGATATAATATTTATTTATGTAACTTACTTATGTGGATCTGGCAAATTCCACGGTTGTTAAAATTGTAATAAAGATGCTGTGAATACGCGACTTTTGTGTCTATTTTATTTATCTTAATGGATTCACATGAATTACTTAATTATGTAGTAAAGACACTACAAATTTGGCGACGAGTCAACATTTTTAATTGGAAAGCATTATTTTTCGGAAAAAGTTCTGATATTTCATTATATTTTAATTCTCAACTTGAGATATTTTTGTTCACTGTGTGGTTTCATAATGGCACAGGATCCGACCAATGTGACTGTAGTAAATACTGGCATTGTTGCAAACATCAACCAGTATAATTTACATGATGACTGGAATATTTTTATTGAAAGACTAGCGCACCCGACAGACGTTGTCCTGTCACCGACAGACGTTGTCCTTCTTGGCACCGACTCCAGAAAATCAAATAAATGTACGTAAATATGGTAATACGCAGAATAAACACTACGCTCTTAATTTAATTTCTTATTACAATTATGTAAGGAAATTGTTTTTTACTCTTCATTAGTTTTTGAAGTCGGTTCAATTTTTGATAGAAAAGTTTATTTTTCTCTTTTTAGTTAAAAGTTAACGATTGCCTGAAGTCGCTTAATCAAAATTATAATACAGGAAATATTATTGTAAAGCATACACGTTTGTCAGCAGTGGGGTTCGAACGCGCGATCTCTTTCTTCATGACGCTGAGCTTAAATCTGGCGCCTTAGACCGCTCCGACATTCCGTCCGCACTCCATTCATCAAACTTATTCAACACTTTTAATTAGTGAAAAATCACTAACTATTAGTTTTTGCCTAATAAAAAAAAGTACTGAATCAAATTCGATGAAATATGAATCTAAACCATTCTCAAATCCACTGGAACACACACACAAAATTTCATTAAAATCGGGTCAGTCGTTTAGGAGGGGTTCAGTGCCATACACACGCACAGATTTTTATATATAAAGATAAGCATTGAAAATTTGAGGTTTTTGCGCCGAAGACATCGCCAAATTAGGGAAATGTGAATTATCTCAGGAACTATTGGATTTAAACGAATTTGCTTAGTACCATTCGATTCAGAATGAGAGAATGCACTAAAATATGTTAGTTGAAAAATAACTATAAAAGACGATTTTTAAGGAAATTTTTAAAAGTTCGTTCTTTTTTCTACTCATCTTAGGGGTGGAATTTTCGAAAATCATTTCTTAGCGGCACTTGATGTTATAAGAAGTATTTTTACCTAAAATTTCAAGATTTTTGGTTCGGTAGATTTTTTTGTGCTGTGATTAATACGAAATCATGACTTTTATATATATGGCACTTTTAATTAGCGAAAAATCACTTATTAGTTTTTGCCTAATTACTAAAAAAAACTGAACCAATTTCGATGAAATGTGAATCTGAACCATTCTCGAATCCTCACTGGAACACACACACAAAATTTCATTAAAATCGGTCCAGTCGTTTAGGAGGAGTTCTATTACATACACACGCACAGAAGATTTTTATATATAAAGATAAGCATTGAAAATTTCAGGTTTTTGCGCCAAAGACATCGCCAAATTAGGAAACTGTGAATTACCTCACGGATTACTGGATTTAAACGAATTTGCTTAGTACCATTCGATTCAGAATGAAAAAATGCATTAAAATATGTTATCAGTTGAAAAATAACTACAAAAGCCTATTTTTATGGAATTTTTTAAAAGTTCGCTCTTTTTTCTATTCATCTTTGGGGTGGAATTTTCGAAAATCCTTTCTTAGCGACAATCAATGTTATAAGAAGTATTTTTACCGAAATTTTCAAGATTTTTGGTTAGGTAGATTTTTTTTGTGTTGTGATTAATACAAAATCCTGACTTTCTTTTATATATAAAGCACTTTTAATTAGTGAAAAATCACTTATTAGTTTTTCCCTAATTACTGAAAAAGTACTGAACCAATTTCGATGAAATGGGAATCTAAACCATTCTCGAATCCACTGGAACAGACACACAAAATTTCATTAAAATCGGTCCAGTCGTTTAGGCGGAGTTCAGTTACATACACACGCACAGATTTTCATATATAAAGATAAGCATTGAAAATTTCAGGTTTTTGCGCCGAAGACATCGCCAAATTAGGAATATGTGAATTATCTCACGAACTACTGGACTTAAACAAATTGGCTTGTACCGTTCGATTAAGCATGAAAAAATACACTAAAATATGTTATCTGATGAAAAATAACTACAAAAACCGATTTTTAAGGAATTTTTTAAAAGTTCGTTCTTTTTTCTACTCATCGTAGGGGTGGAATTTTCGAAAATCCATTTTTAGCGGCACTCGATGTTATAAGAAGTATTTTTACCCCGATTTCCAAGATTTTTGGTATGGTAGATTTTTTTTGTGCTATGATTAATACGAAATCCTGACTTTCTTTAATATATATAGCACTTTTAATTAGCGAAAAATCACTAACTATTAGTTTTTGCCTAATTACTAAAAAAGTATTGAATCAATTTCGACGAAATGTGAATCTAAACCATTCTTGAATCTACTGGAACGCACACGCAAAATTTCATCAAAATCGGTCCAGTCGTTTAGGAGGAGTTTAATTACATACACACGCACAGAAGATTTTTATATATAAAGATTGGAGCAATATTTCTTGGCTAACAGGGTGGAAGAGGAACGCAAAGTGCCTGTTCTTTTGACGACGGCCAGCGAAGCTGTTTACAAGATTCTGGAAAATTTGTGCCATCCTGTTACACCATCGTTAAAAACATTTGCTGATTTAAAAAAACTTTTAACCGAACAATTTCAACCTGCTGTTTCAGTGTACCGCAAAAGAATCATATTTGACTCATTAAGGCAATCTCAAGAATCTGTGCGAGAGTGGTACGTGAAAGTACAGTCACCGCCAAAAAAATCATGACACTTTCGATTTTTGATGTTTTGTTAAATATCTAGAAATATACACAAGGAATTATTCTGAAACTCCTGGTGTGTAAACAAAATAGTACACGTCATATATTTTGACAAAGATTTTTCCCCGAAATCTAACAGGGGACCGTCAATAAATTGAAAAGAACGAAGATCTTTTGGATCACCCTATCAAAACTAATGAAGCAAAACAGTTTAAACTGCAGATAATGATTAAGTGGCTTATTGTGATAAGTTGTGTCGATTTTTATGAATATAGCTTGAAAACTCGTAGAGAAATTAAAGTTTTTATAAAAACGGTCCAAAAATTTTCCAAGTTTTTTGCTTATAATTTTCAGAGCTCTTCATAAAACACAATAATCTTTTCAGAAAATATGACAAACAATATTGCACATAACACCCTGTAATCAGAATTAAAAAATAATAAAAAATGTATGAAAAATGAACGGGTTTACTAAATAATTTTTTACTGCGCATGCGTCAACGCTATTAAAATTTCATTTGCATATTATGTTAGTTAAATGTATAGAGCAACTTTTGTGAAAGTCTCAAAAACATAGCTTAAAAACTCTGAAAATTATCGTTACTAGAATATTGTCAAAATCCATTATTCCCAAAATGAAGCAAAAAGATGAGGGGCTGTATCCATATTCCATTGATTAGTACCTACGCAGTATTGCACGTACTACTATATTTGGATACAACTCCTTATCTTTTTGCTTTATTTTGGAAATAACAGATTTTGACCATATTCTATTGACGATAATTTTTAGAGTTTTTAAGCTATGTTTTTGAGACTTTCACAAAAGTTGCTCTATACATTTAACTAACATAATATGCAAATGAAATTTTAATAGCGTTGACGCATGCGCAGTAAAAAATTATTTAGTAAACCCGTTCATTTTTCATACATTTTTTATTATTTTTTAATTCTGATTACAGGGTGTTATGTGCAATGTTGTTTGTCATATTTTCTGGAAAGATTATTGTATTTTATGAAGAGCTCTGAAAATTATAAGCAAAAAACTTAGAAAAATTTTGGACCGTTTTTATAAAAACTTTAATTTCTCTACGAGTTTTCAAGCTATATTCATAAAAATCGACACAACTTATTACAATAAGCCACTTAATCATTATCTGCAGTTTAAATTGTTTTGCTTCATTAGTTTTGGCAGGGTGATCCAAAAGATTTTCGTTCTTTTTCAATTTATTGACGGTCCCCTGTTAGATTTTGGGGGGAAAATCTTTGTCAAAATGTATGACGTGTACTATTTTGTTTACACACCAGTAGTTTCAGAATGATTCCTTGTGTATATTTCTAGATATTTAACAAAACATCAAAAATCGAAAGTGTCAAGATTTTTTTGGCGGTGACTGTAAAGACGCAAGCGGCAAATGCGAGTTTGAAGCTAGCCTGGAAGACAGAGTTCGCGACAAATTTGTGACCGGAATGAAACCTGGGCGAATTCGCGATCGATTGTGCGAAGAAAAACTCACCACCACTTATGGCTAATTTGCTGGACATTGCTCAAAGCAAGGAAGTACTTCTTCAAGAAGCTAGGCTGCAGGAAGTAAACAGATTGCAAGGCAGATCTCCAAAAGAGAAGATGACACAGCCTACCAAAAAGTTCCCCAAAGTTCCCTCGAAAGTCAATCATCAAAGAGACGATAATTTAAAGTGCTTTCACTGTGGTAAACTAACCATGATTTTAAAAAGTGTAAATTTAAAGACTTTAAGTGCAACGCGTGTAATCGAAAAGGGCACATAGTTAAGGTATGTAAATCTAAAGTTACTGTAAATTCAGTAGATGATGGTTTTGATTATATGGATATGTATAGTATGGATATCTCTTATGTAAATCCTTTATTTTTAAATGTTAAATTAGAGGGAAAAGAAGTTAAAATGGAAGTGGATACGGGGGCAGGTGTTTCATGTATTCCCTTTTCATTTTATAAGAAAAATTTGAGAAATATAGGATTAGAAAATACAAATATTAAGTTAAAATCTTATGGGGGACATATTGTAATACCTGTTGGGCAAATTAATGTTACTATGGATCTTAATGGGATTTCAAAAGTAGTTAACATGATTGTGGTGAAAGAGTCTGAAAAATTATTATTGGGGCGAAATGTTTTAAATGATTTTGGATTAAATATTATAGTAGGAAACACTAATGTGAACAGGGTTTCTATAGCGGAAGGCAATTTAGACTTAGTCCTTATTAACAGAATACTCTGAGTTATTTAAAGATGAATTGGGTACTTATAAAGTAGAGAAGGTACATTTGCAAGTTGAGGGTAATATAAAGCCTATTTTCCATAAACCACGACCAATTCCTTTTGCTTTTAAAGACAAAGTTAAGTCAGAGTTAGATAACTTAGAAAAAAAGGGGGTAATTACAAAAGTGGATAATTCTCAGTGGGGCACAACTCTTGTTCCTGTTATGAAACCTAATGGTAAAGACATTAGGGTTTGTGCAAATTATAAAATCACTGTGAATAAATATTTGAAGGATGATAACCATCCTCTGCCTAGGATTGAGGAACTTTTCTCAGCGTTACAGGGAGGACAAAGTTTTAGTAAATTAGATTTATCTAATGCATATAATCAGTTAGTCTTGGATGATTCAACTAGAGAATTATTAGCATGGAGCACACCTTATGGTATTTATTTAGTAAACCGCTTACCTTTCGGAACTAAGCCAGCTTGTGCTATTTTCCAAAGAATAATTGAAAAAACTTTACAAGGAATTGGGAGAACGGTTAATTTGTTAGATGATATTTTGGTCACTGGTAGTAATGAACAAGAGCATTTAAAGAATTTAAAAGCAGTTTTGGAGAGGTTACAGACTGCTGGGTTTCGTGTTAATTTAAAGAAGTGTGAATTTTTCAAAGACAGTATTAAATATCTAGGACACACTATCTATCAGTAAAAATGGTTTGCAAAAAGATAATACTAAAGTTAAAGCAATTTTGGATTTTCCTAAACTACGTAATGTTAATGATGTTCAAATATTTTGTGGGATGGTTAATTATTATTCAAAATTTATTCCAGATTTATCACCAAAAATGAAACCTTTGTATGATTTGTTACAAAAAGATGTAGATTTCAAATGGTCTACCAAATGTCAACAAGCCTTTGAAAATGCTAAGAGAGAATTATCATCAGACCGAGTTCTGATTCATTTTAATAGGTCTAAACCTTTAAGATTATCATGTGATGCTAGTCAAAATGGGATAGGGGCTGTATTATCACATGTATTGGACGACAAATCTGACAGACCAATTTGTTTTATATCCAGAGTTTATAGTCCAGCGGAGAAAAATTATTCAATGATACATAAGGAAGCTTTAGCCATTTATTGGGCATGTCAAAAGCTTTATCAGTATCTGGTATAGGGACTAAATTTGAATTGGTAAGTGATTATAAACCACTATTAGCTTTATTTGGAGAAAACCGTACTTTACCACCTATGGTGGCAGGACGGCTCCAAAGGTGGTCACTATTTTTATCGGGGTTTAACTATACTTTTCGACATATAAAAGGTAAACTAAACACACAGGCAGATGCTTTATCCAGATACCCAGTATTTGATTATAAGTTGGTAGAACCCGAAGAATATGATTATGTCCATTTTATCGAAAACGATGTTCCGATTGATTTGTTTAAAGTTCGATCTGAAACTAGAAGAGACCCAATTTTAGGAAAATTGTTTAATTATATAACATATGGATTCCCTAAAAATGTTACTGATGGTGAGATTAAAAAGTATTTTAGTCGTAAAGATGAATTAAATGTGAATAAAGGTGTAATAATGTGGGGCTATCGTGTTGTGATCCCAACAAAGTATAGAAAACAGCTACTTAATGAACTTCATAGTACTCATGAAGGTATAGTTAAAATGAAATATAATGCTAGGGCTTATTTTTGGTGGCCTCGGTTAGATTCGGATATTGAGCACTTTGTCAAAAGTTGTAGCGTTTGTTCTGAATCTAGACCAGAGCCTAAGAAATGCAAAATCATTTCAGGGAACAAAGCTAATTACCCATTTGAAAGAGTCCATGCAGATTTTTTAGGTCCTATAAAGGGGAAAATGATTTTAATAATTGTAGATACATATTCTAAATGGGTCGAAGCATTTGTTATGAAGAATATGGAGACTAAAACATGCGTTGAAAAGTTTAGGGAGTGTTTTGCTCGTTTCGGTTTACCTAAGATTGTGGAAACTGATAATGGAAGACAGTTTGAATCAGGAGAATTGATTAATTTCTTGCAAATGAATGGGGTAAAATTTCTAACATATCCACCATTTCCTCCGGCTACTAATGGACTTGCTGAAAATGCTGTAAAAAACTTTAAACTTAGCTTAGGTAAATTATTAAAATCACCAACTAATAGCAATGTAAGCTTTGAAACTTTAATGAATAGGTACCTTTTCCACTATAGAAATTCAGTTCACATGACAACAGGGGTTACACCCACTAGTTTAATTTTTAAAAATAAAGTTAGAACTAGATTAGATTTGTTGAAAGATACAAATAAATCGGGTATGGTGGTTACTAAGGGTACCAGAGAGGAAGTATTCAAAGAAGGGTATAGAGTATTGTGTAGAAATTACCGAAATCCAAACAAGAAGGGTTTGGTTCATTGCACAATAGATGAAGTGTTGGGTGATGGAATATATATGTGTAAACTAATTAATGAGGATTTAATTTGGAAAAGACATTTGGATCAAATTATTGCAAATAAAAGTACTTATGATTCTGGAAGTTATATTAATAAAAAGGACAGTAACAACTTCAGTTCAAATTTTGATACTACTAATTTTAATAACAGGAGAGTTATGGATAATGTTGATAACCAGTTTAGAGATAATGAACTTCCATATCCAAATACGGATGTTGATGTACCATCAGACGAACCTCAAAATGATACTGCAATTACTGATCAAAATATATCATTAAAACCAACAATCTCTCATCCAAATGAATTAAAATGTAATAGAGACAATAGTGATTCACAACCAGTAAAATTAAATATACATGAACGTCCTAAGCGTCATATAAAACCAGTTGTACGTCTTAACTTGTAGAGGAGGGTATTGTAATGTATTCTCACTCCATATATCAACCTCCATATGTTTTATATTTATTGTTCAACTCAACTTGATATCCTTCTATAGTAAAAAAAAACTAGCCTTAAAAGGAATGACTCCTGGAATGATGCTGATGTGGAAGATTTCCGGAACTAACGAATCCGGGTTGTCCACTCCTTCCATGAGTCGAATAGACCAATCAGGAAAGGGCTCCGTCTATGCATCGCCGTATGGGTTACCATAAAGAGAGGAAAGGTTACCATCGCCAACAATCGCCAAGTTTGTCGCCAACTTGGCGACATATCGCCAAATTTGGCGACCAAAATTAGTTGTCAAAAGTGACGCCAACTTGGCGATAACTGTAATATTTCGCCAAATTTTTAATTTCTTTACAACACCAGTCGTTTGATACATCATTTGAGAGGTTTGCAACTGCTTATTCATATAATGGATGTCTTGTGTGTTATCCCCCATTCTACTCCCCAGGGGGGATACATTTTTAATTTCTTTACAACACCAGTCGTGTTACACAAGATTTGAAAGGTCTGCAACTGCTTATTCATATTATGGATGTCTTGTGTGTCACCCCCACACTCTGCTCTCCCCAGGGGGGAGTCACATTTTTAATTTCTTTACAACACCAGTTGTGTGACACATCATTTGAAAGGTCTGCAACTGCTTATTCATATTATGGATGTGTTGTGTGTCATCCCCCAATCTGCCCCTCCCAGGGGGCACATTTTTAATTTCTTTACAACACCAATTGTGTAACACATCATTTGAGAGGTCTGCAACTGCTTATTCATATTATAGATATCTTGTGTGTAACCCCCCCCCTCTGCCCTCAGAGGGGGCGCATTTTGTAATTTCTTTACAACACCAATTGTGTGACACATCATTTGAAAGATCTGCAACTGTTTATTCATTTTATGGATGTCTTGTATGTCACCCCCACTCTGCTCACCAGGGGGGCACATTTTTAATTTCTTTACAACACCAATCGTGTGACATATCATTTGAGAGGTCTGCAGCTGCTTATTCATATTATGGATGTCTTTTGTGTCTCCTCCCACTCTGCCCCCCCCAGGGGGGCATATTTTTAATTTCTTTACAACACCAGTCATGTGACACACCATTTGAAAGGTCTGCAACTGCTTATTCATACCATGGGGTATTGGCGAGCGCAGCAAGCAGGGGTAGCCAATAATTTGGAATCGCGAAGCGATTACGCGGGGGGTTGGCGAGCATAGCGAGCAGGGGGGCGGGGCCCCCCTAGTAATATTTATTTATGTAACTTACTTATGTGGATCTGGCAAAGTCCACGGTTGTTAAAATTGTAATAAAGCAAGGCCCCCTCATCATAATATCATTATAAGTTAGCCTTATATTATGATAAGTTAGCCTTGTAATAAAGATGCTGTGAATACGCGACTTTTGTGTCTATTTTATTTATCTTAATGGATTCGTATGAATTACTTAATTATGTATAGTAAAGACACTACATACATTAAAAAGATTTGTAGCTAAAGTTAAGTTCAACATAATAATTTATGTGTTGCTTTCCTTTTTTTTTTTTTTTTTTTTTTGTTATTTTCTGAAGTTTCTGTATTTTTATCATGAAAAGTTATGTTATTCCTATTTTAAGAGGTGACAATTGTTTATTTCGCTCAGTATCTTATTGTGTATATAAGACTGATATATATCATAGCTGATATGTATTCTTTTCCGTCGAATTTCGACGGGTCCAGCTAGTCTATATATTTTAAAGACCTGGCTGTTTTTTAGTCATCAGCCCTAAATTTTCTACTCAACCGATTTTGATAATAATTTTTGGGGTACTACTCTGTTATCCCGTCGACCAGTTTCGCCAAATTATACAAATCGCCAAACTAATAGCCAAATTATACATATTGACATAATTTTTATTTTAAATAATGAAAAAACAAATAATTAGTAGAATATTAATAAAAATACAAATAAAAAGTCGAAATAAAAATAACTTAATGATAGTTTAAACACGTGAATCGTATTTAATGTTATTGAATGTGACACTCCGATCATCCATTATTGGCATTTAATCTTAAAATTTGGCGATAATTTTTTGGTCGACGGGATAACCTAGTAATACCATTTTTTTAAATGAAAGCTATTTATTTGTAGTTGCGTCCATTTTAGCTATTTTTTAATTTATTTCCATTTTTATATTTTATTTTTAATTTTAAATGCCTTTTACGATATTTCTTCAAAATGGTGGCAACTCAGTTTAGCTTTTCTCACGATAATAAAAATTTATTTTCATTATCACTTTCCACCAGTTAGAAGCTTTATTTCATCAGTGAACATGTCCTCGCATTTAAAAGAAAAAAGTTAATTGTTTTCGTAAATTTTAACCACAATAAAATGATTGCGTATAATTATGCACTAATTGAGGTAAAAAATATATATTTACTGAGAAATAATATTAATAATGTAAATAAAATAATAGAAAATAATTTATGATAAAAATTAATGTCTAAAGCAAAGTAAGAAAATTTTCAAATGAGGAAAATGATGTCATTCAGCAACCAGATAAATGGGGATTACAATATGATTACGGTTACCTTTTTCGTATTACTAATAACAGTAACTTTTAAAAAACATTTGAAGAGGAAATGACGTCACTATTTACAACATCGCATTTTTACTCATAACGATATTACATTTCAATATTTCTTTTCATTATGGACACTGAGATTGAGATTTTACTTTCAGATGACTTCAGTTAGTGAAATAATGTCATAGTAAAAATGAAATTAGTTTTTTTTTTTTAATAAAACTATTTTTCTGTGAGTGCATATAAAATAAAATTTCTGGATTTCGCCGGCACTCATATTACAATTTTAACTGAAGATATGCGAATATTTGCATGCAAAATTGTTACTGGCAAACTTGACATTAAGTTTGAAAATATATTTATTATATATTGATTCAATAATGTAATTACTTTTGCTTTTTTTAAAAATCAAATCGAACGGGTCTTTTAAACATTTCATTCGTCGAATTCGACGGGGTTCTACTCGTTTTATCGTTAAAATGCATTTCCTTTTTCTCAGAGTCTATAAAAAAAGCATTTAAACTAAAGAAAAAATCCGTTTTTGGTGAATCTAGTCAATGAAGAAGTAGCACGCCAAATTGTATCTCTTTATTATTCTGCAATTCTAATGTCTTAGAAAGAAATTGCTAATCAATTGGGTATTTCACGCTGTTCTGTTTGCTATTATATTGATAAACACAAGAAAAATGAAGTTAGTTCATTGCATTCTAAACGGAGTCGCACTTCTAAAAGACCTCTATCGATTTTTTTTTTTTTTTTTTTTTTTTTTTTTTCATAATCAGAGGTGAAACTGAATTCTGCAATGGCATAATCTACACTGGTGTCCAAAAGTTAAGCATAATTGGTAATTAAGTAATTATTTTTAAGTAATGAAAGAAATATGAATCGGAATGTGCTGAGACTTCAGGTGTGCAAACAAAATAGTACGCGTCACATATTTTCGCGAAGAGTTTTCCCCGAAATCGAACAGGGGACCGTCAACAAATTGAAAAAGAACGAAGATCTTTTGGATAACCCTGTCAAAACTAATGTAGCAAAAGCGTTCAAACTGCACATTATGATTAAGTGGCTTATTGTAATGTACTGTGTTAATTTTTACAAGGATAGCATGTATATTCGTAGAGAAATTAAGGTTTTTATAAAAACAGTCCTAAGTTTTTTTGCTTATAATTTGCAGAGTTCTTATTATAAAATAATATTCTTTTTTGAAAAAATGACAAACATCATTGTACACAATACCCTGTCATCAGAATTAAAAAATAATAAAAATTGTATGACAAATGAGCAGGTTTACTAAATAATTTTTTACTGCGCATGCGTGAACGCTATTAAAATTTCATTTGCATATTATGTTAGTTAAATGTATAGAGCAACTTTTGTGAAAGTCTCAAAAACATAGCGTAAAAATTCTGAAAATTATCGTTGATAGAATGAGATCAAAATCCTTTATTCCCTAAATGAAGCAAAAAGATGAGGGGCTGTATCCAAAAATCCATTGTTTAGTGCCTACACAATATTGCACGTACAACTATATTTAGGTAAAACCCCTGATTTTTTTGCTTCCTTTAGGAATAACGGATTTTGAGTTGATTCATTTTCAGAATTTTTAGAATTTTTTTCGGGGAAAACTCTTCGTGAAAATATATGACGCGTACTATTTTGTTTACACACCTGGAGTTTCACCACATTTCGATTTATATTTCTTTCATTACTTAAAAATAATTACTTAATTACCAATTATGCTTAACTTTTGGACACCAGTGTACATTCAACTTGTATTTTTTTTTTTTTTTTCTCCCCAAAGCCCTATTTTTTTCGCCTTTTGAGTCCAATTTTAATTTTAACAAAAATTTGTCATGCATAAACTCTTGGCCCATTTTTTAGAAGTAATATAAACTTTAAACTGATTCGATATACAGGGTGTCCCTAAACAAATGGTATATACGCTAGGGGGTGATAGAACACATCAAGACGAGTAATGTTAAATAGGAAACCAAGGGTCCCAAACGTTTTCCAAAGGAGATAGCCGCCATTAAAGTTTGGGGTCCAAAATTTCAAATACACATAAAAAACGGAAAAATTGGTCGATTGATTTGCCGTTTTCACTAAAATTATTCTTTATGTTGGTATTTTCTTAAAAATAAATTATCAAGATAAATTTCGAAAAATGCCGATAGAGGGCGCTTTAGACTTTGAAGTAATGAAAAACTATTTTTTGCCGTGATTTTTTTGCATCCCATTAAATGGTTTCGTAAGCTTAGACTTAAACTTAAATTTTAAGCTCAAAATCTGAATAGTTGGAAGCGGTTAAGTATCACAAACTTAACTGTGTTCAGATTGTTTAAATTTCAAATGATTATAAAAAACGGGAAAATTGGTCGATTGATTTTCGGTTTTCACTAAAACTATTCTTTATGTCGGTATTTTACTGAAAATGAATTATAAGGATAAATTTAAAAAAATGCCGATAGAGGGCGCTTTAAACTTTGGAGTAACGAACAACTACTTTTTACGTTATTTTTTGCATCTGATTAAATGTTTTCGTAAACTTATACTTAAACTTAAATTTTGAGCTCAAAATCTGAATCGTTGGGAGTGGTTAAGTAGCGCAAACTGAACTGTGTTCAGATGGTTCAAATTTCAAATGATAATAAAAAACGGAAAAATTGGTCGATTCGTTTGCGGTTTAAAATAAAACTATTCTTTAAGTCAGTATCTTCTTGAAAATGAATTTTAAAGATAAATTTCAAAAAATTCCGTTAGAGAGCGTCTTAAACTTCAGAGTAACCAACAACAAATTTTAACCGTTATTTTTTTTATTTAATTAAATGCTTTCCAAAACTTGTTAAATGTTTTCGAAATCTTAGATTTAAACTTAAATTTTGAACTCAAATTCTGACGTTCTCAACTCAACGATGTTTTGAACTCAAATTCTCAAACGTTGGGAGGGGTTAAGAAGCGCAAACTGAAGTGTGTTCAGGAGTTGAAATTTAATACCCCCCCCTCGAACACAGTTCACTTTTGCACTACTTAAACACTCGCAACGACTCAGAATTTGATCTCAAAATTTAAATCTAAGCATTTGAAAGCATTTAATGGGATTTAAAAAAATAGCGGTTAAAAATAGTTGTACGCTACTCCAATGTCTAAGGCGCCCTCTATCGGCATTTTGTGAAATTTATCTTTAAAATTTATTTTCAAGAAAACACTGGTTTAAAAAGTAGTTTTAGCAAAAACCGCAAATGAATCGACTGATTTTTCCGTTTCGTTTGAAATTTAAACCCTCTGAACACAGTTCAGTTTGTGCTACTTTACCACTCCCAACTATTCAAATTTTGTGCTCAAAATTTAAGTTTAAATCTAAGCCTACGAAACTATTTAATGAGATGCAAAAAATAACGGCAAAAAATAATATTAGGATGGATTATTTCGTTAATCCAAAGTCTAAAGCGCCCTCTATCGGCATTTTTTGAAATTTATCTTTATAATTCATTTTCAATAAAATACCGACATAAAGAATAATTTTAATGAAAACCGCAAATCAATCCACCAATTTTTCCGTTTTTTATAATCATTTGAAATTTAAACCCTCTGAACACAGTTAAGTTTGTGCTACTTAACCGCTTCCAACTATTCAGATTTTTAGCTCAAAATTTAAGTTTAAGTCTAAGCTTACGAACCCATTTAATGAGATGCAAAAAATCACGGCAAAAAATAGTTTTTCATTACTTCAAAGTCTAAAGCGCCCTCTATCGGCATTTTTCGAAATTTATCTTGATAATTTATTTTCAAGAAAATATCAATATAAAGAATAATTTTAGTGAAAACCGCAAATCAATCGACCATTTTTTCCGTTTTTTATGTGTGTTTGAAATTTTGGACCCCAAACTTTAATGGCGGCTATCTCCTTTGGAAAACGTTTGGGACCCTTGGTTTCCTATTTACTATTACTCGTCTTGATGTATTCTATCACCCCCTAGCGTATATACCATTTGTTTTGGGACACCCTGTATTTTAATTAAGATGTTATGGAGTTTTTGGGGGGGTTTCACAAAACCTCTTTCTATTTCTACCACCTTGGTTCGATTTTACTCATTAAAGAATATGACCGAGATTTTATGCCCCTTTATTTTATGTATCAGTTTGGAAGAGATTTGAGCAGAATTATAGAAGTTATTGTGTCCAAAAAAATCTGATATACATACTAGATAGATAAACTTTTTTATTGATGGTAGTTTTGGGGTCTAGGAGTCACGCACGCTGTAAATCTGAAAAACAATTTCAGAAATTCCAATATAGGAGAGACTGCAGGTAGTATTTCATCCGAAATTTACCTAAAAAAGAAGCAACACTGTTTAATTAGTTATTTAAATTTTAATAAATTAGAAAATTTTAATTAATAAGTAGAGCAACTGCATTTAATGCATACCGTGCAGTATTCAGTGCTTTAATTCTTACCTCAGTGCTTTAATTCTTACTCTAAAATTATTTAACATTCTTACGCTGGCAGCAGCCGAGCAAAATTCTACAAATGATTTAAAAACCTAAATCAGTAATGACTACATAAAAAATAAGCAACTTACGTAATAGTTTTTTTAATCTTTTTTTAAATATGGAAAATATTAACAATAGATATAGGGATATAATTGAACGGGCAATTCAAGCAGGTATAATATCTGAAGACAGCAAGAATACTTATTTGTGTGAGTTTAAGCAAATTTTCTTTTTCGTTTTTCTAAGCTTCCCACTCAACGTAGCGACTTAAACCTAAAAAATATAAATTCTTCTAATCATTATTTTTCTGTCTCATATCAGACAATCTAATAAATTAATCAAGATAAACACGCTTATAATTTTTTGTAAAAAAGAAAAATTAAAAGATAAATATTAAAACAGAAATTTAAAAAATCCAACATGTTTCGATTTTTTTTTTTTTTTTTTTTTAATATAAGAAAAACGTTAAGCTGATCTCGATCTAATTAGTTTGTTGCACCCATTTAGTGATATTTTCTTTCTTTTTTTCGGATCTGTTTATATATATTTTTTAATTATTAATTAATTTTTTAGTATAAAATCCCCGACCGGAGAGAGTTCCGTATCCTGTTTAATTTGGCGCGATTGGCGAATGGATCCAAAATAGCGCCCAAAAACCTTCATTATGACGGTAAAACATGGTTTTTAAATATTTATAAACATATATTTATGTAATAAATGGGGAAGAGTTTCATATCCTGTTCTGGTTGGCGCGATTGGTGAAGAAAAGGAAAATGGTGACAAAAAGCCATTTTAGCAACTTAACAGATTTCTGAAGATGGCAGAAAAACATGATTTTTAAATAATTTATACTGATACACCAGCTTTGTAAGGTCTTCACTTGGTAGAATGCCAAGCCGATTCCATTCGGACTTTGGGGGTAATAGCCTATGAGGCCGAGAAATGATATTAAATATTGTTTTCTATATTTTGTTCCGAGTGAAATTTTATTTTAAAATAAATAGATTGTGGATCTATTATTAGTTCTCGGAATAACTTTTCCAAAATATATATTATCTCCCACATTTTTGTGAATTTTAATAAAAACTTTTTTTTTTTTTAACATTTATAGTTATGGCTAAAATGCAGTTTTAACGACTGCTTGGCATCTGACTTGGCGGCTATGCAAGAAATTCGCCAATTCTAACAACCTAAATATTCAGGGCACTTGTGTGTCATATACTCACTGGGATTTACTTGGCGCCAGAATGGTGTTATTTTGCCTAATATGGCAACCCTGATAGTGTTTATTTTTTAATAAATTGTTTATTTACTTTAATTTTTTTTAATTATATAAAATGTTTTTTGCTCTATTGTTATTTGTTTTTAAAATTTATTATATTTATAAATTGTTTTATTTATTGTTATTTTTTTAATAATAAAAAATAATTTAAAAATGTATATTTAACCAGCATTCGAAAATGAGGTTTTCGCCAAATTGACGTTAATTTTTTTTTTTTTTTTTTTTTTACCAAACCTTGCGCGTATATGATATCTGCGTCATTTCTCATTTTCATATCCAATGTATGCAAATAATATAAATAAATAATGTACACAATAATGTAGCGAAATAATTTTAAAAAATTGCTAATCTGGCAAGTTTTAAAATCACACCATTCAGGCGTAATTCTAAAAAGATTAAGTTACGCTATATTGCGAGGGAAAAAGTTATAACCATACCTTTAAATCATCTTTTTTATTATATTTGTCTTTTTTTTTTAACTTATTTTAGTGTAATTGAATTACAATGTAATGTTTAGAAATAGATGATTGAATTAGAGAAACAAAATAATTCGCAAAAAAAATTCGACATATCTAGGATGTTTAATAAATAAACTCATCCTCGAGATGGTACGAACTCTCCCATTTTCGCATTGGACTCGCTCTTTTCGCCCATGCGCAGTTCTGTCCAGGTTCCTCTCAAACGTGGTTTATCAGTAAACTACATATATTTATTTAATAAATGTTATATATGCCACATGTTAAAAAAATATATGATGTTTATATAAATATTTTATGTACTTAGATTTAAAAAATAGCAATAAATAAAAGAATAATTAATAGCTATAGAATAAAATAATTTATATAACTAAAAAAAGAAGAAAGGAAAAGTAAATAAAAAATTTAGGTACTTCTAGGTTATCCCGTCGACCAATTTCGCCAAATTATACAAATCGCCAAACTAATAGCCAAATTATACATGTTGACATAATTTTTATTTTAAATGACGAAAAAACAAATAAATAGTAGAATATTAATAAAAAGTCGAAATAAAAATCACTTAATCACATTTTAAACACGTGAATTGTATTTAATGTCATTGAATGTGACATTCTCGATCATCCATTATTGGCATTTAATCTTATAGTTTGGCGATAATTTTTTGGTCGACGGGATAACCTAGAAGTACCAAAATTTATTATTAAATAAACAACAAAATCCAGATTACCATAACAGGCTAAATAACGATATTTTGGTGCCAGTTATAGGTACCCAGGTGCGTATATAACATCTGTGCCAATTTTGTTTTACAACAGAATATTTCATGGTGAGAAACAATGAAAACGATTCTTTCGTGATCAGATCTACTGTCAAGCTTAACGCATAATCTTTCGCCTTGGCGTCAAATATAAGAAATGCTGGTGGTAGCAATTTGGTTTCAAGACAAACAAAATGTTGCCAAAAAATATTAAGCTCTTTGTAAGATAATGTAATTAAATATAGACAGAAAATCGGAATGCAGTATTTTTTGTTATGAAAAATGTATTAATAGAAAAATAGGTACTTTTCCAGCATAGAAGCCTTGGCGAGAGAAGAGAATTTGTCTTGTATTTTCTCACAAGCTACACTATATTAACTAAAGGTGATTGGCCACTTACGATTTTAGATATTTTGTTAAATTTCTAGATAAATACATGAGGAATTATCCTGAAATTCCAGGTGTGTAAACATAAGAGTACAGGTCATATATTTCCGTGAAGATTGTTTCCTGAAACTCCATAGGGGACCGTCAACAAATTGAAAAAGAACGAATATCTTTTGGACAACCCTGTAAAAACTAATGTAGCAAAAGCGTCCAAACTGTATATTATGATTAAGTGATTTATTGTAATAAAATGTGTTTATTTTTATGCGGATAGCATGTATATTCTTAGAGAAATTAAGGTTTTTATAAAATCAGTCTCAACTTTTTCCAAGTTTTTTGCTTATAATTTGCAGATTTCTTAATATAAAATAATGTTCTTTTTTAAAAATATGGCAAACAACATTGTACACAATACCCTGTAATCAGAACTAAAAAATAATAAAAATTATATAAAAAACGAGCAGGTTTACTAAACAGTTTTTCATTGCGCATGCGTGACGGCTGTCAAAATTTCATTTGCATATTGTATTAGCTTAATGTACGGAGCAACTTTTGTGAAAGTCTCAAAAACATAACTTGAAAATTCTGAAAGTGTTCGTCGATAGAATAAGCTTAAAATCCGTTATTTCCAAAATATAGCAAAAGGATGAGGGACTTTATCCATTTATCCATTAATTAGTGTCAATATAGAATATACAATATAGCACGTACCACTATATTTGGATACAACCTCTTGTCGCAAAACATATTCCGATTAGTTTTTTAATCATTGAAAAAATGGTTGTTGTTTTCGGTGGAGGATTGACAAAATGGCGTGGTCACTTTTGAATTTAAATTAAATTCTTTACCTTTAGAATAATTTTTATTTGAATTTAAATTAAATTCTTTACTTTTAGAAGAATTTTTATTTGAATAGGAAATTAAAATGTTTAAAATCATTGTAATAAAGCAGAAAACTAACAAATTTAAAAATGGGTAGACGGAAATTAACAAATACGGAAAAAGCCGAAGCCAAAGAAATGAATGACCGTGAATGTCGCATTCAATGACATTAAACACAATACGCGCACTTAAACAATCATAAAGTGATTTTTCTTTCGACTTTTTATTAATGTTTTACTAATTTATTTGTTCTTTTGTTATTTAAAATAAAAATTTAGTCAACATGTATAAGTTGCTTATTAGTTTGGCGATTTGTATCATTTGGCGAAATTGGTCGGCGGGATAACTAAGTAGTACTGTATTTGGTTTGGCGCAAAAACGTCTTTCAATGCAGATGTAAGAGAGCCCGGTATTGCGCTTATTTCTATTTACGCGTATCAAATAATTAATTGATTAAAATCATTATATTTTACTTAATATCAAAAAAACTAATTAAAATAGTTTTACTATATTAAATTACTTGTAAAATAATAATAAATAGAACGCCTTCAGCATATCAACAACAAACAACACTTTTATTCTTTTAATAACAACAATATCGTCTGCCTTTTTGTTGCCAACAAATGAACGGAATTTTTACAAGTTCATGGAGGCTACATTACTCCCTCCCCAGTAACATAGTTACGATACAAATATAATATATACAGAAATATAAAATAGAAACACAATATATTAAATAAAATATAAAAAAGTACATAATTAGTCTCTGTAACGTTTCGGAAACCTTACTTGTCTACCAGAGCGTGTAGTTTTCTCACGAACATTTTTATCAGGCAAATCTGAATGTTCATTTTTGATTATTGATGGCACAGGCACAGGTAGTTGGTTATCCGGTAACTCGTGATAAGGAGTGTTCTCATTACATTTGTTAATAAATAAGCAGGTTTCAATCTATCTATGGATATGTTGATATCTCTTTCCTTAATTTTTACTGTATAATACTTTTCGTGTCTTTTGACAACTGGAAAGGGTCCATCATAAGCAGGTTCTAGTGGTTTTTTAACCCGATCAATGCGTATGAATACATGGCTAGAATTGTGCAAGTCCTTATGAACAAAATTTTTTTGAGAAGGCTGTCGGCGAGTTTTAAAAGGTTTTAACTCTTCCATTTGCTTCTGCAATTCTTTAGCAAAGGTTTCTGTGTCGATAATAGTTTTCGGTTGTTCAAAAAATTCTCCTGGTAGCCTGAGAGGTTTTCCGTAGACCATTTGAGCAATGGTAAAATTTGTATCACCACGTAAAGCTGATCTCAATCTCAATCCCAATAATACTGTAGGTAATGATTGAGTCCACTTAATTGTATTTTGCGCTCTAATTGCCGCTTTTAAAGTACGATGGATTCGTTCTATCTTCCCATTACACTGTGGATGATAGGCTGTTGTTGGGCTCAATTTAAAACCACAAATAATACTTAAATTGTGGAATAATTCTGATCTAAATTGTTTTCCTCGATCCGTGATTATACGATGTGGAAAGCCAAAGCGAGAAATCCATTGATCATAAAATGCTCGAGCAACTGTTGGAGCCGTCACATTTTCTAAAGGAACTACTTCTATCCAACATGTGAAGCGGTCAATACAGGTTAGGCAGTATAATTTTCCTTCAGACGGTGTTAGTGGACCTATGATGTCAATATGAACGACACTAAATTGTTCATCTGATTCTTCAAAAGTGGCAAATGGAGAATGCGTATGTCTGCCAATTTTGTTTTTCTGACAATCAATGCAGGATTTTGCCCACTGATTAACATCTTTCCTAATGTTTGTCCAAACCTTGAAGCTACTTGTTTTACTGTATTTTTCACTCCAGGATTAGCTAAATTGTGGATTTTCTTAAAAATTTGTTCTCTAAAAGCTTCAGGAATAAATGGTTGGATTTTGGAAGTTGAAATATCACACCAAAGAAGTTTACCTGAATCCAAAGGATATTGTTTGAAATTTAAAGATGGATTTAAACGTAATTTTGTAAGTTCTTCATTATTAATCTGCCCATCAGAAATTTTGTCATAATCTATTGTAGAAATCGATTGTATTCTGGATAATGTGTCTGCAACTGTATTTTCTACTCCATTAATATGTCGAATATCTGTTGAAAATTGTGATATATATTGTAAATGACGCAACTGTCTAGGCGAAGCTTTTTCATTTTTTTGCTGAAAGGCGAATGTTAAGGGTTTATGGTCTGTATAAATTATAAATTGTCTTCCTTCTAACATATGTTTAAATTGCTTTACAGAAAGATATATTCCCAGTAATTCTCGATCATAGGTACTATAACTTTTCTGAGCATTACTTAATTTTTTTGAAAAAAAGGCTAATGGTTTCCAGCAGCCTGCTTCAAATTGTTGTAAAACTGCACCAATGGCAAAATCAGAAGCATCACAAAAGAGAGATAATGGAAGATCAGGATTAGGATAGGTCAATAAAGCAGCATTGGCTAGGTCTTCTTTACATTTTTCAAATTTTTCTTTTGTTTCATCTGTCCACGAAATTTTTCTTTTGTCTTTCTTTTTCGCCCCTTTTAAATACTCATGAAGTGGTGCTTGATTTTCAGCAGCATTTTTTATGTATCTTCTATAAAAATTCACCAGGTCAAGGAAAGTTCGTAATTCATGGATTGTTTCCGGTAATTTATAATTTTTAATTACTTCTACTTTTTCGGGGAGGGGTTTTGAACCTTCAGGAGTAATCATGTATCCTAAAAATTGTAGCTGGTTTACTCCAAAAACTGATTTTGCAATATTTAAACGAAGGCCATATTGATCCAATCTTGAAAAAACTAATTTTAGATGTTCTGTGTGTTCATCTTCCGTTGAAGAAGCTATTAAAATATCATCTAAATATGGGAAAACGAAGTCCAATCCGAAAAATACTTCATTAATGAAACGCTGAAACGTATATGGAGCATTCCGTAATCCAAAATTCATCACATTATATTAAAATAATCCAAACGGCATTATTATCTCTGTTTTTTGCTTATCCTCTTCTGCAATGGGGATCTGAAAATAGGCCTTAAATAAGTCAATTTTTGAAAGTATTTTCTTTCCTTTTAATATATGCTGAAAATCTTCTATTCTGGGAATAGGGTAACGGTCGGGAATGGTTCGAGCATTAAGGCGTCTGTAATCCCCGCACGGTCTTAAACTTCCATCTTTATTGTTAACTAAATTAAGTGGACTAGCCCATGGTGATTTGGATGGTCTAATTATATCATTATCCAACATAAACTTGAATTCTTGTTTTGCTAAATTTAATTTTTTTGAGTCTAATGGGCGAGGTTTAAAATAGACAGGCGAACCTTTAGTATCAATATAATGCTTTACATTGTGTTTGGAATTACATATTAAAAGATTTGGCTTCGTTAAATTAGGATATTGTAATAACAGATGTGCATATTGAGAATTTTTGTCAGTTGTACTTATGCTATCAGCACTTGATACACACATAACATCGCTTTTAACAAAAAGGTTAGTAACACCATCTATTAATTTTTTATTATGTATATCAATAAGCAATTTAAATTTATTAAGGAAATCTGCACCTAAAATTGCTTTGTCTAATTTTGCTATTATAAAAGGAAATTGATATTGTCTACGTAAGCCCAAATCTAGTGTTAAAATTTTGAAACCAAATGTAGGAATTATTGAACCATTTGCTGCATACAATTTGAAAGAGTTGCATATTTTATGTTTGGATGAAGCAAGGCTAACTTATCATAATAACAATTATGATAAGGGGGCCTTGGGATGAAGCAGGAATAATTGATAAATCAGCTCCACTATCAACAAGAAAGCGTAAACCGGTTGTTTTGTCTTTAACAAATAAACGGTAATTACGGCAATCTTTAAATTCTTCAGCAGCAGAATTTGCCGCTAAAACTACTGCTGATCGGAGTTTTACCGATTTTTTCCAGCTGCACGGACTTTTACATTTATTAGGATAACACTGATTATCAAATTTAAAGTGGTAGTAACAATATTTCCCATTTGGATTAAATCGTTTTCTCGATTGACTTCTACTTTCATTTCGTTTAGTACCAGATTTCCGACTTTTACTTCTGGATTGCCTCTTAATTTTTAATGCCGAAATCTGGTTTTCCAACATAGAAATTTTCTCAAGTATTTTACTCATAACAGAAGAATCTGAACACGCAGTATAAATTTCTGTTGAAGAGCTCATTTCAAAAATTTTATCTGCCATTAGTGATAAATTATCTAAATTTTCACTGCTTACAATTAGAATATTTTTTATTGACTCTGGTAATTTATCAAGAAATAAAGTTTTCAAAACCTTTTCTGGTATGTTATTTCCACTGAGCGATTTCATTTTAAGCGTTAGTTGGCTTGGCTTCATGTCACCCAATGAAATTCCCGTAAGCAATTTCTTTAGTGATTTTGCCTCACTCTCTTTAAATGTATTTAAAAATCTTTCTTTAGCGGCGGTATATTTATCATCCCGATTACTTTGGATAATATCCCATATATTTTCAATGTATTTAGGGTCTAACTGAGCCACTAAATGATTGAATTTTGTTTCTTCATTTATAATATTTACAAGGGAAAACTGAGTATCAATTTGAAAAAACCATATTTCAGGATTATCTTCCCAGAATGGAGGAAATTTGACGCTTACCTTGTTTGCTTCAGGAACATTGTTTGCTTCAAGAATCGAATTTGTAGACGTTTTCGTTGATTCTTGAGTCATTTTTCAATGTGTTAATGTCCAAAGCAGGGTCACCAGAATTTGTAAGAGAGCCCGGTATTGCGCTTATTTCTATTTACGCGTATCAAATAATTAATTGATTAAAATCATTATATTTTACTTAATATCAAAAAAATTGATTAAAATAATTTTACTATATTAAATTACTTGTAAAATAATAATAAATAGAACGCCTTCAGCATATCAACAACAAACAACATTTTTATTCTTTTAATAACAACAATATCGTCTGCCTTTTTGTTGCCAACAAATAAACGGAATTTTTACAAGTTCATGGAGGCTATACAGAAAACGAGAAAATCAAAAGATTATCGAGCCGCTGAAAACCAATTACGTGTTGAAAGGCGATCACGAAAAAGGAAGCAATTTAATGCCGAACCGATTAATGGACCTTATGCACGCAAGCTGAGGTCGAGGCTAAAATTCGTCTGCTGGCGGTGTTTACTGGCGGTGTTTAGCATAGCAGTCTATGAAGTGTGAGTTTTTAATGCTTGTTTGTTAGAAATACTGGAAAAAAATTCTTTGTTGAAGCAGCATATACTTAATATATTGTAATATAAATTCAAAATTGTTGTTCTACTTGCAAAAAAATTCTCTAAATTTCTAAATTTTTCGTTAAAATGTATCCAGAAAGGCTGAAGTCGTCTGCTAGCGATGTTTGCGCCGGCGCATTCAGGCATTCTGGCGGTGCAGTGACTAGAATAACAGGTTAGCATACCGCCAGCTCTGGCGTGTGACGTCACGTGCATGAGGTCCATTGTAAAACATCATGTCTCGAGGGCGACCAATCCACTAGCCATGGCGTTTTACAATCGGTCGGTTCTAACCAGGAAAATCTGAGTGCCAACAGTGATTCTAACAAGCCGGAAAATGTTATAGCTATTACTCTTTTTCCACCACCTAAAAAGAAAACTAAAAAGCAATCGGCTTGGGGAAAACTGGAAAAAAACTAAAAAGCAATCGGCTTGGGAAAAACTGGAAAAAAACTTTTTTGATTCAATGTCTGATGGACCCATTCACAGATGCATGTGCTGCGATAGACTTTGGTTTAAAACCTCCATCACCAAAATTCTTCTCTGTAAAATCAAACAGTATATGCCAAAGTGTTACAAGTATAACAGTGTATGCCAAAGTGTTACAAGTATAACAGTGTATGCCAAAGCTGTATTTTAATAATGATTACTTTCGCACCAACAATGTTACATAGTTTGAAATGTTTCTTTCGTCGCCAACTTTTATGCTTGGCGATAATGGAGTGATGTAACTTAAACGAACCGTACCTTCAAATTGCAGCATGTATAAAATCATTTATAGCAGTGGCACGGATAATACACAATAAAACAAATGGTATTTAGCTTAAAATGATAGATGAATGTTTCGAGTGAAACATTTTTCAAATGGTTGGTGTAATTTCTTAAATTACATTTTTTTTTTTTTTTCAATAACTCAAAAACTTTTTGACGGAATGAGCTGTAAATTTGGATTTTCGTATTTGTAACGATTAAAAATCCATTTTTGATGAAAATATTTATGTAAGTTACGATGCATATTTTCTTTCGAAAATTAATAAAGAAACTTTTTATTTCAATATAAATTTTTGAAAACCATATGAATTGTAACCTACGAATTTTTTAACAGAAATATATCTCTAATGATACCCCAAACAATCGTATTGGGTCTACCACTGAGTCCCGAACCATTGTTTAGGAACCTCAAGATACATGATTCGCAGAATTATTTCATCTGGGAGCAAAAGGTTAAGTTTCTGAAAAAGAAAAAAAAAATCGACACGTCATGCGTCCTTTACAGATTTTTTTTAATCTTTTATCAAAGGTCCTTCAAACAAGAAATTTTTGTCTAATTTAATCGCAGAAGTGCTTTTATTAAGCAACACAAAGTTTTCACTTAAAAATTAGTGATGAGAGCAATTAGGAACCAGAACATTTTAACTGTTATATATTCGTGAAGATATATGTATCATTTCACTATTACGATTTCTTTTGAATAACATAGTCATTTTTTTTCTTTTTTACAGCTGCTATTCGAGATGAAATATCCGATAGTGAATTTTCAGAAATTGAAAGCCAACTAAATATAGGAAAAGATGAAAACTCATATTTTGATTATGAACCAGAAAATAAGCCCACTAATAGAATAGCATCATTTACCTCAGACAAGAACCCAACTGAAAATGAACAAACAAGAATAGCATCACTCTGTAGTGATGATAGTAAGTCCATACGTTCCGAGAGTTCTGTTGAAAATTATAGTATTCTGGATATTAAAAATTTCAAAAATGTAAATCAGATGACTGGAGATGCTACATCTGAAGCCTCCTCTATAAGACAGGGAAATGCAGTGTCAGCGTCGACTCAAAATATGAAATCAGCAGGTGTTTTATCTAAAGTTATTAAAAAACCTGTTAAAGATCAGATAATAGATTTTAATGTTCCTATATATATTGATATCAACAAAAAGAAAACTACAATGAAACCGCATGCACTTAACGCTTTAAATGTGTCACAGTATGAAATTTCAAAAACTGACAGCGATAAATGCGATAGTTTAAAAACAAATGAGAGGATACAAAATATTAGTAAATGTAGACTTCCTAAAACAAAACTTTTAGTATCAAAAAAGCAAATTAATTCATCAAAAATCATGAAGAACTTCACTAACGTTACCACATTAACTAAATATGTGGATGAAACCCCTGGCGACCAGACTGAATATCAGATGAAAGACAAACATAGTAAAAGAAAAGTAGTATCATTTTCACCAGAAAAGAAGATTGTTGAAAATCAGAAAAAAAATCCGGCAATAATTTCAAAATGTTTGCAGAGTGAATCAAATGAAAGTGGCAAACACTGGGAATGCCAAACATACACAATCAATTCTCGCCGAAGGCTGAAAGATAGAGGTAACTTAGTCAATACAAAGCAGAAACATGAAGCAAAGGAAGACTGTTCTGTGAAATCAGAAGCCCGTAAGAAACTGAATGATGAGAAAATAGAAACAAAAAACCAAATCGTGCCAAGCAAAGTAGACAAATGCAAACCCTGCAATTATTACGACAGGTGTAAATCAACAAGAGTTTTGAATGATACAATGATTGCAGAAAGTAGCAACGAAGACAGGATGCCAGCTCAACATATATCTGTAGAAAATAATACTTGTGGAACAGATCATGGGAGGCTTCTTAATATAAATATAATCTGTCAGTTTTATGATGAGGAAGATGCAAAAAATCAGAGTATTCAAAGTTCTCAGACAACAAAAAGTACTATTAAAACGCCTGTAAAGAAAACAGAAAGTAAGTAATTGCTCGCATCTTTTATTTTTGCATCGTATTTCTTTCTTTTTACTTTCTTCTATCTTCAATAGAAGAAAGCATTGTAATCGAAATTTTTTTCGACTTCCGGTTTTCGACGGATTTACACGTTTTAGGGGTCAGATAGTCCAAAAAACATGTTTTTACAAAATGTCTGTCTGTCCGTCTGTGTGTGTCTGTGTGTATGTCGCCATTCTACCATCAAAAAGTGTATGAAGTTATGCATAGAAATGAACCAAATTTTTTGTGAATGTTTCTGGCTGTGGCAAGCAGGTCCTCCTTCAGTTTTGAAATATTCCGCCCGAAGGGAGCGCTGCAATCGCGATTTTTGTGCCATTTTCAATATTGTACCGACCAAAAGTGCATGAAGTTATGCATCGAATTGAACCAAATTTTTTGTGTAAGTGTATGACTATGGCTAGTTGGTCCTCCCTGAATTTGAAAATAATCCGCTGGAAGGGGGCGCTGCAATCGCGATTTTTGTGCCATTTTCAATATTGTACCGACCAAAAGTATATGAAGTTATGAATCGAATTTAACCAAATTTTTTGTGTAACTGTATGGCTATGGCTAGTTGGTCCTCCCTGAATTTGAAAATAATCCGCCGGAAGGGGGCGCTGCAATCGCGATTTTTGTGCCATTTTCAATATTGTACCGACCAAAAGTACATGAAGTTATGCATCGAATTGAACGAAATTTTTTGTGTAAGTGTATGGCTATGGCTAGTTGGTCCTCCCTGAATCTGAAAAAAAAATCCGCCAGAAGGGGGCGCTGCAATAGCGAATTTTATGCCATTTTCAATATTGCACCACATAAAAGTGTATGAAGTTAGCTCTACAACTGAACTAAATTTTTTGTATATGATTATTTTTTGGTAAGGCAAGTAGGTCCTTCCTGAATTTGAAAAAAAAAAAAATCTGCCTATCATTCTATTGTCCATCAGCTCGTGCAGAGACAGAAATTCGTTTTTATTCCGATTAATTGATTGAAGCAGAAATTTAAGGTGAAAATCAAAGTTGGTATGGTATTGAATTAAAATTATTAAAGCATTAAAATGAGTAACTATTTTTTTTAAATATTAAAATGTATGTATGAGATAGAAGAAAGTTTTGGGATTGGCACATCTAACTAGTTTTATTATTAGTTTAGTTATCCAATTTCTTTTATTATTATTATTAATCTAAATAGTGAAAACAAAAAACAATGAATCGAAAAAAGTAAAAACCAACATAAAACTGAACTTCGTGTTTTCTTTGTTTAATAGCAAATTTCAATACTTTTTTAAAACAGAGATACCGTTAGTAGCGGAAAGATACACTTCAGTTCCAGCAGACATCGATCATTAGATTCCCCTATTACTACTCTTCCATAAAATAAAGATTTTTTTTTTCTTGTGCTCGATACCTTAGGCTTTTGTGCTGCCGGCTCTTGGAAGAAAGTTTTTTATACTTTCATCTAGGAAAACGGAATGGCATTCTAAAACAGCAGGGTAAAAAAACGATCGACCTTAAGGATTTTTTTTTAAATAGTAAATAGTAATCTTTTTTAAAACCAAAGATAGCATTAGAACAACAAAAGTACTTCGAATAGGTGGATATTTTTTGTAAATTTCATCCGGAGAAACAGAAATGGCAGTTTCAGAATACAGAAAAAACTAAAAACAGAAAACAAATCATAAAGCATAAAATTGAACACTGAGTTTTTCCCGGCATGTAATATACGAAACAAACCCATATCTGTTGAAGACAGTCGTTTATTTTCATCTGTTATTATATTAAAATAGAAATTATTTTGATATTCGATAACACGGGAAAACCTTATTTATAAGCTTACACCACTTACAAAATTAAAATACACTGCTGCAGATTAATTTTCTCTAATAATGAAAATTTTAAATTTTTATAGTATTACTTTAAAAATCAAAGAGGCACTACTTGGTTATCCCGTCGACCGAAAAATTATCGCCAAATTCTAAGATTAAATGCCAATAATGGTGTGATACACGCTATTCCTGTTTCTTCACACGACTTTACGGAACACCGGTGTAAAGTGTATATCCCAGAAATTAATAATCCAAGAGTCTTCGACGAAAACAAAAGTTTAATTAGAACATGTAGGACATAACGACGTCACAAACACAGATGAACACACAATTAAATATCGGTAACTATTCAACATCTCCTTCAGGTGCTTCTACATAAATCTTTCGAAAATATCTAAACATCGTGCCCGTAGCACACCCATATTCCAATGGGAGAATATTTAAAATCTTTTTACCTGCATCAAAACATTCGCAGGTCCTCCTACTACCTCGGCACACACACCTCTCTCTTTTCGTACCCCTTCCTCTCCTCACACTCTCGTCCGATCGTCACGTGACTAAAAAGCGGCGCCGTTGAATAAAACAAAAAAAAAACACATCATCAGTCATTACACCTCCCCACGCAAGATTGAAAATACGGTACACACTTATTTTTAATCTGAAATTCGACTGATGATGTTACACTATTTTACAATGGTTACCCAAATTACAATATATATATATATATATATATATATATATATATATATATAATAATAATACAACAAATACAACCGTATCCAGAGAAGATACATCTTCTGGGGTTCTTCCTATCTGCTAATATAAAATAGAATTAAATTAATACTTCATACACACAATATAACATACAATTAACACAAGGCAATACACAAATACTTAATAAACATTAAACAAGACACTAATAGCTGCTGAAAAAATATATATATATAGTTCAACAATGTCCAAGGAATGTTCAATCACTGGGTGCTTCAAAAGTTTTTGAATGTTCTATATAGTGTCCAAGCGAGATAATGCATCGGCATTAATTAGTTTAGCACCCGGGCGGTGCGAAATCATAATGTCGTACTTTTGTAGCGCCAATGCCCATCGCTGCAGCTTCGAAGATTGAGGGGCATTTTTGGTGATAAAAGTTAATGGATTATGGTCCGTAATAAGTTCCACAGGTGAACCGAAAATCCAGGTTTCAAATTTTTTCAAACTCCAGATCACCGCATAGGCCTCCCTTTCAATTTTTGGCCATGCCTATTGAGTTTTGGTGAGTTTTTGACTGGCGTAACTTACCGGATACACTACTCCATCTCTTCTCTGCTATAAACAAGCTCCGATGCCGATTGCAGATGCATCACACTCTATGATGAAAGGTAACCCGATAATAGGAGTATGCAGACTGGGCGCTTCGAAGAGACCTCTTTTTAACGCGTTGAACGCCTGGTCATGCTCTACTGATCATCACAAATTCTCTGGACTGTCCTTTTTTGTCAGTTCAGTGAGGGGATATGCTGTTTCAGCATATTTTGGTATGTAGTCTCTGTAGTAGTTGCACAATCCTAAGACACTTTTTAGTTGCTTCTTGGTTTGAGGCACAGCTAACTTACGAATGGCCTCCACTTTTTCCTGATCGGTCCGATGGCTGCCGGACCCAATGATATGCCCTAAATACTTTATTTGGGGTTTTGCAAATTCACATTTCTTCAAATTAACGGAAAATTGTAACTGTGATAGTTTAAAAAATACCTTCTAAAAATGCACCGGGTGTTCCGCGAACGTTTCGGAAAACACTGCTATATCGTCGATATAAGCTCTGCCAAAGTCCTGGTATTCGGAAAGCGCTCTGTTGATTTCTCGTTGAAACGTCGCAGCAGCATTCCTGAGCCCAAAAGCCATGACCTTGAAGCGATATTGACCTCTGTGCGTCTTAAAACAAGCTAATTTTTAACTCTCTTCTTCCAATGGTATAGCCCAATAGCCTTTGAGTAAGTCTAAGGTTGAAATAACATTCGCCCTGCCAATATTAAATAATAGGTCAGTAGAATTTTCCATAGGAAAGTCATCGACCTTGGTAATGGCGTTCAATGCCCGAAAGTCTACGCACAGCCGTAGAGTTCCATCTTTCTTCATCACGCACACTACCGGATGCGGTGCTTCTTCATCACTTTCCTCAATCAACCCTAATTCTAGTAATTCTTGAATTTGTTTGTCTACTTGAGGTTTTAGAGCCTCTGGAATTCGATAAACATAAGGTTTCTTCTTCTCATTATCATTTAACTTTATTTTGTGTTCACCGACTTTTGCTATTTGTATTTTCTTTGAAAATAATTCTTTATATCTAAACAATAAATCTAACATCTCTCCTCTTTCTACGTTTTCTAAATGATTTAAATTTACTTCTTCGATTTTGAAATAGTTCGAGTTATCCTTTGTACTAGGGGTGGGATGGACTTCCCCTAATTCTTCTTCATTCTCAAAAATTACCCCCATTGCTTGTACCCTAGGAGTAAATTTCCTTATCTTATTCACGCGAACATTTTTAATGTTTCCGTTCGTTAACCTGACTTTGTAAGAATCAGGATTACACCTCGCCACTATTTCGGCTGGCCCTGTCCATCTAGCGTAAAGTTTATTACTAGAGTCTGGGATTAATAAATACACTTGCTCCCCCGGTCTAAATTCCTTATAAATTGCTCTTTGATTCGCATACGCGCCCTATCTGACCTCCGCTACTAGTGAAGCTTGTTCCGCCGCTTTTTCTAAGTTAATTTTTAAATCCTGAAGATATTCGGTGGCACTTTTCCCGAGATTTATAGGTAGTGGAATTTCGCCCGACCATGTAGATTTTAATACCGCCAATGGCCCCTGTCCTCCCTTCCATACATCAACTTAAATGGCGACACCCCCGTCGTACAATTAGGAATCTCTCTATACGCAAATAATAAATAAGGGATGTGTTTATCCCAATTTTTAGGATCGCTCCGAATGATATGGTGCAACATGCGTTTCAATACCTGATTATAGCGTTCAACCAATCCCGAACTTTGTGGATGTCCCGGTGTTGCAAAACTAGGAGCCGCCTCTACCCTAGCATAAAACTCCTGCATTAAACTTGATACAAAATTTCCCCCCTGATCACTTGCTATTACGCGGGGTATCCCTGTCCGCATAAATATTTCTAACAGCGCATCACAAGTAGCTTTAGCCGAAATTGTTCTTAACGGAACCGCTTCGGGCCACCTACTGTGTTGGTCAACCAAAGTACATATTGATGTCTACGCGCTGAAGGTGGTTCAATTTTTCCAATTATATCAATATTTACTACGTCAAATGGGAGCTCCGGTCTCTCAATCGGAAGAATCGGTATCTGATCACTAGCCCTCTCCCGGCTTCGCAATTGGCAGTCCTTGCACGATTTACAATACTCCTCTACATCCCGTGACACGCCTGGCCAAAAAAATGAATACCGAATCCTTTCTTTCGTTTTCCTTATATCGAGATGGTTCGCAAAAATTGATTCATGTGCAATCCTTGAAATTTCCTTCCTCCTAATTTTAGGCACTACTAATTGCATGACTTGATCTCCAGAAACCTTTTCCCTATGATAAAGTAAATTATCCACCATAACAAACCCATTTTCCCCTTGTTTAGCATCTTTAAATGCCCCCTGTAAAGATTCGCAATTCTTTTGTTGCTCCCTGTAAATGGTCGTTTCCGAATACTGATTCGAATTTAAATCCTCACAATCATTTTTCGTTCCAATACAATTAATAATCAAATTCTCTTCAAAAGATTCATTTTCAACCCGCAAACATAAATCTTTACCACTCGTATTCTGTTCTTCTTTCTTTTCCCCCGATAAATTTCCACCCCCCTTTCCGATTCCGTCTCGTTTGTTGGTGCCACACTGTCGGCTAATCTTTTCCCTTCTCCAATTTGCAACGATTGTAATAATTCATAAACCTTTGGAGTAATAATACATGACCCATATAATTTATCTGTTACTGCAAATAATGCATCCACACTATTAAATAAACAATTTGATTCACTCATGTTTAGAGATACCGGTAATGTTAAAAGGTCAGCAGTAATTTGCTCCCCAAAAGCTGAAATCAACTGAATTGTTGTATTTTCATTATTTTTAAATGATTCTAGTATTTCATTCGAATTTATAACAGGAATCTCAGCGGCGCTGTCAATTAATGTTTTTATTTTTTGTTTCCCCACCCAAATTTCATCGTATTGCAACGGTTGAGTACTTACTTCATCATTTTCAAAACATAAAGCTGTCACTTTCGCAATCAATCTCTCGTCTTTATTCTTTCCGGTAGAATCTTTTTTCATTTGATAATGAGAATTTCCCGATCTGTCTTTTTCTTTATTATTAGGACAAAAACGTAAATGAACGATTTGACGGCACAATTTACAAACAGACTTTTTCCTACCATTACGCAAATTAAAATTATTTCTTAGATGCGGTGGTATATATTTGCCAGATGCAGAATCATCAGAACCGCGACAATTTGTCGATTTATCATATAACTCAGAAAATATTCTACCTTTTGATGTAAACCAGTTATCGCATAATTCCGCAATCTCCCGCGCTTTCAACCAATTATCTAATTGTTTTATTTCGACATAGCTTCGCGCTTCTGAGTCTAACGCGTCCATTAATCTATTACTAACTATTAATTCATTAAGTGCATCAAAATCATTTACCTTTCTAAGTTCGCAATAAAAATCCCAATTCGCCCTTAACCTAGATGCAAATTGCATATGATTTTCATTTTTCGCCCTCTTTGCCGAAAGAAAATTTTGAAGACAAGCTTCAGGAGTGGGTTGAAATTCTTTTAAAATTAAAGCTTTAACCTTTTGATAATCCTTCATTTCATCTGAATTTGCATATACTAATAAATGCGCAGCTTTTTCCCCTACTAAATTAAACAATATTTCAACTTTCAAATTTTCCGCAACATTCTTTAATTCAAACGCCCTTTCGAGCGAAGAAAAAAATAAATTCCACGATTCAGGTTCGGTAGGAATCGCAATAGTTAAAGTTTTAACGCTTTTAATTAGAGCTTCTAACGAATTAGTTTTGGGATTTTGTCCATCCCCCCACTATCAGAATTTTTGTTCTCCGCCTGCAGTTTAGCTATTTCTAATTGGTGTTTAATTACTTCTAGTTTCGTTTTTTCTAATTCTAAAGCTGTTTTCTGTTCAGAATTAATATATTCTTTCTCGTTTTTGAGGACCTCTGGTTCCTGTTTTTCTTTTTGAATGCGGTCTGATTGCGGTCTGATACCGTTGTAACGAGAAAGTCTTTGACGAAGTCAAAGTCTTTGCCATATTGTTCACTCCCTTCGATTAATGCCTTTAAATCCACTATTCTATGACCTGGCTCTGCTTTTAAGCCTAATTCTGTGGCAACAATAACCAGATCCTCTTTCTTTAACCCTTTAATAGTAAACATCTTCTTTTACTCAAATGTTGCTATTTTTATCAATAATTATAATCACTAAATACTATAATCACTATACTCATACACTATATATAGAACAATATTCTCTTTCAATTCTAATACGATTATCTCTTTAGAATCATTGTAACATATTCATTAATCTACTATTCATGATTATACAGTTAATGCACAAAAGTTATATTTTTCAACTTTATTATCTTCTTTATTAAAATGTCCTAAATTATCTTTTCTTTTAAACAATTCCAGAACTATAAAAAAATATTCCACTTACTTCTCTGGTTCTTGGCGAAGAGAGCGTGTAATACACGCTATTCCTGTTCCTTCACACGACTTTACGGAACACCGGTGTAAAGTGTATATCCTAGAAATTAATAATCCAAGAGTCTTCGACGAAAACAAAAGTTTAATTAGAACATTTAGGACATAACGACGTCACAAACACAGATGAACACACAATTAAATATAGGTAACTATTCAACATCTCCTTCAGGTGCTTCTACATAAATCTTTCGAAAACATCTAAACATCGTGCCCGTAGCACACCCATATTCCAATGGGAGAATATTAAAAACCTTTTTACCTGCATCAAAACATTCGCAGGTCCTCCTACTACCTCGGCACACACACCTCTCTCTTTTCGTACCCCTTTCTCTCCTCACACTCTCGTCCGCTCGTCACGTGACTAAAGAGCGGCGCCGTTGAATAAAACAAAAAAAAAACACATCATCAGTCATTACAAATGGGTCCTACCCTCCTACTATATGTGTCACATTCGCTTGCCGAAATACATGTTTATAACGTCATCAAGTCATTCAAAATTCGTCTAAATTCGAAATTTTATTTGTATTTTTATAAATGTTTTACTAATTAATTTATTATTTCATTATTAAAAATAAAAATTAAGTCAATTTGTAAAACTTAGCTAATAGCTTCGCGATTTCTATAATTTGGCGAAATTGGTCAACGGTATAACCAAGTAGTACCATCAAGGATGCCGGTATATAAAAATAATTTAAAGAATCAAAAATGCTTGGACTTTTTATTCAAATTTTTCTACTGTTTGCTACAGAAGAGGAATTTTTTCTGGGTTTCCTTGTACCTTTTGAAAACTAAATAAATATCTTGCTATCTTGTACGAATATATTTTTAAACAGATATTCGGTATTTATGGAGTTCTAAATTCCCGTTGTTACATTATGAATTTATCTATGTACATTATAAACGCATCGTATAATTATAACCACTGCTATATGTCTGAAACTGTATCGTTTATTTTGCAGTAATTTTACATTATTGCTTTAAATGTAGGACACTTGAGAATTGAAAATATTGAATAAACATGTGTATTATTCAATCATAGGCTGCAATATTAAATTATGCTATACTTAATGTTTAACTCATTTCATTTCAGAAGCACCCGACGAAAATATTTCTGAAGATGAAAAAGCCAAGAAAACCAATAAAATACAGCGTTTATCAAGATTATTTGCAAATATGAGGCTCAAGAAAAAAACAAATCGTCCATAGTCATGCCCATAAATATGTATAAATAAAAAGTATAATAAAATTTTCATACAGTACAATGATGTTATTTTTCTCAGATAAACGATCAAGTGCGACTATTACTCGCGCTCAGAGAGTTCCGTAAAATCATAGCAAACGCGGTAGCGTTTGGTATAATATGTTTAAGAAATAGAAAGTGCAAACAAGTTTCTAAAATTTCTGGCGAACCAGTTGAGATACGGCAGTGAATTTTTTTTTAAGATAGAACTCGACGAGACGAATAAAATGATAGCATTCAAAAAATTACTGCAGCTTCCAATGGTTTTTTATTTAATTTTAAATGAAAAAATGAAGGCAAAAAATTCAACTAATTCTAGCTAACGTTTCCGTGGATGGATTAAATTCGTTTTTGGTTTATTTTAATGCTCATGGTAAAACTTAAAACAGTTTTTTTTTTCATCTTTGTATGTTTGACGGTCGTTGAGAAAATCGAATTTATGTCTGAAATCTCTAGCTGAACATAGTCTTTTTCTTATATTTGTTTCTTCTTGTAATTGTTGCACGTAAGTTTAAATGAACATAAAAATTGCTATGTATGTAACATAAATAAATAGATTAGATAAATCACGTGAAAAAAATACTTATTTGTTGTTATTTTCATGTATCATATTTACTATCTATTTTAAAAAGCGAAGTGAAATATTTTTTTTTTTATTAAATTCCTATTTATTTAAGCTACTAGCCGCCTCTGGCAACCAAATTGGTCTCCTTAAATTTAAGCTAAGCATTGTAATACTTATTAAATTCCTGTTTTTTTTAGTTACTAGCCGCCTTTGCAACCAAATTGGTCTCCCTTAAATTTATGCTAAGCATTGTAATATGATACTTTATTCATAATTTTATTTACTTGCGCATCTTACTAAATCTGAAGGTTCACATAACGAAATCAACAAATTTAAGCGATCAGGGCAACATTTAAGGGAAGAAAGAGTTCATTATTTCTTTTCTGTTGGTGCGTTTGGCGGATAAATACAAATTGGCGCCGAAAGACCATTTAGCAGATTCTTTTAAGAAGCGTAAAAATATGGTTTTAAATGTTTATAAACATATATTTGAGCCTTAGTGACATAAGGGAAGGACGTACCGGTAATACATCAGGAAAATAAATGCTTGTGTATATGAAACAGTAAATAGGTTGCTAGAATATACATTGCCAAATTTCTTCTCCCGCCAAGAACTTTTTCGTCATGTATAACTACTGAAAAGTATATTAATTTTTTTACTTACAGTATTTTTAATAAGATGAAAGAAAAACGAATAATTTAAATGCATCTGATATAAATGTATTTTAAATTTATGTGTTTTTAAATTAAAGTTGTGCATTTTAAATAAAGTCAGCGACAACTTTATATCTATACTAATAAAAGAACAAAACGCTCTGTCTGTCTGTGTGTCTGCGATGGCTAGCAAAATCTACTGCACGTACGAAGCTCAAAATTTTTTTGAGAGTAGCCCCGAATCTCTCCTGGTGCACCTGAGCTTCAGAATTTCGAAATTCCAATTATTAACTGAGTAATTAATTAAAATCGAGAGGTCACTCTCATAAAAAAAAATCATCTTTTTCCCATTTTTTTCTCTTTCGTTTGTTTACGGTTAGTTGGTTGTGTAAAAATTTTCGCAGAAGTAATAAGAAAGCTGAGACAGAATTAAAGAAACCCATGGAGGAATGAGATAAGTGGAGGTGAAGTAAGCCTTGAAATTTGCAATATGAAACCATATATAAGACGAATTGAAAGAAAGAAATTACAATTGAAGCATATTTTAAGAGGAAATACCAAATTTTTAAAATGGTCTTTGTTCTATTATTATTTATTAAAATAAATGTTCTTTTTTAAAATAAGCAATAATTAAATATCAAATTAAAATTAAATAAGATATTGAAAACATTTGATACGAACTAAAAATTGTATAACTAAAAGTTTCCTTTATTAATGTAATTTTAAATACTTTATAACGTAGGTGAAAAATGTTTATGACTTAGAAATTGCATGTAAATAAATATTTAAAATATAATGATGAAAACATTCTTTTAAAATCATGTATGAAAACTTAAGTAATAAATATTAATCTAAAATATAGATTTCTGACTGCAGACGATTTTTATGTATTAACAAAAATCGCGTTTGAAATGAAATAGACGCCCTCTCGCGGACAAAGTCCGAAACGAAATAGAACTGATATCTTCCGCTGAAATCAGTGTTTAAAAGGCCGATAAATAAACAGTTCTATAATAAATAAATAAATAAACAGTTCTATAACGCATGCAACGTTGGGTTCTTTGTATTAAAATGATCTAAAATCAAAATTTTATACACAAAGTTTAGATCTATAATATAAAAAAGTACATTTGATTTACTCATGGCAAAATAACATGACAACAACACAATGCTTGCATGATTCGCTTGCTCCAACAAACAGCACTATACGTAAATAAACAATTATCAGGTCTATACAACGCCACCATTCGGTCATTACAAACGCGAATTATATTTTCAAGCAAAACGTTAAAATAATTATCTATTCGCGTTTGTAATGACCGAAAGGTGGCGTTGTATAGACCTGATAATCGTTTGTTTACATATTGCTGTTTGTTCCATGCGTAGCATAGCGAAACCCGTTTAAAGAGCTATTTAAAGTGCAGTTTTTTATCTTTTTTATTTAATTATGGGAGATAAATTACAAATATCGACAATTTTAGAATTTCTAGATGCTGGAAAATCTAGTAATTGCTTTAGAGAGGCTGAAGCAATTATTGATTCAAAGAGATTAATAATGTGCGGCATTAATGCAAAGAAGAAGAAATAGAGATTGTAGGCTCGTGTTTACAAACAAGCCAAACAAAAGGAAATCCCCATATTATTTCAGGTTTGCTAGTAAAGGAAAACAAAAAATTGAAAATAAAAAATTTCTCTTGCTCTTGCAAAGCTGGAGCAAGCGAATCATGCAAGCATTGTGTTGCTGTCATGTTATTTTGCCATGAGTAAGTCAAATGTACTTTTTTATATTATAGATCTAAACTTTGTGTATAAAATTTTGATTTTAGATAATTTTAATACAAAGAACCCAACGTTGCATGCGTTATAGAACTGTTTATTTATTTATTTATTATAGAACTGTTTATTTATTTATCAGCCTTTTAAACACTGATTTCAGCGGAAGATGCTCACGGTATCAGTTCTATTTCGTTTCAGATTTTGTCCGCGAGAGGGCGTTTATTTCATTTCAAACGCGAATATTGATATTTAAAACACATATGATAAAATAATTAATAAATTTTTCAAATTTTCCAAAAGTGACTGTTTTTTTCCTCAAAGACCATTAAAATTCATAGACTGGCAAAATGTCAGTTTAACTTAGGATTTTTGAATACAGCTGTTACGTCAGATCGTTGGTACTTCGTATATTAGAATCTATGCATGGTTATCTATGTTGCAATAAATATATGTATATGTATATATGAGGCTTTTTTAGCAGTTTTTTTTAAATCATTGATTAAATTTGAATATATTTTATTTAAGTTAATATTTTATTAAGACTTTAATTTGTTTTTAAAACAAAAATGAAATGGCTGTTTGACGTACAATTGCTCGAATCGGCAGACGATTCATACACAGTAATAAATTATTAAATAGCAAAATAAATTATATATCAAAAATAGTCACTAAAAGAATAATAGCAAAACATAATTTTTAGGTGTATTAACACATAACCCGACCCCAACCAGAAGAAAAAACAGACCATACTCCGATCCAAGCAAGACAAACATTTCATGAGCATAAACTCGACCCAAACCTAAAAATTCCATTTGAAAAAAAAAAAAAAAAAAAACTATGGATTTGATATCTGACCCGAATCAAATCTGAATCGCACAAAAATATTCAAATGAAGCATACCCCAATCCGATCAAGGAAAAATAATGTTCGTGTATATGCAACCTGACCCGAACCTAAAAATTTTCTTTGAAAAAACTCGAAAAATGACCAGAACGAAAACTGAAATCGATAAAAATATTCCAAAGAACTATAACCCGATAAGAGCAAGACAAAATAATTTCCGTGAACATAAACCTTACTCGAACCTAAAAAATTCCATTTGAAAAAAGTCCTGAAATTTTATGCAAACTACATCTGAATCCGATCAAAATATTCAAAAGAACCATAACCGGATTCGAATAAGAGAAAATAATTTCCGTGGACATGAACCCGATCCGAACCTAAAATTCCATTTTAAAAAAAATCTGAAATTTGAATTGAACCAAATATGAACCTGACAAAAATATTCCACAGAACCATACCCGGCTCTGAACAGGACAAAAAATTTCCATGAACATGAATCTAATCCGAACCTAAAAAACTGAACTAAATCTGAATCTGACAAAAATATTCAGAGAAGCATATCCTTATTCGAACAATGCAGAATAATTTCTGTTGATGCGCAACCCAACCTGAACCTAACAATTCCATTAAAAAAACCGAAATCTGAATTGAACGACATCTGAACCCGAAAAAATATTCCAAAGACCCAAAACCGGATCCAAGCAAAACAAAATAATTTTCCTGGACATGAATCCGACCAGAACCTTAAAAGTCAATTTGAAAAAATGCCTGAAATCTGAATCGAACCAAATTTGAATCCGACGAAAATATTCCAAATAACTATAACCAGATACGAACAAGACAATATAATTTCCATGGACATAAATCCAATCCAAATCAAAAAAATTTCTAAAAAAAAAAAAAAAAATCCCGAATATTGAAACAAAACCTAATCTGAACCTAACAAAAATATTTCAGTTTAGTATAACCTCATTGGAACTAGGTAAAATAATTTCCATGGAAGTACAACCCGACCTGAACTTAAAAATCCCACTCGAAGGGGAAAAAAACCCCACGAAATCTGAATTGAACCGAATCTAAACTGAACAAAAATATTCCAAACAACCATAACCGTATCCGAAGAAGACAAAATAATTTCCATGAACATGAATCCAGTCCGAACCTAAAATTCGGATGTTCTACAAAACATAATGCGCGGTGGAATGTGAAACTAAGTACTTAGCGCGAGATGGTTAAGATATTTCGTTTATAGTTAGAGTTAAATTATAACTTGGTTACGGTTAGATAACAGTTACGTTGCAATTACGTTCTGGTGAGCCTTATGTTATATTTAATTTCCGGTTAGGTTACAGTTACGTCACGGTTAAGTTACAGTTAAGTTAAGGTTAAGTTGCGGTTAGGTTGTGGTTAGATTATGGGTAGGTTATGATAAGGTGACGGCCAGGTTACATTTATGGTTTATTTAAGTTACAGTTAGGTTACTGTTAAGATACAGCTAGGTTACAGACAAGTTATGATTACAATACGATTAGGTTACGGTTAGGATTTTGTTCACAGAATGAACACTATGCATGTTTGATAAAAAATATGCACGTATTTTTGTAAAATGGCTCTGAAATTATAATACTATATACTAACATTTTAGCTAATCATTGAGAATCGATTTCATTCACGGTATAGTCGGATTTAAGAGTGATATAATTAGTTTGAAATTCAAAATATTTCACTTGGGATATCTATGTGAAAAAAGTATTTAGTTAAGTCACTTAACAGTAATTTTAATGATAAATATCAACACTTTAACACGAAAATCACGCAATCGTTGCACACGTATTCCCTCCTGCGTTTCCCATTGCAGTCATTTTGGGTGTTTTTGGAGCTAAATATTAGTTTTTTTTTTTAACCAATTTTTGACACAGTCAGGGGGTACGTATTTAATATAATGTACACTGTAAAAAATTTGACCCTTTTGCTCCATCATCACTCCCCCGCTTTTATAGAATATCCCCCTTTTGACCTATGAGAATGCTCCATAATAAGCTGAAGTAATCATTTTCTAAAAAAGTGATGGATTGACGATGCAGCAAAAGGGTCAAATTTTTAACAGTGTATTTACAGGTATTTCGAGTTAAAGATAAAATCATAAAAATTTCAAATTCGTTTAACATTATTATTACGGACCCGGGCAACGCCGGGCGGGTCAGCTAGTTTAAAATAAAATAATGGCGAAGGAAACCTATTTGGCGATTGAACCATTTGAGCTAGCTAAAATAAAAGTAGCAAAATAGCCACCTGGCATATAAAAAATGATACAGTCAGACGGGAGCTCTTCATGACAGTCACATAACTTATATAGGTAGGTACTATATTAAAATTGTCAGCATCTCTGGTGGGATACTGGGAGTCTCGTGGTAACGTATTTAGCTGGTAGTGGTACTTACATCCCATTGGATGCAAGTTGCGTAAATTCGTTTTTGCTTAGAAATGCTTTTGTGTTTTGTTCTTATTTCTTCGGGAATATTCTTATGTTAATTGTTATTCAATTTTTAGAATTATTCAATTTCTACAATTTTTTGTTCCATTCGAGAAAGTACCTTGAATATATTTAATTATTATAGTTTTCAATTCTTTGAATAAAATTGTGAACACATTATTTATTATTCGTTCGACTCCATGGTTTATTTTTCATATCATGCATTTTATATGGCAATGCAATGACATGCAATTACTTTTTTGATTATTCTAATAAACTAGAAGATAGCCCGTCAAAATGACGTGTTTGCATTTTTAAAGGATGATAAAAAATTACAACTGTAGTCAATCATAGCCACTTTAGGCTGAAACAATTTTGATAAATACAGCGATTAAACTTGGAAAAGAAAAAAATCTCACACCCCCCCCCCCAAAAAAAAAAAAAAAAAAAAAAAAAAAAATTGTAATTTAAGAAATTACCCCAACCATTTGAAAAATGTTTCACTCGATACATTCATCTATCATTTTAAGCTAAATACCAGTTGTTTTATTGTGTATTATCCGTGCCACTGCTATAAATGACTTTATACATGCTGCAATTTGAAGGTACGGTTCGTTTAAGTTATATCACTCTATTGTCGCCAAGCATAAAAGTTGGCGACGAAAGAAACATTTCAAACTATTTAACATTGTTGGTGCAAAAGTAATCATTATTAAAATACAGCTTTGGCATATACTGTTATACTTGTAAGACTTTGGCATATATTGTTTGATTTTACAGAGCAGAATTTTGGTGATGGAAATTTTAAACCAAAATCGATCGCAGCACATGCATCTGTGAATGGGTCCATCAGACATCGAATCAAAAAAGTTTTTTCCCAGTTTTTCCCAAGCCGATTGCTTTTTAGTTTTCTTTTTAGGTGGTGGAAAATCAAGAGTAATAGCTATAACATTTTCCGGCTTGTTAGAATCACTATTGGCACTCAAATTTTCCTGGTTAGAACCGACCGATAGTAAAACGCCATGGCTAGTGGATTGGTCGCCCTGGCGACATGATGTTTTACAATTAATCGGTTCGGCATTAAATTGCTTCCTTTTTCGTGATCGCCTTTCAACACGTAATTGGTTTTCAGCGGCTCAATAATCTTTTGATTTTATCATTTTCTGCATTGAAAGACGTTTTTGCGCCAAACCAAATACAGTATTACTCAGTTATCCCGTCGACCAATTTCGCCAAATGATACGAATCGCCAAACTAATAAGCAACTTATACATGTTGACTGTGTTTAATATCATTGAATGCGATATTCACGTTCATTCATTTCTTTGGCTTCGGCTTTTTCCGTATCTGTTAATTTCCGTCTACCCATTTTTAAATTTGTTAGTTTTCTCCTTTATTACAATGATTTTAACCATTTTAATTTACTATTCAAATAAAAATTCTTCTAAAAGTAAAGAATTTAATTTAAATTCAAATAAAAATTCTTCTAAAAATAAAGAATTTAATTTAAATTCAAAAGTGGTAACATCATTCAAAAGTGGTAACATCATTCAAAAGTGGTAACATCATCGGGTCCATTCTCCCGAAAACAACAACCATTTTTCAAATGGTTAAAAAAAAAAAAACGAAGGAAAGAAAGAAAATTTCAACAGAAATCTGCATTTAAAACTATAGCAAAACTATCTGGTACATGGGGGGTGGGGATTATAATGAAATTTAAAACGCACCCGCGGTTTGCTTAAATAAAAAGTTTTAATTAAATACACTGTTAAAAATTTGACTAATTTGCTGCAGCGTCACTCCACCGCTTTTACAGAATATCTCTTTTATGACCAATGAGAATGCTCCATAACACTGTAAAGTAACCGTTTTCTATAAAAGCGGTGGAGTGACGCTGCAGCAAATGGGTCAAATTTTTAACAGTGTATTGTTTTTGAAATCGTGAAAAGATTTCAAAGCGAAGTAAAATGTAGTGACGTCATTTACAGCTCCCACTGTGAATCTGACCAATGAGAACGCTCCATTACGACTATGGAACGGTTTCATTGGTCAGAAAATAGATTGCCTTTAAAATCGGAGGTAACTTTTCACAATGTTTTTTTTATCGATTTGAAATTCTCAAGAGTCATTCACGGCTGTAAAGAAAAAAAATTAAAGCAACCCGAATATAAAAATTTTGACAATATTGCATTTAAAACGCACCTTCGCTTTCCTTTAGTAAAAAGTTTTAATTAAATATACTTTTTGAAATCGTGGAAAGATTTCAAAGCGAAGTAAAATGTAGTGACGTCATTTACAGCTCTCACTGTAAATCTGACCAATGAGAACGCTCCATTACGACTATGAAACGTTCTCATTGGTGAATGAGTTTCTCTTTCTCGTGGATAGGTTGACACCGGAATTGTTATACACGGAGGAATTTTATATATATAATTATTAAAAGGGGCCTCCGTGGCCGAGTGGTTAAGACACCATGCTGCTAATCGCTCGCGAGCGTAAGGGGTTGTGGGTTCAAATCCTGTTGGCTCCATTGCACATACATATTGTGTTGAGCTTCCGGTTGTACTTCTCTTGTGCAGTAAAATTTCCTTGTGCTATCTCGTCCCTGCATATTGACGATGACTTTTAAGCAGGCTTTCATGTTGAGCACACAAGTCAGATGTATGTTGTTCAATAATAACAATACGTTAAAATTTTCTGCTGCTGTCATCATTTTATAAATTTTTTACAGCAGCAATTTTTTTAATTTTTAAGATATTAGAAAATATTCAGTTTTTATCAAAAAAATTAAATGACTAGTATTAAAAAATGCTCTGACGGGCACCAAAAAAGGTTAATATGTTTTTAAGTATAAAAAAGGATTTGACAAGTGCTTCTGTTAACAATTGAGCACGAAGAAGGACTAGGGATCCCTTCTTGGCTACAACTCACTTCAATGCCAACTTTGAAAAAATCATATTTGCATTTTTTCCATATAAAAGAATGTTGCGGTACTTTAGTAGAGCTTCCCACCGAGTTTTACGTGTTAACTGCACTGTTCACTCTGCAGTATATTATAAAAAAATTAATTTTCTGTGCAATTCTACTCTGCGGACGTGGTTAGTGGCAGTGCATGAATGTGATACCTACATAACTAGGTTTTTGGCCCTATGTCGCCTTGCCTTACATTTATGTCTAATCAAGTCGCATCTTTACTTTTAACGTCTTTACACTGCACATTTTTATAGTAACTGTGATTGATTTCTTTTATATGGAAAAAGTGCAAATATGATTTTTTCAAAGTTGGCATTGAAGTGAGTTGTAGCCAAGAAGGGATCCCTAGTCCTTCCTCGTGCTCAATTGTTAACAGAAGCATTTGTCAAATCCTTTTTTATACTTAAAAACATATTAACCTTTTTTGGTGCTCGTCAGAGCATTTTTTAATACTAGTAAACATATGTATTATTAACCCCTTGAGGATGAGCGACTGGTATACGTACCACTTAAATTTCAAAGAATCCTTCATTATTACCACCAATTATTTTTATTGTACAGTTTACCTTATTTAATTGGAGCATTTTCGCGATTCAAGTACAGAAAATTTTCTGTTTTGAAAAACCGGTGGTTACAGATTAAAAATTAAGCAAAATTTTCTCACCGCGAAAGAGTTAACTGTATTATTAAAAGAAAAACGTTGCTGAAAGGATAGTAAAACTTAAAAGAAAAAGGCCTAAATAATATCAAATATTGCTGTTCTGTACAACTCTTTTTTTTTAATCATATCCTTATCAATTTATAAGGAATTTACTCGGTACTAAGAATAAAAATTATGCATATCTAAACTTTATTTGGTATTTCATAAAACTAAATTCAGCGTAGTAATAACTTATTCGTTTTCCAATGTAGCTAACACAGAACCCTTGTTCAATGTTTAAACTTACCATTGTGCTAAAGGAGCTTGTGTAGAAAGGAGCTCACAAATTTGCAAAGCCGCTTTGGTCCGAGATGTGGTTTTCAAGTTAGTTTTTAATTTAATACCTTTTAAATATACAAGAGTCGTGATGAGAGACCCGCTCAATGCAAATTAGTCACGCACCCCATGGTATTTATAAAGGGTTCACTTGCATAAGGAATTTTTAAAAAATTAGGTTTTAATATTAGAAATTTCGTAACATAGTAGCCGCTATATCCGAAGTAAGGAACATTTTGCATTAAATAAGACAAATAATACTTTAAAAAAAGTATTAAAGTGGATATATTTTTTAAAATGTCTTATGCGTACAAACCCTGATTTATGTGATTAACTCTTATTAAATTAGTATGTTTGAACAGTGTGAAGTTTATTGCTTTTTTAAGGCTTCTAGGTATTGCATTACACAAACACATGCATATTAAAATGCATTTGTAATTAAAAGGTGTTATCTAAGCTTTAAAAGCCGATGGTATGCAGAGTACGCTACCCCAGTTATTATTTATGTCCAAACCGTCCCTGTTTTTAAGAATTAATATCTCAATTAATTACCGTGGATTTTTTTCCAAAAATCATTATCAGCAATTCTTTTATACTTCTGCTACGACAGGTACCTCTAACGATCTTCAACACCTTTGCTCACTGCCCACAAATCGAAATTTGTGTGTAACAGAAAAATTTGCTTTTTTCAAAAGCTAATGAGATCTCGAGTAATCGCTATAGTTTTCCTGTAAGATTTGAAGTAGCATTTATAACCTCTAATTTTTTAACAATTTTAGTTTTAGTAGATTCGAAATTAGATGGGGGGTGGAGGGGGCGGGAACGGATTTTCTCACTATATTTTTGATGATATCTCTGAAAATGCAATACCTAAATTTAAAAAAGAATTTTTTTTTTTTTTTTGAGTTCAGCGTAATGAAAGCTTTAATAAGACACCCCACACGATACACAAAGAAAAGATTTTGTTTTCTTCAAGTAACTTAATTAGGCCCCCTAATCTCCTAAATGTATTTGCAAGTGTTTAAAAATCTGTAAATATATGGGTCAACAGTCTTTATTACTTCCTCCAAATTTGAGCTTTCCACGTGCTATAGTTTATTAATAAAATGGGTGTGACAGACGGACAGACAGACACCGGAGTGATCTTATAATGGTTCCGTTTTCACTTTATAAGTACGGAGCCCTAAAAAAGTATTCTTTAATTTGTTTGCATAAAAGATTTGTTATTCATAGTCATAATGAATGCCAAGAAACCATGAAAGAGCAAAACAAATCCAATAAGATGATATATCCATAAGGTACCTGTACCCAATATGGACACCCTAAGGAAAATGTATTTTTTTTCACCCCCATGTACAAGTCATAGGACTCCAAAAATATGTGTTCACTTGGACTATTGACTATCATTATTAAAATTAGCGACTTTGTAATTATTCTGGTTTAATTTAAAAGAAAAAAACAAAAAATGTTTACAAGTGTCCATATAAGGAACTACCTGTCCCTATTATGGATAGGTGCTTCCTTATTGACTTTCTACACAGTGTGTATGGAAGAGCCACTTTTCCAAGGGATTTTAGAGGAAAGGGAATAAAAAAACATGTATCTTAAAGTATTCGGAGGAGGGGGAACAGTAAATATCTTCAGAACATGCATTTTAGAAAGGGGGGGGGGGTCATTCTCGGTTTTTACCCTTCGAAGACCCATGCAAAATCCCTTAGTTACTAGTAAATATTATGAAATAATATTGTTGGTTTTGCTTAGCTTTATAGCATCTGTCTGGGAATTTACATCTGTTATTACTCAGTCCTCACAGCATGGACAAATATAAACTTTTTCACCATGGGCAGTAATCCCATATAATCCTCATGAACATATCTGCCACATGTGATGCATAGCCGCATGTCTGAAAAAGCATCAATACTGCAAAAGAAGCAGTACCAGCTCTCCTTTGTTGAGGAAGTCATACTATTGGTATCTACGATTTCGCCAACAGATATCCTACTGGCGGGGGGGGGGGCTTCTTTTTATTTTTCTGCAAGGGTTTTTTGGGGGACGGTTTTGGGGGGATTGTTCAAATGGTATCTTGTTGAACAAAGATTTTACCACTTTGATGCCTTTTCAATTTATTGCTTGGCAACGTTGAATTTTCTTCTTTCTCACAGTTATAGTCGATGGGGACATAAGCTGTCCATATTGGGAACCGGGCGTAGTTTTACTAAATCTTGTAACAAATGAATAAGGAAAATATTTTTAAGCAATATATGCAATAGCAATCGAAAATATGTTTTATTAGCTTTATAAAATACTCCACTTTTCAACATTTAATGTAATTTTACCATATCTAATAAGAATTTAAGCTTACAAGTAATTAAGATCAGCATATCTGGAAAAAACAAGTTTCCTCCTAAAGGGCGACCAGAGCCCGATCAAGCTGAAGTTGGGCCCAGGGCCTGTTAAAAAGTTGGGCCCCCCCTACCTACTCATTTTCAGCGACACTTTCATATAAGAAAGAATGTTTATTTGACGGGTTGACAAAGTTGTTTGGGTGAAAAGGACCTAGGTTAAAAACTTCTAAAATTTTTATTGAGTCATTCAAAATATTTAAATTTTACAATTCATATTTTATAAAACAATATTATTTGAAAAGTATTTGATTGAGGGGGGAAAAATCAGCCACATAATTTGTGGGCCCCTAAAATTGTTGGGCCCAGGGCCAAGGCCCTGGAGGCCCGTGCATTAATCAGGCCCTGAGGGCGACCAGCGCGCTTTTTTACACTTTCCAGCTTTAATTATCTTTTCAACTGCTTTTCTTCGCGAAAATGTTGAGCCATCTCTCGATTAAAATTATTACCTTTAAAAATATTAGGGGTGTCCATATTGAGAGCCCTGTCCATATAGGGTACAAATACCTTATTAATAATAAGCGAGATGTAGCTGCAGTCGTTCGGCAACTTCATCGCCCCGGACTCCCCCTTTCAGCTTTACAGTGTCTTTAATTTATATAATTTTACTTTTAAATGTGTCCGGTATCATTTTTTCATTTTTCCCCAATTCTGCTAGAGAGTCGGATATTCGGATCAAACATAGTAGGGTTGCGGACGAAAGGAGACTGCGGGAGCAGTCTCTTCTCGTCCGCGACTCTACGTTCTACTCGAATATCCGACTCTCTAACGGAAGCCAATTCGACAGGTCCCTAGCCACGTTCCGAATATCTGATTCTCTAGATAATTGGGGGGAAATGAAAAAAAAATGATACCAGACAAATTTAAAAAGAAAATTACACAAAGTAAAGACACTGAAAAGCAGGAAGGGTTGGGCTCGGGGCGATGAAACTACGGAGACATCATGCTTGGAGATTCGAGCTTATTATCAGTCTTATTATATTTGGGGGCATTCAAAAATTATTAACATTTTGATTATTTTTTCTTCTTAAAAGCCTTTTGTTGAAATAAATTAGGTATATATTATAATAGAAGCTTACCCCATTTGGTAGAAAACACCTAAAAACCCGATTTTAGCGGTTAACTCCTAGATTTACTATTGTGTTTTCCTGTTCTCAATCTTCCATATTTTCAAACCTTTGGATGAAGAAAAACACAATGGTAAACCTCCGGTATCAACCGCTAAAATCGGGTTTTCAGGTGTTTTTTACTGAGATATGACTTGGCAGACTGATTGCGTTTTAATACGTTATCAAGTTTTAACTAATTCTGGAATTTCAACCGTGAACTAGATGAGATCATTGTCTATGCTGCCGTTTGCCGATCTAAGTTATTTCGATAAAAAGCAATCGAGCATCGTTTTCTCTATCTATATTATAAAGGCCAAACGTATCTGTGCGTAACGCATACGTCATTTTGCGCATGGCAACACTTTCAAATTTTAAATGAATTTCGGTATTGCAATTTTTGCTTCCAAAAGCTTTCAAACTTCTTAATATCGTACTTTTCAATTTTTACACCATCGTGTAGAGAAACAAATGTACTTTTAAATGAAACTTGTTTGAAAGCTGTATCTTTATTTGTTTTTAAAATACTAGGGGGCTCCGCCCCTCTGCTCGCTACCCTCGCCAACCCCCCACGTAATCACTTTGCGATTCCAAGTTGTAGGCTACCCCTGCTTGCTACTCTCGCCAATACCCCATGGTATGAATAAGCAGTTGCAGACCTTTCAAAGGATGTGTCACTCGACTGGTGTTGTAAAGAAAGTAAAAATGTGCCCCCCTGGGGAAGGCAGAGTGGAGGGGTGACACACAAGACATCCATAATATGAATAAGGAGTTGTAGATCTTTCAAATGATGTGTCACACGACTGGTGTTGTAAAGAAATTAAAAATGTGCCCCCCCTGGGGAGGGAAGAGTGGGGGACGACACACAAGACATCCATAATATGAATAAGCAGTTGTAGACCTTTCAAATGATGTGTCACACGACTGGTGTTGTAAAGAAATTAAAAATGTGCCCCCCCCTGGGGGGCAGAGGGGGGTGACACACAAGACATCCATAATATAAATAAGGAGTTGCAGATCTTTCAAATGATGTGTCACACGACTGGTGTTGTAAAGAAATTAAAAATGTGCCCCCCCCTGGGGGGCAGAGGGGGGTGACACACAAGACATCCATAATATAAATAAGGAGTTGCAGATCTTTCAAATGATGTGTCACACGACTGGTGTTGTAAAGAAATTAAAAATGTGCCCCCCCTGGGGAGGGCAGAATGGGGGACGACATGCAAGACATCCATAATGTGAATAAGCAGTTGCAGACCTTTCAAATGATGCGTCACACGACTGGTGTTGTAAGGAAATTAAAAATGTGCCCCCTGGGGGGGGGAGAGTGGGGGGACACACAAGACATCCATAATATGAATAAGCAGTTAAAAATCCATAATAGGAAAAGGCAGTTTCAGATCTTTCTAAGGCTGCGTGCACACACAAAGTTTTTCTGCGGTTTGCAGGCGGCGCGTCTGATGTTAACGAGCTTTCCAGTTAAACTTCAATCCAAATGTAGGACGGGAAACTTTCCCTTCAGTAGGGTTTAAGATAGTGATCTCCCTGACCATTGTATCTCCCCCGTTTTGTATTGTCAGTAGTTATGTTTGTCTAGACCTTAAAGATATGCAACACGAGTGCTGTAGATAAAAATTTTAAGTTCCCCTTTGGGGGGGGGGGGTGGAAGTGGGGTCCGGCGCCCCAAACATGCATAATTGGAATAAGCAGTTACGGTTCTTTTAAGCTGTAGAGGGTCTCCGTCCCTCTGATGCTCGCTACGCTCGCTATCCCCCCACGTAATCGCTTCGCGATTCCGTTCGGTATTGCTTTGCAATCTTGGTTGGGTATATCTATTTAAAATGGTCCAGAAAATATTTTTTTGGTCGCTGGACCGTTTTTAAAAAATCTGAAATTTTTTGTACAACAACCCTAACATGACGGAAGTTCATAATGACCGTTATTTTAATTTTACTATTTTTTGTTTGTGTGTGGCGGCCATCTTTGTTTCATCGTGTTCAGCGATTTTCTCAGATACTAGGATACCCAAAATTGTAAATATCTCGTCTTTTATTTTCCCAATTCAAATGGGGTTTGCAGCATTTTGTTCAGTATAAAATAGGCTAAATCTACGATTGTAGAAAAATTTTGAAAAATAAATTTTTACAAGTGAAATTTTAGCACAAAATTTAGGATTTTTTCCAAAATCTATCCGTTTCCAAGAGGAATTTTTTCATGTAAGGAAAACTGTCAACCTTACACAATTTGTTCTACAAATAGGTCAAAAATGCGTGTACTCACACACCCAATCCCAGATCTGACAAGGAAGGTCTCCATACGGGCATACTCAGAAAAATCTGAAAAAATTACAGAATGTTCTTCTCATATCGTTATATATGTTTATAAAAAAAATTTCGGCGGAACCTCCTTATAACGTCCGTAAAAAAATAATAAAAATTTCGTTTATTTGGCGATTTATCTCCGGTTGGCGAAAAAACGAAATTTTGAAAAATACACTTTTACGCTTCGAATACTTTTTAAAGAAAAAACTTTCTATGTTCAATTTATTTAAATAAGTTTAGTTTAAGTAATTTTAGTTTTGCATTTTTACTTTACTTTAAGTGTAATTTTGTCATATACATTTATATGTACTTATAACAAAATGAAATTAATATATTTTATCATTTAAAACACAATTTAAATTGATTAAAATTGTTCCAAATTGAAAAATACACTGTTAAAAATCTGCTGCATTTTGTTGCAACGCACTCCCTTGCTTGTATAGAAAACTGTTACTTGGCCGTGAAAAGGAGCTTTCTCATTGGTTGGAATAGAGATATTATATACAAGCAGTGGAGTGCGTTGCAGCAAAATGCAGCAGATTTTTAATAGTGTTGCACAAGCTACAACACCGCTAAAAATATGTACCATTTTCTGCAGCGTCACTCCACTGCTTATATAGAAAACGGTCAATTCACAGTGCTATGGAGCATTCTCATTGGTCATAAGAGAGATATTCTATTAAAGTAGTGGAGTGACGTTGCAGTAAATGCTGTAGATTTTTAACAGTGAAGTCAATTAAAATCAATTTTCAGATTCATTAAAATCGTCTGCTTTTGGCGAGGAAATGCACTGCTCGCCAAATCCCGCGTCGCTTTCAGCTTTTCACGCCAATTATTCCAAACTATTTTATTATTTACATATCTAATAATGTAATTCCGCCGCTAATTTTCACTGATCCTTTATTACCTACATGAGTAATTTAATTCGTATTTTTTCCAAAAAATTCTGAGTATGCCCCCAATGGAGACCTTCCTTGTGAGTTGATTTCTCTTTGCGAAAAATATTCCGAAATTCGTCAAAAATTTCAAAAATTGCACTTTCTAGGCTTTGATATCTCTGGTGGAAAATCTGAAATTCTGGCCTTTGATAGCATTGTGTAGTAGTGTTATGTATAAAAAATTTCAAGGAGGAGATTTGACTACAAGCTGACATATGACAAGGGCAATATGTGAAAACAATACTGCCAAACTATTATAACCTACTATGTAATTGTTCAACAAGACTGTCAACCTTACACAATTTTTTCTACAATAGGTCAAAAGTGCGTGTACTCATACACCAAGTTCCAGATCTGGGAGCTGATTTCTCTTTGCGAAAAAAATTCCAAAATTCGTCGAAAATTTCAAAAATCGCACTTTTTAGGCTTTGATATCTTTGGTGGAACACGAGATAAAAATCTGAAATTTTGCTTTGATAGTATTGTGTAGTAGTGTTATGTACAAAAACTTTCAAGAAGGAGATTTGACTACAAACTGAGATATGGTATGGTCAATATGTAAAAACAATACTTCTAAACTATTGTAACCTGCTATGTGTTTGTTCATACCCTTGATATGAACAAACACATAGCAGACCAAAATATTAAACCAATGGTTGATTATGCAAAGTTACAAAGATCATCTTCAAATTCTGTTTAAATCGTGATTTAAATAATTCAGATTGTATGTTAAGCCAGCCAATGCACTATTTGTCCAGATGAACAAAACATGCTGGAAATGCTATTCGTCCATTTCAATGGCCCCGAAAATATTTTGGTTGATTGACCGTTTTTAAAAAGTCTGAATTTTTTTGTACAACAGCCCTAATACGAGGGAAGTTCAAAAAGACTATTATTTTAATTCTAATATTTTTCGTTTGAGCATGGTGGCCATCTTTGTTTCATCGTGTGCAGCTATTTCCTCTCATTGAAGTTTGATATCTCTTGTCCGGAGCGAGATAAAAATCTGGAATTCTGGCTTTTGATAGTATTTTATGGTAGTGTTATGCACAAAAAATTTCAAGACGAAGATTTGACTATAAGCTGAGATACGGTCATTAAAAAAATATTAAGAAATGCTATTACGAGTACATTAGGAGAAATGAGATTAGTCTCTTTTATTTACAATATTTACACAGAAAATATCGTTTGTTGAAAACAGTTAAATAATAAACATTTAATTTACAAAGATACTATGTATGCTCAGCAAAGAGCTTTATACTATTTATGACAGATGTTATGAGTTCGACCAGTTACTGTTGTCAGTCCATTAGGCTGTTCTTTCTCAAAATTTTATTTGAAGCCACCCAAGTCTTGTCATTTCTTGTTAACTTGAATGAAATTCTCTAGGTTTAATAATAAAAACCATGTCAACTCGATCTGTTGCAACCCATTGTCTGTAATTTACTTTTCCTGAAATGTGTTCCGAGTAAAATTGTTGCAATAGCATTTCTAGTAGGTTTGTTCATCTGGACAAATAGTGTATTGGCTTAGCATATATTCTGAATTGTTTAAATCACACAGAAGCATTTGAAGAATATATTTGTAATTAACATTTAACTTTGTACCATAAATAATTAATTTAAAATTTTGGAGGTATGAACAATTATATAGTAGGTTACAATAGTTTGGCAGTATTGTTTTCACATAATGTCCATGTCATATCTCAGCTTGTAGTTAAATCTCCTTCTTGAAATTTTTTGTACATAACACTACTACACAATACTATCAAAGGCCAGAATTTCAGATTTTTAACTCGTGCTCCACCAGAGATATCAAAGCCTAAAAAGTGCGATTTTTGAAATTTTCGACGAATTTCGAAATTTTTTTCGCAAAGAGAAATCAGCTCCCAGATCTGAGACTTAGTGTATGAGTGTACGCACTTTTGACCTATTTGTAGAAAAAATTGTGTAAGATTGAAGTCTTGTTGAACAATTACATAGTAGGTTACAATAGTTTGGCAGTATTGTTTCCACATATTGTCCATGTCATATCTCAGCTTGTAGTCAAATCTCCTTCTTGAAATTTTTTGTACATAACACTACTACACAATACTATCAAAGGCCAGAATTTCAGATTTTTATCTCGAGCCCCATCAGAGATATCAAAGCCTAGAAAGTGTAATTTTGGAAATTTTTGACGAATTTCGGAATTTTTTTCGCAAAGAGAAATCAACTCCCAGATCTGGGACTTGGTGTATGAGTACACGCACGTTTGACCTATTTGTAGAAAAAAAGGTTGACAGTTTCCCTTGCATGAAAAATTTCCTCTTGCAAACGGATAGATTTTGGAAAAAATTCTAAATTTTGTGCTAAAATTTCACATGTAAAAATTTATTTTTCAAAAATTTTCGACCATTATATATATAGCCTATTTTATTCTGAACAAAATGCTGCAAACCCCATTTCAATTGGGAAAATAAAAGACGAGATATTTACAATTTTGTGCATCCTAGTATCTGAGAAAATCGCTGCACACGATGAAACAAAGATGGCCGCCATGCACAAACAAAAAATAGTAAAATTAAAATAACGGTCATTTTGAACTTCCATCATGTTAGGGTTGTTGTACAAAAAATTTCAGATTTTTTAAAAATAGTCTAGCGACCAGTGCTTGACCACTTCAAATGGATTGACCCGGTTGGAATCGCTTCGCGATGCATAGACGGAACCCTTTCCTGATTGGTCTATTCGACTCATGGAAGGAGTGGTGTACCCGGATTCGTTATTTCCGGAAATCTTACACATCAGCATCATTCTAAGGAGTCATTCCTTTTAAGGCTAGTTTTTTTACTATAGAAGGATAATTGTTTTTTGTAGTTTTTAATACTTCTTTTCTAATCGTGGCAACAGGAGTACTCCTTTTCTATTTCCTTCTATCCTTCTATAGTAAAAAAAAAACTAGCCTTAAAAGGAATGACTCTTAGAATGATGCTGATGTGTAAGATTTCCGGAAATAACGAATCCGGGCGGACCACTCCTTCCATGAGTCGAATAGACCAATCAGGAAAGGGCTCCGTGTATGCATCGCCGTATGGGTTACCATAAAGAGGGAAAGGTTACCATCGCCAACAATCGCCAAGTTTGTCGCCAACTTGGCGATATATCGCCAAATTTGGCGACCAAAATTAAACGTCAAAAGTGACGCCAACTTGGCGATAAGCGTAATATTTCGCCAAATTTTTAATTTCTTTACAACACAGTCGTGTGACACATCATTTGAGAGGTCTGCAACTGCTTATTCATATTATGGATGTCTTGTGTGTCACCCCCCACTCTGCCCCCCCCCAGGGAGGCACATTTTTAATTTCTTTACAACAGCAGTCCTGTGACACATGATTTGAAAGGTCTGCAACTGCTTATTCATATTATGGATGTCTTCTGTGTCACCCCCACACTCTGCTCCCTCCAGGGGGAGGACATTTTTTAATTTCTTTACAACACCAGTTGTGTGACACATCATTTGAAAGGTCTGTAACTGCTTATTCATATTATGGATGTCTTGTGTGTCAACCCCCCACTCTGCCCCCCAGGGGGCCACATTTTTAATTTCTTTACAACACCAGTTGTGTGACACATCATTTGAGAGGCCTGCAACTGCTTATTCATATTATGGATGTCTTGTGTGTACCCTTCCCCCCTCTGCCCCGCAGGGGGAGCACATTTTTAATTTTTTTACCACACCTGTCGTGTGACACATCATTTGAAAGGTCTGCAACTGCTTATTCATACTATGGGGTATTGGTGAGCGCAGCAAGCAGGGGTAGCCTACAACTTGGAATCACGAAGCGATTACGTGGGGGGGTTGGCGAGCGTAGCGAACAGGGGGGCGGAGCCCCCCTAGTAGTAAAAAAACTAGCCTTAAATGGAATGAGTCCTAGAATGATGCTGATGTGTAAGATTTCCGGAACTAACGAATCCGGGCGGACCACTCCTTCCATTAGTCGAATAGACCAATCAGGAAAGGGCTCCGTCTAAGGATGGCCGTATGGGTTACCATAAAGAGGGAAAGGTTACCCTCGCCAACAATCGCCAAGTTTTTCGCCAACTTGGCGATATATCGTCAAATTTGGCGACCAAAATTAGTCGCCAAAAGTGACGCCAACTTGGCGATAACTGTAATATTTCGCCAAATTTTTAATTTCTTTACAACATCAGTCGTGTGACACACCATTTGAAAGATCTGCAACTGCTCTTTCATATTATGGATGTCTTGTGTGTCACCCCCCTCTGCCCTCCAGGGGGAGCACTTTTTTAATTTTTTTACAACACCAGTCGTGTGGCACATCATTTGAAAGATCTGCAACTGCTTATTCATACCATGGGGTATTTGCGAGTGCAGCAAGCAGGGGTAGTCTACAACTTGGAATCGCGAAGCGATTACGCGGGGATTGGCGTACGTAACGAGCAGGGGGGCGGAGCCCCCCCTAGTAAAGTAAAGGTAAAAAAGGGAAAATTTTGAGAGTGCTGTATCTTTGTGTTGCCATTTTCTCATTTAAAGGGAAAAAATAGAAATTTAAATATCTTCTGTTATAAAACCCGGTGAATTTTGACTTTATTTACAAAATTTGATTTATACGTAAAAGAATATCAACAGTTTAATATCTATTTCAGCTAATAGCATTGAGACTTCAAGTTTTGATTCGAAATTATCAAATTAAAATGCCAATCTTTTTTAAACGTAAATACAGATGTGAAATGTACGTTTGTAAATTTTGATATGGTGAAAATGATGCCGGGTTTAGATTTCACGGGGAAAAAAATTTCTATGCTTGAGTCAAAGCTGAATAAATTTTGTTTTTAATCATTTTGGAATACTAGCATAAGAATCTAAATTGATAACTGTATCATAATAACACATCTTTATTATTTTTTACTGCTTACATATACGATTAAAATTTAATTTTAACAATTTCTATAACTGCGTTTTATAGAAATAGTATTTTGTTAATTTGACGATAAATATCGTTTGTTTAAGAGTTAGACGTACCAATATAAAATGCATTTTTTACTATAACTAATTTTGTAGGTTTATTATAAGTTAATGAAACAGTTCCTTCTTAAACATTTTCTTTCGTCAAAATTTGACGGGTTCTACCTTGTTCCTATAACAGCATCGGAAATTTAATTTTTTTTTAATTTAAGGTTTATTTAATCATTTCTGGGTCACGCCTATCCCGAAAGATTGTTATTAAGAATGGGATTAGATCGGGAGGCGGTAGCTCAGACAATCATCTCATCAAGTTCACTGATGAAAATCTAGGATTAGTTAAATATCGATTCGCATATTACAACGCAATCGGTCTGCCAAGTCATATCTTTGTGGAAAATGCGTAAAAACCCGATTTTAGCGGTTGATTCATAGGTTTACCATTATGTTTTCCTGCTTCCAACTCTCCATATTTTCATATTTTTGGGTGTAAGAAAGCACAATGGTAAACTTACAAGTCAACCGTTAAAATCGAGGTTTCAAGTGTTTTCCCCAAAGATATAACTTATAGACCGATTGTGTTTTAATGTGCAAATCGAGATATTACTAATCCTAGATTTTCGTCCGTTAATTCGATGATGTGATCTTCTGCGCAGCCGTGTTTCTAAATGGTTATAATTAAAAATGTGCACTTTTTTATGATAAGTGTTGTTCTATTTGACAAATAATCGGTAATGATTTCTACAAGTTTCATGCATTAATTTATAAAACATACTTTATTAACCTGTTCATTATATTTTCTTACTGAAAGGGAAAAAAAAAATGAGAATCCTTTTATGTGTAAAGTACATTTTTATTTTATACCAAACTTTTAATATTACTGAATTAAAATTTTTATTAAACAGTCTTTCCTACGTAAAAAGTAGTTTTAAAATAATAATTACTTTTAGAAATTTTTTTTTTAATATCGTGAAATTTTTTTCTACTGTATACTTTCTGTATCTGGCTCGGGCGGGGCCGGGCTCTGAAAAAACGATCTCGAATTCATCTCTAATCTACACTGACCGAAATTTCCAGGTCGCGGCTCCGCCCAGAATATAGCTAAACGTTCGGTACGTGTCCGATATGGGCTGTATGATAGCATTATTGGCCCAAACGCGACTGGTAACATTCTTCTAAATTCCACCCTCCGAGCCCATTTTGGTCTGCCATCTTACTTCTTTGTTATTCCTAAAAATTGTTGTACATTTGTTTAGCGAAATCTTAAGAAATTATATTCGGTTTGATAAGTTACAGAGGTACATTTTTAAAAATCTACTTTTTTTCTTTGTCTAGCTTTAAAATTATAATTTTCTTTTATCATCCATTTATTTCATTCTAAACTGATTTATTTATGGGATTTTTATTTGAATGTAACTGTCTAAATCATATTTTTATATTGTTTTATGTACATAATTACCTAAATAATAATTAAAATTATTGTTTTTCTGTATTCGTGACTTTCAAACATAATCAGAAAATAAAATATAAGCACATGTAAGTGTGTTTCATTAATAATTTCAATTGTGGAATGCAATTAAAATAATACGGGGCTCGAGTCGATTTTTAATTTTTATACCGGGCAATCCAAAAAATATGTTTCTGTGCGTTTGACTTGGGCTTGGGCCTGCAAATTTCATCCCGGGTAAACTTCTAACTGACATATTGAAGCCAGTAGCTTTTAATTTAATTTTTAATGCTTCTTTCAGCCATCATCCTATAGGGAACTTGCAATCAGCTGATAGCCATTGTATTTTAAGTGGAGATCAGGGTAGTTCTACCAATCAGAACTGTCTATTTCTAGTATGTGACCTCCAGTATGACGTCAATTGCAACTGCCCTATTGCTATTGAACACACCGGTTGCCTTAAAATGGATTGACTGATTTTAAAGTTCAGTAACTTGCAAATGATGACAGCTATTTAAAGAATAGAAGTTATTTAAAGAATTGCAGGAGGAGGGGTAAATATGTAAAATATCAGGAGCATGGGTAATTTTGATCTGAATTTTCCCAAATTTTAAGGCATTCGGTTTTGAAAATGAAAAAAAAATTTTCATCAGTCGAAAATTTGACCATAAAAATCGCAATTTTTCACAAATGTTCGCCTTAAAGATCAATTACGTCAATCGTTCGCAGAAAATATCTTCAGTTTCGCCAACTGATCGCGGTAAAATGCGAATTTTAGTCAAAGAATCGCGGAAAAAACGCGATTTTAGTCAAAAGTCCACGAAAAAAAAAAGGGAATTTCTTCAAATGATCGCAAAAAAACGTGAAATTCTTCAAATGATCGCAAAAAACGTGAATTTCTTCAAAGAACAGAATTAAAAACACAAATTTCGTCAAAAAACTGCTGAAAAATATAATTTTCCTCAAAAGAACACAAATTTCATCAAAGAAGCGCGAATTTTGTCAAATGGTTACGAAAATAATTGCGAATTTTGTCAAAAAGTCATAAAAAATGCAAATTTCATCCAAAAAACTCGCGGAAAAAATACAGTTTTCTCTTTAGAAAACAGCGCACATACTTACATCTATGTTTATTATTATAGGTATAATTTTTAATATAAAATAATGTATTAAAATAACTTTTGAAAAAACTGATTAACTCAAACCCAGCTTGCAGGAATTTACTCTCAACTTGCAATCGATCCGAAACGAAAACAGCAAACCCGACCTTCAACAAAAATAATAAGTGCCCGAAGGGAATTCTCCATCTGCTGTAACCTTTCAGGAAATTTGCTTTGAATTTTAGTTTTTTTTTTTTTTCAATTCAGAATAAATACTGAATATACCGGCTGTCCTAGAATAGACTGGCTGATTTTAAAATCCTATAACTTGCAAATGGGGGCAAATATTAAAAAAAAATTCTTCCAGGAAGGTTATGTAATACAGTAGAACCCCGTTAATTCGCACCCCGTTAATCCGGATCGGTTTCGTCATTTTTTATTTTTTATTTATTTATTTATTTATTTATTTTTTTTTTTTCAAGTTTGAGAAGTGATCGGCAAATTTCCATAACATAAATTTATTTCAGCCTCATATTCTGAATAAATAGGTATTTTCTGAAATCTTTTCGGAAGAATATCTCAAGCTTTCTTATTTAAACTCTTTAGTGTTATCTATGAAAGGAACAATTATACATCATTTAACAAGGGCGGATCTGGAAAGTCCTCAAGGGGGGGGGGGGAATTTTTGAAATTTGGAAACTCCAATCTGATGCACGGGTCGGGGCTCACCCTTTTCAATGCGGTTCGTATTCAGGGACGTAGCTAAGGGGGCGCAATGGGCGGCTCAGCCCCCCCTAAAATATTTTGAGCTCCCCCTGGAAAAGATTCCAAGGTCACTCAATGAATTTCTGTTCTAAAAATTCAAAAGATTAATTTAGTTTTGATACCCTTTTAGAGTTTTGTAAAATTACTAAATTGTATCTAAAATAAGTGTTTCAACGCCTCCCTAATCCTATTTGTACGTATGAAGCTAACATGATGTTTAATTTTGTACCGGCTATACACTCAAAATTTTCATCATATAGTTTTCTTAGCATAAAATAAAGTTCATACATCAGTTTAATAAGAAACATAGTACCTATACTGTGAATATGCACTCATTTATCTTTCTGTGTCAGAAAGAGACAAAAAAAAAAAAAAAAAAAAAAAAAAAAACATGAGCCTTTCTAAATTCTATTGAGCCCCCCCCCCCCCCTATTCACTTCTAGCTACGGCCCTGGTCGTATTACGTCTATTTTTACTTTCTTCTATCTTTACAAGAAGAAAGTATTGGATTCATGAAAATTTTCGACTTCCGGTTTTCGACGGATTTATACGTTTTAGAAGGTCCTGAACACGTTTTGACTATTTTTAGAAAATGTCTGTCTGTGAGTCTGTCCGTCTGTCTGTGAGTCTGTGTGTCTGTCTGTGAGTCTGTCTGTCTGTATGTGACAAAAAATTTGTGGGCGCTCTATCTCAAGGACTAATGCTCGAAATTTAATAAAATTTTATATTCAGTTAGACCTTGATATGAATTAATGCCTATTGGTTTTTGGGGAAAATTGGCCTGCAGGTGGAGCTGCTATACTACGTTTTTCATGATTTTCAAGATTGCTATATCTCAAGAACTAATGCACAGAATTTCATCAAACTTCAGATTCTGTGACCCCTTGATATACATAGACGCTGATTAAGTTTTGGTGTGAATTGGCCAGCAGGTGGCGCTGCTATGCCACGTTTTTCATGATTTTCATGATAGCTATATCTGAAGAACTAATGCACAGAATTTCACCAAACTGCAGATTCCGCGATGCCTTCAGATACATAGCCGCTGATAAGGTTTTGGTGTGGACTGCCCTATAGGTGGCGCTGCTATGCCACATTTTGCACGATTTTTGCGATAGCTATATCTCAAGAACCAATGCAGAGAACTTCATCAAATTTTAGATTCTGTTACACTAGAATATATAACATAATTAGACGCTGATTACATTTTGGTATTAACCTTGCAACAGGTGGTGCAGCTATGCTGCATTTTGCACGATTTTTTCGATAGCTATATCTCAACAACCAACGCACAGAATTTCATCAAACTTCAGATTTTGTTACAAAATGACATATAACATAATTACACAATGCTTATGTTTTGTTATAAATCCTTCAACTGATGGTGCTGCTGTGCTATATTTTACATGTTTTTTTTTTTAAACTAGCTATATCTCAAGAACTAATGCACAGAATTTCATCAAACTTCAGATTCTTTTAAACCATAACATAGTTAGACGCTTTTTTACGTTTTGGCATAAATTGTCCAAGATATGGTGTTGCTGTGCTACGTTTTGCATTTTTTTTTTTTTTTTTTTTTTTTTTTTTTTTTTTTTGTTATAACTATATCTCAAGAACTAATGGACGAAATTCCATCAAACTTCAGATTCTGTTAGGTCTTGTCATAAATAGATGCTTATTAGGTTTTAGTATAAATTACCCAACATGAGGCACTACTAAGCTCATTTTCTCAGAATATTAATTAAATTTTGCGTTTTAGGCTTTTCGGATACCAGAATCTCATTAGGCTAGGTCAAATGTTCGAGGAAATTCGATAGTGGGTAACTTTGGGGGTCACCAGGTTTTTTTTTTTTTTTTTTTTTTTTTTTTTTTAATATTAAAATGTATTTATGAGATAGAAGAAAGTTTTGGGATTGACACATCCAACTAGTTTTGCTGTGGGTCCGGTTAGCTTCTACTTTTTTTGCTGCTGGTCGGGTTAATTTTTAGTTTTTGCTGTGGGTCGTGTTTGGGTCCGGTTAACTTCTACTCTTTGATGCGGTTCGAGTTAATTTTTGCTTTTTAGATAGCTTTCATTACAAAAAGTAAAAAGCTACCTATTGCAGCCGTCCGGAGGAAAGCACTTCCAAAAAATTTTGGTATATTTTCACCGATCATGACCCCCAGACCCCAAAACCACCCTCCGTTCAAATGTTAACATATATATATATATATATATATATATATATATATATATATATATAAATTGTGATATATGTATATAAAAATTGTGAATTTAATGTTTCATTAAAAAATGTAGGTTCATATCGAAATAAATATGGCGGTTTTAGATATAAACCAGGGTTTTTTTTACAATGGTAACTTTGATCAGGATTTAAACTTTGGTAATTGCAGCAAGGAGATCTATACTAAATATAAAACCAGATGGTTTTATAATAAAAACTTAGGAAGAGAAAGGTTATCTGAGGGATTGAAACTACATCCTTGTTCAGATAAACGCTATGTATAGTGTGCGTGTTTGCCGAGGGTTTATCTGATGATGAAAAGGAGCTGGAAATGGTTTGAAATTTTGCAAGGTGTATAATTGTGTGTATAGATTGAGATGCGGGATATGTAATATGTCTTACATCGGAGAGACTTCTACTGCATTGAATGCAAGATTTAATAATCATAAAACAGATATAAGAAAACAAAAAAGTGGTAAAGAGGAGCAGGAAATTGAGATTACACATTTTGAAAAGCATGGTATAAATAACATTAGGATTTCAATTTTGGATATCGTTCCAAATAAAAAGGAAAGATTAATATGTGAAAGAAATCAGATGGCTAAATATGGTTCGGTGTATCCTTACGGTATGAATGTCAAATTCGATCAAAAAAATGTAATAAGGCATTTTAGAGAGAATTTATTGGATGCTTCAGTATATGAAAGGACGGTGTATTTAATCACGATAATACTAATAATTATAACATAAACATACAGAATTTAAAATGTTGTTGGGATATTGAAAAATTTATCGATAATTACACCTCTAACGATAAGGAGTTTGTAATTAAAAATTTAATTTTTAATGTAAAAAAGAAACTTATTCCTGAACTATTGGGGATTTTGTATAAGAAAACGGGGCACACTATTAATATGGCTTTGGATCTTTTAAGATTCAGAATAAGACAGCAAAAGTTAGGCGACTACGTTAAAAGCAGGTCCAATACAAATTGTGACAGTAATAAAATAGTGTTTTGGATTATATGGGTTCGTACATGAAAGGCAATGTTATCAATCGAATTTTAAACAGGTACAACGAGCTTTTGCCTGATAAAAATATTGAGATTATTAAAGCTTTTAAATATGATAAACTTTTGGAGAGAGTCATTTTTAACTATAATGTATTTTCTAAAGATCTGAAAAATAGTCAAACTAACAGTGTTTGTTATTGTCATGATGAAAAGTTTAAAAAGTATGTAGACCCCAATTATAATCATATATTAACTGGTAACCTAGCTATAGTAGAAAATAAAGCTCTGAGAGAAATAATGAGATTTGGAACAAAATATAGAATTAAAAGAATTTTAACTCAAAATAACGTCAAAAAACACTTAAATACAAATTTAGATATATTTATCCAAAAATTAGTACAAAAAAAAAAACTTGCCTACTTCAGTTTTTGAGGAGTGGAAATACTGTGTTTTAAAAGAGTTAAATAGTGAATTTGAAATGAACTTTGAGGGGGTTACTAACAAATACTACAAAGAATCAAAAGAAGCAATAAAAGACCTACAAGATAAATTTTTAATCACCTATGTAGATAAAGCTAATGCTAATTATGCTATTGTTTGTAAATCACTGTAAGGGGAATTACTTAGGGAAACTTACGATAATGTTACGAACTATCAGGTCTCTAATTCCAGTAAGCAAATTATTGGCAATAGAGTTAAAGCATTTTATAAAAAAATCAAGTTGAAACAAAGTAGCACCAGTTTTCTTTATCTGGTTTTGGTACCGAAATTTCACAAAAAACCTGTAAAATTTAGAGCTATAACTTGTGGTTTCGGTTCTTATTTAGTAAATGGAAAAAAAAATTGTTGAAATTATTAAAAGATATTTTTGATAAAGTCCTTATGGATAATCCAACTTGCATTATTAAAAACAGTTTTGATTTGGTTCAACGAGTAATTCAGTTAAAAAACATTTCAGGTTTATATGCATATGATTTCGAAGATTTGTATAATAGTATAGATTTAGACAGTTTAAAAATTAAAATAATGGAATTTTTTAATAGATTTAATTTATCAAAATCTGTGCAGTGTCTTATAAAAAAGTACAATCGTTGTTTTATATATTATTTTTGCATGTAATTTTTATAAAAAATCAAAAAAAGTAATTTGTATCAATGTGCCCCATCCCCGGTGCAGATTGATACACTTTGACACGTCGGGGACAAACGGTGACAAAATAACACCAATGCATATTTTTCATAGAAAAATAGTTAGAAAACCATTTTATATATATTTATAGACATTAAAATCGCACACAATTTATTTGTAAGCGATATTAAAGCAATCAAAATGAAATATATAATGACCTGATGTTCTGGCTGTTCCTTGTCTGTTTGTTGGCTGTGGTAACTTTGTCATATCTGGCACTTTAACCCCAGAATTATTTTATTTCTTAGGAAAGGTGAAAGAATTACCAGATTTTCTGTTTATAAATCGGTTTACCAACAGAAAATAAAGGATAATTACATTAAAAATTATGTTTATAATATAATTATCCTGTACTCTGCAGCTTGTTTCTCTTACTTAACATTTCTCATGTCGATAATACTTTTTTCTCTGGAGAATCGATATAAATTTGAGATTTGCCAGGCTGCCATCCATTTCTTTTGTAATTCTACTAGCACTAGATATTGTGTAAATTTGTATGTCTTCTGTTTGCAAAAATACTATAAAATGTTCTAATATAAAGAAATTAGAGCTGTTTCACTTCAATAAAAACTAATAGTAAAAATTTTTGACGAAAAATGGTTGAATTAAGGAGTGTATGGTAAAACAAAAAAATAAAAGGTAATGAAAAAATGAACTAGAAAAGAATTTAGGTTGTATCAATGTGCCCCGACAAAGACTGTATCAATGTGCCCCATACAGCCATTTTGAATAAAATGAGCCGCAAATCCAACACTTCATAATTTATCTAACAATAAAGAATGAGAAAATGATGAAGAGTAGCTTTACTTGCCAGGGAGGGTATTCTTTTCGGTTGAAAATACTGGAGCAGTTATAATAGTACCATTTCAATTGTACAACTCAAATTTACTTTTGACCTACAAAAACAATTAATCACCCATCCCATTTCATCAAACTATTGAATCATTCCAAAACTTTCTGTATGTAGTTAATTTCACTAGTATCACCTTTTGGAGCTGTTGTGAAACTTTCTGTAATGACCCTGCGTGCTGTATAGGGGGTGTATCAATGTGCCCCAGTTCCCCCTAAATTATTTGGATATTCACAATATTTTTAAAAATGGGGAGTTAGGTATGGGTATTTATGATAAACGTAATAGTTTTAATTTTGATACTCTAAAGATGCTATATTTCGGTTCTAACGTTCATATATCTATTTATAGAAATATTTTTATAAATGGTTTAAATCGTATAAATAAATTGATTTCAAATACAGATAAAAAGATTGACGATTTTTTTAATTGGTATGATCAGGCTGTGAGTTATGGTTATCCTACGAGGTTTTTGAACAGGTTACTATGGGACTTCGCAAAAAGCAAGAAATTTCAGATAGCCGTCGAAAATAGGTTAATTCAAGGGATAGTTTAACTGTTTATGTAACTGTTTAAGAACTGCTCATTTTCATTTGAGGTTTGGTAGCTAAGTATCGCCGGCGTATGTATCTTGAACTTTTGGTTTTTCAACATGGTCGTGGCGGGGTTTTGGTGTGTGTTACCGGTATAAAACTAATTTAAACCGCACCGTGGGTCACAAGTCCCATGGCCCCGTCTTCTGTGGTTTATTTTCATTTTTTTTTTTTTTCTTTCTTGTTATTCTATGTTCATAAGTTTTTATGATTGAGTTGGATTTTTGTTTATCGTTTGTTGTTCAACTTTTAGTAGTTTTCAAGTTTGTTCAAGAGGTATGTTAATTTTTCTTGTTCAGTTTAATATTTTATATTTTTATCAGTTCTGTAAAATTGTATATTATGGTGTAGTTTTATGATTTTATGGTGTAGTATATATGATTTTTGTCATGCGATAACTAACGTATTTTATGAACCGATTTGAATGAAACTTGGTATGTACATAGTATATACAAATATCTCGACCGACTTCGTTGGCCAGCATCATCCGCCATCTTGTTTCAAAATGGCGGCCATTTAATTTTTTTTAAATTTAAAATTTAAAATTAAATGCGAAAAAATTAAAAGTTGAAAAATATTTTTATTTTATGTGTTAGATCTTAAAACGCCAATTCCAGAACACTTTTTATTTTGTCTATATCTTAAAAAATGATTGAGTTATAGCACTTTGAATTTTTCTTATTGCTGACATTTTGAAACGATCTGATTTTTATCATGCTATAACTAACGAATTTAAGAACCGATTTGAATGAAACTTGGTATGTACATAGTACATACAAATAACCCGACCGAGTTTGTTGTTCAGCATCATCCGCCATCTTGTTTCAAAATGGCGGCCATTTAAATTTTTTTAATTTAAAATTTAAAATTAAATGCGAAAAAATTAAAAGTTGAAAAATATTTTTATTTTATGAGTTGATTGAGTTATAGCACTTTGAATTTTTCTTTTGGCTGACATTTTGAAACGATCTGATTTTTGTCATGCTATAACTAACGTATTTATGAACCGATTTGAATTAAACTTAGTATGTACATAGTACATACAAATAACCCGACCGAGTTCGTTGTCCAGCATCATCCGCCATCTTGTTTCAAAATGGCGGCCATTTAATTTTTTTAAATTAAAAATTTAAAATTAAATGCGAAAAAATTAAAAGTTGAAAAATATTTTTATTTTATGAGTTAGATCTGAAAACACCATATCCAGAACACTTTTTACTTTGTCTATATCTTAAAAAATGATTGAGTTATAGCACTTTGAATTTTTCTTATTGCTGACATTTTGAAACGATCTGATTTTTGTCATGCTATAACTAACATATTTATGAACCGATTTGAATTAAACTTAGTATGTACATAGTACATACAAATATCTCGACCGAGTTCGTTGGCCAGCATCATCCGCCATCTTGTTTCAAAATGGCAGCCATTAAAAAAAATTTAAAAATTTAAAAATTAATGCGAAAAAATTAAAAGTTAAAAAATATTTTTATTTTATGTGTTAGATCCTAAAACACCGATTCTAGAACACTCTTTACTTTGTCTATATCTTAAAAAATGATTGAGTTATCCCACTTTGAATTTTTCTTATGGCTGACATTTTGAAACGATCTGATTTTTATCATGCTATAACTAACGAATTTAAGAACCGATTTGAATGAAACTTGGTATGTACATAGTACATACAAATAACCCGACCGAGTTTGTTGTTCAGCATCATCCGCCATCTTGTTTAAAAATTGCGGTCATTAAATTGAAAAAAATTGAAATTTGAAATTAAGTACAAAAAAGTGAGAAATTGAAAAAGATTTTTCTTTTATGCATTTGACCTTGATACAAAGATTCCAAAGCACTTTTTGTTTCGTCAGTATCTTAAAAAATGTCTGAGTTGTAGAACTTTTAATTTCTAGTGTTGCTCACATTTTGAAATGATCTGGTTTTCGTCACGTGATAACACGCGTATTTATACTGTCTGTCTCCTATAAGAAAGACTCTAGAACCGGTCTCAGGACCGTTCTGTTGCCAAGGTAACTAGTCAGTCGAATTTATTTTAGGGAAGTCCGGCGTTTCTTTTTCTCCCATTCAACCGATCATTCCGCGAATAAGCAGTTTTTTTTTTTTTTTTTTGTCCTATGGATGAAGTTCCCTCCCTACAAGTTTTGGAGCCTTCGGAAACAGGAAACCTACTTAGGGTTTTTCTTATCTTGGTCAGACAGTACACTGATTTGGATGAAACTTGGTGCGTAGATAGGACATACTGATGCCTGGACCGAATTTGTTGGCCAGTTCCAACCGCCGTCTTGTTTCAAAATGGCGGAATATTATTTTTTTTATTTAAATTTTAAAATTAGGTGCAAAAAGGTAAGAAATTGAAAATGATTTTTCTTTTGTGTTTTGACCTTCATACAAAGATTCCAGAGCATTTTTTGTTTCATTTACATCTTGAAAAATGGCTGAGGTTTAGCACTTTCAATTTCCAGTGAGATTGACATTTTGAAACGGTCTGAAATTTGTCACACGTTAATACGCATATCTATAGACTGATTTCAATATAACTCCGTGTGTTCATGGTACATACCAATGTCTTGACAGTGTTCATAGGCCAACTTTATCCGCCATCTTATTTCAAAATGGCGGCCATTTAAATTTATCAAAAATCTTCTAATAATGATGTGTAAACAAAAAATTAGAAATTGAAAAAAGGTTCTTTCTAAACTATTTACCTTAATAATGAATTCCGGAGTATTTTTTGCTTTGTCTTTACCTTAAAAAACGCTTGGGATATAACAGTTTGAATTTTTAATGTGGGTGACATTTTTTTAAAAGTCAATTTGCCCGCGACAGCCTCATATATGTTAATAGATTTCGATGTGAGTGTGTATGTTCAAATGAATTAAGATTTCAATCAAGCTCATTGTTTTTTAATCCATCATGCTGCTTTAAAATGGATATGTGGAATTTGGCGACCCTATAAATCACTTAAAATAAAACCAGGTTGAATAAAAGATGACTAATTTCTAAAAATTCCTATTAATATTCAGTATTGACAAAAACTAGTATTCAATCTTACATAATCGTGTTCCACTATTTTGAGCTTCGTATATTTGATTTATATAACTGAATTTAAAATAAATAAATAAGTATATGAAAGCTACTTCTTCCTCCCGGCATTGCCGGAAGAACTTTTTTCTTTGGGTCCGGTCGATCACTACATTTTGTTTTGTGGGGTTGGCTTTTACTTTTCAGCCTCACTTAGATCATTTGGGGCAGATCGACATACTTTTCTGGTTTGGGTCAATTTAGGATCGGATTTCTACTCTTGCGAGAAGGGTTCGGTTTGATCCGATTTTGATTGGGTTGAATCCTTTGATAAAATTTTCGTTCTTTTTCGCAATCTTTGGGCGAAATTTGCCTCTGTTCTACAATCCTTTGAAGAAATTCGCGTTTTCTGTGTGATCATTCCACAAAATTTGATGACCGGGCCAGGCCGAGACGGGCTCGAGCTTCGCCCCAAATCATTTCTCGTGAGGATGCATAATGTCACTTTGTAAACCCTTTATTAGCCCAAGGGGGGATTGCTTATTTGTCCCCTCTCCTAGCCTCTTAGATCGGCCACAGTACGGGCTGTGTCGATCCCAGACCGAGCGTTTAGTCTTATACCGAACGGAGCCTGGGCTTGAAAATCTTGGTCCATGTATGCTACAGATGAGTTCGGCCGCGTTTTCCGGTATCCGGCACCCCCCGAGCCCGAAAGATTTTTTGTCACCAGAGTCCGGTACTAAAAATATATAAAATAAAAATTATGTTACAAAATTGTTTTAAAAGTAATATTTCATTTTCAACGTAAATCAAAATCAACGCAAATTAAAAAATAATTGACATTGTTACCTTTAAAGTCCGATGCTTTTATAGGAAAAGAGGAAATATTGATCGATTGCTTTCTATCGGAATAACATAATAATTATATCTACTTACGGAAAAAAATGACTTCAAAAATGACCAGAGTCCTCAGCATGATCAGAGCTCATGATGACAAACAGATATAATAAACACTAATTGCATATGAAAAACGACTGACTCGTGCACAATAGAACACTAAATAATTTGCAAACCACCAGCAAATTCTCGTCTGCTAAAAGAAAACATTCTCTTTGACTTATATAAATAAATAATAAATTAATAAATAAATGATCTGATTAAAAAATATCGTATGCGAATGGAAAGCCAACTAAAAGCAAATTCATTGTTGTACTTGTTTTGATTAGCGCCATTAGATCGTCGCCGGAAATTCCATAGACATATATATCTGTAATTATCAAAAATTTTCATATGAAACAGCAATGAAATACACTAAAATAAATAAACACGATTTCAATTCCCCTTCATTTTGATCAAAATAGCATAATGATTTGAAAAGGAATAAGTACGCAGTTTTAAGTGGAAAAAAAGTTATTTCAATCTTTCCTGCACAAATGGATTAATAAAATTTTCCAGTTTCAGAAAAAAATGAGCACGAGTCCGAAGATTAGAATAAAATTAGAGCCCGAGCCCGTCTCATTTCTAGAGTATTCTCTCGGGAGAAGGAAGTCCACCAGGACCGACCTGAAAAAAAGAAAAAAAACAGTGTGGCTCGGTCCAGCTCTGGAGAAAAAATAATATCCGACCCGACCCGTTACTGAAAGTTTGAAGACCTGACCTACTCCAAGTATAATAAATTGAAGCTGACGCGACCCGACCCGTGTAGCGCCGATTTCGAGTTTAGGTTCTAACCACTTTTTCGTCTAAGTCTAATGTCGTTTTGAAGACCCTTTATTGGACTCAAGGGGTGAAAGATCGCCCCATCGCCCACCTCCTCCCTTAAATCTGCCAATGTTTATCATACTGTCTACATCAGACACGGACCAAACGTTTAGCTTTCATACCTGGATAACCCGTTATATAAGGAAAAGGCAGCTGACGTCACTGTGGACAAAATTACTGTGGATCCACAGTAATTTCCTGAGCGTCTTTAAGACACCTACGATACCCAAGAAGTTAAAGCGATCTGATTGGCCTACGATTGGTCTGACTTGCCTGCGATTAAAAGCTCTGGCTCTGTTGTATGATTGGTCAACGTCGCCATGATGATTCCTGTAATGATCGCGAAAGCAAAAATGTAACTGGTAGATTGGTTGAATTAAGTGTTTGTTTGTAAACATGCCCTTTTCTTATACGATCTAGAAGAAAAAAGTCAGTTCTGACCCAAATCTGCAAGAAAAGCAAGGACACGACCCGATTCTAAATGAGAGAAGACCTGACCAAACTCGCACCACATGATTTAAACTGGCGCAACACGGGCTAGGCCGTGAAGAGCTCGAGCTTCGCCGCAGGTCATTTCCCCTGAGGATGTCAAATGTCACTTTGTAATCCCTTTATTAATCCAAGAGAGGGGGGAGGGCATTTGCCCCTCCATCTCCTTAGGTCCACCATTGCATACAAACTGGGTCGATCGCAGACTGAATGCTTAGCTTTTATACTGGACGGAGCTTGGACTTGGAAATTTTATCCATTTATACCTCTAGAATGAATGAAGTCCACGCCAGGCCCGACCTGAAAAAAACAAACAGTGTGAGTCGGGTCGGTCAAGCTGTGCAGAAAAATGTAAGACCCAACCCGCCCCGATTCTGAAAGTGTGAAGACCAATCACAGTCCGGGGCGACCCGACCCGGGTCGCGCCGCAGGAAAGCGGTCTCGAATTTAGGCCCAATCCCTTTTCCATGCGGGCATCTTAAGTAGTTTTGCAAACCCTTTGTTGGGCTCAAGGGGGGGCGATCGCCCCATCGCCCCCCCCCTTAGATCCGCCATTGTCATTTAAGCTTTGCCAATTCCAGTTTTCACAGTTTTCTATTTAATCCATTTGGAAATGTCATCCAAAGCTCAATGCTTAGTAAAGTTTTACTCAGAACATTGCAAGAAAGCAAAGTAAAATAATCCTTATAAATACACTGACTGATAAGGATGGCGATCCGATCTTTGTCAGCCAGTCCCACAGACTTCTCATCTGTGTCTGTGAAGAGATATGTCTCATATATGTGTCTTCTCATATATGTCTTATGAGAAGTCTGTGGCCAGTCCATAGGTACTCTTGGAAACAGTCCTCTTGGGACTGTTTCCTTGTCTTCGTGCCAAAACCATTCAAAAAATCAGTTGCAGAAAATAGAAATAAAAGGAGGAATAAACGAGAATGCTCAAGAGAATGCGTGACCATGCAGCCCGCAAAAGTGGCAAAATATGAAAAAAAGTGCACATTTTTACTGTCTATAAATATTGAATATGTTCAGTATAAAAATCATTTTCTTTGAGTATGTTTTATTTTATTTCATTTATTCACATTCTCCGGATAATCCGGATTGGGCCTGGTCCCAGTTAATCCGAATTATCGGGGTTCTACTGTATTTCAGAAATTTTTTTACTGTGATTCTTGATTTTAGTTTAAAATAGCAACCATAGATGACTCTGCAAGCAGTAGACGCTAAATCGTTGGCCAAGTTTTGTACTCTTTTTTTCTCAGTATTGATGCGAGAGAAGGAAGTTAAATATTTGCAGTGAATCTCATAGAACAAAATTGCTTTGACTTATAAGAACATCTCCAAATATTTAACCTCCTCTTTTTGCATTAACATTGAGAGAACAGGGAAGTCGGAACTCGGGACCCGATTTAATGACTATTGCTTCCAGTGCCATCTATCGCTGCTATTATAAAGTAAAATCAAGAATCGCAATAAGGAATCTTGTGACGTTGGTTGGTTGTATAGGGTTTAATGGAGCAAAATCTCTTTAGGGACATGCTGCGTCAAAAAAAGACAAAATACATAAAACTTGGGAAATCTGACATCTTATGTAACCCTCCTGCGAGATTTGTAACTCTAAAATCTGCTATGTTCGGCCCAAATACAACTACATGCTTTTGAAGAAAACTTTTAGTAAAGCAGTTTTTAATTTATTTGCAATGTTATGTTATTTTAGAATGCTTTGAATAAATTAAATGCTTTGGAATGATCATTTTCAGTTACAGAAAAAAATGCATGGGGGATGTCAAAGAATTCAGCCCATCCACGTTTTTGTTTTGGTTGAATCTAAACCGAATTGCGGGCATTTTTGAATGCATTTAGCAAAGTGATAATTGGCAACGCCAATGGATAGTGATTCAACTTGCCAAATATCATCTGCTACAGATTACAGCTGTAGCATTGTTGACATTAACGAAATTAGAAGTTTTGTTTTTTTAAATATATTTATAAATTGTTGTTTTGATGTTTAATCTTTTACTCACCAGAAACAACAAACAAATATTAAACTAAAAAACACGTTTCTTTAAATATGCAGTTTGCGATATTGTCTCTTTCTAAATCAAAATATGTTGTGCTATAAGTTTTCGGAAAAATTATAAAAAAAATTAAGAAAGATTGTTTTTAGAATAATTCTGATGTTTGCCAATAGGAACTGAAGTAATTAATTCAATAATTATTTTATCTTTATTTAATTTTGTGTTTTACTATGATGTTGAAATATTTACAAAATATCTGGCTGGAGGATTTAGCTAAAAAAAGGGGAAGATTTTTTTATTCATAGTACAAGGATTTTTATTCGAAATAACTAAAAATTATTTGCTTTATCAGCTTTTTAAAACCCTTCGTAGTAGCGTTAAATATCTTTACAATAAATTGATAGATCGTTTGAAATATTCATTTCCCTTTTTATGTTTTGTTTTTTAAATGGAAAACTGCCTTAAATTATGCAGTATGTTCGAACAAATCACCGAGTTTAATCTATAACTGCATAAGGGGTAATTTTTTTTCAATTCTGAATTCCAATATACATATATTGAAAATATAAATGTGTTAAACTGAAAAATAATAAATTGATTTCTCTCACCCTAATTCTAAACTGCTAATGCTTGGAATCCATTTAAACTTAATATTTGTAATAAATGGTGTAGCTACTTCAGGAGTCCTGGGAAAATCAATATTGTGCAATTGCAAAACAACCCCCTTCGCCAAGGTGCAATTTTCAAAAATTACCAAATTGGTGTGATTTTATGGGATGCATATATGCCATGCATATGTATAGCATACATACATATGTAAGCCAGTGTTATATATTCACATGTTATATATCTGTATATGCATTCATTTATATGTATACACTTACACACATATATACAGTAGACTCCCTCAAATCCGCACTCCTAAAATCCACAACTCTCTAAAATCCGCACATATTTTATGGATGTAAACAATGAAACATTCAGTTCAGTTGTAGGTTGTGCAAAATTTGACTTTTTTAGTTTTATATCATTCCATATATTTTTCAATTTGTAATTTTTGTTAAGGTCATTGAATTCATGTTTTTTCATGAAGAAAGAATAATTTATTTCTGAAAAAATAAAGATATTGCTGATGTCACTGGTAATCACAATCTTACCAAATATATTTATCCATTAATCAAGCTTTTTTACTTATTAAGTCTGGCTAAACCTGAAATAAAGCTTCATTATTTTATTATCTTGATGTGAATTAGTAATGTACCTTTATGAGGCAAGTTTCTTTGAAAATTTTAGGAAAAACACATTTTATCTTTATAATGAATATTTAATTGTACATTGTTTATTAATTTGACCTTTGCTTTTAGTATTTTTATCATTTTAAAAACTAGGGTCATTCCACGTGAAATCAACCAATTTAAGGAAAACTTGTTGCATCATAGTCACAGATTTTTTTTAAATTTTTATCATAGACAGACATAGTACTGAAACCCTCAAATCTGAAATTTAAAAGTAATTTTCACAATATTGGCCGAGATATGGCCATTTGAAAACTGGCCATTTTTACAAAATGGCGGCCATCTTGGAATTGTATCACTGTCTAAATATGGCCATAACTTGACAAATAATGGCTCAAAGTTTATATATCTGGTACCAATTTGAAGCTATTTGTACAAAGAATGCATATTGCACATCAAAACAATAATACATTTTTATTTCTTTACTTTTTATTGTGTGCAAAGTGAAAATTTTACCCCAAAAAAGGGCAGATTGTAATGGCTCATAAAAAAAATGAATCATCATGAATTTTTCTGAAACTTGGTAAAAACATTGCTCCATCTGTGTGCTTTAAATAAAATAAAAATTGGAAAGGTAAAATTTGTTGTTTTAAAATAAATGGTTTTTTACACATAAGGTGTCATTAACCAAATAATTATCATTTTAGAATCTGTAAGCATTCCTGATTAAAAAAATAATGGTTAAAATAAAATTTTCTAACATCTAAATATTAATGTAAAAGTATATTCAAAACCTCATTTGTACTAATTTTGTAGGAATCTGCCCCCCAGCCCCCCCCCCCCCCCAAAAAAAAAAAAAAAAATTGACAATTGAAAAAATTTTACACTGAAAAAGATAAGAAAATAATTAAGGAATATAATGTATAATTATAAAATACCTATAAATGCAATGCATACATATGGTGATTTACTTCACATATAGGGGCGAGTGGGGTGGAATGGAATAATAGGTTTTTCTCTTTATGTATCATTCTAAATATTTCATCAATCACATATTGGATAAAGTAATGGTACTGCAATCTTCAGTTGAAAAAAGTAGCTAATTTACATAAGCTTGCAATTATATGAAGAAAAAGATTATTTCAAGTCTTCAGCGTCCATGTAAAGATGGTGTATTAAATGCATTTGATCTCTATAATTTTGCAAAAGAATCTGTTAAAAGAATTGAAAGTTTTTTTATAACAAAATTTGAAATTGAAACCGCAAACAGTCAATTAGCAGATAGGTATGCAAAAGCAGATACAATCATAGAAACAAGACTGAGTCACTGCTTTGTACCAATCAATGATTGCCAAATGCTGGTTTCCAGGGTTTCAGACATTTCATCAACAAAATTTATTGCTTCTTTGGGAATCAATGAAATTGTCAGACCATTGATATTTAAAAGTGAACAATATGTTGCATGTGTATATGGGATAAATTGGTGGATTGGGAAAATTTTAGATTACTGTGAAGAACTTACCGACTATAAAATTATGTTCATGTATCCTCATCGCGCTAATTCTTCATATTCATGGCCAAAATCCTCAGATGTTTGTTTGATTCTGTAAGAACAAATAATAAAAGAAGTGTCTATTCCTGTAACTGCTACAGGAAGAACATATACTGTTGCACCAGAGGAAACTCAAACAATTCAAGCATTATTTTTAAACTTTAAAACTGATTAAATCCTTTTTAGCTTAAATCTGAAGAAAAAAACTATTATATTATAAAGTTATATGCATGTAAGTAAATATTTTGTTCTTATTTTGTCTAGATTTGTTCCATGTGTACGTTTAAACTTTGACTTATTTCTCATGATATTCAATGTTTTGCCCTGGATTTGTATTATATTATTGTTATTATTTATTTATTTTTTTTTGTCTCATCGTATCTAGATTTTTGTTCATATAAATTTTAACTCAGTGTGAACAAAAAATAACAAATGTCAACTCAATTAACTCATTTATATATATTTATTTTATTTAAATTACACAATTGAATAATTCAACTCTGTAATTTACAGCTAGTATTTCTTCAACATTTCTGGAGAAAATATTATGTGCCTTTTTTTTTTCATGTATTCTATAGTAAGGTATTTAAAATATTTATGTAAATATGTTTTGTGAATTATATTATCATATTTTGAATGAAATGAAATAAAAAGTACTGTAAAAATGAATATTTAGTGTAAATAACTGCAAATTGATATTTCTTTATTGAATTATATAATATACACACAATACTTTAATTAGATGCTAGAAAATTTCATTTTAACCAATATTTCTTAAATTAAGAATACTTACAGATTTTAAAATAATCATTATTTGGTCATTGACACCTTATGTTTAAAGAACCATTTATTTTAAAACAACAAATTTTACCTCTCTAATTTTACAGTATAATGTTCCATATATAGAGAAACTGTTATATCTATGCATAATCAAACCATTATACAGAAAGCGTAGAAAGTATATGAACTAAATTTACTTTTGATTTTTGAAATAATCTTTTTCTTTATATAATTGCAAGCTTATGTAAATCAGCTACTTTTTTAAACTGAAGATTGGGGTACCATTACTTCACCTAATGTGTGATTGATGAAATATTTAAAATGATACATAAAGAGAAAAACCTACTGTCCCATTCCACCCCACTCGCCCCTATATGTGAAGTAAATTATCATATATATATGCATTGCATTTATAGTTATTTTATAACTATACATTATAGTCCTGAATTATTTTCTTATCTTTTTCAGTGTAAAATTTTTTCAATTGTCTAAAGTTTTTTTTTTGGGGGGGGGAGGGGGGCTGGGGGGCAGATTCCTACAAAATTAGTACAAATGAGGTTTTGAATATACTTTTACATTAATTTAGATGTTAGAAAATTTCATTTTAACCATTATTTTTTGAATAAGGAATGCTTACAGATTCTAAAATGATCATTATTTGGTTAATGACACCTTATGTGTAAAAAACCATTTATTTTAAAACAACAAATTTTACCTTTCCAATTTTTTTTTTATTTAAAGCACACAGATGGAGCAATGTTTTTACCAAGTTTCAGAAAAATTCATGATGATTCATTTTTTTTATGAGCCATTACAATCTGCCCTTTTTTGGGGTGAAATTTTCACTTTGCACACAATAAAAAGTAAAGAAATAAAAATGTATTATTGTTTTGATGTGCAATATGCATTCTTTGTACAAATAGCTTCAAATTGGTACCAGATATATAAAATTTGAGCCATTAGTTGTCAAGTTATGACCATATTTAGACAGTGATACAATTCCAAGATGGCCGCCATTTCGTAAAAATGGCCAGTTTTCAAATGGCCATATCTCGGCCAATATTGTGAAAATTGCTTTTAAATTTCAGATTTGAGGGTTTGACTACTATGTCTATCTATGATAAAATTTAAAAAAAAATCTGACTATGATGCAACACCCATTGGTTGAATTCATGTGGAATGACCCACTATCTAAATTTTTATTATTTTAGTTTATTACTTATTTTAAAATTTTAGCATATTGTAAGCATTCATTATACTTTTGATTTCATTATTAATTACATTCAAATTACTTTTTAAAAAATGTAAACAAAGCAATGACCAGAAATCCGCAAAACCTCTGGTCCCAAGCTGTGCGGATTTGAGGGAGTCTACTGTATATGTATAAACATTTATATACACTATATTGCCATTGATTATGGGACACTTGCGATTTTAGACATTTTACTAAATATCTAGAAAAATACATGAGGAATCATCTCGAAACTCTTAGTGTATAAATATAATAGTATAAGTCATACATCTTCGTGAAGATTTTTTCCCGAAACTCCAAAGGGGACCGTCAACAAATTAAAAAAGAATGAATATCTTTTGAATAACCCTGTCAAAACTAATGTGGCAAAAGCGCTCAAACTCTAGATTGTGATTGAATGCCTTATTGTAATAAGCCTTGTTCATTTTTATGCAAATAGCATGCATACTCGCAGAGTAATTAAGGTTTTTATAAAAATGATCCCAAAATTTTCCAAGTTTTTTACTTATAATTTTCAGAGTTCTTAATATAAAATATTATTTTTTTCTGAAAATATGACAAACAACATTGCACACAGTACCCTGTAATCAGAATTAAAAAATAATGAAAATTGTATAAAAAATGAGTTGTTTTACTAAATAATTTTTTACTGCGCATGCGTCAACGATATCAAAATTTCATTTGCATATTATGTTAGCTAAATGTATAGAGCAACTTTTGTGAAAGTCACAAAACCATAACTTGAAAATATTGACAATAATTGTCAATTGAATAAGTCGAAAATCCGTTATTCTCAAAATGAAGCAAAAACAAGAGGGGTTGTATCCATATATTCATTGATTAGTGTCAATATAGAATACACAATATGGGATGTACTACTGCATTTGGATAAAATCCCTCATTTTTTTGCTTCATTTTGGAAACAACGGATTTTGTCCTTTTTCTATAGACAATTACTTTCAGAATTTTCAAGCTATGATTTTGAGACTTTTACAAAAGTTGCTCTATACATTTAGCTAACATAATATGCAAATGAAGTTTTGATATCTTTGACGCATGTGCAGTAAAAAATTATATAGTAAACCTACTCATTTTTCATACAATTTTTATTATTTTTTAATTCTGATTACAGGTTGCTGTGTGCAATGTTGTTTGTCATATTTTCTGAAAAAAAATATTATTTTATATTAAGAACTCTGAAAATTATAATGGAAAAACTTGGAAAAATTTGGGACCATTTTTATAAAAACCTTAATTACTCTGCGAGTGTGCATGCTATTTGCATAAAAATGAACACAGTGTATTACAATAAGGCATTCAATCATAATCTAGAGTTTGAGCGCTTTTGCTACATTAGGTTTGACAGGGTTATTCAAAAGATATTCATTCTTTTTTAATTTGTTGACGGTCCCCTATGGAGTTTCGGTAAAAAATCTTCACGGAGATGTATGACGTATACTATTATATTTATACACTAAGAGTTTCGAGATGATTCCTCATGTATTTTTCTAGATATTTAGTAAAATGTCTAAAATTGCAGGTGTCCCATAATCAATGGCAATATAGTGTATATATATATACCAACCCCCCCCCCCCCCACAAAAAAAAAAAAAAAAAAAAAAGTTGCCTTGCAAAGGCAGTTGCTCTGCAAAGTAACCATTTATATTCTGGAACCTCTAAACTATTCTTGACTATTTGAAAAGCTATAAAAATTAGTAAATGGCATTGCGTTTCTTTCTTTAAAAACAGAGCTGTCCTTATGGAGGACTGTTTAAAGCGAGGTCCGGTGCAAGGATTTTGCGAAGCCATTTCCTTTCAGACTCTTAACATAATTTCATCTGTACTATCAGTGATGCCGCTGGACTTGAAAAATCCTGGGTCCCGGGGACCCAGGACTTCTAAAATTCTGGGTCCTTTTTTCAAAAAAGCGGGTCCCCACTAATAAGCCATATTTTTAGATGCAAAAATTGAACTTGTTCATTTGCAAAAGAAAAGTTAAATGCAATAATCATTGTTTTAATTAATGTATAATTAATTAAAGCCAATATTATTTTTTTAAAACTATTAAGAGATATTTACTTTACTTTTTTAAAAAATAAATGTGCAAGATACAAATTATAAAATACTTATTTGAGTGTAGAAGATAACAAGTATCACTATTGTTCACATTTCTTTTAAAAAGGGGTAAAACTGATTTATTGAAAAAGACATTTTTTCCTAAAAAAGGAATACTTTTCAAAATAATCAGAACAATCAAAAACAGATTGTGAAGCAGGAAAATCTGTTTTTGAAAAAAAAAAAAAAAAAAAAAAAAATTTGGAAGCAGGGAAGTTAGTTTTTGAAAAAGAAAAATTCTATCCTGTCATTAACTTTTTTTTCGTACCCCTTTTTCGAAAATTGCATTTTAAAGCTATTTTTTTTCACGAAAATTGCATTTTAAAGCTATTTTTTCACGAAATTTGCCGTTTTTTCCGCGATCTTTTGACGAAATTTGCCGTTTTTTCGCTATCTTTTAACGAAATGAGCTGCTTTTTCACGATCTTTTGACGAAATGTGCTATTTTATCACGATTTTTTGATGAAACTTGCTGTTTTCGAGAATTTTTTGACAAAATTTGTCGTTTTATCACGATTTTTGGATGAAATTTGTCGTTTTTTCGCGATTTTTTTTTTAGAAATCTGCTTTTTCTTCGAGATTTTGTAATAAAATTCGTCATTTTTTGCGAATCTTTGACGAAATTCGCCGAAAATTATTCGTTATTTCGCGATTTTTTTCAAACGAAATTTGTCTTTTTGCGATTTTTTATGAAATGTGCCGTTTTTTTTCGCGATTTTTTGACGAAATGTGCCGCTTTTTTGCGATCATTAGACGAAATGTGCCATTTTATCATGATTTTTTTTATGAAAATTGCCGTTTTTCGCGAATCCTTAGACAAAATTTGCCGTTTTATCACGATTTTTGGACGAAATATGGCGTTTTTTCGCGATTTTTTGAGGAAATCTGCTTTTTTTCGGGATTTTGTAACAAAATTAGCCATTTTTTTCGCAAAATTTTTGACGAAATTTACTGGAAATGATTTGTTTTTTCGCGATTTTTTAACGAAATTTGCCTTTTTTTGCAAATTTTTGACGAAAATTACCCATTTTGCGGGACGCGTAAGCTCCATTTTTTTGCGTCCCGTCGCCGATTTTTTGCGTATTTTACGCGCTATGGCGTGTCTGCGGCATCGCTGACTATCATTAAAAAAGAATGGTTTTCACCTATATGCTGTGATCCGAGGAACCAGAATTTAATCCCTTAGCCATTATAAAAGAGTAATGTACTTGTTTGTGTGTTTGTTGGGAACTATTGAACCAATTTCTATACTAATAAAATCCGTGCGCCTCTGTCTGTCTGTCTGTCTGCTTGAAGCCAATTACAGTTCGAAACGCGGGCGAGTTGGAAGTTGCGAAAGGTGTCTTTCGATTCGAAAAATTCCGGGAAAGTCATTTCGGGCATTTTCGAGAACGTGGGACCAAAATTAAAAAAATTATGAATTAAAAACTGGTTGGGAATCGGAACGGAAAACATCTAATTTCCCAAACGGAGTTCTCAGGCAGAACACTGCGCCACCTTGCGGTGAACGACCTGAACTTTTCCCCTTTGGCTAAAAGAAAAAGCAGCCGAAAACCTCTTTTTTCTCCTGGAAAAACTACTTTTTCTTTCGTTTCGGTTCTTTGAAAAAGAACTAATTGGTAAAAAATGTTAAACACGGTTTATTTTCATACTTTTTCTTTTTGGTAGCATACAGGAATATTGTGTAACCTAAGATTTACACGATTAATACTAATTTTTGTTTGTACAAACGGAAAACGAGCTGCCAAAATTATTTGTTAGTTATGTTGTTTGTGATATTAATGAAATGACTATTTTTTTTTTTAATAGCTGTCTTTTGCAGTTTTTAATACCGAAACTTTTTTTTGCGCGTTTTTTCTTAAACCATCATACAGATAGTTTTTAAAGTAGATAAAACTGATTACATATTCAGAATCTGCGTAAAAGTCTGATGAACCAAAACATACGAGAAAATGTTTTATGAGCGCGCAGCGCCAACTGTGCAAAAACAAATACTTTTAACGGGACGATGGCGACCATGGCGTGTAGCGCCGGTGGGCCGCCTTTGCACGGTGGGCACGTAGCGCCCACTGTGCGAAATCACATATTTTTAACGGGATAATGGGCGCATAACAACCATAACTCTTTAATTTACTTTTTTGTGCTTGAGGATTCGAACTCCAAGATTTGCTTATTAAATGAATTTTTTTGCTTATTATATACTGCTTAATATCGAGGTTCGTTTGGAAAAAGTGGCCCAGCTAGCGGGCGTAGCTCGCTAGTCAAAAGTAATAATGACAAATTGATGCTGAAAGTCCCTCTTCCAACATAGACTATATTTTATGTCAATACCATTATCTTTTCTTAATTAAAATCATAAATTTATATTAAAGATTTTCTATTATACCTTTTTTTTTTTTTATTGAAAAAAATATTTGTGTTCAGGTGCAAGACCTCTCTAGGCATGAGGCCCTGTACGGCTGCACCTGTCGCACACCCCTAAGGACGGCTCTGTCTAAAAACCAATCATCACTATTTAATTTCACTAATATTTAGCGAAAAACTTACTAATACATATATAACTGAGCAACACAAAAGCTTACTGAGCTTCTATTCTACAGAGGTAGATTAGGATAATTTCTCATTTTAGTGAATGTGTAACATGACAGTTTAGCTTACTGCTTAGTTAGTTTTATTATGTTTATATTCGAGATAACAATTTTATATGTATTTAAAATAATTCGCTCATCAGATATAAGTTGTTGGAAATACAGTCGAGTCTTTATATAACAAAATCCATTGTTCCAGTAAAAAATTCATTATATTGAAAAATTCGTTGAATAGAGTAAGCCGTTAAAATTTCTGTTTAATGTGCAAATTTTGAACAAGTATTATTTTTTATTCATTTAATTAAAATATTGAAGTGTTTAACTATAAATATTAACGTAATATCCTATTTCTTAATTATTGGAACAGTCTCAAAAAAGAGAATAGACATTTATTTAAAAGCTTAATAAAAATCACACAAGAAAAACGTACGTTAATTTTTTGCCATTGAAAACACAACATCTTAAATTTTCGTGAGCGATCTCATTGCTCTGGGAGTGAATTTCCCCCCAACCACCCTTTGAAATCAACACAGACTTCGATTACCTCATTGATTCAGGTTTTATATGTGTAACAATTAAATTGACACTATTTCTCGAAAAATGTTAAAAGATGTGTGAGAGAGGGGCTGGTGGAATAAATTCGTTGGACTTAAAGATCAAGGAGACTCAAGGTAGAGAAGCAATATAAAAAAACTCAGCCTTGAACGATAAATCAAAAATAAGTGATGGAAATTTGATTCCATGTGATTTTGAAGCTTTTTTAAAACTAAATAAAAAAAGAACATTTTATGCAAAAATTCGTTATATGGAGATAGATATTTCGTTATATAGAGATTGTTTTTAATGTAATCATGAAAAAAGGGGACCGTTCCTGCTAAAAATTCATTAGAGAAATTCGATGTATGGAGTTTCGTTATAGACAGACTCGACTGTATATACAAACCGTTTTTTTTTTTTAATCATTTTGAAATTCTTCAAATAAAAATTTGACTATTTCATCATATTTCTCAAAAAACTTTGGTATACACAACACACTTGTGCTGATAACACTTAATTGTTAACTCATTAATTTAATTAAATTGTAACAGTATGACCAAATCTTCAAAATGTTTCTCTAATTTTGACACAGTACCCAAACAATATTTAGGGCCAATTTTTTCCAGTATTTAAAACAAATAAATAGAGCTTTAAAAATATAACAAATTTTATGTTTAATAGGAAAAATTCATTTATTGTTTTACTCATTTTCTTTCTTTTTTATTAAAGGTTAATTAAATATAATTTAATTTCATCTGGGACCTGTATAAAGCATAGGGCTAGGCGCATTGCTTTCACCTCATACATACCTCTTATGGTTGACCTTTATTGTAATTATATTATCATTGGGAAAACAATTTCATTTTTCTTTATTTTAATAGGGTGCTTTATTGTGGATGTTATTTAGAGGTAAATCTGTATAGTGTCTGACCAGGACTGTAGCTAAGTGGGCACTATGAGCGGCTCAGTTCAGATTTGTCAAAATTAATGATATTCTTCTCTTCATAATCCTGGATTGCAACTGGCCACATTTGAGCATTAAACTTTTCCATATCCGATGCATAAACATTTGCTGCATCATCAGCAATCTTTCCACAAGAAATATTGTTTCCTTTTTTTAACATATCCAGTCATCTGTTAAAGTGCAAAAAAATGTTTGGCCACAGGAAGATTTCTGTCACACTCAGTGGTGAACTATGTTAATGCAGCTTCTTCTACATTTTCCCTTTCAGCCCAATGAAGTTTCTTCAGAGAATCCAATTTTTTTTTTTGTGTGCAGCATTAGGCGCACTGCAATTTTTTCCAAATATTTGAAATTGTAGCTTTCAATAAGGAAAATTTCTTGCATGTTGCAGATTGGTTCCATCTTCAATATATATAATAATTATAATCTTATCCTTAATTAAAAATTCTCCTTTTTTTATAGAATTTGCCATTTTTACAAAATTTTTAGTTGTTTTTGAAAAAATGTCTTCTTATCTCAAATCAATCATAAAAATGTTGAAGAGAAACACTGTTAAACAAGAGACATTTTTGGGAGAAGGAGAAGAAGTGTATGCTATTTAATAACTTGTTCGTCCTAATTTAAAGCAATGAGCTTGAAAGAGCGAAATTCGACATAATAAAAACAAATGCTGTCATTTGCAGTCATAAATAGTGCAAGTTTAAAATTGGAGAACTAAAAATCTGGAGAAATGAAATTTGAGTCCACTATAAATAAACTATCAAATTCTCAGCTTTCTGTTATAAGCATATAAAATAACATTAAATAAATGGGAGTTCAGATGGGACCACTAAAAAGATCATTACATCTGAGTGTTCATTATATTCAGGGTTCATTATTACAAGATTCGACTGTATATATAAATCTAGAGATTTAAAGCAAATTTCAGCTATTTCTTAAGCCCAGCATTTCTTTTTAATTTGGTGAATGCCTTCTTTTATGTTATGCTGTTTCTGCTACTGGACCTGAAATATTGTTATAGTTTAAAATATGCACTTAAAAAAAAAATGATAGATGTTGTTTGATTATTCAGTAGATAAATAGTAATTTCTACATATTTCATGCATTTATTCATGAAACCCATTTTATTAACATGCCCATAAGACTTTTTTATTAAAAGACAAAAAATATGAGAATTCTATTAGGCAAGAAGTACATTTTTATTTGATACCAAATTTTTCTTTTGATGATATTAAATTTAAATTATCCTTTAGCAGTTAATTCTATGTAAAAATAGTTTTTAAATTATAATTATTTGTGAAACATTTTTTAAAATATGCATTTTTTTCTACTATGTATTTTCAGTATCAGGCTCAGTCTTTGAAGTCACAAAATGTTCCAAACTTGGGTGATCTCAGATTTAAAATCGCCAGTTAAACTTGGGCTCTGAAAAAAAGAGCTCGAACTCATCTCATATATAACTTTCTCTGTGTTACTGGTTTAGCAACTTTAATACTATCTGGGACTGCTAAATATCTAAATTTGTCCTTGGATGACAACATCTGATAAATGATTGGTGTATGATATATGATATATGTAGAATACTGTGCTGAATAATATTTCAACTACAGTAATAACATTGTTCAAATATACTTAAATTTTACTGCACATATTTAAACTTTATTTATATATTTTATAGGCTTTCTCCTACAAAGATTTCTCCCATGCCATGTTTAATGCTTTGAAAAAACTTGTGGGTAGTAATGAAGCAAAGGGTATTCCTCCTCCTGGAGTTCAGGCCATGGGCCAGTCCCTCCAGAGAAAGTTTGCTAAAGGAGTTCAGTATAACAGTAAGTCTTTAAGAGATGCATCATGTGTCTTTAAATTATGTTTCAAATCTGCATTCAATCATAGCTGCTAAATCTTCTACTATTAAAAAAAATATAAAAATAAAATAAAATAAAAATAATCTTAAATTGCAAAGCTCTATTATTAAATAAAGCGAATGTATTTATTTTTATTTATTTATTTATTTTTTTTTTTAGCATATAGAGGTATTGAAATAGCAGACGATTTGGTAGCTATATCTATCTATTTACAAATATTATAAAAGACAAACTTGAACCTAGAAGCATGAAATATGGAAAGGAAATACTTCTTATCCTCCTTAGTCCTGATGTCGCCTGCAGGAGACACTTAAGAACACCTTCTTAATATTTGTCTCAGGACTGAGGAGGTAATGTTATAAGCATCGTCTAAGGAAGGATTTTTGAAAATCCCACCCCTATAGGATTAAAGATGAGTAAAAATTATAGAACTTGCCCCCTAAGGGAATTAAAAGGTGGTAATTTTTTTTTAAATAATTTGACGTATCTCAGAAGTGGTTTTTGGTAGGTGCATGAAATTCCAAAAAATTAAGTTATTAAAAATTAATTAAACATGTATTTCGGCAATTTTATAAATCCCCTCTTTTCCCTAACAGGGTCTCAATAGTTCAGAACATTTGGCCATATCTCAGCTGCTGTTTTAGGAAAGAGTGTGAAATTACAGAAAATAAATCTGCAAAACAGAAGTGCAACATGTATATCAGCAATTTATGAAATTTTCTCCCTAAGAAGAGAAAGGAGGAGGAGTAAAAAATTTAGAGCATTTAGCCATATCTCAACAGCTGTTTTAGATAGAAGGGAAAAATTCAGGATAACAAATTTAGTTAAAAAAAAGATAAAAACTTATTTTAGAACATTTGGCATATCTCAAAATCAGTTTTAGGTAAATGTATGAAATTCTGAAAATTAAAAAAAATAAAAATAAAATAAACATCTCCTATACTATAATATGAGCAAAAATTGTATGTGTGTATATTTTATTTTTAAAGCTGCTCTAAGGATTTTGACAAAATTTTGTATTTTACCATTTTTGGGCATGAGAAGATTAATGAGCTAGGTCACATGCTCAAGAAAATTCAATTATTAGATCACAAGGCTGTAGCTAGAAGTGATCTATAGGGGGGGGGGGGGGCTCATAATTTTTTTTTCTCTCTCTGATGCAGAAAGATAAATAAAAGCCTATTCACATCATAGGTACTATGTTTCTCATTAAGCTATTGTAATAACTTTATTCTATACTAAGAAAAGTACATGATGATGAAAATTTTGAGTGTATAACTGGTGCAAAATTAAACATCATGTTTGCTTCATGTGTGGGAATAGGATAAGGGAGTGTTGAATTATTTATTTTAGACGCAATTTAATAATTCTCCAAAATTGTGAAAGGGTTTCAAAACTAAATTAGATTTTTGAACAGAATTTAATTTGAATTTTCGAAGCAGAACTTTATTTAATGATCTTGAACTCTTTGCCAGGGGTGGGGGGGGGGAGGGCTGAGCTGCCCATAGCACCCCCTTAGCTACGGGCCTAGTAGGTCATAATGGGTCAGGATCAAACTATTTATATTTAAAGAACAGCTTGATTGATTTTAACGAGATTTTGTATCCAACTGTTTTTTGGCACAGTAAAACTGAGGCCGGGTCACATGTTCTAGAAACTTCAATTAGTGGGTCATTTTGGGTCAAACCAGATGTAGCTAAAAACGGCTCTAACGATTTTGACCAAATTGAATTACATTTTGGATTACAAGAAGACCATTGGGTTTAGTCACATGTTAGAGAAAATTTGATTTGTGGGTCACACTAATGTTATCTAGAAAAGAATTTGCATGATTTTGACTAATTTTTGTATTTTATCGCTTTTGGGCACAAAAAAATCATTAGGCTGGGTCATATGCTCAAGAAAATTTGATTTGTGGATCATAATGGATCAGGGTCAAACTAAAACATATGTTCGGGAAATTTTGATTAATGAGTCATTTTGGAGTCACTGCGCCAAAACAAATTTTATCTAAAAATCAACTGCAATGATTTTGACTAAATTTTGTATTTTTCCATTTTCAGGTTCATGAAGACCAATGGGCTAGGTTGTATTTTCTAGAACATTCGATTAGTGATGCATTTTTGGGTCACAATGGAAATTACATATGAACAAGTTACATACAGAAAAAGTCTCTAAAGAATTATACAAAATTTTGTATTATGCCATTGCAGGGCACAATAAGATCATTGGGCTAGATTACAAGTTCAAGGAATTTCGATTAGTGACTCAATTTTGGAACTATGTGTCCGAGTCAAGCTAATTGTATCTAAAAAAAGGCTCAAACAAAATTGAGAAAATTTTTTATTATATTGTTTTTCTGCACGATAACATCATTGGCTAGATTACATATTCGAAAAATTTTTATTAGTGGGTCAAATAAATTGTATCTAAAATACAGATTTAATGATTTTTAACTGAATTTAGTATTTTGCAATCTTCAACCTTGAAAAGACTACTGGACTGGGTCCTATGTTTGAGAAAATTATTCATTGTAAAAAAAATCTGTAAAGTTGTTAAACTTTTTCTAAGAAACTGGGATTCCTGGAACTTTTTATGTAATATTAAAAGCAAAAATTCATGTTATAGAATCGGTTACATGATGTTTTGCTGTTAGTGTTACATGGGAAGTTCTAGGAATCCCAGTTTCCTAAAAAAAAAGTTCATTGCAAGTCAAGATAATTTTATGTTAGAAAAATCTTAAATGACTTTCACTAAATTTTATATTCTACAGTTTTGATTACCAGAAAACTATTCAACTAAGTCAGATGTTTGAATAAATTTGATTAGTGGGTCATTTAGGATAATACGGGCCAGGGTCATGAAGCCGAACAGATTGTAACAGCCAGTTGGCGCTATTTGACAAAATATTGACAACATTTGGGTGAAAATTTGACTTTTATGATTAAAATGCCAAAACCATGTATTTGGCACCAAATGAAAAAATGTCGCCGAATTTGGTTATGATTTTTTTTTTTTTGGGGGGGGGGGGGATGCTTTCAGAATGTGAAGAAATTTTTTGGACATTCTTAATAGGAATTGAGATGCATGGTTAAACCAATCAGAGATGAGCTAAAAATATGATTTGGAATGATGTCCTTTTGTTGTAAATGTATAAGTAATGTAAAACTTATAAACATGCATATAGGGTAACATCCCCAGTAATTGGCACATTAAGAATTTGTCTTTAAACTTACTTCAACTTTCATTACCGAAAAATAAAATATTTACTTGCAAATATTTTTAAATCAAAGAATGCATATCTGTGCATCTATTTTACCTACTAAAAGTAAAAATTTTTGAAAAAGTATTTTTATAAAGATATATTTATAAAAAGTTGCTGTAGTCACCAGTAATTGGCACCTAAGAGCACCAATGTATGACACCTTGTGATCCAGTAATTGGCACATGTTTATATGTAAAAAAAACTTTATATTTTGCATTGGGTTTAATTGCTTTAAATACTGTATATGAAGATGCCATATTTCAGGTTTTTGAGAGTAAGAAATAAGTAAATTAGTCTGAAATGTGAACACTTTAAAACAATACATTTATATTAATACCCAGTAATGTCATGCTGTCCCCAATAATTGTCATATGAAGCTTTAATGGATTCCTATTACTGATAATATTTCATATTTTCAAATAAAAACAACTGATAAACAAAATTAGTCTATAACTTTAAAAGTACTGCCAAAATAAGTGGTTTAATCTCAAATCTTGTGATTCCCTTGTAATTGGAATAGGTGCCAATTACTTGGAATTAGCAAAATTGAAGCACCATTAATTGGCATCTGTCATTAATTCAAAAATCGAAATATTTGTGTCAAATACTTTTACACAATTAAAGTAACCCTTTTCAAATAAACAAAACTGTTGTCAGTTAAAATTCTTAATATATTATAAATCAGATAATAATGAATTGAAAAGCATGCCTTTCTTAAGCCAGAGAAGAAGCATTTGCAACAAAAATGGCTAATTTGATACAAACCATAATTGTTTCTCTTTCCTAGGCACTATTGTCATCTAGTTGCATAAAACAAAGTTATAATCATTAAGGTAAATGAGCATGTAATTGGTTAAAAGACATTTTTAAAAGACTGGATATAAATCTTATTTTAGGACATGTTTCTTGTAGGATGTGCCAATCATTGGTGCATGCCAATTACTGGGGATGTTACCTTCATACATTGTTTCCATATTAAAAGTTTTTGTAAATAATGCTGTTATAAATAACATGCTTTTAGCAATAATATAGAGAGAATGATACAGTGAGAATATTACATCGAGTTGAGCAAAAGTTATTTTTGACCGAGCTCAGCTCTGTTACCCCTGCTAGTGTTTTAGTGATTTTAGAAATCCCAGTAGCTGTTTTAGATCGAAGTGTGAAATTACAGAAAATAAATCTTCCAAACAATAGTGGAACACATATTTGAACTAATTTAGAAATCTCCATCTAAGGGGTGAAAGGGAAGTCGAAAATTTTAAGGCATTTAGCCATATCTCAGCAGCTGTATTAGGCAGGAAAGAAATTAGGATTACAAATTTATTAAAAAAATTTAAACTTAAATTTTAAATTAAAAAAAAATTTAGTGATTTTAGAAGTCCAAGGGGGAGGTTTGAAATTTTTTTAATATTTGCCATATCTCAACAGCAGTTTTAGGAAAAAAATAGTCAAATACAGTAAATAGTGATTTTAGAGGGGTGTTTTTTGTCTATTATATTGCCAACATGGACTTTGAAGTGGATAATGTAAAATTATACAAATAAGACAAACATTAAGGATATTTGAATAGATGTTAAGCAAATATTTTCATTTTAATTTCACCTTTGCTAGATACGTGTAATTTGAATGAAGGTTATTTTAATTAAACCAACCAGTGTAGCAGTAAATTGTTCTGGGACAGAATAAATAAATTTAAATAAATTTTTTTAGCTGTAGGAGGGGGGGGGGAGATGGAATGAAAAAGTGGGAGGGATGGGACAGTAAGCTTTTCTGATTATGTATCATTCAGTACTTGCATATTAATGCCACCGCAGTAGAAGTGACTCTATTGACCCATTTTTCCCTGAAATCTGATTAACTACTTTGTTTTCAAATAAAGAGTTTTGATTTTAAATAAAATATTTGATTTTATGATTTGTCGCAAAAATTTTAGGTGTAGATTGGCGATACTGAAAAAACATCTAATCTGTAGTTGCGGTGGCATTAATACGTAAGTACTTATAATTCTAAATGTTTATTCAATCACAGTCTAGATGAAGCATTAGTAGCTCAATCTCCTGTTGAAAAAACTTATTGATCTGCATAAGCTTACAATCATATAAAGGAAAAGGTTATTTCACTAGTCAAAAGTAAATTTGCTTCATATACTATTTATACTTACTGTATATTAATGACTTCTTTATGTGTAGAGACAATAGTTTCCCTATTTATAACATTATACTATATATTATCCAAGTTTTAAACTAAGCTTAAAAACAGCACTGTTGCTTATACAAGTAGTTTAAGATTTTTTAAAAAAAGGCAGGGGGGGGGGGATGGGACTTCCCGCAAAGAGAAGAATGAAACAAGTCCAATTCCTTCTTTTGAATAAGGTAAATATAAATTACTAATAATACTCAAATATTTTAATAAAAAAGATTAAAGAAAAATAACTGAAAGATTGGATAAAAAATATTTTTAAATTGAATCGATGGACATAAAATAAACAAAGGAAAAAAGCAAAAGAGAAACAATTTTTAGTTTAATTTTCAGAAACTTTTAGTAATTAAGAAACTGGAATTTGATATTGGAATACGAACATTCATTTTTTTCCATTACCATTGACAATTGTACGCTGACCCCCCAAAAAAATCTTGACATTTAAGCTACAATCTTAATGTTCGGATTTTTTTCCAGTTTTAAGGGGACACAATTGGTCTTGAAGGGACTTGAAAACTGTTTCTAGGGGAACTTGAAATTAGTCGAATTATTAAATTTCATTTTTTGATACTAAGCTTCTTTAATTGTAAATATTTTGACACCCCATTTTTAACTAGACGATTATTATATTGTGAGATATTGTAAATTTTGTTAATAGATCCAGCGTAATTACCCAGCAAATGAAAACTTAGAACTGATTTTTCTTCTTGTTCATATTTTTATGTCTTACTTGTTCGATAAATACTAAAGCTTTTTTGCTTATTTAGATATAGATTTGAATTTTTTTTTTTTACTTGTTCTCTATGGTGTATTTAATATTTCTGTGCATGGATATAATATTAAAGTTTATAGTTATTTTAAAAAAAATGTTTAAATTGAGAGTTTGTTGAATTTTCTTCATTTTTTAATATACATAAGAGAAAAAAAAATCACATTATATATAAAATCTCATGCATCTAAAAATCCAAGTACAGTTATGTAGTACATTCTAATGAATGTGGGAAACAAAATTAAAGCAAAAATATTCATATTATTGGTGGTAGGAATTTTAAAAAGTTAATTTTTATTTATTTATTTTCAAGTTTTAGTAAAATAGGCTGTTCTACTAGATATATATTTTTTAATTTTATTTAATTTTTAACATTAAGTATTGTGTCACCAGTCACCACATATTACAGTATTGATACTTCTTTAATCCTCAATGCATATATTATTTGCATGCTTTACCTTTGAATAGTAGATACCCCCCCCCCCCCCCATATCAATGACAGACAAATTATGCACTTGAAAGATATGTTATTTATAGATTTTACTGTATAATTCATTTTAGATTAATAAATCATTTATGAAATATAAATTACTGAAATAATATCTATGATTATTTCATATGCAATAAGACTCTCTCAAATCCACACAGCTTGGAACCAGAAGTTGTGTGGAGTTTATAATTTTGTGACTTTCTGATCATCATTTTGTTTACATTTTTTAAAACAGTAATTTGAATGCAATAATGCAATCAAAATTACAGTACACTCTCTCTAATCCGCACAGGTTGGGACCAAGGATTTTGCAAATTATAAAATTTTGCAGATTATAGGTAATTTTTTTGTTTACATTCTAATATTTGGAATTTATCAACAAATGTAGTAAATATACAGCAAATAAATAATACAGAAATGAAAGAAAATACTTTTTTATGCATAAAAAGCTATAGTCAATAAAAATACATTTAAATGATATAATAATACAAAATTAATGGAAATTATTTATTTTTATTTTTAAATCTATCAAACAGTACAGTGGATGGTGGTTTGCTTTATCATTTTTTATTTATACTATGCAGTTTAATCTTGATGCCCTTAAGAGTCAGGATTTCTTGATCAGTACCATAAGTTTGTTTTTTCTAAAAAAAAAATAAGATATTTATCCTCAAGAGCTATTTTATCTTTTATATAGCCAGCAAATGTGTCAGAATATAGCAGTCTTAATAGTTATTTATAAGATACATAAAACATTTTCTTCTAATGAATGCAGAAACGCATTAAAAATTTCAAAATTCACCAGTACAGTTCAACCTTTATTATGGTCAAAGTGTGCATCTTGGTTAAAAGAAGGAGATTTTAACTGTTTGTTTACATCTATCTAAATTATAGTGTGTAATATATACGTTTGCGGATTATAGGGTTGTGGATTAGAGGGAGTGGACTGTATAATGAATGATTGCAATATAGTAAAATATTAAAATAATTAATTAAAGTAATAAATTAAAAAGATAAAAAGTAAGATAATTTAAAAACGGATTAAAATATTAGAAGTAAAGATCAAGTAAATAATTAATATGCATTAAAAAATGAGATATATAGTCCTTGAATTAGTCAATGAAATTTTCTTTATGAAAAGTACTCTCTATTAATTAACATCAAAATCACTGTAATAATAACCACACAAGCTTGATTAATACATAAATATATTTGATTAAAAGATTGTAATTACCAGTCATATAAGAAGTATCTTGATTTTTTTTTTTTTTTTTTTTTTTTTTTTTTTTTTTTTTATAAAAATAAATTTATATTCCTTTCATGGAAAATCACAAATTCAGTCATGTTATTAAGAATTACATATTAAAATAGATATGGTATGAAATAAAACTAAAAAATTCTATGATTTTACCTTTACATACAAAATGAAATTTCATTCATTACATTTATAAAGATGTGTGGATTTTAGGCAATTGCGGATTTAAGGGAATCTACTTATTTAAAAGTGGTAAATATATAGAAAAGGTCACTAGGATTTAATATTTTTGCTGAGGTTTCTTACAGGAATATTCTTTTATTAATATGAATAACCTAAGTGACTTCATTTAAAGATAGCTCTCCTATGTCTTATAAGATTAGTCTATAAGCATTGTAAAATGGCTATCATTTTCTTATTGTATTATCCTATTGAATTTATTCAATTCTTGTATGTAATGAAAATGTATGTTAATTTATTTTTTTTCACCTTCATTTTCCCAGTGAAAATAATAATAAAAGGAGACAGAAATGTTGGGAAATCTTGCTTGTTTGCTAGACTACAGGGGAAAAAGTTTATTGAAGAATATCTGCCAACAGAAGAAATACAAGTGAGATGAATGTGTATTGCTTTATAAAAATTGTTCTTTGATAGGGTAACATTCCCAGTAATTGGCACATTAAGAATTTGTCTTTAAATTTACTTCAATTTTCATTACCAAGAAATAAAATATTTACTTGCAAATATTTTTTAATCAATGAATGCATATCTGTGCATCTGTTTTGCCCACTAAAAGCAAAAAAAAAAAAAAAAAAAAATTATTTTTGTTCTTCATAAAATTATTAAAATATAAGAATAATAAATGTATAATTATGTCTGTATATCATTTCAAATGTATAAAAAGAAAAGCAAAGAGAAAACATATCATAAATAAAACTTTTTAGACTTTGATAGTGTTCTTATTAAGAGAGAGGTATAGTTATAGGAATGTTAATGCATAATATCATAAGAAGAGGAGGGGTTCCAAAATTGCCAAAAAGTCTGTAAAGTTATACATAGTCAAAATATCGCAGAAAAACCCGAAATTAATCCAAAAGATTGCGTAAAAAAAGGATTTCATCCAAGGCTTGAATAAAAAAAAATGCAAATTTCGTCAAAATATTGTGAAAAACACGTAATATTTATCAAAATATCGTGAAAACTGCACAATATTTGTCAAAATATCATGAAAAACGAGCAATATTCACCAAAATGTCTCTAAAAACGTGTAATATTCATCAAAATGTCGCTAAAAATGCACCATTTTCATCAAAATGTCACAAAAAAGCACCATTTTTGTCAAAATGTCACAAAAAGCGCTCACTTGTCGTCAAAATATCTAAAAAAAAAGCACAATTTTCGTCAAAATATTGCAAGAAATATGCAATTTTCGTTTAAATGTTGCAAAAAAAATCCCAAAAAAACCTGCACAATTTTTGTCCAAATATTGCAAAAAAAGCAAAATTTTCGTTAAAATGTCACAAAAAACGTGCAAATTTAGTCATAAAATAGCAAAAACATGCAAATTTTGTCAAAAAATCACAAACAAATATGCAAATTTTGTCAAAAAATCACTAACAAATATGCAAATTTCATCAAAAAATTGTAAAATTTGTCAAATGATCACAAAAAGGGGAAAAAACTAACTTTTTAAAATTTCTCTCCCTTCTCCGAGATGTGGTTACTGATAACTTTAATTAAAACTTGGCACCTCTGTATGTTTCTTATTCACTCATTTATTTTGGATGCTTTCTTTTCTTTTTTCAACTCATTATACAATACATTCTATTTCTTTGTTCTTTATTTTGGCTTTGCATGGCTTTGTCTTCACTACTCAAAGAAAATAATAACAATTAGACTTTTATTATTGTTACAAAGTTTTGCTTTAGTCATTGGCTTACTTTACTTCATCATTATTTTTAAAGTTCAAATTATTAGTATCCAAAATCATAATTACTCATTTTTATATAAAATAGTTTAATTGGCACTTCTAGGTTATCCCATTGACCAAAAAATTATCGCCAAACTATACGATTAAATGCCAATAATGGATGATCGTGAATGTCACATTCAATGACATTAAATGCGATTCACGTGTTTAAAATGCCATTAAGTGATTTTTATTTCGACTTTTTATTAATATTTTTATTAATATTCTTCTAATTATTTGTTTTTTCATTATTTAAAATAAAAATTATGTCAAAATGTATAATTTGGCTATTAATTTGGCGATTTGTATAATTTGGCGAAATTGGTCGATGGGATAACTTAGAAGTACCGTTTAATTTAGTAATACATCAGCAAAGATATTAATACTTTTATTTTGTGACATGCAAATTTTTCTTATTTCATTTAGAATAAAAGAATAACAAAACTTTACAAAAAATTTTAGGTTGCCAGTATTCAGTGGAATTATAAAGCAACTGATGATGTTGTTAAAGTGGAAGTTTGGGATGTCGTTGATAAAGGCAAAAAGAGAAAAAAAATTGAAGGTCTTAAGTTAGATAATAAAATATCTGAGGTAAGTTGCATTAAGTAGTATTTAATTTTTTAGTAAGCTTCTTTGTGCTATTACATGTTCAACAAGTTTATTATATATATTTACTATATGTACAATTAATATATAATGCAATTATATATAATTTTTAAATGTATAATACACAATAAATGAAATCATGCTTTGATGCTTATTAAGATGTAAAATGTGCTGTTTGAATGAGAATTAAATTCCATATAATATGAAAAAATACTGAACTAAATATTTGTGATGCATAACAATTTACATTATTAAAGTTTGATTAAGAGAATGTTTCATGGAAAATTGATAATAAACTCAAAATTGCTTATTTATATTTTAAATATTTATTTATATACTTATTTATTATTATTGCTGAAATTAAATCCAAGAGCATATATTAATAGTTAACTGCATTGCTTCAATTGACTTGTTTGTTCATACAAGCATTTAATTTTAACCCTAATAATATATGTTTAGCAAGTTCCTGAAGAAGCTGCTCTTGATGCTGAATTCATCGATGTATACAAAGGAACTAATGGTGTCATTATGGTATTAGATATTACAAAGCACTGGTATGTGTATATGTATAATTTTACTGAGAATATTCAGTGTGTGCATTCTTATATGTAAATTATTTCTTTAATTGTTTTACTTTCTTCGACAGGACTTTTTCATATATTCAGAGAGAATTGCCTCTTGTTCCAAATCACATTCCTATTTTAGTTCTTGCTAATCATAGAGATATGGGACATCATCGTACTGTTACTGAAGATCAAGTAAAGTACTTCATAGAAGGCATGGAGAGGTAATTTTATGGCTTTTGATAATTTTAAATACTTATGGATGCTTCTATGGATATATATATAAAGCCATTAATTGTATTACTATGCATGAACCATTGAATTTAATAACTTATACCACATTGAACATAGAGGAAAAAAATAAATAATTAAAATGAATACAAATGGAATTTGTAGATGGTTCTACAAATGGAATTTGTAGAACCAAAGTAGAATCTTCAGGCCCCAAATACTTTGGAACTGCAAATGAAGTGTGTGGTTTCATCTTCATATTTGCCATGGAAAAGCAAAATAATATGAATTTGGAGTTACCAAAACACATAAAAACAAAATTAAATGAAGTAAAAAGGTAAGAAACAAGGCACATCAAAATTAATAAATTGGATAGCAAAATGAAAAGGAAAAAAATTAAAATAATTATTGCCAACATGATAATAATAAATAAATTAATTAATTAAAAACAGAGTAATGAGATAACAGAAAAAATAAACCATACACTATAGTTTACCTTATTAAGATTTAAAACAAAATCATTTAATTTGACTATGCTAAGCTAAACCCAATATCTTAATATAAGATGATTTAAGATTTAAAAATAGATAATATATTTACCCTATATACTTAGAAATAGTATTATAGGTCTCCAATTTATTAAAAGTTAGGTACTACATGTAAATTAATTAAATGATATTAATAGAATTAATTGATTTAATTATACAATTATCCATACATTAGTGTCAATTAAGCATCCATTATAATATGTTTTTCAATTTAACAAATGCATTTCCTACTCTCTCTCTCTTTTTTTTTTTTTTTTTTTTTTACATTAATTAACCAATGTGTATTATCCAGACAACACCGCCCTCCTCCCTACTCTAACATCTATCCATCCAGCCATCCTTTTATATAATTTTTTTTATATATTTTTTACATTTTTAATTTATTATTACCGTATTTACTCATGTATAAGGCACACCCCTTACTTTACAAAAAAAAAGAGGGAATTTTTTTTATCCCGTATATAACACGCACCCTAAATTTAACATGCAAATGAATTTTAATAATGAAAGTAGAAACAAATATTACATCAGGCCTGAAAAGAACGCAGGAATCTACTTCGAGAAGCGAGTGAGAAAGGGAAAAAATCTATTTTTAGACTTCGGGTGGGTAGTGAGTATGAAATAGGGTTGCTAGTTTTGCTTCTATTTTAATGGAAAGATCTTCGAATTCACAAAGCTGATTCTTAAAAAAGAATTTTTACTTTACTTTATACTGGAACGCCTATCATTAAATAAAGAGTAGAATTATGTCAGAGTGTCGATTATTGGGACTCCAATTAACCGAAATTTCAATTATCCAAACAGGCTATTTCTGTTTTGTTTTTTTTTTCTTTTTTTACAGAACTTTCAATTTATTTTTGCTTAAATTATAATTTATGGCGTTCAGAAAATGATAAAAAGAAAAAAGAGAATCATAAATGATAAAAAAATATAAACATTTTTTAAACACGCCAACACTAACTGGCACTGCTAATTCTAAGTCTGAATAATGTATAAAAGTTTTAGGTCAGGAATATCCCTTAAATTGTCTGTTCATTTACCCGAATTTTTGCTTATGCCGGATCGGTCCCAACTTGCTCGAATAATTGCCGTTCTACTATAATATGCAATTTATGGTGCAAATATGAAATTTTGAAGGGGAAAAAATGCCAAACTGGCAATCCTGGTTTAGGAGGGAAAGAATGACGGAGATAATAGTGATTGACATATCATGCTGTGGTGACATGGCACACTTAACGAGATAATTATGAGCATCATTTGAAAATGTCTGACTAAGATGGAGAATCGATGTAGTTATACTGTGACATTTAAGTTGAAAATAGTTCAGTATGCAAAAGAAAATGGTAATCGTGCTTCAAGTCGGAAGTTCGGAAGTCACTGGGATTTCCAATCAGATGGATGGAACTGAAGACGAAATGATTTATGAGGATATTGACTGTACCAATGATGACGAAGACATTACCAGTAGTGGCATTGATAATTAGTATTGAATGTTAATAGCGTTGTTGTACAAAAAATGTGCAAGGAGTAAAATAAAAATGCTGCAGCAATACTTCTGTTAAGTAAGATTTTTCTAGTTTTAATCTCTCCTTTGAATAATTTCTTGTTTCATATGTGTATTGTTCGACTGCATCCAACACTAAAAAATTATTCTGTGTATAAGGCACACCTAGGAATTTTGCCCTAATTTTTTGAAAAAAAAGTGCACCTTATACACGAATAAATACGGTATTTTTTTATGTTTTAATAAATTTTTGTACTTTTTTTATGCAATGTGTTAATTATTTTTGAGATCATGTATTAACTAATTGTATATTTAAAAATATATGAATTTTTTAGGAAAACCATTATTTAGTGCATCATAAACTAGCTTTTTAATATTTGCATTAATTAGATGAGAAGAACATAAACATTTTATTCTATATAAATGATTAAGGATTGTTTTATGATATAATTATGAAGACAGGATTTAACATTAGTAAATTTATTAACTTTAAAATTAAATTCATTCTGTTTGTCTTATATATTAGTTATTAATTTGGTTTCTTTTAATGTAAATTTAAGATCTAAAAAGTTAATAATATTATTAGAAAGCAAACTTTTTGTAATTTCTAAATTAGCTGGATAATCTACTGGGAATTGAGATATACTGGTATTATCAGTGTCAATTAAAATTATATCATCAATATATCGATATAAATGTATTTTATTATTAAAATATTTACATTCATAATAATATAAGTCTGATAATATAGTAGATGTACAACCACCTTGTGGTATATTGACTTTCTGTATATATATTATCTTGCATTATAAAATTATTATAGATAATGAAATTTGTTAAAGTAAGAAAATAATCAGTATCTATGTTCTTTGATATATTCACATCATGTTGATATTTTTTAAATAGTGCATATATTATAATATGTAGATCTAATAAATCTATATTATTAAACAGATCGTTGAAGTCATATGTAGTTACATTTTTTATGCATTTAAGATTTTTCATAATATTGACCTATTCTTTATACAATGTGTATTTCTTTATACAATGTGTATTGTGTGGTTTTTGTTATTGTATGTATTTGATTAAGAATTTTTAATAGAAGTTTATTAACTGTATTATAAGTATTTGGAACCAAACGTAACTGTTCTAAACTTTATTGGATTCTTATGAAATATGGGTATAAGAACTAGATATGGGTGTTTAAAGTTAGTAGAGTTAGTGCCTAATAATTTATAAAACCTCTAATTTTACGATTGTTTACAATTATGTCAATATATATATATCGGTGTAAAATTTCCAAGTGGGTGAAAAAATTCTGGGCCAGGATTCGAACCAGGGATGTATGGCCTGAAGCCGCCAATGCTCTTCCAACTGAGCCATCCTAGACGAATGCTGGAGGACTATTTCACCCAAATGATCTTAATGATCACAGAATCTGCTCTGATACTTTGGATCAGCTCAACAGAATAAATTGAAGGTTAATATTTGAAACTGCAGAGAACGCTGCATACAAAATCACATTAGATTAATTTTAAACATGATTATTCAATCGGTAAATCAATTTTTTACTCTATTATAATTGATTTACCAATTGAATAATCTTGTTTAAAATTAATCTAGCATATATATATATGTAAATTTATCTTATTTGTCTATAATCACTAAATGTGTTATACCAATATCTGTTATAAAAATGCAAACATAAAAACATTCTTTTCAGCATATCTATATTTTATATTTAAATATTCATTAGTATTTTTACTATTCAAAGAATATGCTAACAGATACAAAAATAAATGATAATCACTATTGCTATTAATTACAACTAAATAACAACTTTGTAAAACTTTTGTATTTTCAATCTACAATATGAGATACAAAATAGAAGTTTATTTTTGTTTCTCATTTGCTGTTTCATATGAAAAAAAAAAAAAAAATATATATATATATATATATATAGTTTTTTTTTTTACCAATGTTCATTATTTATTAATGTATTTCAGTTTGATTTTCTTCAATTTTAGTTATATCTCTTTTATTGTGTCATCAATAATAATTGTCTTTTTCAATCCTGTTAAATTTAAATATCAATTAAAATTGGTATATTAACAATAGATAATGTACAACATTATAACATGCAAATTGTTACAAGGGAACACAGCTGTAGAGTTACAAAAAAATTCAGTCAAAATGCTGTCACCTTTATTATCAAATGTCTATAATAAACAAAAATTACTATTTTGAATAAAAAAATATCTCAACTTAAAGGCACTGCAATTGAATGAATCTTTGATATACAAGCAGGAAACAGTCACATCCCTATTACTAGAACTTATATTTTTGCTGTCTGGATGATAGTATTAATTGGTTTCTGCTTATGGAAGAAAACTTTCTTTTTTACATTCATAATGTTTTTAATTATTTTTTCCATTTATCCAAATGCTCTTGATTATATCTTTAATCAAGTTGCCTCTGTAAATGATTTTATGTAAATATTTAAATTTTTAAATGTATTCATAACTAATTTGTAATTTCATATAAAATAATAAGTTTCTTTCCTTATTTTTCTTTTCTTTTTTATTTATTTATTTTTATTTTATTTTATTTTTATTATTATTATTTTTTTTTTTTTTGTCTTTAAAAGGAGAAAATATTAGATTTATGAAAAATGTTGACTTCCAGTTTTCAATGGATTTATACATTTTAGAAGGTCCTGAACACGATTTGATGTTTTTTAGAAATGTCTGTCTATGACAAAAATTTTATAAACACTCTATTTCAAGAACTAATGAACAGAATTTCACAAAACTTTAGATTCGGCTAGATCTTGATATTAACTAGTGCTGATTAGTTTTTGGTGTCTATCGCCCAGCAGTTGGTGCTGCTATGCTGCACTAACTGAAATGTTTGCAATAACTCTATCTCAAAAATTAACACACAAATTTTCATCAAATTTCAGATTCACTTACAAGTTGACTTAAATTGTTGCTTATCAGGTTTTGATGTATATTGCCCAACAGGCACTATTGTACTGCATTTTTTCACAATTTCAGCCATAACTCTATTTCAAGAATTAATGTACAGAATTTAATAAAACTTTAGATTCTGTTATACCTTGATATAAATTGGTGCTAATTAGTTTTTAAATATACAGTCCAACAGGTGGCACTGCTATGTTGCATTTTATAAGATTTTCTCAATAACTAATGTATGAATTTTTATTAAATTTCAGATTCAACTAGACATTGACATAAGCTGTTATTGATTAGTGTTTTGGTGTAAATGACATGACAGTTCGCACTGCTGTATTGAATTTTTCTCAATTTTCACAAAATCTATATCTCAAAATCTAATGTACACAATTTACTCAAACTTAATATTCTGTTATATTTTCATGTAATTAGATCCTTATGAGACTTGAGAGTATATTGAACAGCATGCGTTGATTTTATACTCTTAAGGCTGGAAATTTGGTTGTGGGTTCTAAAAGGATGTGCTCAGAAATCCATTTATTTGTTTGAAATAATGTGATACTTATATCTCCTATATTAAATGCATCCAATTCAGTAAACCTTTATATCTTTAAAATCCTCATGATGGGCATAAATTACCATCTAATTTTGGCTATGTGATAGTGAATTTTGAATTAAACATGCATAGGATAGAAGAAAGTTTTGAGATTGGTACTAATTCTAGGCTTAAAATTTAAATCATGAATAAGTAATTGCTTAATATCATGCTCATTATATTTGATCTATTGTGTGCATAATATTAGGAAACTGATCTGATTTAAATAAATCATTTTGACCTAAAAAAAAAAAAATAAAAAAAAATAAAAAAAAATTCAATGAATTGATGTTCAAAGCTTGTTCTCCCCCCCCCCCCTTACCTACTTTTTTTAAAGGTATTATCTGAAAATTGTGCTGCATTTTATAATAGAATTAGTTTTATAAAGCTGCTTTTTAAGAAATAATCTAAATTTTAATACCTGTCTTTTCATCTAATAAAATTCTAATTTGTTCTATATTGTGAATTTCTAATTGCATTATTTTCAGACTGCAGATATAAGATATTTTTTATTTTATAAAGAAAAATACAAACTTATATATAGACTCTGTACGTATATCTCAGTGGATTAATTGCTGTTGAAACAGAAATAATTATTATTATAAATAAAATTTAAAATGACTGAAAATGCCCATGTAGGGGAAAATGTTTTGTGAATTTTGTAACCTTTTAATATTGGTTTAATTGATAATGCTTTACGCTTTATTTTTGTTTAAAGTTTGTATTTGATATTATGATTTGAAGGCTATTTTACAAATAACTGATTTTTTTTTTTTAGAATGAAATAAACAGAATAGGAAACAGTTATAAGTTTATTATTATTTTATATTTTTAAGTTTTTATGACATTTATATAATTTTATTTATTTATCTGTTTTAAATACATATGTTAGAGATAAGCTGAAACTATCCCTTTTTATTCAAATCTAATAATTTGTTTGTTATTAATAAAAGTGAAGGAATGGGAAGAACAGTTATGGTTGTTGGTAATTTTATACAACCAGAGCTAAATTGCTGTGGCAGCACATGGTTGGAAAAGTAGTTTAAGATCCAACAGAGTAAAATCTCAAATCTTCTGAGGGAAAGGTAGAGGGATTTGATGCTACTGGGAAATAGTGCTTCCCTCCCCGTCTTCTTATTCTAATTAGTTTTCAACTTCTCAACTCACTCTTAAGGTGCAACACTAGTCACAGAAATAGACCTGGATGATAATGGGAGCATTCTTTTCAAATATCTTGCTCAAATTTTAATGTTTTTACATGTTTTTTTTTTTTTTTTTTCATAGGATAGCAAAGGACGATCTACAACTGGCCTAGTTTTTACTTTTTTGAGTTCTTTTATGTATTTTTTATATTATGGTAGTTTCAATTTCAGAACCGGTTTAAACTGGTTTTGAAATTTAAAGTAATTTCTTTTTAAATATGAAACCAAAATTGAAAAAGTAAAAAATAGACCTGTTGTAAATTGTCCTCAACTATCCTATGAAAAAAAAAAATTGAATGAGATATTTGAAAAGAACGCTCCCATAGACTTTACATTATCATCCAGGTCTTTTTCTGTGCTTAGTGTTGCACCTTAAGAGGGCTACTTCAGTCAAGCAAAAAGACCCATTCGCTAATGAAATCCTATGGAAGAAATTTGTAACAATACCTCAGTTGCATTTCAATATATATATATATATATTTTTTTTTTTTTTTTTTTTTTTTTTTTTGCATTGGTTAACTGAGATTGATTTGTAAAAAGGCGTTTTTTACTTTTTTGTTAACAGATACTTTTAATGAGGACACTTCCTTTTCTGGAACTGGTTTCAGAAGTAAAAACATCCTCATGAATAAAAAATTAGAATAAAAAAAGTAAAAAAAACAGCCTTTTTACAATCTCAGTTATGTAATGAAAAAAAAAAAAAAAAATTCTTCAAATGCAATTGAAATATTTTTATAAATTTCTTCCATAAGATTAGCATTAGCAAGTGTGAGCAAGTCTTTTAGCATGACTGAGCCTTTTAAAAGGATCATTGGAGAAATCAAAGTTGATTTTACAGTTCCTGTGGCAACCCCCATAGCTGAAGATCTTAATATATTTTCATTTTCTCATCAGCTCTACAAAAGAGATAAATGCTCAATGCATATTATCATATCAAATTAATGTAATGTTGAAGCATTCGTATTCTCTGCCTTGTGATTTGTTATTTATTGAAATTTGATATAAATCCAAATTAAATTATGTAAGACAAAAAGGAAAAAACAAAATATATTTCTGCAAAAGATTTTTAATAAAAATGTTATGGATGTAGGCTTTTCACCTACTATTTCATTATAGCCACCAATGCTAAATTGTGTTTAGACAGATATTACCTAAGATATTTCTGCTTTTAGGCCTAAAGGAAGTGCCCAAATAAGATATGCTGAAGGTTCAATGAGGAATGGATTTGGACTAAAATATTTACACAAGTTTTTTAATCTTCCATTTTTACAACTTCAGGTAAAATGAAATTTTTTATGCTATTCCTTTTCAAGGATATTCACTTTGACTTTATGATTCATTAATTTTATATTTTTGGTCTTTTTTACATGCAGTTTAAAAATAGATAAGACCACAATATACAGGGTGATTCATAAAAGATGGGCAGAACTTTAAGGGGTTATAGTACACTTAAATACAAATAATATTAAATAGGAGACTAAGGGTCCCAGACGTATTCCCAAGGAGATAGGGGGCATTAAAGTTTAGGGTCCGAAATTTCAAATGATTATAAAAAGTGGAAAAATTGGTCGATTCGTTTGCGGTTTTTGCAAAAAATTTTCTTTATGCCAGTATTTTCTTGAAATAAAATTTTAAAGTTCAATTTCAAAAAATGCCGATAGGGGGCGCTTTAGAATTTGGAGTAACAAACAACTATTTTTTAACGTTATTTTTTGTATTTCTTTAAATGATTTTGAAAGCTTAGACTTAAACTTAAATTTTGATCTAAAAATCTGAGTCCTAACGAGTAGTTAAGTAGCGTAAACTGAAATTTGAAACCCTTTTGCCCCCAGAACAAAAATCAGTTATTCCCGATCTTTGTGTCGTAGATTAGGCTCTAACTACTGCCGCGTTTTGCTAAAATTATTCTTTATGTCAGTATTTTCTTGAAAATAAATTTTAAAGAAAATTTTCAAAAAATTCCGATAGAGGGCGCTTTAGACTTTGGAGTAACGAACAACTATTTTATACCGTTATTTTTTGTGTCTCATTAAATGCTTTCTAAAGCTTAGACTTAAATTTTCAGCCCAAAATCTGAATCGTTAGACGTGGTTAAGTTTCTGGGGAGAGGGGTTTAAAATTTCTACTCCTGAGCACAGTTCAGTTTACCATGTCCACACATTGTGTGCTGTGATACGAGGTAAAAAGACACAAATTAGGATTATGTTACCAAAGCATATTTATTAACATGTAATTACAATAAATGTTCAAAATTGTGACCACCAGAGGTTATGCACGCAGAACAACGGCGAAGAATGGAACGGCGAACATTCGCGAAAACATCAGGCTTTTCGAGCACTTCCCCTACAGCGGCGGAAAGTCTGGCGACCAGTTCCTCGGGGGATTCAATGGGTGTCTCATACATAAGAGCCTTCAATTGTCCCCAAAAAAAGAAATCGAGGGGTGAAAGATCTGGCGAGCGAGCAGGCCAAGCAACAGGACCACCTCGACCAATCCATCTGTTCGGAAATGTGATGTCCAGATAGTTGCGGACGTCTCGTACGTAATGGGCTGGCGCTCCATCGTGCTGGAACCACATGACCCGCCGAATGCGTGGAGGAACAACGTTTAACAGGTCTGGCAGCACATGTTGCAGAAATGTGAGGTATGTTTTACCGTTGAGGCGTTCAGGAAGAAGGTACGGTCCGATTAGGTGGTCTCCGAGGATTCCTGCCCAAACATTGATGGAAAAGCGTCTCTGATGAGCATGTGGATACATAGCATGTGGATTGACATCCGCCCATACATGTGCATTGTGTGTGTTAAATGTACCTTCACGTGTGAAGGTACATTCATCGGTGAAAAGCACAGTTCGTCCAAAATGTGGATTTAGCGCGTTCTGCTGCAGAAACCAGCGGGCGAATTCAATACGATTTGGATAATCCCCTGGAGACAGTTTCTGGACTTGTTGCACATGAAACGGGAGCAAATGTTCATCCTTCAGTACTCTCCAAGTCATGGACTGTGAGGTATCCACCTGCCTAGCCACTGTTCGTGTACTTGTACTTGGCTGCGCCGCTACTACATCCAGAATGGCTTCTGCAACAACTACTGATTCGTCCTTTTTTGCACGACCTGCATTCGACCGGGAAGCGAGAAATGATCCCGTCTCACACAACTGTCTGTGCAAGCGCTCGAAAGTTTTGCGGTTAGGCAACCGCCTGTTGGGAAATCGCTCTCCGTACATTCGTTGTGCCTCTGCACCATTTCCATCTGCCGCTCCGTAAATTAAATGCATCTCAGCCTTTTCCTTATTCGTGAAGGGCACCATCTTCCAATTCATTACTACAGCGACTTACACTTGACTTACCGTTCAGTGGTTTTTATGCCTGAATCGTGTCGAAATTTTGCATACGTGTTTTTCTTCTTCCCCATTTGACATTTGCATACTTTCTGTCTCCTTCTTCACCCGGTGACTAGCGTCAAGAATGGAGCTTTAACGTTTGCATGAGCGACGTTTCCAACTGTGCCAGTGCCTTTATGAGTGAATTCCGACTATGCAGTCCTTGACGAAAGTTGTATTTTTGCCTCGTATCACAGCACAGAATCGTTGGGCATGGTTAAGTAGTGCAAACTGAACTATGCTCAGAAGTTGAAATTTGAACCCCCTCCCCTCGCTACTGAACCACGCTCAGCGATTCAGATTTTGAGCTGAAAATTTAAGTTTAAGTCTAAGCTTTAGAAAGCATTTAATGAGACACAAAAAATAACAGTATAAAATAGTTGTTCGTTACTCCAAAGTCTAAAGCGCCCTCTATCGGAATTTTTTGAAACTTTTCTTTAAAATTTATTTTCAAGAAAATACTGACATAAAGAATAATTTTAGCAAAATGCGGCAGTAGTTAGAGCCTAATCTACGACACAAAGATCGGGAATAACTGATTTTTGTTCTGGGGGGAGAAGGGTTTCAAATTTCAGTTTACGCTACTTAACTACTCGTTAGGACTTAGATTTTTAGATCAAAATTTAAGTTTAAGTCTAAGCTTTCGAAATCATTTAAAGAAATACAAAAAATAACGTTAAAAAATAGTTGTTTGTTACTCCAAAGTCTAAAGCGCCCCCTATCGGCATTTTTTGAAATTGAACTTTAAAATTTTATTTCAAGAAAATACTGGCATAAAGAAAATTTTTTGCAAAAACCGCAAATGAATCGACCAATTTTTCCATTTTTTATAATCATTTGAAATTTCGGACCCTAAACTTTAATGCCCCCTATCTCCTTGGGAATACGTCTGGGACCCTTAGTCTCCTATTTAATATTATTTGTCTTTAAGTGTACTATAACCCCTTAAAGTTCTGCCCATCTTTTATGAATCACCCTGTATAAATAGCATATATTACCTGGTTTGTGGTATATTAATTCTTCAGTGTCTGTTTTCTAATTGTGTTATGGGTAAATTTGCATTCATTTCTATTGTTGAAAATTATCTTGTTGCAGAAAAATGTTCATGTTCAATTGTACCTTGCCATTTGCATTACTCTGTTTACAGAGACACTGAGCCAACTCTAAATTAAGTTTTGCAGTAACTAGAGACACAAAATCGATTATGCGATAGATATTTCTCTATGTCAATTTATCACTATTTATGCACCAGCTTCACGCTAGTAAAAATACAAAAAAAAATTACTCACATGATGCCATATAGAGAAAAAATTTGCTGGAATGTGGAGCTAGAATGTTCTGTTTAGCCATTGACCATACTATTTATTAGTTGTATGAAATGTATCATTGCCTAGTCAATCTTTTCCTTATGTTATAATCAAAATCTCAAAGCAATTTTTAGAGTATAATTTCACAATGGTAAATCGATGATATGTTCTGAATTTTTATTTAGACTACTATAAGATTGTCAGAAACATGAACACATTCAGGAGACATTTAGAATGCACTATTTTTAAAACTATACTGTAGCAGATAATTGAATTTCTGTTTTATAAACAATTACAAAAAACTAGGTTATTTTAGGATGTATTGAAATTTACTTTTGCAATAAAATTAATAATCAATTCACTACATGGGCAGCATGAAAACTAAATTTAGATATGGGATACTTGTGCTTTCTTTTTAGTGAAAAGGAGTTCAAATGTTTCATAATTAATAAATAATAATTTGATTAATCAAAAACAAAATTTAATTTAATTTTTTTAAATCAAAATTAAAGTAAATCTAAATAATTTAAATTATCTAATTTTAAATTTTAAAACTCTAACAAGAGCCTTGCAACATTCTCATTGGTTTTTGACCAACATTAATGATTTGATGAATAAGAAATAAAAATAGTAGCCAAATGGAAAAGAATGTTAGCAAAATAGATTAGACTTGAAGTACTTAAAAATCTATTTTTAACCCCATATTTTATGCATTCTAAAATACATTATTAAATTACATTTTAAACTAGACAATAAATTTAATAGGTAGTATGAAAAGCAAAATATGAGTTATATCAATCAACTTTGAACAATGCAATCCCTTCTTTTGTTCATTTGGTGATGTTCAACTAACCTCAAATTTTTTGTTCTTCCCTGAACAATTTTTAAAGTTTTTTATTCGAGCAATTCCTTTTCCTGCAGTATCATTGACAACTTTAAGAGCATTCACATGGCTTCTTAGAATATCACTGATATATTTTGTCATGTTGTGCATCCCAAACAATTCAAAGGACATCTTTGTTTTATTAGTAACGAAATGGCTCAAGGCATATCTTGCAAAAACTAGCTTTATACCCTCTAATTGTTTAAATTCCTTTTTCTTCCCATGTTTGGTTCTAAATTTTCAGTGATATTTTCATTCTGAATATGAATGATAGTACATTCATCCCAAAAAGCCCATTCTATATTTATTTTGACATATGCAAGTTGTCTCTTAGCAACTATGAGAGTACTTTTTTTGACGTCTGCATCTGATTAAGGACTCAGAAGTTCTGGTATACCCAAATCATTCTTCAGAGCCTTTGGACTTACACTTGTCTTGTGCCAAAAGTGAACATATATGAGGCTGATAAAATGTGTAACCCATTTAATTTCTCCCAAATCTTGTTGAGCAGTGTTCAACTGTCTGATGAAGAAGGTAATTTGTTAGTGCATATATTGTCTATGTTACTCACCTTGCTTGGGGCAGAGCCCCATGGATTTTGAAACTATCTTTTTTGGACCAACTTCCTAGATAGTGGAGCAAAAGTTATAATAACTCTTTGTAGTCTTCTCTTGGATAATTTCCATCATTTAGGACATTTTGGAGATTTTTAACCATTTTCGCTCATTGTTTTTCCACAAAGCCTCAACAATATATCATCCAACATTGTCGTATAAGACCTCTTATCAAGTGAAGCCCAGAGACTTTATACATTTCCAGGGAAAGAGAGGAAGTTACAGTTTTCGACCATTGAAAACACAAAATGCCAAATCTTCCGGCGAGTAACACTTCATTGCTCGGAGGATGGGAACCCCCCCCCCCCTCTGAATTTAACACTGATTTTCTTTACACTTCTTGTAGTTTAGTACTGGCAGATTCAGCAGCATTCAAAATTGTTCTTTCATTCCCTTGTAATGGTAAATAAAAACTATAAATGCTTGTTCCTTTGAAGGGAGCCAAGTTCCAAAAAACTCACCACTAGCACTTTTTCTAGGAACAATATTCCTTTTTTGGTTCCCATTTTAAAGTTCAATTATCTCAAATGATGAAAGAAATACGTGAGAAGCCCATTAGTACAAAACATTCCAATATTAGAAATTTTACTAGTTTTATATAAAAGTGAGCAAAATGTGCAACCCCTAAATATTATCCAATCTTTTTGAAATTTGACATACATATCTTTTACAAAACTCAAACTTGAGGTGTAATCAAAGTCATATGAAAATCACACCTTTGCAAAAAATGAAACACCCTAATGTATATACATATATGTAACTATGAAATTTTGTCCACATGATAAAAGTTATAATTATGCACATATCGCCTTCAAACTTGCCAATGACATTAATATGATTAATATTTCAGCGGGGGTTGTAAATAAGCAAAATCGGTTCTAAAAGGATGGAAATGGGGAGGGTTAAAAATTTTTAATACTGTCCTAACATGGTGCTGATAAAAACCAGCTCTTATAGAAAAAAAGGACAGGAAAAAATAAACATTTTTCATTCTAGCAGTTGCCAATCTATATAAATCTATGCCAATCTATATTTAAAAGACCAGGCTGCTTTTTTGTCATCAGCCCTGAGCTTTTTGCTGAACCAATTTTGATAATTATTATTTTTAATGAAAGCTGTTCATTTTTAGTTGTGCCCATTTGAGCTATTTTTTAATTTATTTCCATTTTTACATTTTATTTTTAATTAAAAATTTTTTATGATATTTATTCAAATTGGTGGCAATCCAGTTCAGCTTTTCTCTCTACAATAAAATTTATGTTGCTTTATCACTTTCTACCAATCCGAGACTTGATTTCATCAGTGAATATGTTATCACATTTAAAAGAAAAAAATAATAATGGGTTTCGTAAAATTTAAGGATAATAAAATGACTGCGCATAATTATGCACTAAATTCAGTAGAACTAATATTATTTACCAATAAATAATATTAAATATGCTATGAAAATAAAATAAGATAATGTGTACAGAAAATGATCTAAAGTAATCATTGATAAAAAGTAATATCTAAAGCAAAATAAGGAAAGTTTCCAATAAGGAAAATGATATCATTCAAAAAAACAAATAAATGGGAATTACCATATCATTACAAATGCTTTTTTCATATTACTAATAACAGTAATTTTTAAAAAAACTTTTGAACAGAAAATGACATCACTATATAAAATATTGCATTTTTTCCATAACACTTTTACATTTCAATGTTTCTTTTCATTTCATGGAAATTGAGATTGAGACTCTTCTTTCAGATGGCTTCAATAGGTGAAAATGATATCATAGTGAAAATTAAATGAGTATTTTCTTTGATAAAAAGTTTTTCCCACGAGAGAATCTAAAAGAAAATTTCTGAATTTCGCTGGCTCTTAGATTACAACTTCAGTAAAAGTGCATTTGTTTGCGTACAAATTTGTAACTGGCAAACTTGACATTACATTTGGAAATATATTTGTTACATTTTGATTCAATGTTGTAATTATTTTTGTTATTTTTTTTCATCAGCCGATCAGGTCTTTTAAACATTTTTACTTTCTTCTATCTTTACAAGAAGAAAGTATTGGATTCATGAAAATTTTCGACTTCCGGTTTTCGACGGATTTATACGTTTTAGAAGGCCCTGAACACGTTTCGACTATTTTTAGAAAATGTCTGTCTGTGAGTCTGTCTGTCTGTCTGTCTGTCTGTCTGTCTGTCTGTGTGTCTGTCTGTCTGTATGTGACAAAAAATTTGTGGGCGCTCTATCTCAAGAACTAATGCTCGAAATTTAATAAAATTTTATATTCAGTTAGACCTTGATATGAATTAGTGCCTATTGGTTTTTGGTAAAAATTGGCCTGCAGGTGGCGCTGCTATACTACGTTTTTCATGATTTTCAAGATTTCTATATCTCAAGAACTAATGCACAGAATTTCCCCAAACTTCAGATTCTGTGACCCCTTGATATACATAGATGATGATTATGTTTTGGTGTAAATTGGCCAGCAGGTGGCGCTGCTATGCCACGTTTTTCATGATTTTCATGATAGCTATATCTCAAGAACTAATGCACAGAATGTCACCAAACTTCAGATTCCGCGATACCTTGAGATACATAGCCCCTGATAAGGTTTTGGTGTGAACTGCCCTATAGGTGGCGCTGCTATGCTACATTTTGGACGATTTTTGCGATAGCTGTATCTCAAGAACTAATGCAGAGAACTTCATCAAATTTTAGATTCTGTTACACTAGAATATATAACATAATTAGACGCTGATTACATTTTGCTATTAACCTTGCAACAGGTGGTGCAGCTATGCTGCATTTTGCACGATTTTTCCGATAGCTATATCTCAACAACCAACGCACAGAATTTCATCAAACTTCAGATTTTGTTACAAAGTGACATATAACATAATTACACGATGATTACGTTTTGTTATAAATCCTTCAACTGATGGTGCTGCTGTGCTATATTTTACGCGGTTTTTTTTAACTAGCTATATCTCAAGAACTAATGCACAGAATTTCATCAAACTTCAGATTCTTTTACACCATAACATAATTAGACGCTTTTTTACGTTTTGGCATAAATTGTCCAAGATATGGTGTTGCGGTGCTACGTTTTGCAAATTTTTTGTTATAACTATATCTCAAGAACTAATGGACGAAATTCCATCAAATTTCAGATTCTGTTAGGTCTTGACATAAATAGATGCTTATTAGGTTTTAGTATAAATTACCCAACATGAGGCACTACTAAGCTCATTTTCTCAGAATATTAATTAAATTTTGCGTTTTAGGCTTTTCGGATACCAGAATCTCATTATGCTAGGTCAAATGATCGGGGAAATTCGAAAGTGGGTAACTTTGGGGTCACCACATTTTTTTTTTTTTAATATTAAAATGTACTTATAAGATAGAAGAAAGTTTTGGGATTGGCACATCCAACTAGTTTTTATTGAATTTGACGGGTCTTGACTTGTAATTAAAAAAAGCACAATAGCTGTTTTTCTGTTGCAAAATTTTAACGTGAAAAATTAAAATAAAATAAATAGTTAGATGAATTTTAAAAAAAATTAAATATTTCATCATAACTTTTCTATAGTGAAATTTTCACATGAAAATTGAAAATGCAATAAATAGCTTAACATAAAATGTGAATATTAAATCACATTGGAAATATAATACATGTTACTAGATAAATGATGTCATGTGGTTTGGTAAAATGTAATGAAACATGATAAAAACTTGAATTTGCACAAAAGGTTTTGGTCTCTAGTGCTTATTCTTAGTGAAGAAACTAGATTTATCTCTAATCTTGATTTAGTTTTCATTGGTAAAATTTGTACTTAACTTTGAAATCTATCTCTGCCTGTTAGGCAAGCCTTCAGAAATTTTTTATTATTATTTACTTTAAATCATTTCATTTTATTATTTAAAGAGTATAAAAATTCACTTATTCGGTAAAAATAAAATAAAAATCATGTAATTGAAATTATCTGTGTTTTAAGAAATTATCTGCCTTCGCATTTATTTCAAATTATATTTATTGATCTATACATATTTATTATATATTTTATATTGTTGGATTAATAACTTTTGTTTCATATCCAGAGAGAAACTCTTTTAAAACAATTGGAAATCAATAATAGTGAAATACAAGCTACTGTTGAAGAATTAGATTGTTTAGCTGAATCAGAGGAACAAAATTATGATGTGTAAGTTTTATTTATTAATAAACTAGTATATTTTTTATTTACTCTAAATATTTAGTTATATATATATACAGTGGACTCTCTCTATTCTGAATACTCATGGGACCAACCAAAATGTTCAGATTATGGGGGTTTTCAGTATAGAGGAAGATTGGAAATGCATTACGGCTATTACTATGTACTGTGACCGAGCTGGTAGTTGATAAAATAAGGTCAGTTCTACGGGTTTTTTTATTATATTTCCTTTTTTTTAGATTTAAAAGTAAACTGGCATAATTTTTACAATCCTTTATGAAAGTCCTATCACAGGCAAAAATGAAATCTGCTGAAATTAAATAGCAACAAAATTATAAGCAAATAGTTTCTTTAATTGCCATTTTCTTAGTAGTTGATCAATCCAAGAAATCAGTCCAAAATTCCAAATTCAGCCTGAAATTCCATAATTAATCTTTGAAATATCATGCTTAAACTGTTGTTAAAAATATTTCGTATAAAACTCATTTCAAATCAGAACGATGAAAGTAAATTATTTTAAGTTACCGCAGTTGTCTTCAACTAATCAAAAACTAAATTTTTATATTTTCTAATAAAAAAAGTCATAAAATGCTTCTGTTACAGCAGGCGGCTGACAAGAATGTGACAACAGGTGCTCCAACATTTAACTGAAGTTTAATGTTGGAGCTATCAAATAAATTGAAGTATTCAAACAAATTGCAATTTCAAGTGTAATCTAGCAGAGATTTTGTCTGTTTATTTTTTAATCAAGTTTGTTGAACCTTTTTATTAATCTGTAAAAGTTTCTCCGAATTTCCATGATCAGAATTCGAATTCAGATTGCAAACATGTGTTCAGTTTACAGAGAGATGCAGTAGAAATGGGGACCAAAAGTAGTGTTCATAATAGTGGGGTGTTCAGATTAGAGGGAGTTCAGAATACAAAGAGTTCATCTTTTGTTAAGTCTATGGAATTTTGCCGGGACCGACAGAATATGTTCATAATACCAGGGTGTTCACATTAGAGAGTGTTCAGATAGAGAGAGTCCACTGTATATATATTTATCATTTTACTAACTGTCCTCGTTCACACAGCTTCAAAAGTTGAACTATATCAGGACTTCTAGAAACAGTTTGTACAGTTATCATTTGTGCAGTAGGTTACATTACTAAAATAAGTAAGCCTATCTGAACCCTTTTCTTTCAATCAGCAGATTTTGCTGAGCATGGATTACACAAAGAACATTTTTGAAGTGCAAATGAAACAATTTTGAGGTCTTCTGAAAACATGCTGTCCCTAAGCTTGGTCATGGAAATTCATTTGAACCCAGCATTGTATTAGGTTGAATTTTGAATTAAAGTATCCTGTTGAATCCTTCAAGGATAATCTCTCTCTCTATATATATAACAAAGACAATCTTAAATTAATATTGGGTAATTATCTCTATACAGCTGGACTTGTTGATAAGTTTCTGTTGTAGGGGATATTAGGGAGGAATGGGTCATAGGAATGCAAACATGTGTTCAGTTTACAGAGAGATGCAGTAGAAATGGGGACCAAAAGTCGTGTTCATAATAGTGGGATGTTCAGATTAGAGGGAGTTCAGAATACAAAGAGTTCATCTTTTGTTTGCAATAATGCTTAAAATAAACTTTATTTTTAATTTATGACTCTTCTACCAGATAAAATAATCATTGCATTATACTTGTTGTTGTAAAACTTTTTAGTTGGAAGCATCTATGAGTTTGTGATTTTAAAAGACTATTTTACAATATGAAAAGTAAATAACTATTCGGATTTTTAATGTAAATTTTCAATATCATTATTTGTTGCTAGTTTAATTGTTTTTAATATTTTGTAAAATGAACAACATGCTTTTTATAAATGAATGGTTAAGTTAAATCTAAAAGCCAAATGATGTTGTAAAAACCTATTTTATTTCCCTTAATGTTGCTCTAAGAGAGGGATGAGACATGTTCATCTTTCTCAAATGATATCTCTATCCAAATAAATGAGTTTAATTATATACAACTTTCTATTATGTCATTATGTTTGATATCATTTTGTCATTTGCATATAACGAAAAGTTCTATTTTCATGCAATGAATTTATAAAAACACTACAGTATAAAAAAGAAACTGTAAAGTTACTAAACTTTTTCTAGGAAACTGGTACATCTAGAACTTTTTATGCAATGGTAACACAAAGACTGCATTAAGAAATTAAGACTATCACCCAACACATTGGCCAAATTTGAAAATTATTAGCCAAATTCATCTATTGTTTGTCAAAAGTTCATATATTCAATAGTGTTTCAGCCAATGTCATTCTTTTTTAGCTCCAGTATTTGCTATAAATTTATTATTGAAAAAGTAGAATGAAAAAAAAATAAGATCCTGGTTATTTTATTCTTTTACTTGCAGAAATTTGTTATATTTGCTGTACTTATTTAAAAGAATGAATAATTTGATTTACTAAAAGAGAATTATGACATTGCAAATTATATTAGATATAAATATCGTTTTTAAATTAATTCCTTTTTATGTTATGTTAGATAAAAATCAGACTTTTTACAAACTCACTGTATTTAAACTTTTTTTTCAACAATCAGGAATTAAGCTTAGAAACAATTACTTAAAGCTTTTTTGTGTGTATTCATAACTCAAATACCTGTAGAAACTTTCCAGATTATATTCATTTTAGATTTTAGTATGTTTTATGCCATTTTAAAAATTTAGAAAATTTATGATTTTAATCATTTTTTTTAATTGATTGATTAAAATCATGATTTAATTACTGATTTAAATCAACTGACTAAAATTGTTCCTTAAAAACCAATTCTTACTGTTAAAGAGGGAGAAGGTTTGAAGAAGAAAAAAAATCATATCTTCATAAATTTACAAGATATCATATTTACTTAGATTTATTATAAATCTTCTTAATACTATCTGCACATTTTATACTGACATGTTCTTTATAGGACCAACTCTCACAAAAAAAACAAATATTTAAAAAAAAAAATAGTGGCTGGAGAAAAAAATTATCGTATTAACATGATTCTGATAAAACCGACTCTTACAGAAAAATGAAATTAAAAATTTGTCAAAAGTGCCCAGACAAAATTGTTAAATTGAGTATATTTCTAATCTTCCTTTAGTTTTTGTTGGTTAAATTAGTATTTAACTTTGAAATTTACCTCTGCCTGTAAGACAAGCTGGCAAGATTTTTTTTTCCCTTGGTGTTGAATGTTTTGTCATAAATTTAGAACAAATTTTGCTTATATTACTGTTGGGTCATTCCATGTGAAATCAACCAAAGAAAACTTGTTGCATCATAGTCACAGATTTTTTTATAATTTTTATCATAGACAGACATAGTTGTGAAACCTTCAAATCTAAAATTTAAAAGTAATTTTCACAATATTGGCTGAGATATAGCCATTTGAAAATTGACCATTTTTACGAAATGTCAGCCATCTTGGAATCTTATCAGTATCTAAATATGGCCATAACTTGACAACTAATGGCTCAAATTTTATATATTTGGTACCAATTTGAAGCTATTTGTACAAAAAATGCATATTTTACATCAAAACAATAGTAAATTTTAATTTCTTCACTCTTTATTATGTGCAAACTGAAAATATCGCCCAAAAAAAGGGCTGATTGTAATGGCCCACAAAAAAAAAATGAATCATCATGAATTTTTCTGAAACTTGGTAAAAACATTGCTCCATGTGTGTGCTTTAAATAATATAAAGATTAGAGAGGTAAAAACTGTTGTTTTAAAATAAATGATTTTTTACACTTAAGGTGTCCCTAACCAAATAATGCTTGTTTTAGAATCTAACTATTCCTTATTTTAGAAATAATGGCTAAAATAAAATTTTCTAACATTTAAATTAATATATTGTGTGTATATTATATAATTCACTAAAGAAATATCATTTTTTTAAGTTATTTATACTAAATATTCATATATTAAAATACAAGTAAATTTTCATTTCTCAATAAAATATGAGAATATAATTCTCAAAACATATTTACATAAATATTAAATACTTTACTATAATGGAGTACATTTAAAAAAAAAGCCACATAATATTTTCCCTGAAATATTGGAGAAATACTAGCTGTAAATCACAGTTGAAGTCATTCAATTGTGTAATTTAAATAAAATAAAAATTATATAAATTACATTTATATAAATTTGGCCACATAAATTTCATTTTTTAACTGGAAAAAATGTCTTAAATAGGTTCTATGTATAGGGGAGAGTGGGGAGAAATGAGACACTTTTTACAAAAATTAGAAAATCATTTTTGTTTGACACAAAAACAAAAATTTTGATTTCTTGAATATAAAATAAAACACCTTCTAATGTTCTTGAACAATATAGTTAAACAATTTTATAATTAAAGAAATTGTAAATTTAAAAATATGTCCCACACCTCCCCACTAACAGGCAGGAATGAGACAACTATAAAACAATGTATTATAAGAAACAAATTAGTCTTGTGTCGGCTATATTTACAATCTAACAAAGATTATAGGTTGATAATGTCTGTGCTACAACATCAAATTCCAGTATCTTCATCGCTGGAAAGATAATTCAGGATTGTTAGAGATGATAATCACTTGTTCGATTTATTTATATTGTCAATGCTATAATTAATATACTACCCTTTAAAAGTATTTGCATAATAGCAATTTATGCTCATCTTATTAAAAAGTAAGAATAAAAATTGTCCCGTTCCCCCCCCCCCCCTCCGCTGGCATGTCCCATTGCTCTCTCTACCTTTTTTTTTAAATTATAAACAGAAATTCTGCTTTTAGGCATAGTTTAAATTTTGGTTAATATACAGTATAATATTCCATAAATAGAAGAACTATTACATCTATGCATAAAGAAATCATTTTACAGAAAGCATAAAAACTATATGATGTAAATTTACTTTTGATTCTTGAAATAATCTTGTTCTTTATACAATTGCAAGCTTACGTCAATCAGCTACTTTTTTTAATTGAAGATTGAGGTACTATTGCTTCATCTAATGTGTGATTGGTGAAATATTTAGAATGATACATAAAGAGAAAAACCTATTGTCACATTCGTCCCACTGTCCCATTCCACCCCACTCTCCCCTATATGTAATGTAAATCCTCATTTATATGTATTGCATTTACAGGTATTTTATAATTATACATTACATTCCTTAATTATTTTCTTTTATTTTTCAGTGTAAAAGTTTTTTCAATTGTATATATATATTTTTTTGGGGGGAAGGGGGGAGAAGGAGGTTTGGGGATGAATTCCTACAAAATTAATGCCAAAGAAGTTTTGAATATACATTTACATTAATTTAGATTTTAGAAAATTTTATTTTAACCATTATTTCTTAAATTAGGAATAGTTACAGATTCTAAAATGATCATTATTTGGTTAGTGACACCTTAAGTGTAAAAAATCATTTATTTTAAAACAACAGTTTTTACCTCTCCATTTTTTTTATTATTTAAAGCACACGCGTGGAGCAATGTTTTTACCAAGTTTCAGAAAAATTCATGATGATTCATTTTTTTTATGGGCCATTACAATCAGCCCTTTTTTTGGGCGATATTTTCAGTTTGCACATAATAAAAAGTAAAGAAATGAAAATTTACTATTGTTTTGATGTGAAATATGCATTCTTTGTACAAATAGCTTGAAATTGGTACCAGATATATAAAATTTGAGCCATTAGTTGTCAAGTTATGGCCATATTTAGATACTGATAAGATTGCAAGATGGCTGCCATTTCGTAAAAATGGTCAGTTTTCAAATGGCTATATCTCAGCCAAAATTGTGAAAATTACTTTTAAATTTCAGATTTGAGGGTTTCACTACTATGTCTGTCTATGATAAAAATTTTAAAAAAATCTGTGACTAGGATGCAACACCCATTGGTTGAACTCATGTGGAATGACCCTGTTCCATTCTATGACAGATGTTTCACACATATTTAACTGCTTTTTGCAATGAGAGATTGAAATCAGTTCCTCATTTTAGTAATACATAGATTTCGATGTTGCAAGAGATTTGATGATCCATTTTGCCATGTAAATATTTTCCTCTTTTTTGCATCTGCTTTTATTGCATATCCAGATTTTTTTTTCTCCAAAATGTCATTACATATTATAACTATATCTCAAAAAAATTTTTAGGTATTAAAATGTCTTTCTTTTAGATAAAAGGTATAACCTTAATTTTTGTCGCTTTTATATTAAAAATAATAAATATGTTGGCAATATGTGAGTGGATTATTCAATCTGGGAGTATTGGTTAGAGCAATGCATCCCAACCTTTTTTATATCATGTACTCCTTCTCAGGATTTTCATTTTGGAATACCTCCCTTTTTCACTATCACATCCTCACTTTCACTTAACTAGATAACACATATATGCTTTTTTCATTAGTAATCTTCTTTTCACAATGTATAATAAATCAATCCAAATTACATTGATATTTCTAAAATTTTTGAGAATTTAATTTACTAACCATTTTTGTGATTTCCGCCATTGCCAATATTATTTTTCATGTACCCCCAGCAAGCCCGCCACATACCCCCTGGTTGGAAACTGTTGGGTTAGAACATTGGTGCATGTAGTACTTTACCATATTCACAGCAATTTTCTTGAAATTTTATGGAATTTCCATTAACTTTCATTGATTCTTCCATATTTGGATCCACAGCCAATTATTGTATTTTGGTAAGAAAGGTTTGGCCTAAAATTAATTTCATTATTATTACTCTCATGCACTTGTAACCAGATAGTTTTCAGTATTTTTCATACTTGACATCAATCTGTAATTAATATGTACCTGATTACAGAAAATAAGCTTAAATTTCTGACACTTAAAGTTTGACAAAAATTTAATTTTTTTTACACAATTTTTGTATTTTGAAGCTCATTTAAACTTTCTTATAGACAGCAATCTCTTTAGATTCTGCTTGTTGCTTTTTTTTTTTTAATTATCCAGAAGCTTTAATAACACACAAGCCATCTGCAAAATTTACATGAGCCTTTTTTCAAAATGTTCTAAGGATATAATTTCAAGTTTAAATATATTTGGTAACAAACTGATCAAAATCAATAAAATTGCTTTCTAGAGTACATTTGATTACATTCTGTTGGTACCTTTTAGCATTATACAATGTGGATTGCTGTGCCACATACATTGGTGTAATATGTTTATAGATTATTACACCAGGTGTCAGAAAAATAGGTGTACAGTTACATATACATAATTAATTGAGCCCTTTCTTCTTCTGGGGAATAGTAAAGTATAAGGTTTATTCTAGAGAACTTGTTTCAGTACGACAGTTGAAGAATTTCATTGATAATGCATTTAAGGAAATTCATTCTAACTGGAATTTGTGTCGCATTGTGTGTGAGAATATCAAAGACAGGCTGCAGGAATGCATCAATGCTGAAGGTGGACATTTTGAGCACCTTTTGGATTAAATATGCAACTATTTATGTAATTAAACCCATATTAAAAGTATTGCTGTATAAATAACTCTATGCCTACTTTTGGACCACCCTGTATAGAAATTCTATCTTTTTGTTTTATTTTCTAACATTTGTAAAGTCAAATAATTCTTATTTGTAAATGATATTAAAGCAATTTATTTTGAAAATAAAGTAATAGTCCTTTTGAAAGTAATTTTTGCAAAAATATATATGTTCATTTATTTCAGATTTTTGGACAATTTAACTAGTCGAAGAAGGCAAGTTGCTGAACAGCTTTCTCAAATCAATTCCTCATCTATCGAGTCTGTTAATGCATTTTCTGCATCTCAAGTAAATGGAATATCACCAGAACTCCCATCTCCCATTACATACAGTAAGCAAGCTCTTTGATTTTTAGTATTTTATTATGTTATCCAATTTAACTTGGTTGAAATCTATTATTTGTATTACATTTTTAACTATTATTGTAATTTTATGACTATATAAATACATTTAAAACTAATTTGTAGAGTATTATTCTTACGATACTGATACAATAGAAATCTGATATAACATAGTCATTTGGAGCATAATGCATATACATACCAGCATTGTTATAAAAATTTGTTAGAGCTATGAAATTATACTACACAAGTTAGAAGAATTTGCATTCCAATAATACTAAAACAGATATAAAACAAACTTCAGTATTTTCTTTTTCTATAGTGATAAATATTAGATTAATTATAAAATTTATTTGCCTTAAGGCTCCGCTGCATTGAAACTTTTTGGTTGGGAAATCTTCTGTTAACCTGTGGAAAAACTTCAAAGGGTGATTACTTATTAAACTATTATAATTATTAAAATATTGTTTTCACTATCAGAAAATAGATATCAGATGCCAATCATCTGCAGTTTTAAAAGTTGTCTCTCTAAATTTTAAGTTCAAGGTACTTGCAGTGTTCTCGCTGACATTTGACCAATGTTAGTGATTTGGCTAATTAAAAATAAGAAACAATTCGCCAAATGAAAATAGTATTAGCCAAATATATTTGCCGTGTCGAAAAAAAAAATTAATCCTTTAATGTTCCTTCCTTTTTTTCTATATGTTCTAAAATAATCTAAGTTTTTATAACTGCAAAAACAATTGTTATTAACCTAATTTCAACTATCCGCTACAAATATATTAAAAATATGTATTTATGCATATGTATGAAAAACGAAAAAAAGAAACAGCAAAAATTGAGCACTAGCAATTTGGCGAATTCAATCGCTTGTTTACTCGCCAAATGAAAAATTTAGTCGCAATTTGGCGCATTGGCGAGAACACTGGGTACTTGTACCCATTATGGACAGGGCTCTCAATATGGACACCCCTAAAATTTTTAAAAGTAACAATTTTGATAGAGAAATAGCACTAGATGTCCATGAAGAAGAGCAGTTGAAAAAATAATTCAGCCAAAAAAGCATGCTGTTCGCCATTTAGAAAGAAAATCGTTGTTTCGTGGTGTGCTGATCGTAAATACAGGTAAGTTTAAATTCTTATTAGATATTGTAAAATTATTTTAAATATTGAAAAGTGGAGTGTTTTAAAAAGCTTTTATACCATATTTTCGATTGCTACTTCATAAATTACTTTAAAAAGTTTTCTTTATTTATTTATTACAAGATTTATTAAAACTAAACCCAAGTCCCAATATGGACACCTTATGTCCACATTGGAAGTACAGCAGGTGAATCGCCAAATTCACAAAAATATAAAGCTAAGCAAAACCAGCTACATTATTTCATAATATTTTGTAGCAACTGAGGTGCTTTGCATCGGTTTTTGTAGAGCCACAAATGAAAATGACCCCCGTTCTAAAGTGCATGTTCTGAAAATATTTACTGTGTCCTACATTCCCCTACAATATTTTAAGATTTTTTTTTATCCTCCCTCATTTAAAATTTCATAGAAGAGTGGCTCTTCCTTACACCCTGTGTAGTAGATCAATAAGGAGCCACCTGTCCACAATAGGAACTGGTGGTTTCTTATATGGACATTTGTAAACATTTTTTGTTTTAATCATTTAAATTAAACCGGAATAGTTACAAGGTCGCTAATTTTAATAATGATAATCAAAAGTACAGGGATCATGGTCATATATTTTTGGAGTCCTGTCACGTGTACGTGGGGGTGAAAAAAATCAATTTTCTTTAGGGTGTCCATATTAGGGACAGGTACCTTTATAAGAAATATTTATAAATTTTGAAATTTTCATTTGATTAAATTTTATCATTCTCTTAAAAATACTTAAAATTTATGTAGACTATCTTTAAAAATGCACATTATTTCCATCTGATATCTATTTTCTGATGGTGAAAACAATATTTTAATAATTATATTAGCTTATGAGTAATTGTACTTCAAAGTAGCTAGTGGCATTGTTGTAAATGTAATCTATCAAGATATAAAATAACTGAATTTCAAATGTTGGTGATACAGTTTTTTATTGTGTAAAGTTTTAATCTTAGATGGCAGTATTCATTTTAAAAATTGTTGAAAACAGCTGGTGAAGGAAGAAAGTGCAAAATTGTATGACATTCCAATGAACGACAATGTCGAGCAAAGAAAGTTTGAATGAAAAAATGGATAAAAATATAGAAATTGAAATGTTATATTTTAATGTAGGTGAAGAAAATCCTCATCAGGTAGTTCCTATCCTAAAGATGGTTTGTGTCTGTTTCCTTCTATATCTTTTACTGTGTTAATAACATAGCCTTGTCATATGACATCAATATGCCATAGTTGAGCATAGCATGGAAATGTTTGCTCTAACACTGAACTGTACTCTGAGTTTATGCTGAATAGTACATTACAACTTATGGATGGGCCTTGAAGTTCATGGTAACCACCAAACTGTATCGATATATGTTCAAGGTCTATGAAAATGGCCATCTGAGAGTATCATCAGGTGATAATTCTCAAAATCCACTGAAATGTTTGCATTTTTCTGGTAATTTTTTAGGATTCATTATGATATTCTATTCTTTGCAAGAATGCGAAGAAATAATATTTGGAGAAATAATATTTCTCCAAATGAGTACCTATCACAGAGAGAAATTAGCCACTGAAAAAAATGGGAAACATCTATTAAGATAAAAAAGGGAAGTCCTAAAGATTTTAAAAAATTATGTTCTCAACATCTCCAAGAAAATGTAGCTCTCTATCATCAAAACCATTCTGGAATATGAAGGCACATTAAAAAATTACAGTGATTCACATTCTGAAATGAATCATGAAGCTGTAAAATGGTACAGTTTTTTGCACTCTGAAATGCATTACAAAGCCATAGTGTGTTACATATCTCTGCACTCTGAAGTCTATCAAGAAACAATTACGTGCTACACAGCTTCAGAACCTGATGCAAATGTTGAAACTATCAAAAGATCTAGAGGCAAACTGCAGTTTAAAATAAACACTAGAAAACATTATAATTATAAGAGCTGTAGTTAGAAAAATTGGAGATAGACTGGAAGCAGACAAAATTATAAAATGGACTCTGGATAATAGAAAATTGATGCTTGCAAACTTTAATAAAACAGGTGATAAATTAAAACAAAAACTAATATTGTCACTAGAAAAATTGAAATGAATTTTGGACAGTAACATATATGACAAATTCGAAGCATTTCTAGGAAAAGCAGAGTACTGCAACAATATTAGAAGCTATTTTATGCACTTGAAGCTTATAAATTCTACAGAGCTAAAGATAGAACATTTGAAATTAATGTTACTGAAAAAGCCTTTTTTTAGATATGTTAAAAGCATGGTCTTTTAATGTGGTCTTGTGATAAGTTGTTCTAGTCTTAATAAACTTCTTACAACTTCCCCAGGTAAGAGAAAAATCTTCCTTTGAAAAGCTAGCTAAAATTTAAGTGAAGAAGCTTTTAGGATAATTTAGTATGCCAAATTTGTGGGCTGAGCTATTCACTTATTATGAGCTCATTCAAAATATGAAGCAACTCCAGCATTCTACATTTATTGAAATGCAGAAAATGATAAAAGTCAGAATAACACCACAAATGGAAAATGATGTATTTATTTGATTTATTTACATTCAAAGTCAAATGAAAGGAGATTACTCGAAATATCACAATATCTCTGTGCACTTTCTGAAGACAAAGTTTGTTTACTGCAAACAAGAAATGTGTGGCAACAATTAAACTGTGCCATTTTAAAAGCTATTTCGGACACAGAAATAAAACTTGCAGCTGTAGGTAGTACAGATTGCCTCAAATATCTTTTGAAGAGGGCATGTAAATGTATAAAAAGATAAGAAAATAGCACTAGAGGAGACAATAGTGATAAAAGTAGGAGAAAGAGGGTGATGTTAAGGAGTAACACTGATGTGACCTTAATCTTAGTAAATGGTTTCATTTGTGTAATACAAGGTGTAAAACTGGAACCTGATAGTAAGAAATGAGTTAAAAGAATAGTCTTAAAATTTAGTCGGTGGACATAGTCATGAGCACGCTCTGGTTAAGACTAAATTTTAAATAATTAATAGAGCATATGTTTATCATTGATATTATTCAACATGTGTTGTACATGCAATAACTATAGGTAAAAGTCAAGGCCTTAGTTTGATTGGCACACTTACAGACATAGGCTCTTTGGTATTCTTGTGCAGTCAAGCTTAGATAGCATTATCAAAAGTAACAAGTCTGAGCAAACTGCATCTTATTAATATTGATTAAAATTGTGTCAAACCTCAAGAATTTGCTATAGCTGAGTAAAATTGACTCAGATGTACATACAAGACTTGTGTAGTGTTCATTCATTCAAAACCACTGAAAATGACTAATACAAACAGGGAGTAAGTTTGCTATAAACCAGTGGATAATGTTTAAAAAAAAAAAAAAAAAAAAATAGGATTCTTTACCAAAAAAAAAAAAAAAAAAAAAAAAAATGAAATGAAACATGATCAAAAATTTCTTATGTAAAGAATTAGCCAAGTCTCATAAGTTGTGACTCTTTGATTGTAAAAAGCTCTGAGATCATGTAGAGCCAAGTTTAGCTTGCTTATTAACTTTGACATTTCAATTTACATATTACTCCAAGCCTCAACAAATTCAGTTAATGATTATTTTGCAACTTGATAATTATGCAGCACAAGAATGTAATAATTGTTGTTTACATTTTAATATTCATGTTTATTAATAAAATATTGCATTAAAAAGTATTTATAAGAGCACTGAATGTACGTATTTATTATATTGACATAATTTTACATAGCATTATGAGCAGTGGGGCAAAAGTTCACTTGTGGTTGATCTAGATGTCCAAAGGTTCAGGAGATTTTCTTCCTATGCCTATGATCCAGACACCTCTTGTAAAAAGAATTTCAATCGATGAATGCATCCCTTCTTTAGGCTTCTATCCTTCATGTTCACAATCAGCCTTAATCAAATAATTCAATCTCAACTCAAAATATTGAAAGGTGTTGACATAATAATTTCTCTTTGCTGCATAATTGCCAAATCACAAAATAACCATTAATTAAAGGTGTAAAGACTAGGAGTAACTTATGTATTAAAATGTCAAAGTTAACAAACAAGTTAAACTTGGCTCTATATGATCTCGAAACCTTTTACGATTAAAGAGAAATTAGACTTGTCTAATTTTTTACTTGAGATTTTTTGATGGGATCTGGTTTTCTAGAACATTTTTCTCGAATTTTAACGTTGTATATTGTTTAATTTGTATAGAAAATTGTATGCATATATGCAAGACATTTATACATGTATGCATTAATATTTAAATTTTTTAATTTGGTTTGAAATTAATTTTGCATTTGGGAAATGTTTATTTAGAAATCATATTCTTGTGTGATGTTTTATAATTCTATTTTCTGTATTGAAAGTATAATTAAATTAATAAATAAAATAGAAATACTACAGTTATGTATTAGAATGATGAAAATTGGAATTCTATAATTTAAATGGTGCTTTAAATGTAGCATGTTGTGGTACAATTTTTATTTTATTTTCCTTATTTTTATTAACAGATGGCCACCCTACTCCATTGCAAATGGCTCCTAAAAGTATATCTATGCCAGCTAATCTTTCTCAAACACTTTCTGAAAATTCTTGTTCTTCAGTCATTCTTGCCCCAGCTGCCCCAGCAATAGCATCTCCACAGGTTGTTCACATTTTTATGCTAACTCTTTTATTAAATATTAGATAGATGTAATTTAATACAAACTGACAGTATGTTTATTCTTTCAGGAAACACCTAAGCAAGAATCTAGTTTTATATCTAAGTTGTTTAATAAATCTTCAAATTCTACCCCAGTCAAAACTTCCACTGCAGTCAATGATAAAATTGGTAAGTTTTAGGGTTATTTTTATTATTTTGTTAAGTATTTATTGTAATAAAGTCCATTTTAAAAGTTTTCTATTCTTGTTTAATTTTATAAATTAATTTAAAATTGTGTAATGTTATAAATAAAACATTAAAAAAAAAGTAATATTTGTTACTTAACTCATAGAATGAGCGTCTTGTTTACAGAATTTTTAATTTTTTATCATTTTTTTTTTTTAAATAGAAATTTTTACTGAATTGAATCAAGAAAATGCTCTGATTAAATGAGGCAAAATTTACAATAAAAAATAATTGGTAAGAATAGTCAAGGATTCCAAGCACTTTATGTGTCACATATGTATGATGTTCATCCTGAAGAGGTTAATAGTCACGTCTAATAAAACATAATTATTTTTGAATTAATGTTATGTAACTGCAAAACTAATTTATTAGAATTTACATTGAGGGGCTGTACAAATATAAAGTTCTCATTTTAGGCGGGGAGTGGGGGTAGTCTGATATTGTAAGATATCTCAAGGAGAAGGGGGGGGGGGGGTGTCTTTTGATATCGATATCATTTTTGATCCAATCAAAATCTTTCCTTTTTATCTGTAACATGTTCTTTCATTCAAAATAGTATTATCTTTTTTTGGTCTGTTATCTATTTTTATGAAAACACAAAGTTAAAAACTATAAAATTATCTAATTTGAAAATAATAAATAATAAAAATAAATACTTCAATGTTTGATATTATTCCTATTCTTCTGTTGTATGTGTATGCAGATATAATCACTATTCGAGAAATTATATGTGAAGTATATGTGTATTGAAGCTTGTGTTCACTTAAGGGGGCTCAGGGGTTGAAAACTTTTCAAAGAATCGATTTTTTTATGATCTAATTTGATTATTCAATTAATTCTTAACTCAATGCAAAAAACTGCATAAAAATATTAGTATTTTTAACGGAGTTATAAGCATTTGTGTATCAATACTTACATAGCTGCATCCATATAATTTCAACTTTAAGTCGTCTTTTCTCAAAACTTTATTTTTTATGACTAACACTAAGATTAAAAAAAAATATTTGATGGAATGGCTTAAATTTTTTTTTTTTTTTTTTTTTGCATGCATATAACATCATAATCTAGATTATGAATTAAGGATATAACTATCACTTAATAAAAACAGTATTAAAAAATCTCTCAAAGTTGAAAATTTAAAAAAACCCTAAAAAATACAACATTTTTTCCATTAAAAATACTCAAAATATTAAACTATCTAAAATATATTAATTCATAATCTAGATAATGATGTTATATGCATGCAAAAAAAAAAAAAGCCATTCCTTCAAATAGTTTTTTTTTAAATATTGGTGTTAGTCATCAATTGGTGTTAGTCATCAAAAATCAAGTTTTGAGAAAACGTGACTTAAAGTTGAAATTATATGGATACGGCTATGAAAGTGTTGATACATAAATGCTTATAACTCCGTTAAAAATGCAAATATTTTTATGCGGTTTTTTGCATTGAGTTAAGAATTAAATGAATAATCAAATTAGATCATTAAAAAAAATCGATTTTTTGAAAAGTTTTCAACTCCTGAGCCCCTTTAAGAGAAAGAATGTTCTCCACTTATTTTGTTGATTAGAATTTCTATCCCCCCCCCCATTCTTGCAAATGCAACAAGAAAGTATTACTGTTGAATGCATTATGTAACAAAAAACTAATATAAAAAACTTTTAAATAGCAACTATTTCTTTAAAGTGTTATTTGGTATAAAATGATATTTTATTGTCTTTTCTGTATTTAAATCAATAAAGTTTACAAAAAAAAAAAAAAAAAAAAAAAAACTATTTTAGTATATTACTTTAAACAAAAGAAATAAATTCTAAAATCAAAAACATTTTGGACATTGATAACGATATCATTACTGGGGGGAGGGAGGGGGTTTAAGAGAGGATAACGTATGATATCAGAAGGGGAGGAGAAGGTTCAAAATTACCAAAAAGTTGATAATGTTATATATGCACAGCCCCTGACAGAACATTATGATTTTATGTGAAAGAAACTAAATATTTTTAACAAATAAAACATGCCTTTGTACTGTGTAAGACATATGGAATTGAATTTCAAGCTTTTTTTTTTTTTAAGTGATTAAAATAGCCTATTGTTTTAGTCTCAGGAATATAGCTAATATTAATTTTAAACAAGCTAAAAATTGTATGTAAAACATAGCAAAGAGGTGCATTCATACTATGTCTAGTAATTTGAGATTTTGGTGCAATAGCTGCTGCACTTTTATGCAAAAGTTAATTAATACAAAATGTACTATTATTCTCTATATTAAATTCAGTAAAATGAAAATAATATGACTGCATCTTAAATAGAACGTACTCACCATGGCAATGTAGAATCATTACCTATCATGGGATATCACTAAAACACCCAGAAAACTTTTATTAATATCATTTTAAGTTTTGATTCGATTTTCATAAAATTTTAAATGACTTGACAAACTCCTGCAATGATTATATATATTAAATTTCAAAACATTTGGTTGGGTAGTTTTTGCGCTGTTATGTGTGAACAGACAGACTGATGGACAGACCAGACTATAAGTGTTACATATTTATATAATTATGATATTTCCCCATAGGATATAATGCAATAGAATAATTTTGAGTATCTCTGTAAATAAACTTTGAATGCTACATATGTTTTTTCTAGTAACTATGAATAATATATATCATTTTCGGAGCAATCAGATTATATTGATGCAAATTAGAGTTTGGACAGACAGACTAAAAAAACAAATTAATGAACACTTTTAACTATGTTGGAAAGCTATAAATGTATAATAGGTTGATATTTGACTTTCAGAAATTTATAACAGTTAACTGAAGCACACTTGAATATTTTTGTACAGACCTGTATTTTACCTTCTATCTTTACATACATGTCAATAATTAAGTAAAATTTACTTAAGACTAAAACTTGTTTAAAATTAGTGGAATCACACTTGCAGAGATTATCATCCATTGATGACAAAGTTTCTAATTCTTTGCATGGTCCTGTATGTAATTTTTATAAATATTCTACAAACGTATCTTAGTATGCTAAAAGCAGTTCAATGTAAAAAATGCATAACTTCTTTAAAAACCACCTTTAAAGCTATTTTCGTTCATACTCAGTAACACTTAAGATGAACCTTTGTCAAGCCTTGTATATCATCTACAGCATTTATACACACAAAATAACACACAAATTTAGTTAAACTAGAAAACTCACATTACAACTATAAAAATGCACTTCCAGCAATTATTGCTAATATACAGTATTTTGGGTACAGTATAATATCCAAAACCCTTTGCATATCTCAGTTAATACTAAACATATTCAATTATACATGATGTAACTTATAGTAAACCTCAGCAATAAATTATACATATCAAAAACTCAGTCAACATATCTTCACCTCAGTTTCATTATATATCAAATGGTTTAATTTAATTAAAATTCGTCTTAAGCAAAGTACCTCACTATACCATGATGTAATGGCATTATTTTGTGTGGATCTGTAAATGAATAATAAATATTCTTTGTACAGCATATTCACTAGAATGTATATTTTGGTGCATTTTAAAAATACATATCAATTTTGTTATTTTTAAAAAGGTGTAACATCATTAAAATTTATTTGAAACATTTTTTTGCCATTTGTGTTAATGTAATGAAATACTTTTGACTGTGACTGTAATTGAACTATGCAACAAATCTTGTAAAATTTGAAACAAGTCGACAAAATTCTGCAATAATTCAGGGCTTGAAATTCAATTTCTTATATGAAAGGATATGAACATATGAACTCTCCAACATTTATAAATGGAGGGGAGTTTAGCTGTTTGAAAGGGAGGGAAACAAATCATTAAAATCCACTGTTCTTTTATGTGCCATTTAAAGAATTGCAATAATATAAAAATGACAAAATAGCATTGAAACAATTCAAATCAACATCCCCTTCCAGTGCTAATTATTTTTGTTGCAGATTGAATTAATTTTTGTTTTGTGTCAATTTCCGGCTCAGTATAGATTCCTGCAAGTTGGGTTTTGGTAACATCCAATTTTTCAAAAGCTTATTCAATATGCTATTTTACGTTAAAAGCTATCATAATATTAAACATATATAGATATTTGTGTCTGTACCTACTATTTTTTTTAAGAGATCAGAGTGCTTTTCTGGGACACTTTGACAAAATTCATGTTTTTTTTTCTGCAGCAATTTGCATATTTTTTTCTGTGATCCTTGGATGGAATGTCACGCTTTTCCCACAATCTTTTGACAAAATTCACCTTTTCCCATGATCACTTGATGATGATTGATTTTCCATGCTCCTTTGAGCAAATTCGCATTTCCCTGCAATTCTTTGACAGAATTTGTATTTCTTCTGCAATTGTTACTCAAAATTCACATTTCTCAGCGAACCATGATAAAATTTGTATTTTTTCCACTATCTTTTGAGGAAGTTTGTGTTTTTTCCATAATTTTAATGAAGCTTGCTCCATCTTCCTCCCTCCCCCCCCCCCCTTAAATCTTCCCTTGAGAATTTTGGATGAAATTTCTCTTTATTTTGCGATTCTTTGGCAAAATTCATAATTTTTCTGAGATCCTTTAACAAAATGTCTGTTCCTTCTATGATAATTACCCAAATTTTGAAGGGTTTTTTTTTTATGATCCCTTGACAAAATTGGCATTTTTTCCACAATCCTTTGAGGAAATTTGTGTTTTTCCTTCATCATTTGATGAAATTCCTGTTTTTTCTGCTTTACCATGGCTAAATTTGCAATTTTTTGTGATTCTTTGACATAATTTGTGTTTTTTTCTGCCACTTTTTGACAAAATTCACATTTTTTTCTACAATTGTTTGACAAAGATGATGATTTTTTTTTCTAAAACGATCGACAAAATTGTTTTCCTTGGTGCTTATTTGACAAAATTTGCAATATTTTTCATTGTATATTTTCATTTCTGAACTTATGATTGATTTTTCATAATTTTTGGAATTAAATGCTTTAAATTTTGGGAAATTTGAAACAAAATCATCCTTGATTCAATAATCGATCCCGGAATATAATGCAAAATTTGTCAATCCGTCTCAGGGAAAATTTTTTTTAAATTGGTCAAGAGAAAAAAACGCTAATTTGAATGATTTTTTGAGGTATAAAACTTGTAAAATATATCAATCTTTCATAAGAAAATATCATAAAATTTGCAAAGCAGTCACAATAACTTTAAAATGCCAATATTATACATTTTTTTGGAAAATGGTAAAAATTTTTGGATGAGAGCCTTCCACCCACAATATGTTTTTTGTGGGATTTCAAAATTTTGGTTGTAAATTCCGCCATCCCATCCTGATATTCAAGCCCTATAATTATATATTTAAAATTTCAAACCATTCAGTTGGGTATTTTTTGAGCTATTATATGCAGACAGACAGACAGATGGACCAGACAACAGCTATAGGTGCTATGTATTTGTGTAATTACGAATGCACTTAAAAACATTATTGTTAATATGGTGTTAAAATTCAATGCTTTGTTTTAATGGCTTGATTATGTAAGCAGGTTTCTGTTAAGAAAGTAGCCTGTTTGTGTAGTGGTCAGAGCTTCTGGCTGCCACACAACTAACCCAGAGTTTATTTCCTGTTTTGGCAAGGTTTACTCAACTTTTTTATCCTTCTGACTTGATAAAATGAGTACCACTCTTGCTTGAGAATTAAACATTGAGGGTCCTGCCCCTGATCGGGATGTGCACTATATACCTCAGGGCCAAGGTCAATTAAATAGGCATTGGAGGTGTTGATCTTTAATGGATTGTAATCACACAGGTTTAGTTTTTTATGTTACAAAAGGTGATAACTTCCAAGTAAATGTTTTATATTTGTCCCTAAAACGTTAGTTAATTAGTAAAACTGAAAATAGAGAATTACATTTATGTGTGTAATTAATTTTTAAAAATCAAAAATAATTCTTACATTCAGGTGAAAAACAAAAGTGTGTTTGCTGTTTTTTATTTCTCAAGACTTGTCATTCACTTAAAATTAATAATTGATAATGCATTGGTTGCATTACATCTATGTGATTAGAATTTGACTATTTTTATATTCTGTTTGATTTCACCATTATTTTAACTCATTTGATTGTGAGCAAAGAAGCTCCAATCTCTTTCCTGGAATTTTAGATATACAGTGAAGCACCGTTTATATGTTTTTCAAGGGACTAAAGAAAAAAACGCATAAATGAAAAAAACGTATAAATGAAATTCACAAAAACAGAAACATATCCATAACTACTAACAATTAAAAAATCAGATATAAATTAAAACAAATAAAATACAAGCGGTATCTAATACAAAACTTCTTATTTCGGATTTAATTTAGAACTTACCAATATTCATAATCATTTGTCATGTACAAAATATTTTGTTATTTTTGGTAGTACGGAATTTTCGGAATGCACAGTAAAAAGTTCATTGTGCACAGTTAAAAGTGCCATCTTAACATTATCATTCAAATCATTGCTAATGAGGTATTCTTGCATAGAGTTAAAACCCGAAAAAGCTTGTTGAAAACTTGGCAGTGGCTTTTCAGTGCAGTTGTCCTCCTCTTCACTGCTATTTTCCTCATTTGCGATCATTTCATCGAGTGTTAGAAGAGAACATGTTGCAAGTTCTGAATCACATTGCACATAGTCCTCAAATGTAGAAACATTACTTAAATTTGACCAGTTTTCTGGTGGAGCAAATTCAGTTTTGGTGGCATTTTCAATAGGATTAACATCCACTGGAGTTAAAAATCCGGCAAGTGCGAAGAAGTTTTTTATCATTTTGGGTAAAACGTTTTGCGAAGCCATCATTATGAAAGTCATAGCTTGTAAGATGTTAATGTTCACATTTTCAAAATTTCTGTGGTCTAAACTGGCGATAATTGTTTTCACAAAAGTTTTCCATAGTGTTGTTTTTGGGATTTTATGACTCCCAAATCTAGTGGCTGCAATTTGCTGATACAATTTGCAGGGAAGACAATTATGTTTTTAGAAAGTCCGTATCAGGTGGATGAGCTGGACACTGATCAATGAATAAAATAATTCGCCGTTTCTGTTTTTGCATTTTATCATCTAATTTTAACCAATCAGTAAAGAAAGGCATTGTCATTCATGATTATTTATTCGCCAGGTACATTGTTGGTAATGTTTTCACATTTTTGAAGCACCGGGGCTTTTTTGATTTGCCAGTAATCAAAGGAGGCAATTTTTCAGAACACTCTTAATCGCAATTTACTCTTTTTCCCACCATGACACGTATCTGATTGCAAGAGTTTTAGATGGCAAAAGATTATAAAATAAACCGGTTTCATCTGCATTGAAAATGTCTTTTTGTTCATATCCTTTTATCAGATCTGGCGATTAGTTTTGAATCCAATCATCCACTGTTTTGCAGTCAAAATCTCCCCACTTTCCGCTTACAGTTTTGCCTGTTATGCCATGTCTTAGTTTAAACTTGTGAAGCCTTCCTGAGGAAAATGATGCACCGCACTGCACATCCAGCTTCTTCGCAATTTCACGTGCTTTTTCCATAAGCAAAGGACAACTGATGGGAATTTTTACTCTACGACATTGATTAAACCACTGTAAAAGCAATTTTTCGACATCAGCAAATTTTCTGCTTTGGATTCTAAGTTTTTTTGAAGCACTGCATCCACTTTGATGATGGCTTTCCTCGATGATCTTATGCTTATAAATTAGCATGTTTAAAGTTGAAACTGGTAAGCCTAATTCTTTCGCAAGATCGACTCTTTTTAAATGTTGGTTTTCATCCACTTTTTTTAAAATGCACATTTTTTCCTTCAACAACAAAGATTTTCTATTACGCGAAGCCATCATGAACTCCTAGTAAACAATAAAAAAATCCAAGACTGAAGCTGCCAAAAAATGAACTGAGAGGCCAAACGCTGTTTTTGCTTTTTCATCGCAAAAAAATATCCTTTTTGGCGGTAATCCCTTTATTGGCAACCTCCTGATTTCCTTACCTGTCAATTCAAGATCCAGAGAGAGATTTCAAGGAGCTTTTGCCGGGATAAACACTGGTTTTACGAACTCATATTGTGGCCTAATAACATTGATTCAATAATCAAAAGGATTTGTCAAAAATAGGTTTTAATAACTTAACACACGCATAAAAAATATTCGAGCGAGCGGCACTGGTTCGGAATCTCTGTGTCACGTGACTCACCAGCGCCTCGGAGCGAAAAAAGGAAAATGCACTTAAATGCTATTGGATGAAAATAAAAAGCTCTTCTTCAATACATCGATTTGGTGTGCATCCAAAATGTGCATTTTCTCTCTTCTGGATTTGTTGGAAAAAACGTATAAATGAAATTTCCTATTTAAAAAAAAACGTATAACTGGAATTATTTAACGTTAATAACCATTGGATTTTGCCGGGATCATTAAAAAAAATGTATAAATGATAAAAACGTATAAGCGGTGCTCCACTGTATGTATTTACCTAAATTTGTTTTGTACTGATAATTTTGAAAAAAAAAAAAGTAAAATTTATTTTACACAACATAAACATTAAGAGAAAGAGGAATTATTTGTCAGAAAGGTACTGTCACTCCTGAATTCTCTATCAAAGTCAATTTTTGTGTTTGTTTTTGCATAATATATTCCAAATTGACCTTAAGCATTTGGTTCAGGAGGCCAGAGCTTGCCTGATAAATATATATTATTTTACTCTTTTTCTATGTTGGTAGAAATTTATTTTTAGATATCTGGTGTTTTTTAATTGTTCAATTTTACATTGTTTTTTATTCCAATATGTTTTTTAATTTGTGTTGTGTGGGAGATTCTGACAAAGAATTCTTATTTTAGTTAATTTCATTTTTATATTCTCCATTTTAAAAAATACGGCCTAGGCTGCAGAAGACTAGCAGATATGTTCCAAAATCTTGCTCTTCCTTGGATTTTACTCTGCCGGCATTCATGACTGAAGGGTTTGAAAAGTTTTTCATTTTCAAGGTCTTTACTTGTATCTGTATTGTTTTCCTATCTCGCCTGTCAATCCTGTCTCACTTTTGTAATAATTTCAACATCAGAAAGTTTAAAATATTGATTCATTATTTTTGATATGAATCCATTCTTTTTTTTTTTTTCCTCACAATTCCTGTCCATATGATAAAGATAGAGGCTTTGTTCATCATTTGTTAAAGTAATTTATCCAGTGTAGCTATTCATCACATAAAAGAATATTTTTTATTCCTTTACTAATCATTTTTCTGAAACTATGCATACTTTATTTATTACAAATAATTTGCTAAAGCCTGTCATGTTGAAAACCTTAAAAATTGATATTGAAATCATATTTGTCATTTGAAGTTTTACAGTACTATATTTCTGAAATAGGCATTATATACTAGATACTTACAATATATATATGTATATACATCATAAAAAGTACATGCTTAAAAGTTTGAAAACTTTTTGTATTGACAAAGAGTAACTAGCAAATCTTTTTGAGCTTTAATTATTTGAGCTATTTTAAACTGGGATTACTTCATTTTTCTTTTTACAGTTGAATAGACAAAGTCAACTTTTGTTTAAAAAACTTAATAAAATTTATATCATTAACTTTTTAAAAATATTTTTATCCCTTTTTTTTCTCTCTCTCTCTCTCTTCAAATAACTTGTTTATATTATATGACTTTGAGATTTTAAAGAATTGTGAATTTGTATAGTTTTTAATTTATTATTATTATTTAATTTCTGTAGTACTAGATTTTCCAAAATTTGTATCATATTTACTTAATGTTTTAGACATTACTGTTGCTCAAGATATTTCAAAAGTATCAGAAAGCAGTGTAGCTAGTGTGGACGATTTTGTTCCTGATGATGCTGATCAGAGTTTTAATTCCTTCTTGGAAGAATCTCCAAAACATTCTGCACAAGAAAAAGCATCTGATGTCCCAGAAGAGGAATCAGAAAGGTATTTTCATTTCACTTAAATCTTTATGAGTCAGCCTGACTTTCCAATCAGAAAACTGTAAGTCAGTTAACAAGAAAAGTCCTTTGACAAATAAACAATAGTAAAAATAATGATGAAATCTGTATATTTATCAGAGGATTGGTGTACTGCATTAATGATTGCTGTGATTGCAATTTGTGCAATTTTTGCTGTGATTGCACCTCTTTTCGCTCAGCTGGAAATAATCAATTCATATATAGGTTTGTAATTCTCAACTGTCCAGCTATTTAAAGCTTTCAGCTGTCAGCATTTGCTGCACATGCTAGTTAATTCAGGCTTTACATTACAATTTTTTTTTTTTTTCAGAGATATGTAACTTTGATGAAGGCCATTAGAAAATTATGTGCTATTATTTACCATTTATTCGTGTATAGGTCGAAGAATTTTAGGAGTTGAAAATGGGGAGTCAATTTTTACACAAATTATATATATACCTAGGCAGATAATAGGCAAATGGGCAAGTTTTTTAAGTAATCACATATGGGTCTAGGTTGGAGAAAGTGGACAATGGTCATTTCTATGTGATTGACAAAAAAAAGCTCAGCAACAATGTCCCTGCAACTGTTCTGTACTTTTTTTTTTTTTTTTTTTTGAATTCTGAGCTTTCTTCAATAGAGAGAGGCATTCTTTTCAAAATTTTAACCCCTTAAAAAAAAAAAAAAAAAAAAAAAAAATTCAACTTGAGAATTCTTCAAGAATGTCTTCTAAGTCCTATTTATAGAAATAAGTAATAATATATTTTAGCAGTCTAAGAAATTGATTACTATTGTAAATAAGGCTTTAATAGATTTTTGAAATATTTTTTTCCTTTTTAAGTATCATTAAATTGATGTGAATAGGTTTCAAAATAGTTTAAGTCTTTTCATTTTTACATGATTATACAGATTTAAAAAGTAGAATTTTAAATAAAAGTCTGATTAGAAACATAAAAAATATTGTTTACTAATTTAATAAACATTTATTTTTTTATTCTCAATTAGAAATTATTTTTTAACTTGCTGCCAGAAATCCAATTTGACCTATACATGAGATATATAGTGTTTTTAAATTATATATCATTGTAAACTGTGATATTTAATAATTTTCAACTATGTTTCTTATTATTTTTTCTTAATTAATTCTTAAAAATCACTTATGGAGAAAGGATGAATGTCTTTTTATAACAATTAGAATTTTTTTATGGCTACCAGATTTTATTGAATTTGTGAAACCCTGCTCATGATAAACATTTGGATTTATATTCTTAGGCTAATTAACTTTAGAGAGGATTTTAAAGAAATTTGTTCACTCTTAAATTCAGCTATTCAAAAAAATTAAAACCAAATTCATTTATAGATTAGTATTTTGAGAAAGAAAATGTGATGTGTTATCTTTGTATATTTATTCTTAATAAATGGTTTATTTTATTATTATTATTATTTTAGTGAAGATGACATTGTTAATCCCATGGTTGCGGGTTTCCAAGATGAATTGGATCCAGAAGATATTGTAACTAATTTGGCTGATACATCCATCCATGACAACCAAGAAGTTCATTCAGACCAAAATAGTGATACTGAAGAGAAAAACAGCAATATTGAACTAGAAATAGGCATGTATAATGCATAGAATTTGGTATCATATTATTACCATTTTGTGTAATTCAAATCTTTGCACAGATTAAAAAGAGAAATAGTAAAACATAATAATTTAATAATTATTTAGTCAGTTATTCATTTAACTCTTTAAAGTGTCCTTTGATTTTCAAATTTTTAAAAGGAGTTTTATGTGGCACAAAATAATATAAATATTTAATTTTCAGTTTTTTTTTTCTTCTTTAAATCAGTGTGCAACTTGTATAAATTTTCCATTAGATTCTGCTTAAATAAGTATATAGAGAAGAATCGTTTTTCTTATAAATATTCTTTGTGATTAATTTTGTTTTAATTTTCTCATTCCCTTTCCATTTCCAAATGCTTAATTTTCTTCATCTATTTTTTTGTGCACACACATTGTTGTACATACACATTTAAAAGTTAACATTTATAATTATAAAATGAAATAAAATCTCAAGAAAATTTTATTGTTTTCTTTTTTTAAGTGTCAGCTAATCTTTAAGTTGTTTCTTGAGCAATTGTAGGACTAGAAATTTAAAAATTCATCTTAAGATTTTAAAAATTCTCCTTTCTTCTTTCATTGTAATAGCTAGAGATCAACTTATCTATTTTTGCAGAAAAATATTTGCATCATTGAAAAATTTTAGAGCAAATCATCACAAAATCACACATGAAAATTATTGATATCACAATTTTCATGCTCCTGATATGCTATATCTTTGCTAAAGAAGATAGCAATTATAGACTAAAAATTTCTTGTGAATGATTATACATGAGTCACTCTGAAAGTTATGCAGTGCAAAAATCTACAACATATAAAAATTGTATTTTTTCTCAAAATAATGATCTTTGCATCAATTCATTTATCTATTCTTTGATAACAGATCGGAAAAAAAAAATCCATTTGTCCAGGCTGATTTTTTTGAGGAGGTTTAAATAGCACCCCACTGCAATATTCACATTTGTAAATTTTGCACCATGAAGTCTTTAATTGACTTTGAAAAACAAAAATCCCATGGAGCAAAGTCGGATCTGTATGAAAAATTGCCATTTGCTACTAAAATGCTGCTTTTTTCTTCTATTTTCAGCTATGAGAGGCTAAGACTACTTTTTTTAAATGGAAAAGGACTGAAAAGCAACTATTTCTATCAAATAGGCAAATGTTTAATGAAATAGGAGACTTTTTTAAAAAGAATTTTCTAGCTTTTCCAAATTAATGCTTCAGTATATTTATGAAATGTGAAACAACAATAAATTTTTTTAAACCATTCCAGTACAATTTTTCCATATGTTTGTGATCTACACCAAATACCACTTATCTTGACTAATATGGTCAATTTCATTGATGTTACTGATTGACTTTTGAACTGCTACTATTGTATTTCCTGATTTAATTTGGAAGACAGTTTTATTTACAGATGAAAGTAAATATCATATTTTTCACTCTGATGAGCAAACATATGTTTGGAAGAAGACCAAATAAAAAGTCTTAAAACTTGCAACCTATTCTTACTTATGATGCTGGATCTATAATGATATGGAGATCAATGTAAGATGCTGGATCATTTTACCTTCATATCATTGATGGAATAATGTATCATTATTAGTATTTATAACTTCTGAAAGAAAATGTTAAAGATTGTGATCAGAAAAATTGGGTATTTAAAACAAGACAATTGTTTTTATTTTTCTCAAGACATTGATCCAAAGCATGAAGGTTTAAATATTGTGGTTGTTGCAGAATTGCCTCCATGTTATAGATACACCCTCTGAATCTCCAGATTTATATAATTAAAAATTTATAGCCACATTTGGAAAAAATAATGTACTGTATCAACTCAAGTTTTAAAAAATAAGTATTAAAACAACTGTAAAATATTATTCCTAATTATTGGTAAAAATTTGTCCATTCACTGCATAATAGTTTACATAACAGTTATGGCTAATAAAGATTTACCAAACAAATATTAAGTTTCAATTAAATAATTCTAATTAATTAGAGCAATAATTATGTGTTTTATGTTGAAGATACTTATTTGTTATTAAAAAAAAAAAAATTAAATATTTTTTTAATTAAACATAAAGTCGTAGTGTCTTAAAAAAGTATGTATCCAAGTTTTTACTTTGAGCCAATCGTATTGTATATAGAACTATTTTGCTACTAAATCAACCATGACATGCCACTATTTTTGCTACTGTTTTTGTCTTTGAAGACTACTAAAGTAACTATTTTGGATCATGTTTGGAATAAAAGCCCTGGTATGGTGGATGCTCAACCAATTGAGTCTTATTTGCTTTTAAAAAATCCTTTGTTTTTGAAGCAAATTATGCTGAGGCAATGTCATGGTGAAGAAGAATGCCCCTTGTACTTTTTTTATTATTATTTTTCTTCCAACTTTTTAATGATCTACGGTAGATAAATCTCTGTCTCTCTTTAAATATGGTGTTCAAGACCTTCCACTTTGCTGGTCTTCTTTGAAATAAGATTTCCTGTTCCTAAATTCTTCAAACCATCTAAATATGGTTACATGTGAAAGATGAGAAGTTGGAAACACCTTTGATATTTTTCAAACAGTCTTTTTTATTTAAACCTATTTTAAAATTAAAAAAAGAAAATCATTACTTGGAAATTTTCGAATAAGATCAAAATCTTTAGTGAGACTGAGTCAACATAAGAATTGGTTTCAACTAGCTTTGACAATCACATGACAAGGGGTGAGTGAAAGATATCTGATACATCATTTAGTAAAAATTAATATTTAATTAAATAGCTGCTGTTAATGTTATCTTTCTGTTTTTTTTTTTTTTTTTTTTTTTTTAATTGAGTAACCTAAGTAGCACATAACAGTTTATAAAGTTATATGATACATATGCCTAAAGTGATTTACATTGTGAAAGAAAATGGCCTTGTTCTTATATAATATGATGTGTGTTTAAATATTAGTTTGTTTTTGCTGTTTATATTTTTTCTTTAAGAATAATTTTCAATTTATTTTCTACATGCTGTAACTATATTGTTTTCAACCTATATTTTCAGAATCAAAGAAGAACTCTGTTCATTCAATGCCAGTGTCAGAGGTTATTATTTTTTATTCATACTATTTTAGTGTCTTTCAAATTTTTATTTTGGTAGATTTTTTCAATAGTCTACTATCTTTATTTCATGTCTTTGCATGCAGAACTCTATTTTTATGTTGATGTTCAAACCATTGTGCAATTTCTGTAAAATTGACTTGAAAACAGTTTTCTTTGTTCATACTAGCACTTAAATTTAATAAAATCTGTTGACGTTTCTGTGTGAATATTCTCTCTTTCTTACTGTGCATTTAACCAATCCTAACAATCACTCCCTTCTACATTCTGTACATTGTGTATGTACATTAAAAAAAAAAAAAAAAAAAAAAAAAAAATCTACAAAATTGTATGAATAGTTTACAGTGAAATGTTTATATCCTGCCTTATTTAGAGCATGTTTTTAACAACCCTTTCAACATTCACTATATATTGTTGATTCCATGTCAGACTGATGATGTAATGCAAAATCTGTTTTACTAAATTAAAAAAAAAAAAAAAAAAAAAAAAACTGTGTAAAGAATTTGTTGTACGATTATTGCCTTCTTCAAAGACGAAAATTTTGATAGATCCACTTTTTGTTTCCAAATCTCTAGTATATAAAGCGAAATTTGAATCTAAACAAGATTTTATGGTGCCTGAAAAATACAATAAAATTAGTGTTGTTGCAGACTGTAGAGTTTTGTGTACTAACTGAATAGAAAAAATACTGTTTTTTCTTTTTGAATGAGGCAAGTTTTGAAACTCATGTCCTCATACTGTAGATACATTTTGTAGTTTGATGTTTTTCTAAATTTTAGAAATGTTTTTAATTATACTGTTTTTCTCTACTCTATTTTTTTATTTCTGTTATATAGAATCAGTACACAAAAATAGATAGATTTGCAGTATGTGGGATAGTTGTAAATTACGGATTACTTACATTTCTCTTTTTCTTTTTCTTTCTTTTTTTTCATTTCAAATTTGCATTTTTTTTTTTTTTTTTTTTTTTTTTTTTAAGGACTAGGATCTATATTAAATGAATAAATGAGTCTGACAATTTCTTCTAGCTTTTTAGTTTAAAATTTTGTTGTTGAGTACCACCTTAACAACTAGATTTCCAGAGTCTTAGAGCCCAAGTAATTTCTTACTATCTTTATTGTTATTACATACAACTTAATATACAATATATTATTACAAATAGCATTCATTTAATTTAAAAAATAGTCTTGAATTTTGCCTATTTTAACTCTCTTATCTACTAGCTTAGCTTTTTCCATTTCTGGAAATCATGTTAAAATAGCTATAGACAAAAATATTTTAAATATAATTCCTTTTTGAGCCATATATAGTAAGAAGTGACATTAGAGATATTATAGAATTAAACTGCGATTAACCTTTACTTCAAGGCTTGTATATGTTCTCAGACAGGTGCTGTTCGGGGCCCTGTATAAAAGCTAACAAAATATATATATCCTGGGATTTAGGAGCATTCTTATTAAAAACAGAGAAAACCCCCAGACAGTGAAAGGGTTGAATAGTATAAATGGAATTTAAAAAGATTATATTTTCATAGGGAATCTCTAAAAATCAAAGGGTTCTTTATTCTTTGTTTTTAATTTTTCAAAAATAAAATACAATCAATATTACTATTTTTTACTTTCCTGTTATTAAACTCCATTTGTCTATCCCCTCAAAAGAAAAAAAATAGTTTCTTCTTTTCACTCATATTTAGCTACATTTATGTATTATTAGCTGCATTAGCTACATATGTGTACATATGTGTATTATCATCATGTCAAGTATCACAAGGAACTGTAAGCACTGAATTTTGTTTTAGTTATACAGATTTTTTTTTTCATAATTTATTTCTTACTATTAATTTTGGTGCCATTTCTATAAACTAAAACAATGTTTAATAGTAAACTACTTATAAAACATCAGTTACTATTTCTTTGTAAAAAAAAAAAAGTAATAAGAAAATCTTTTTTAAATTGCGTTATTCTTATTGACTTTCCTAGTTGTATATATGCTTTCATTCTTAAACATAACCAAAGGTAAAAACAAAATCTGTAATGCCTCCAGACCCCAGAGGAGTGCATCCTGAACAATTTAGTCTTTGGGTTTTGCTACTATAACGACCATGTCATCTGTTTTGTTTGGGGATCAGAGAGAGGGATGTGCACTATGCTGTGCTCTTTTCTTGTCTGGTAATTTCGTGTCATAGTACCTTTCAGAACTGGTTCATGCCAGTTCTAAGTGATGCATTGTGCATAATATCTGTTCAGAATTTACAAGGATGCCACTTTTCCGCCTTTTGGCGGATTTCCGCTTTTTTTAATTTTTAAGAATTCGCGATTTTCGTTAAAAAATAAAATAACGATTTTCGTCGAACGATCGCGAAATAAAACAGCCTTTTCCATTAAACGATCGCGAAATACAACAGCCTTTTTCGTCAAGCGATCGCGAAATATAACATCGATTTTCGTTAAAAGGGCAAAAGGGGGATTTTCGAAAAAAACGGCTATTTTCATCAAACAGTCGCGATATCAAGCAGCAATTTTCATCAAACGGTCGCGATATAAAGCAGTACTTTTCATCAAACGGTCGCGATATAAAGCAGCAATTTTCATCAAACGATCGCGAAACGAAACGGTGGTTTTCTTGAAACGATCGCAATGCGAAACGGTGATTTTTGTCTAACGATCGCTAAATAAAATGGCCATTTTCGTCAAACGATCGCGATATAAAACGGCGATTTTCGTCAAACGATCGCGAAACGAAACGGTGATTTTTGTGAAACGTCGATTTTTGTCAAAGGATCGCGATGTGAAACGATGATTTTTGTCAAACGATCATGATGTGAAACGGCGATTTTCGTCAAACAATCGCAATGTAAAACGACGATTTTCGTCAAACAATCGCAATGTAAAACGACGATTTTCGTCAAACGATCGCGAAACGAAGCGGTGATTTTTCTGAAACGATCGCAATGTGAAACGACGATTTTTGTCAAACGATCATGATGTGAAACGGCGATTCTCGTCAAACGATCGCTAAATAAAACGGCGATTTTCGCCAAACGATCATGAAATAAAACAGTTATTTTCGTCAAATTAAAAAAAAAAAAAAAAAACTGCAAAATTTTGCTATTCACTCGCGGAATAATCATTGAATTTATTGCTGGGTTACTTGAATTGGTTTAAAATGATGCAATACATAAAATTCTTCACTGAACCTGTTGCTGGGTTACCTTAATTAATGTAAAATACTGTGAACTAAAAAAAAATCATTTTAACTTACTCTTATAAATTAAAAGTTTACAACAAAAGAAAAGCTGTAATTTTTTATTTAGTTTATTATAAACAATATAATTTTCAAAATTCACACATAAAGTTGTGAAAAATGTCGTAAATTTTACTTTACGCATAATTTTCTCTTTTTTGCTATTTTCTGAGTGGCATCCCTGGAATTTAGACTGGTGAAGTGATTTATCATGAGATATGCTCATTTTTAACATTTTACAGAGTTATATGTTAGTATATGTATACAATATTATGCATTCAAATAAGTAGTAATATAAAAATAAATTTTATCCTAATTTTTAAGTTTGTATGTTTTTATTTGTGAAAATGATCTTGCATTTTAAAGACAATTTTATTTTCATTCATAAATTTCAAACATTTTTCTAAAATTGTGATGAAATTTTCAATCCATCCATGCTAAAATTAAGAGCTGTTAATTCCCGAAACATCAGTGAAGGCTTACTGTCGAGACACAAAAAATTTTTGGTTTCCATCTGTTAGTTAGTCTGTTTGTTCCATGATAACTGCTCCAAAAAAGCATCCAAAAAGCTCAAAATTAAGTGGGCATTTTGGTGAGGTATCCGGAATTAGCTCTATAGTTTTTGGTTACATTTGTTTGGAAAATATTAAATATTTTATTTCACACCATAATGCTTTTCTATGGCAATTCGAACGATTTTCAAATTTTCCTTTCTCGGAAGAAAATGGTTCATTTGACTAATGGATTTAAATGGTAAATTAAAGAATGCAGAAATTTTCAAATTATGGGTCTTAAATTATTTCTATTATTTCCAAATTGTCAATACATTTATAAGATTTTTTAAGTTAGGTGTCTATCTTTTGATAAAAGTTTGTACATATGTTCCAATAATGCAAAATATTTTGTTTTATAAATCTATTTATTTCAAATGTTTTTATTTCTTTTTATTTATTTATTTTTTTTTTTAAATCAGTTATTTAGCAATATATTTGATTAGAATAATATTATAAGTATAAATATGTGTATGTGTATAAAGTTTAGAAAACAGTTTTCTGTAGATGGAATATTGAGTAAATATATTTTTTGTGCATTTTTATATATTTTAAGATGTATATAGCATTAATGTTTATAATATAATGTCATGTTTTAATTTCACATATAAAATCAATATATAAAATATGAAATAAATAAAATTATAAAAAATATATAAGTGTAAAATATTTATAATAATATATATTACCGTATTTTCGGGTGTATAGCCCGCAGCCTGTGTATAACCTGCACCCCTAAATCAAGCAGTGCAGTAAAAAAAGTTCGTGTATAACCCACGGAGATGCATCGGTGTATAGTCTGCAAGTTATACACCATTTACGAATGTATATTTCGACCAGGGTTCGAAATTAGAAGCCATTAGTCATAATTTTTAACACAAATTTACCAAATTTTTTCCTGATGCATAATATCAATAGTAATTGGGCTAAAAAATTAAGATTATCAGTACCGTAATTTTCTGAAGAAACTCCGTGGTATTTACGTGTTTTAAGATAAAATTTTTAAGCAATGCGGCGTTTACGTGCATTTTTTTTTTTTTTTTTCAAAGAAACGTGATATTTTTTAAAAAAAATTTCGAAAAAAAAAAAAAAAAAAATCGATGATAAATTCAACATTTCAGACATAAAATATACATGTATCTTAGTTCATTGGTTCCCAAAAGGATCGAATCCTCAGAATCGATCCGAAATGCACCAACTCTGAAAAGGAACGATTCCTCAGACTCTATCTGAAATGAAATGACTCCGGAAAAGTTCGATTCCTAGAATTCATTCCGAAATGAAACGACTCTGTAAAGGAACGATTCCTCGGAATCGTTTCGAAAAAGACTGATTGCTCTGAATCGTTCCGAAATGATATAAATCACACATTTTTTTTATTCTTTGCAACAGGGTAAGGTACCAACTCTGAAAAGGAACGATTCCTTGGACTCTATCTGAAATAAAACGACTCTGGAAAAGTTCAATTCCTTGAACTCCTTCCGAAATGAAACGACTCTGTAAAAGAACGATTCCTCGGAATCGTTTCGAAAAAGAACGACTGCTCTGAATCGTTCCAAAATGATATAAATAACGCACTTTTTTTTTGTTCTTTGCAACAGGGTCGGTAGATTATTTTTTTGAAAAATAAACTAAAAATGATCTTAAATTCAGAATTGTCGAGATTGGAAGGGTTCCGGATTTTGGATTTTGTACTCCACAAACACAATTGCTATTATACATCTATCAGTGCAATACTTGGCGATAGTTGCGACAGTTCTTCCAAATCCAGAAATAACTGTATTTAAACAGTAAAACAAAGCCTTTACAAACATGGGAAAACTCTCTAAATTTCAAGGCATAGCAAAAAAATTAACAAATTTCGATGTTTTTTTCAAATTTTTTAAGGTTTAAAAATTGTAGATCAAATATCACGATTTCCAATTTAAAAAAAAAAATCTTTGTATAACCCGCAGCGGCTTTTTGGGAGGTTTTTTTCTTGTATAAGCTGCGGACTATACACCCGAAAATACGGTATTCATATATTTAATATGTATTTATCATCTATATATGCATAATTAAATACATAATATGTATACACATGTTATATTTATAAAATTTATTTTTCTGCCATCATGTAAAATTTAATAAGATGCTAAAACAGTCTTTTGGCACTATTTTGGATATTTTTGCCAATTCCATTGACCAAAATAGGATTCAGAACACGTCCTTAGAATTCTCCTAACATTGTTTTTTTTTCATTTTACAAAGAAGGAGTCTCTGATTTCCATGATTTTAATACGCCATTCTTATTTTTATTGGTTGCAATTTCATTTTGGCATATGGTTATATTATTTGGTCAAAAAATTTTTAGGACTGAGTTAAGTCTAGATCATTTCTTGTCTACAAATAAGAAATTTCCTTATTATCTCCTATAAAATGTGACAAAGAGTTATTTAATTAACCATGCTTCTAAATATTGGGAGTGAAATGTTTTGCATAATTAATGCATTTATTTTTCTTTTAAACCTAAGTAAACAAAGTCTATGATATCAGCTAGTGATCTATGAAAAATCAGCACTTTTGGTTAGATGGGCATCATTGTTACACTGTACACACTCAAGAGCCAAAACATTATGAACACCCCCATATTTATTATGAACACCTCCATATTTTGCAATGAACTCACCTGGATGAAGTAGAAGGCACATAATCCATTGGGAATGGTATTCAAATCCATTGGGAATGGTATTTAAATGCTGCTAGGGAATCTTTTTTGCACTTAAATCTACTTGTGGGGGTAAATGCATCTGATTTTGATAAAGGGCAGAATTCAATCCCCCGAGGACTCTGAACGAGTAATTTCAAAACAGCATGTTTCATGGGTTGTTTGGAAAATATTGTTGTTAGTACTTATACAAAGAGGATGGAGAATGGTGAAATCATCAGTAAAAGCCATTGCATTGGATGCCCAGGCATCATCAAATAAAAAGAATGTCAGAGACTCCCCCCATTGGTAAAGCAAAACTGTCACCAGACTGGCTCAATTTACAATTCAAGATAATACAAGTTCAAGTAGAATTCTTTCAAAGCATACAGTTCAGCTGATACTGCTGCATATGAGATTAAGGGGTTAACATCACATTCGTGTGTCTGTGTTGACCAAGCATCATTGCCAAATACTCTTACACTAAGCTCGAAAATATTATGACTGGACTATGGAACATACGGAGAGAGTTGCCTTGTCGATGAAACATCTTCATCTTCAGCACATTGATGGTTTGGGTATGCCATCTTTTATGTGAACTGTTATGCAACAGGTCAGTTGTGACAATATTAAACTTTGGGAAACATTCTCATGGGCATCCGTGGTACCTGTGGCTGTTGTAGAACAGACCATGAATGCCTCTATCTGAACATCATTGCAGATCATTTGCACCATTACATTGTATTTGTATCTGTCTTCGGAAATAGAAATGGAGTCTTTGTGAAAGACAATGCTCCTTGTCACATAACTCAAACTGTGCTCGATTGGTTCCATGAACATAATACTGAATTTTGTTAATATCCTAATCGTCTAACTAAACTGATAGAACAGTTTTAATACCAAATGCATTGATAGATTTGCATAAAAATTAATATAGTTTCCATGATGTGATCTATAACATATTTGCAGAATGATATCTCGATCAAAAAATGTTTGCGATCATATTCACTTACAAGATATACATACACATATTGTGACATCATCATAAGTACACCAAAACAGTGTGTCCAGAGGCAAGAAAAAAGTAATAGTTTTTTGATCGACGGGATAATCAAGTAATACCGAATTGCATAAAAAAAGCATGCTTATAATCAAGCATATATATATATGCATATGGAATAGGTTTAAAAATAAGATAAAAACAGGTTCAATGGTCTTCAAATTCAAAAGTATATCAACATTTCCATAATCTGGTTTTTATTATGATTACAAATCTTTTCTTTCATTACATGTGTCCATGAAGTAAAAAAAAAGCAATCTTTTAATTAGGAGTCATTCTGCATCTAGTACTTTATTTATAAATAATCCATTAAACTAATTATTTTATTTAATTTACTGTTATTTAGGTTGATGATGACCATCCAAAAGATGTTACATCTAATAGTGAGCAGTGTGTGACAACTCCAGGCATGTTGACCTTAGAAAATGAAGATTTAAACATTTTGGAATCAATGTATGACTACAAAAGGAAAACATCTAGTGAAACACCTAGTGGTATATCTCTGCTGTTTTTATATTCTTTTTTACTGTTTCAGTTCTTATGAATGTGTTATTTGATTAATAAAGTGCAATATTGTAACAATTGTACATTGTGGCAGAGTCGAAAATTAGACATTTTAATTCCATTGCTTAATATAGAGTAGCATAATAAATTAATAAAAAGAATTACTTCTAATTTTTTTATGACTTGCTTTATACCTATAATATACAGTATTCCCTTAACATTCGTGAGAGTTAGGTTCTCATAAATACTGTGAATGTTGAGAATCTTCTCATGCATAAAAAGGGGTTACGTTAGGTTTTAAGATTTTGTTTTAATGGAAAAAAGCAGTTGAAAGGTTAAAAATACATTTATTAAACATTAATAAGTATATGGTGTGAATAATTATAAACATAATGTACAAAATTTTGTTGCTGAAAAAATGACTGAAAATATTGTTGATAGTGTGATTGTTTGGAAGAACAAATCTTTTATTTATGAATTTCATGTAGTCTTGATTTCTCTTTTAAATTTAAGACATCTCACCAGTTAAGGATCACGTTCTATTGCTTTGAAAATTTAGGATTTTTAAGCATCAAGTCACATTTTGAGTTTCTCTGAATTACTGTTTTATGTTTTACTACTTAATGATAATAATTGAAGATCTCAGAACTTAGATTATACTGCACAGTATAGTTAAAATCATGTCAAATAATTTATAAAATTGGTAAAAGAAAATAAGTTTACTTTTTTAGGGAAAAAAAAATATATGTATTCTTTACAAAACAAAATTTAAGAATAATCAAGTTCAATTCAAGAATAACCAAGTTCAAGATTATTTGCGAATATTGAAATGTTCTTGTTGTTTATTTCACGAATAATGAAAACTCGCAAATGTTAAGGGATTACTGTTGTATGTAAAATATATACAAAAAAGAAAAGTCATATCTGCTAGTATTTCTCATGCGTTTTGCTTGAATTTAAGAAAGTCCCAGATTTTATCATTTTTATGGTGTAGCTGAGTTAAAACCCAGATTTTTTAATCACATTACTTATTACTGGCTAGTCACATTGCTTATTACTGACAAAGATTGCTACTATTTTTTTTTTTTCATGACTTCTTTCATGCCTATAGTATGTAAAATGCATTTAAGAGAAAAATGATATCCATAATTAATTCTAGTGCATTTATCTATAAAAGAAAGTTCTGATTGGGGCTAATCAACATACTGTTCAAACTACTGAATCTAGAAACATAAAAATTGAGAGAGAAGTACCTCTTATGATATAGGCACATGCTAAGAAAGAATTTTTCTAAATTCCACCTTCAAAAATAATAAAAAATGGAACAAAATAAAAAAAAAATCTTTAAAAATTGTGTATTATAGTTATGTGTCAAATGATAACATATTTTAATTTTTTTATATGTGCTGAATCGAATGGCGTTGAGTAAATTCTTTAAGTCCAATAGTTCATGAGGTTTTACTATTTTGGCAAGGTCTTGGCTCCAAAACCAAAATAACAAGTAAATTAGTAACAGATTAATAGAATTTAAAATCACTTAATGGCATAACAAACACATATAACATATTAAATGTCAAGTGAATGTGACATTTACAAAAAGCCATTATTGACATTTATTTTTGCATTTTGGCAATAGTTTTTTGATCGACGGAATAATCAAGTAATACCAAATTGCATAAAAAAAGCATGCTTATAACTTCAAAAATGATAATCATACTAACCAACAGTTTACTGCATTTGATTAAGCTTTTTATTTCTAGTTAAAATATATCTTTGAATTGAAATACAAAACCATGAAAAATTAAAGAATGTGGAAAATTTGATTACAAATATCTTGGCAGCTAATTATCCAATCAACGTCATTGTTTATGAAAATTTTTACATTCACTCCTTAAAATGAAAAGTATAGTTTCAGATAATCGAGGTTACTGACTGGCTTTGTCACTCACAAAAATGTTCAAATAATCACAGTTTTTCAGTTGGGAGAGCAATTAATATTTAAATAGTTTATTAATCAGTTTAATATAGTCTTGAATTATTAACATAAGTAGCCAGGATTACAAATATATTCTCTGATATGCAGAACAAAAAAAACATTCCTCTTGTGCAGAGTCATGAAATTTCACGATATTAACAGAGTCAAATTTTTACATGTACTCTGCCTGATTGCAGAGTCAAGACCGAACCTTTTTTAGGAAAATATAATAAGAAAAAGCATCAAAATAGATTAATATGATCATAAATTTAAAAATTTTCATTAACTTGACGTAAAATAATTAAAAAAACAATAAATCTCTGTTAACGATTAAAAAATTACTTAAGTTGACAACTTATCAATAAATAAAACATTAATTTGACATAAAATAATTATAAGACCAATAAATATCTTTTAATGATTTCAAATTTACTTAAGTTGTCAACTTATCAAGAAATAAAACATTAATTTAATAATAAATCAATCAAGAAATCAAACATTTAATTATAAAACAAATAAATGAATATTAAGTAGTTTTAAATTATTATTTTACTCATAAATATTAATCAAGAACTTTTATTTGACAGTAATTAATTTTTATCAAGGTCAAATCCATTATAATGTCAATAAATTTGATTTCTTTATTTAAAGCATTGCACCTAACCACTGACATTAAATAGGCTTCTTTTTATTCTTATTCTTAAATACATACCAAATTTCAAGTCTCTATCTCAATTTGTTCGGGAGATAGAGAAAATTTCACTTAGAATAACTTATTAAAATATTCAAAATTTAGGTGAAATGAGTTCAAAGTATTCTAAAAACATTCTAAATAATAATTTTTAATGAATTTTTGGTATTGAAATTCCACTTGGCTGCAACTTTTAGATGCAAATGTATGCACTGAACCATAAAATTCAAAATTTAAGAGGTTTCAGGAGGAAAAATGCCTTTTAATCTTACAATTTTAATAATGCTGAAAATTAAAAACCATACTGAAAGACCATAAACTTGAAAATTTACATGGTGGTTACTTTTAAGATACAAATGTTTGTTAAGAATGATTTCTACAAAAATTCGAAATTTAAAAATGTGAAATGGGCTGAAAAGCTCGAAAAAGGTCTAAGTTATGATTTTTATGAAATTGTTAGCGATAGAAACTGGAAATTTGACATGACTGTAACTTTTAAAGCATAAATATTCACACAGAACATTTTGAAAAAGAAACTCAAAAAATTAAAAAAGTTGAAATGTGCAAAAAGTATTCTGAAAATGTTGTAAATAATGCTTTCTATGAAATTGTTTATGATAACAACTTGGAATTTTATATAGCTGCTAGTTTTAAAATCTAAGTGCATGCACAGAATTTGTTTTAAAAATTCAAAATTTAAATGAACAGGGAGGAGGTAGGGAATGTTTGAAATATAAGTTTTTTATAATACTGCTGTGATTATAAATTTAAAATTTGGCAAGGTGGTTGCTTTAAGATACAAATGCTCTCTAAAAATGGTTTCTAAAAAATTTCAAATTTTATGTGATATGGGCAAAAAACATTCTAAAAAATATTCTAAATAACAATTTCCATGATGAAAACTGTTATTTTTAAGATTTAAATAGTTGACATATGCTACATTATAAAAAATAATGCAACATTTCTAATTTCAATTTCTTAATAATTATTTTTATTTAAAGTTTTTTTTTTATTATTTATGATAGTTTATTAAGGTAAGCAATAAATATAATCGATCTTTACAATTTATTTTTTTTAATTTACTTATCTATAACATCTTGAGATACAACAGATATTTGAGGGGTTTTAAATATTTCTGTGTAATTGTTAGATATATAGCATAGTTAATTTAAGCAGTGTCTATATTTGTTTTTTCCTTATGCTATTTTTTAAACATAACTAAAATAAGAAAAAAATAAATAAAAAAATCTCTGACTTGTCTTTAGTGAGAAGTCGTTCTTCACCAAGTGCTACCCCAGAAGGATCAGAGGCTGTTAGTGAAGATTCTAGTTCTACTAGAAGCAAGAAACATAAGCATAAAAGTAAAAATAAGGTAATTGTGATGTTTAATATATCTGTTATTTGTTTTAGTTACAGGTGACTTTCATTAATTCAAAATCGAATAAATCGAATCTTTACTTAATTTGAACTAAACATGAAGTTGCAAAGTTTTCAAAGGCAGAATAACGTTAAAAATTTTTCATTTATTTGAACTCATTTTTGCTTGGCTTTGTTTAATTCAAACTAAAGAGAATTCATATCTTCCATTTTTCCTTACTTTCTCACGCACTTTAGATCTATAAAATAACTTTCTTTCTTTCATTTTTGTCAAAATTGTTCTAAAACTAATATACATATAATCCCTTTATTTGTCCCATGGATGTGATATCCTCTTTCTTAATGCCCTGTCTGTCCATCAATGACATCCCCAATTCTTCTTCGATTGTGCTTGTTCCTAATCCTTTAATAAGTTTATGTACTTATATCTTTTAATTTAGGTCATATTCTGATGATAATGGCCAAAGTAAGTTTAAAAAATATTATAATATTAGTTCCTTTGTAATTGTACCCCATTAAATATATATTTCTCTCATACTTTCCATAATTCGAACATTTCTTGTGGTCCCGACAAGTTCTTATTAACGAGAACTGGCTGTATATATTATTTTAATATTCCAAATTATATTATTATTTGTGTCATTTTGATAAAAAATATTGCTTAAATGCGAGAGGTTTTATTTAAAATTTTCCATGCATTTCTAATTAAAGGCGTTTCTGAGGCAAAAATCAGAGGATACAATGAATGTTTGTATACCAATAGCATATAGTCAGTAGATAAACTCATATAACAACCTTTAAATGCTATAGCCAGAAAGTCTTGAGAAAATAAACCTCAAAGTGTCTGCTACAGTTTTGAATTTGATAAATTCTTCGACGAGAAATTGAGCATCACTTATTTTTTCTTTGAGTTTGAATTTCTGACAAATTTCTGTCCTTCACAATAAAAATATTTATTATTTTTGAACAATTGAAAAACTGTTTGTAATTATTAAAATTTGTGAAAAAGATAAATAAAATGTATGTTTTTGCACATATATATAATTTTAACTCATATACATAGTTTTAATTGTGGAATTTTGTAATTTTTTATAGGTACACAATTTATATATTAACCAGAAATATCTGTTGCTATTTAAAATTATTTATAGTTACTTACATGAATAAATTTTTATTTTTCAAAGATACATACATATAAAAATATTACATAAATCTATAATATACTATTTAATATCTATACATTCATTATCAAAATATTTCAAAAATTTATTTATAAAAATATGCTCAATTTTTAATGTTTTTTCAATTTAAAATTTTTGATTTTTGCAATTAGAATAACTCTCTATGTAATATAAACATTTTCAGCTATTCAAAATGTTTTAAGTAATTGTTTTTAGTTATTCTAACTGCTGCAAACACAAGAATCAGAAATTATCAAAATAGACTATTAGAAATTTAAAAGCAAGCGGAAGTGCCATTTGGGAGGATGGCTAGGAAAGGGGCTGCATTGCCCTTTATAATTTTTTATTTAAAAAAATTACCAGTCATAAGATTTCAGACTCATTTTTTTTTTAAACATTGAAGAGGGGGGGGGGGGAGCTAAAATAACTTGTTAGATATGACTATAATAAAACTTTAACATTAAAAATGTACTTTAAGCACAAAATTTAATAATTATCAGTCATTTTGCTAAAGCTTTGTAATACAATAAGGGGTGCATTTAAAAATTGTAAACAAAGCAATGACCAGAAATCTACAAAATTCTAAAATCCACACAAAGGGGAAAGTTTGTGTTATTACTTGTTCTTGCAAAAGCAGACTGGAGACAGAGTTTTTAATGTTCAGGAATAAATCTTGATATATCTACCTAAGCTATTTTTATGCAATTCTTTCTATTTTAAAAGAAACCTTCTCTTTTTAAATTATTAATTATATTCTTTTTATTTCATAGAGACTTATTATTTTTAAGTTAAAAGGTTTGTTTTGAATACTATTTTATGCAAAACATTTTTGTCAAGCAAGCATGTAAGGCATTTAACTCATTCTTTAGTTGAACAAAATGATTGCAAGTAGAAATTTTAAATTTAGAAAAATTGGTATTATGCTTTATATTTTTAATTTATGTTTGAAAGGATTGTATTAAAAGTAAAGTTTTATAATGTCTCGATTTGCTAGGATTCTTCACTATTATGTATGATTTTATTTTAGGAGGAAAGCAAGAGTCATAGGAAATCACATAAACACAAAAAGTCTAAGGATGAAAATAACAGCACTAAAAAAGAATCTACTAAACATAAAAAGAAACATCAAGGTGCTGGTGAGTTAGACAGCTCATCAGATGTGGATAGGTTGGAAGAATTTCTAGGAACTAGTAATTCAACAGGAACTGCTAACCAACAATATGAAGTATTTTAATTAATTTGAAAACTGAAAAGAAACACTTTTTATATCTCATCTAATTGAAACTCAAAGCATCAATGAACATGCAATTTTTTAGTCATTAAATTTCAAGCTCATAAAGAACTGTCATTATACCAGGTTTTTTTTTTTTTAAAGGGATTAATATTTGTCTATTTTTTATTTTTTGCTATGTTGATGGCTAAAGTTTTTCTAATATACTTTTAAGAACTATTGATTAATGTTAAATATGTTTTCAAACTTTATTATTCTTGTTTTATAATTCTGAATGGAAGTAAATTATTTGATGTTAAACTACATGCCATGTTTGATGGTGGAAGGTAAAATATTTTCTTTTCTGTGGCTGTATGTTTAAAATTGAGATATTTATATTTAGTTTTTGAGTGAAAATATTTTAAATGTTGAAAATTAATTGCCATTTCTATTTGAATTTGTTATTGCATTAATTGTTATGCCAAGCATTATTGTATACCATGAAGTACAATATATTTGAAATGTACAAAAATGTTTAATTATAAAGAAATGCACATTTCAAAACATTTGGAGAATTTCATGTTTATTTTTGTTTGCTTTTACTTTCAATTTTATTTTTTAACCTGATTTATTCAGGTTTTTTTTTAGAGAAAAATGTTAAATAAAATCTTAGATATTCTCTTCTTTTAGATTGCTTAGTAGTAAATAAAGATGCTGAAAGCCTGCTTGAAAATTTGATTTACGTACTCCTTTCAGTTTCTAAGTTACAATATTCAGATAAAATCCTAAATAATATTTAGAATGGTTCGAAAATATTTTTATAACTTTTTAATTGCAAAGAATTTTAAAAGTATAATTCATACTATGTTTGACTATTACTGTACTAAAATACAAAAAATTCCTTATAACAAAACTAAATTAAAAAAGAAAGCAGTAAAACTACATCCTCTAAAGTTTTATTTTTATTTATTTTATTTTTGTCAATTTTGATGTCTGGTACATTTGAAATTTTTTATGATTAATTTAATTCATATTTATTATTTTTTAAATTTTACTATATCATTAAAACACAGTAGCCCCTCACTTTATTACATTTTGATAAATCTCTTTATTCGTATGCCTTTCAAATAATTAAATAAAGCTAATAAAACATTTTTTCTTAATACTTTTTAAGTATTTGTATATGTGTTAGTTGGTAAATACTCTATATTATTTATTGAGAAAATTTTAGTCTATATGTGTATTAATGTTTTGTAAATGATTAGAATAATTTCAATGGCACAGTGGTTAGTACATCAGACTGTTACACTAGAGGTTGAGAATTTAACTCCTGGATGAGTAAGGTTCACTCAATCTTTCACCTGTTCAGGGTTGATAAAAAAAATACTAAGCTAGCTTGGGAACTAAACACTGAGGGTTCTGCATTAGGTTGACCACCTGATCAGGATATACACCATGTAGCACCTTGGGGGTGGAGAAGGATTGGAAACTATATGGCTTGATTCTTTATGAATTGTATAGAAACAGGTTTAGTTTTATAAGTAATTATGACACATGTACTAGTAAGTTATTATATTTTCTTATTTCTTCATTGTCCTCAGTTATATTATGCATTTGGATATACCATGATTCTTTTATTTCTCCCAACAAACACATTACAATAAGGGGCTACTGTGCTTCATTTGAAATAAAAATTACTTTTTCCCTCCCTTTATGTTTTTTGTATTAAATTGAAATTCATTATACAAATTTATAGTTTATTACCATATAATATTTTTAAAATCCAGTTTCATGAAATATTTATTTCTTAAATAAATTGAGAGGTTATGTAACCTCTCAATTTTTGTCAGACCTTTTTAAAATATAACCAATATTTGAGACAGAGACTTTAAAAATTTATATATTGTGATTGTAAATCTTATGTTTTAAATGCTCTCAAATTTAGTTAACAATCACATGAAATTTAAAACTAATTACTTGGTTCTCTAATTCTGATATTTTGTTTAAAAAAATCTCAAATACATTATGAAAATTACAATTGCACTAGGTGCAAGTGGCACAAATTATTCTGTCCTATATAATTAACTATGTTGTATGTGTAAAAAGTAATTAAGAAAAAAATATTAGGAAAGGATATTTTTTATTGTTATGGCATAGGAAAAATATATATGATCTCATATTGTATTTTTTACTGAAATTTTGCAAAATGTATATTCTAGAAACTATATTTATGTGATTATGAAACTGAGTTATGTATTGCTGATATATGTTGAAAAAAATTATTAAAAAAATTGTTTTCTCAGGAAAATATTTTTCTCTCTAAAGAATTTTTTACGGTTATGATAGAAAGGAATGAAGTAATTTTCTTAATTGTCAGAAGAAATATTGATCTTACTAATTGAAACGAAAAAAACTAAAATGATTTAGATTTTTTTTCACCCTTCCTTCAGTTTAGAGTAATTTGAAATACTACATCCCTGTAAGTGCTTTTTCTATTAAATAAATTATACCATCCAATTGAAATCTGTGAAAAAGTATTATCTGTCCAGATGGAAAAAGAACACATGTGTATAACTTGAGAAAAAAAAATAATTTTTTAAACTTTTCATATATTATAGATTTAACTTTAAGAAGTATTTATTAGAAGTGTCTTAATTTAAAATATTTACTACAAACTATGCAATTTAAAGTTTGTAAAATAAATGTCTTATAATGTAATTAAACTTGCTGTTTTAGATAATTGTTTTGTGTGTTTTCTTTGGATGATTTTTGTATACTTAATAACATATTTCAGCTTACATTAATTTTTAAATGATATTTGATGTACACTATAAAATTTTCTGCTGACTTTAGGTAGTTTCTTTGTTATAGGAACCTTAGTGCTTTTTTAAAAGATAAATGCAATCAGGGGTTCAAAGAGGGAAATTTGTTGCCATATATAAACTTTGAAATGAAAATAAATCTGATGAAATTAGTCTGGTTGTTTACAAGTGATTTTTCAAAAATAAATAAATTAATTAATTAATTAAATTAAATAAAAAAATGCTTCTAATTCAGGTCTCAAGGTTAGTGGGTTATGGCGCAAAAATATATCTGTTACTTCATCTCTTTAAAAAATATATCAAATACAATATTTTACAACAGCAATAATCATAAAAGCTATTACTTTAAACTAAAACTTCTTGGGGGGGGGGGGAACCCTGCTGTTTTCTTAACGTCAGTCGGTATTATGTTATGACCTCATTGTGTGACATATATAAGCAACCATGTAATCCTTACAGAAATGCTGAACCACCACTCTCGAATTTGTAGCTTAAAAAATCCTTTTGAAGAAAAACATTTGAAAAGCTTAAAATCTCAAGATTCCTTAATTGACATATCTTGTGATTTTTCTTCCAAGGCAGTTTTCAATGAAAAATCCTTAATTTCTTCCTGTTTGAATATAAGAGAACAGCAACCAGAAATATGTAAATCAGCTTTGAGGTCCTTGTGTTATTCAACATGACATACTTGTGTGCATGTACTTTTTGCATTTTTCTATTTTTGAAAAACATGTAAGAGGCAAACTGCATGTAGAAAATGACTTAAGATTAACTCTATAATATTCTTTAATTTTAACCCTATAGATGCCCTCATTGGTAGACATCAATGTAATAAATCTGGCTGATTGTAAAGCTGTGTTTTGATAATAATTAAATCTTTTTCATAGGGTCATTCCCTGCCAAATCAACCAGTGTCTCAACCTGACCCTTTCAGGTTTCAATGAAACTCTCCGGAATTGTTTTGCTGATGATATGAATTTGAGCATATTTTTATTTTTTATTTATCGCTTTAAATTTTTCATACAATTAATTATTTAAATTTTGAAAAAGGATCATTTTTTGGCTTGCTTACATGTTTTTATTTTTGAATTCCTCAAGTTCTATCAAACATAGAAAGTTTTATGACCACTCATTTTAAAGAGGAGTTTATAAGGTTTAATTTGATATGCAAGTTGACTATGCCCAATTAAAATAATAGTTTAATTTTTTATTAAATTTTAAATTTGAAAATTTTTTAGTCATTTTTATAAATTTTAAAAAAATTGTATGTTTCTTGTAATATTATAAGCTTAAAATTCTGAAATTTCTAGAGTGGGATCTCAATGAGATCAGGAGTTATGAAATAAAAACTAAAAATTACCATTAAAATAACAATTTAGTTCTATTTATTTTATTATTTAGTTATAATTTTTTTGATAATTTTCAGCTTTTATTTCATAACTCCTGATCCCATTGAGATCCCATTCTAAAAATCTTCGAATTTTAAGTTTATAATATTACAGCAAACATACAATTTTTTAAAAAATTTTAAAAATGACTATCTAAAAAATTTTAAACTTAAAAAAAATTATTATTATTATTTTTTTAAAGTATGCATAGTCAACTTGTATATCAAATTAAATCTTATAAACTCCACTTTAAAATGAGTGGTCATAAAATTGTTTGATAGAACTTGAGAAACTTAAAATTGAAAATATTTATGCAAGTCAAAAAATGATAATTTTTCGAAATTTGAATAATTAATTTTATAAAAATTTAAAGTGATAAATAAATAAAAATATGCTTAAATTTATATCGTCATAGAGAATGATCCCTGGTAATTTCATTGAAATCTGAAATGGTCAGGCACTAATATTGAATTTTTACTTTCTTCTATCTTCAATAGAAGAAAGTATTGTAATCGAAATTTTTTTCGACTTCCAGTTTTTGATGGATTTACACATTTTAGAGATCAGAGATTACAAAAAACATGTTTTTACAAAATGTCTGTCTGTCTGTGTGTCCATATGTTGCCATTCTACCATCAAAAAGTGTGTGAAGATATGCATAGAATTGAACCAAATTTTTTGTGAATGTTTTTGGCTGTGGTAAGCAGATCTTCCTTCAATTTTGAAATATTCCACAGGAAGGGGGCGTTGAAATCGCTATTTTTGCGCTATTTTCAATATTGTACAGACTAAAAATGTATGAAGTTATGCATAGAATTGAGCCAAATATTTTGTGCAAGTGTACAGCTATGGCTAGTTGGTCCTCTCTGAATTTGAAACAAATCTGCCAAAAGGGGATGTTGCAATCGCCATTTTTGTTCCATTTTCAATATTGTACCGACCAAAAGTGTACTAAGTTATGCCTCAAATTGAACCAAATTTTTTGTGTAAGTGTATGACTATGGCTAGTCGGTCCTCCCTGAATTTGAAACAAATCTGCCAGAAGGCACTGTAATCGCGATTTTTGTTCCATTTTCAATGTTGTACCAACCAAAAGTGTATCGAGTTGAACCAAATTTTTCGTGTAAGTATATGGCTACGGCTTGTTGGTCCTCCCTGAATTTGAAAAAAATCTGCCAGAAGGGCGCGCTGCAATTGCGATTTTTGTTCAATTTTCAATATTGTATGGAAAAAAATGTATGAAGTTATGCATTGAACTGAACCAATTTTTTTGTGTAAGTGTGGCTATTGTTAGTTGGTCCTCCCTGAATTTGAAAAAAAAACTGCCGGAAGGGGGCGCTGCAATAGCGATTTTTGTGCCATTTTCAATATTGCACCATCTAAAAGTGTATGAAGTTATTTATAAAACTGAACTAAAATTTTTGTGTATGGTTATTTTTTAGTATGGCAAGTCTGTCCTCCCTGATTTTGAAAAAAAAAAAAAAAAAAAAAAAAAAAAAAAAATCTGCCTATCATTCTATTATTTATCGGCTCATTGCGAGACCGAAAATCGTTTTTACTCCGATTAATTGACTGAAGCAGAAATTTAAGATGAAAATAAAAGTTGGTATAGTATTGAATTAAAATTTTTAAAAAATCAACATTAACTATTCTTTTAAATTTTAAAATGTAAGTATGAGATAGAAGAAAGTTTTGGGATTTGCACATCCAACTAGTTTTGGTTGATTTGACATAGAATAGCTCCATAGTCTTCGTAATATGAGTGTTGTTTCAATTATTATTCAATTTAACAATTGGGATTACCAATTTTTGATTTTGCTGTTAGTGTAACCTTGGTACAAAAATTCTCTCTTTTCATAAAATAGGATAGCTGATAGAGGTGATACAATAATTTCCATATTGATATTAGATACATTCTCATATTAGGTGGGTTTGCTTACCAATATAGGTTGAGAACCGCTGTCCTAATTAAGTCATTTCTCTTTGTACATAATAATACATAAATGTATTTTTTATGTTAAATAATGTCTAAAAACTTTTTTTTTAGAAAGTATGCATGAAACAGTGAACTTAGAATATTTTACTGTCTAGATCGGCCACACTCAACCTGCAACCCAGTGACCTTTTTGTATTGTCCAACCATTTAAAAGAACACATTAATCCCTATTTATCAAAATTAAGATGTGCATAGAAGGTTTATAAGGTTTTTGCTGTTCTTTATATATATTTTCTTGGGAAGAGAAAATCTGACTTATTATTTATAATTACTAATTCCAAATTATGTCAAAATATCTAATATTTTCATAGACAAAAGTTAGTTTTACAAGTAAATAAAAATATAACTATTTTCTACAGTAATGTATACATTTTTTTTTTTTTTTAAATCAACATTATTCCAAATTAGCTAAATTTTTACTATATATTTCAACATTTTTTTTTTTTTTTTTTTTGGCGGGGGAGGGGGGGGGGATTTGGATATGCTGCATTGTTATATTAATGTTATATACTTATCATATTGGCAGTAACCTTTATTTGGGTAGTTGTGTAAAAAAAAAAAAAAAAGGTTTTATACCGTTATTTCTATACAACAATCTTAGTTGCATATTTTTAATAGAAGCGTACCCCAAAGTATATTGCTTGGAAATAGTGCTGTTAAAATATTTTGGTAAGCTTTCTTTCAAAACAAACTTCCAATCCTATGAATTATTAAAGCACAGCACGGAAGTGTTATGCTTTATTTATTTCCAGTGTGAGTCCGTAATGTTATTTTAATATGAAATTTAACATTAAACAAGTTATTTACTAGACATTTTCCCACATTTTGTACGTGCTTTAACAAATTTTCTTCGAAAATACTAATTGTGTAAAAATAAATTCTGTCCAATAAAATAAAATAAAATAAAATAAAATAAATAAATAAATAAATAAATAAATCTAAAGGTCAATGGATTTTTGTAGCATTTAATCATTTTTACGTGATTTCAAAATAAACTAGTTGGATGTGCCAATCCCAAAACTTTCTTCTATCTCATACGTACACTTTAATATTTTTAAAAAATAGTTAATCATTTTAATGCTTTAATAATTTTAATTCAATACCATACCAACTTTGATTTTCATCTTAAATTTCTGCTTCAGTCAATTAATCGGAGTAAAAACGAATTCTGTCTGCACGAGCCGATGGACAATAGAATGACAGGCAGATTATTTTTTCAAATTCAGGGAGGACCTACTTGCCTTACCAAAAAATAATCATGTACAAAAAATTTAGTTCAGTTTTAGAACTTACTTCATACACTTTTAGGTGGTGCAATATTGAAAATGGCATAAAATTCGCTATTGCAGCACCCCCTTCTGGCGGATTTTTTTCAAATTCAGAGAGGATCAACTAGCCATAGCCATACACTAACACAAAAAATTTGGTACAATTCGATGCATAACTTCATATGCTTTTGTTCGGTACAATTATGAAAATGGCACAAAAACCGCGATTGTAGCGCACTACTTGTAGCATACACTTTTTGATGGTAGAATGGTGATATACGGACATAGACAGACAGACATTTTGTAAAAACATGTTTTTTGGAATATCTTATCACTAAAACGTGTAAATCCGTCAAAAACCGGAAGTCGAAAAAAATTTCGATTACAATACTTCCTTCTATAGAAGATAGAAGAAAGTAAAAATAAAATTGATTTTTTTAATTTTTTATTTTAACCAACTTCAAGAAGGAGGTTATGATTTCGATCTGTATGTACACTGTTAAAAATCTGACCCTCGTCACTCCTCCGCTTATATAGAAAACAATTACTTCGGCCTATTATGAAGCATTCTCATGAGTCAAAAGCGAGATACAGTACTCCCTCAAATCCGCATCTCTCTAAAATTCGCACATATTTTAAGGATGTAAACAATGAAACATTCAGTTCAGATGTAGGTGCAAAATTTGACTTTTTTAGTTTTATATCAATTCCATATATTTTTTCATTTGTAATTTTTGTTAAGGTTATTGAATTCATGTTTTTTCATGAAGAAAGAATAACTTATTTCTGAAAAAAATAAAGATATTGCTGATTTCATTGGTAATTACAATCTTACCAAATATATTTATGTATTAATCAAGCTTTTTTAGTTATTAAATCTGACTAAACTTGAAATAAAGCTTCATTATTTTATGATCTTGATGTGAATTAGTAATGTACCTTTATGAGGCAAGTTTCATTGAATAATTTAGGAAAAACACAATTTCATCTCTATAATGAATATTTAATTGTACATTATTGATTATTAATTTGACCTTTGCTTTTAGTATTTTTATCATTTTAAAAACTATCTAATTTTTTATTATTTTAGTTTATTACTTATTTTAATATTTTAGCATATTGTAAGCATTCGTTATACTTTTGATTTCATTATTTACATTAAAATTACTTTTAAAAAATGTAAACAAAGCAATGACCAGAAATCCGCAAAACCTCTGGTCCCAAGCTGTGAGGATTTGAGGGAGTCTACTGTATTCCATAAAAGCGGGGGAGTGGCAATGCAGCAAAAGGGTCAAATTTTTTACAGTGTATTTCTTGTTCACTCATAACTTGCCTAAATACGAACCAATTTTGATGATTCTTTTTTGTTTGAAAGTATAAGATGATACCCGTGTGGTACCATTTCAATTTCATCAAATTCTGTTTAGAACTTTTTAAAAAACAAAAATTCAAATTCTTTTTGAAGCAGTCGTCCAATTAGAAACGTTCATTTTTCAGGTTATTACTCTTATACCGATATGCGATCTTTTTACTTCAAAGTGCAAAATTTTGACTACATAATGATTGGGATCCTGATAGATTTTGTGCTCTTAGTGAAAAGAGATTGATCAATGTGGAAATTTATTCTATTAGAAATCTGCAGCTGTAGCTGCATAATCACTCCATCATTTGTATAGATCCCTATTTTCACTAATGACAATGCTCTATCCATCTGTTGATTAGAACTTTTTAAAAATAAAAACTTTAAAAATCAATTTTTTCTTCCTAGCAGTAGTTTAATTAGAATTGTTCATTTTTCCTTTGTTAACAACAATTTCGAAAAAAATGCAGGCTTCTAATTGGTTGATCCATTTTCGTTAATAGCACAAAATCTACTGGATCCCGCCCAAGTTCTCTTTTGCTATTAGCGAAATGATATTGGTCAATTAGAAGGCTCCATTTTTGTGAACGTTTCGCTGTTTACTTGAAACTGAGGCTAACGAAAAAGACAGGCTACTGCAGGCATCCCAAGTATCTTTTTTTACAGACCGCTAGAATGACATAGTACTCTATTCGTGCACCAGCATTGGTGTATTCGAGCATCATGTGACGCCAGCGGTCTGTAAAAATTATATCAGGAATGCACCGTGATAGACTGTCTTTCTCATTAGCCTTGCTTCAAACAGTGAAAAGTTTGCAAAAATGCAGGCTTCTGATTGGTCAATCTCGTTTCACTAAATAGTGAAAAAAATATGGATCATAGCCACTGTTGCAGAGATGCGAGTTCTTTCCAAAGTGAGAAATCTTAACTAGATCAATTCTCGTATACACCAAAATGGAAAATCTACATAGATTCTTACTGACATCAGAAATAGGTGGCATAAAGCTAAAAATCCACATTCAAAGTACCCTTAAATGCCAGAGCACAAGCGCCTGTGTATCAGGGTCCTTTCTATGCCGGATGAACAAGGAAATTAAAGTGCACTGCTATGTGTACCAGTACCGTCTAGAGATTCAGGCTCAGTTATCAAGTTAAATATAGGAATGCTTTCAGTTTTCTTCTGACAGAATTCCTCAATATCAAAATGGTAATATGCGGGGATATTTGATAGGTTAAGACGAATTTAGCGAAAAAAAAATTGGCGACATATTTTTTATGAGCTTGCCATTAAAGTGAATCTAATTAACTTCTTGCACTTGTATAATAGTACTCGTTCAGGTGACCATTGTCAAGTTTTGGAATTGAAATTTTCTACATTTTGTGTAGTTTGGAAAACCATGTCTGTCAAATCAGTCTGAACATACACTGTTACAAATTTGAAACTTTTACTGCATCGTCACTCCACCACTTTTATAAAAAATGATTATTTCACTGTATTATGGAGAATTCTCATTGGTCAAAATACATATATTTTATAAATCTATGGAGTGATGATGCAGCAAAAATTTCAAATTTTTAACAGTATAGAAGGTTGCCACTCTCATATGGAGACAGCCATGTTCCTGTTATCAGATTCGAAAACAATATACAAGCACCAGTGCTCATTTCCAATATCACTATTGATGAATTAGATGACTGCAGCTTATTTATTAAATCATACTGCGTTTTTGGTAACATCTTAATTTTTCATTTTTATGGCTGAAAGGAGAGTATTATTCTAATATGTACTAACATATTGAAATACTTTGCTCTGGATTAACTCATGGAAGCACTTTGACGCACTCCAACATTCGTTAATTCAGTAGCACTAGAAAGACTGAAATTTTTACTCAAAAAAAAAAAAAACACAAAAAATTTTATTTAAAACTAATTAAATTATTATACTATTTAAGTCATTTGAATTTCTGGTTCGAACCAAAATATCTACATAAGGTAGGGTTCAAAATGGTCTCTTACCATCATTCTAGTGTTAATGAATCAAGTAGCATCTAAAGGAAAGTTATAATATATGAATCGCATGTAAAAAAATGTGACACAGACCAGTGTTCACCAATGCGAGTTAACTCTTGAGTCCGTGTTAAATGCTGGGCATGAAGGATTTCTCATGAAATAGTCTTTCTAAAAAGAAAACCGTTCAGTGAAATAAATTTGAAATAGGTGGCGCCTATGTAGAACGGTTCCTTAGTTCGCATGTTGTTTACATTTATTCTATTCATGTTTGCTACTTTCCAGAGAAAAATATAGTCAAATTAACTAATAATTTTTATTTCTGTAATATTCTCCACATTACGATAGTAGCCATTTTCAGTGTTTATAGGTGGCACTACTTTAGAACGGTTGACTTATGCCTGTTGCCATTTAGTTCCAAAATCATGACTCAGTATTAATGCATTGCGTGAGAAGTCCTCCTCTGTATCTATGTTCATGCACAGCATTTAACACGGACTCCAGAGTTAACCTGCATTAGTGAATACGGGTCACCAACGCAGTTAATAAGTGTAGAAGAACCATATTTTTATTAAGTTTTTTTTCCCATCATTTCTCATTTAGTATATTAAGTTTTCATTTTTTGTGTTAAGTCTATAATTTATTCATTAAGGTACCTTTTTATTGTTTCACTAATTAAAACTACTAACAAAACTAATCATTAACACTAACCTTCAACAGCATGCAGATATCCATTTTTTGTTTACATTTGATTTGACTAGTTTTCAGTTAAAATTATGGTTGGTTGGTTGCTCATATCAATTATTTGTCAACAGGTTTGTCAACTTTATGTGTTTTATGCAAAATAGTTCCAGCATGTGCTGGCTAGTGGTGATTGGTTGTCACCTATTATAAAATGAGAAAGTTTCTCATGCTTGTTGGCTTGTTCTTGCTTCAATGTTTACAATTAAAGTTACTACTGTGATGTTTCCAATATGCTTCAAGGTATACTAATAAAGCTGCTGTTGAATTTGCATATTCACAGTATTTGCAAAGAAACTCTTTGGGAGGGTTGAATTCTGATAGGGATTGGCCAACACGTTTTCACGTAACTTGGCGATAATTATACTTGGGATAGTGATAGACGCTTCCGTCGAGTTTGATTTCCTTCGGAGCCGAGTACAATGTAAACCGAGTACAAAGTAAAAATTTGTGTTTAAAAACTTTTAAAGAGTACAGCTTTCAGTAAGACACGTTCCATCCAATGCAATGCTGCAAGAGAAAAGTTACTTTGTACTCGATTCCGAAGAAAATCAAACTCCTCGATGGAAGCATCTATAGCTCGCCAAGTTACGTGAAAATGCGTTGGCCAATCCCTATCAGAATTCAACCCTCTCAAAGAGTTTCTTTGCGGATACTGTGAATATGCGTTGAATTTTACACCAGGTTGTGTTTCTTTTCAAGTCATATTATTTTTACAAAGCTCCTTCAAATTTGTAAGTAGATACTTTATTTTCAATTTACAAGATGTGCATTATTTACTCTTTCATTATTGACTTCAAGAAAGTTAAAGCTCATCAATTTTTAAAGTAATTACTCTGCTATATATTACAAAAAGTAGTACAATAAGAAACATAGTACTTACAATGTGAATATGTACTAATTTATCTTTTTTGTGTCAGAGAGAAAAAAAAAAAAAAATATGAACCTCCTCAGACATTCTCTTAAGCGTCCCCCCCCCCCACACACACACACACATAGTTCACTTCTAGCTATGGCCCTGGGTAAATTGCATCAGTAATTGTAATACGATACCATATATAAAAAGTCCTGAAGGTGATACCCTCAGTTAATTTTGAAATGAGTTCATCTGAATGCAATAGTTATTAAAAAACTTGAAATATTAAACAAAAAATAATTTGCAGAACAAATTAAAAAAAAAAAAATTATTTCCTATACTATTTAAGCCCGAGAAGGGACAGATATTAAGATAATTGATTTAGTTATTTCGACATTTAATATTAAATTTTGGTAACAAATAAGTTAAACCAAGTGAACATTAAAAAATAAAAATGGAATTCCAACAATATGATACTTAACCACCCTAAATCTTAGATTCCGTTCAAATGAAATCAAAATACATCTAAGAAATTTTTCGAAACTCAACTTGCAAGTATTTGTATTGCAGATTTTGTATTATGTTTACGGTAGGTGTAAACAAAATGAATAGGCAATCTAAAAAGTAAATGTTCAGAAAAAGTCTGAGATTTATTTCAATTGCATTTGAACAGAATTTAAGATTTAGGGTGGTTAAGTATCATACTGTTTTAATTTCATTTTCATTGTTCACTTGGTTTAACTTATTTGTTACCAAAATTTAATATTAAATGTCAAAATAAAAATCAATTATCTTAATATCTGTCCCTTCTCAAGCTCCAATAAAGTGTAGGATTTTTTTTTTCAAATTATGTTTTTGTTTAATATTGACCATACCATATATATCATATTACTTTTGTTATTTTATTAGTTTATTTACACCTTTTTTACGTAAGTGTGTTGCAGCCCACCTAATGTCAATAACGCATATTTACGGTCCATGAGAAAAAAAGCCTGAGTATGGCTGATATACATGATTTAGCTTTCTTAACAAGAAAAAATACTTATATTCAAATTTTTTAGTGAAATGTTTTTATTCAGTATAAACACTAAACATATGTGGCTTAAATGTCTAAGCATTTTCAGAAAAAACAAATAATCATATAAAAAATTTTAATTTTCTAAAATTTGTAAACGTTTTAGCTATTTGATTTTCTGCATTCATATAAAAAAGTGGTTATTATTCTCACAGTATTACTACTTCATTAGGAAATCTTACACTTGAAGCTTTTGTTATAGTTTATTTATAGAGACATTCAAAAGTAAAAGTCCTCATATAGCAGTGGAAAAACTACACAACTAAATGGTTTTAAATTTTAATATATACAATTGTTGCTGAATATTGTCATTTCAAATTTTGAGAAAATCTAATCAAGACCTAAAGAAATTAGTTTTGTTCCTTCTATTAAATCCATCATACATAATTAACTCAATGGTATCCCATGTTATGGTTATGATTCTATGTTGCTATATTGATTAGGTCATATTTAAAATGGAGTTATTCAGATTTTTAAAAATTTTTTTGCAATAGCTCTATCTCAAAAACTAACACACAGATTTTCATCAAACTTCAGATTCAGTTATAAGTTGACATAAGTTGTTGCTGTTGTTTTGGTTTAAACCATCTAACTGGTGGTACTGCTATGCTGCATTTTTCAGGAAGTATTAACATGCATAAGATAGAAGAAAAATTTTGGGATTGCCACATCTGACTAGTTAATATTTTAAATCGCTAAGGGGTATGATTTCAATAGGTATAAAGTAAGGATTAGAATTTTCTTTTTTAAATTTAGAAACAATGGATAAAAATTGCCTCTTTATATATTCAATTCTATTGAATGCTTTTAATTTAGGGAAAAAATATAGTAGCACAATTCAAATTTTAAGCATTACTGATGCCAGATATTTAAAAAAGTTCTACAATTAAGCATTTTATTAGAATAAAAATCTAATTTTGGAGTGCAAATAAGAACAAAGAATAAGGAATACAAACATGTAGAGTATATATTCTTTACTTTTACAAAAATAATACAAAATAGCAATATTTGATATATTAAACATTATCATCATTTATCATAAAAATGATATTAGCTTAAGCAATATACAAAAGCACCAAATAAAATTTTATATGTTTAGAAGTAGCAAGTTTAAAAAATTTTAAGCATCAGAGATTATTTCTTTTCATGTTCACAGAGACATATGCAGTAACAGAATTAAATGCTAATGGATACCAAGCATACATTCAGATGCTACTAAGAACAGCAGTACAAATAGAAACATGAATAATTATTAAATTATGCAATAGAATCTGCATATTAACTAAAAAATAAATATTCTTGCTTTCAAGTTTTATTATTATTATTATTATTTTGAATTTAGAAAGTTGATAAAAGATTTACTCATAACACTATTATATAATACATAAAGGATACAAACAATTATACAAAAAATTCCTGATATAAATTGTTTTAATAAATTCACTGAATGAGTACATAGTTAGGATAAAATATATATTCTTCATAAAGGCCTTTAACATGGTGATGAAGATATTGTACAATAAACAATTAAATAAATTAGTTGACACCACTAATTGGAATTTTAAATACTATAAACAGCTCCATGCAAATTCACTTAAAAATAAGAATATCATTTGATGATTTTTTTTTAAACATAAATGGATTTTAAATATTTTAATGACAATTTTTTTCCATAAAACAATTTATGTAAATTATTAATAATTTTTTTTTAAATATTTGCTTTTTTTATAGAGATTATTGAGTTTTAATTGAATAATTTAATCACATTAAACTAAATTTAAACATCTTTAATAAAATTTCTTATTGTCATAGCTAGAAACTATCCTTTCTCTTAACCAATTTAACGAGAGCATTCATTTCAGAATTTTTAATCTTTGACTTTATTACAAAATAGAAATTTTGCCTATTTTAATCACAGAAATTCTGTGATTAAATAAGGCAAAATTTATTTTTGAAAATTACTGGTTAATATTATTCAAATTGATTGACATTTTAAAAGCTAATACATAAATTATTAATTGATTTTTATAGAGAAAATATTAATCATAAATCACAGTTTTCATGATCTCTGGGGATTTAACATATGTGTTAATACTAAACTTCTGAGATAAGAGATAAAAGCCAATTTGTCATATTCTATTTACAGTATATTTTAAAGAAAGAATAACTTCACTCATAAAATCTTAAGAACATATTTGGAGAAGAACTATATCGTGTACTGAATGATTTTTCTATATAAAATAAATATATAAATAAAAGTCAGTATCCCAAACTGTGTACTCAGTATATAAACTAAAAATTACACATAAATATAACAATTATTATTACAGAACTTTAAGAAAATGAGCTACATCAATGCTACAATATATATTTAAAAATAGAAAAAATAAAAAGCTTTTAATTATATTTTTCATATGTTTAGTAAAATTTTTCTATTAAAATATAACAAATAGCAAAAATGTAAAACAAATATTTTAAGTTTACAACAGTTCCATCATTGCTATGCAAGTAAGTTGCCTGCAGTTAAACAATTTATGTATGAGTATTTAATATAGATAACTAATTTATGTGTCCTTAACCGCACACAATAAATAACCTTTATTCTGAATTATACCACGACTTTTAACAACTACAGAGTACTTAATAATCCATTTCATATTCCATATCTCAGGAGAAGAAACGCCATGTTCTAATACTTTTTGAAACATCTCTCTTGGAAGCAACACTGTAAAAGTGAAAACATAAATAAATAAAATAAAATAAAAACCTTTTAATAAGTCTAGTTTCAAGCATTTAAATTTCTGATTAAAAAAAAAAAAAGTGTTTAAACAAAAGAAAACATTTATGTCCTTTGTGATAAATTAACATTTTGGTTCTGATCTGCTATATAATGCACAATTTATAAATTTATAATTATTTTGATAAATTTTTAGATGTAAAACAATACCAAGGTGCATTTGTACTGATGTTTGATAGGCATTAATATGAAATATTTTGATGCTAAAAAACTTTGCTATTGATAATTTTAAACTTAATATTACAATATAACCAAATTATTAAAAAAGTGCACCAGCTATTGAAAAATAAATTAAATGTGTGGTGATAAAAGATCATTTTAAGAAAAAAAACCAAAAACATTTAAAATAATTATTATCTTTCATAAGAAGTTAATACAGAACATGCTTTTGTTTGTAAGTGATTCATATAGTAGGGATGCCATTAAGAAAATAACAAGAAGAAAATATATACAACATTTATGTGTTAAATAATTATAAAGAGCAACTTGGCACAGTATAATATAAAAACAGCATTAAAAACGCCAGAATATGTAAACTTAAAGCAAACTAGTTTCTATAGCATTTAGCATATTGTCCTCAGTAATGGAAACTTGCTTAATAATAAGGATTATTACAAGCAAATCTCATTATCCAGACACTCTCAAGACCAGAAAAAAACGTCGTCATAAGCAGAGTGCTGGGTTAACCGGAGGTGCAGAGAAATATGTTTGTAAAAAGCTACATTTTTAATTAATTTATGGCAATTTCTCCACGATCAAACAACTTTTTAAACACTATTGGAAGGAGAATATCTGCTTCATTATCTTCTATACACTTTAGATTTAATAAACTGGGATGAAACTAACGTATTTGAAACAATTATGCACTGTCTTAGACTTTCTGGTCACTTTGCTGTAAACAGTTTAAGACACTATGAATAAAGTGTGGAAATGAAATGCCTAATATTCCTAAGTGAATACATTATTGCACTCTCAGTATGAAGTACAATGGGTGAGTAATCACCATGTATTGGGGGGATAGAGAAGGTGCAGGAACTGGGGAAGAAATTCCTCCTCTCCCCATTCTGTCATTCATAGTTTTTTTTTTGTTTTTTCAGATAAATGATTGAAATAAAGTTTCTCCTTTATGCCAATGGCTATTGTAGATACTTTCGTGAAAAATTTGTCTAAGACATTTTTTAATGCTTAATCTCCATATTTGTAAGATTATGAAAAGTGGACAATTTTCCTAAACCGTCGGGATATTCGGAGTTGAAAATCATTCAACGACATAAAATCCAGAGTTTATTTACATTAAAATTATATATAGAAAATCAGACTTTGAAAATTTGACATAATAAGTGGAGTGACGTAAAAACTGGGTGTTGGGATAGCGAGGTCTATTATGCTAGCTAATGCTATTAAAACTAGTCTGCTTAAAGTTTGTATATCCTGGTGTTTTTAGCATTGTTTTCAAATTTACATTTATGTGTTAACTTTATAAACAATATTGTATTGAATATAAAAAAATCTTGACATTAAAAAAAAAAGTTAGAATGATTTATAATATCAGAGTTTTGAGTGAAGCTATCTGCCAACTTGTACTTTTATATAGATATTAAAAATGAGACTTTGCACATGTGCTTGTCAAAATATGCCAAGTGGTACTTGTGAACCTAACACATTTGAGAGAAACAGTGAAAAAACTTTTATAAATTGTTCTGATGAAATTGCATGAAAAATACTATTAATAACGAAATTAAATCATAATTTCAATTTCCCTTAAATTATCGATACTAGCATCCACTTTTATAGTTTGATAAATCAAAAAAAAAAAAAAAAAAAAAAAAAAAAAAAAAGAGTTATTTCAAAACAGAATTTAACTTCAATTAATGCATTTGAATACTAACCTTTTGGGTCATTATGAGTTAAGAGCTGTATATCATGATCACGTGCAAAAGCTGTCATTTCAGCAGGCATGACACAACATGATTCTAAGTTTACTTGGTTTACTCCAGGTTTCACCTAAAGAAAATTAAAAATTAGACAATACAATTGATTTTTATTGCAATATTAACTAATAGATAGCATTAACTCAGGCTTTTATTTAATATTCAAAAAATAGATATTCCAAAATTTTCTACAAAACGTATCAAATATTATGTAATTTGCATTTTGCTTAATTAGATCAATGCATATTTTAAAAATAAGCTAAAATTCTGTAAGCTAGTTTGCCTTTATTCAATACTAGCAGCCTTCGCCCGCTACGCTGGTCAGTTTTTTAAAAAGGAGTTTTGAATCAAACGAAATTTTTATATCACAGTAATTTTTAGCTTTATATCGTATTTTAGACTATTTGTCATCGGTGAAAAGTCAGTCATCTAATAGAAAAGTTCAATGTTAGTCACCAATGAATGAAGTACCGCTCAACATGTTAACAGTTTAAATCACATAAAAATTCTTTCAGCAGAACCTTTATAAATATAGTCAACCTTTTGTAATTGGGTTCATCTAATTTAAAACACTTCAATTAGTATTCAGTTAAACAGTGTATAATGCTATATTTCATTTATTACAAAATTTCTGAAAATTTATCCAACTAAAAATGTAAGTTCCATTAAAATCTATCTAGTAGAACTTAAGTTAAAAGCGGCCGTAATAAAATTTCACTTTGCGTTTTATATATATTACGATAAATTAAATATAGCTTACATAACCATGTTAACCTGATTATAGATAAAACTGAGTATCTCAGGAACTATTGGTTTTAAAAGAATTTGCTTAGTACCATTCCATTCAGCATGAAAAAATACACTAAAATACGTTATCAGTTGAAAAATAACTATAAAAGCCGATTTTTAAGGAATTTTTTAAATGTTCGTTCTTTTTTTTACCCCCCTTAGGGGTGGAATTTTCGAAAATCCCTTCTTAGCGGCACTCGATGTTATAAGAAGTATTTTCACCCCAATTTTTAAGATTTTTGGTTCGGTAGATTTCTTTGTGCTGTGATTAATACGAAATCCAGACTTTCTTTTATATATATAGATAAGGATTGAAAATTTCAGGTTTTTGCGCCAAAGACATCGCCAAAATCGGAGAATGTGAAGTATTTCACGAACTACTGGATTTAAAAGAATTTGCTTAGTACCATTGGATTCAGCATGAAAAAATACACTAAAATATGTTATCAGTTGAAAAATAACTACAAAAGCCGATTTTTAAGGATTTTTTTAAAAGTTTGTTCTTTTTTTACCCCCCTTAGGGGTGGAATTTTCGAAAATCCCTTCTTAGCGGCATTCGGTGTTATAAGAAGTATTTTTACCCCAATTTTCAAGATATTTGGTTCGGTAGATTTTTTTGTACTGTGATTAATACGAAATCCAGACTTTCTTTTATATATATAGATATAGAGATAAGGATTGAAAATTTCAGGTTTTTGCGCCGAAGACATCGCCAAATTAGGAAAATGTGAAGTATCTCACGAACTACTGGATTTAAAAGAATTTGCTTAGTACCATTCGATTCAGCATGAAAAAATACATTAAAATATGTTATCAGTTGAAAAATAACTACAAAAGCCGATTTTTAAGGATTTTTTTAAAAGTTCGTTCTTTTTTTACCCCCCCCCCCCTTAGGGGTGGAATTTTCGAAAATCCTTCTTAGCGGCATTCGGTGTTATAAGAAGTATTTTTACCCCAATTTTCAAGATTTTTGGTTCGGTAGATTTTTTTGTACTGTGATTAATACGAAATCCAGACTTTCTTTTATATATATAGATATATAGATTGATCGGTTCTGAGGCCAGAACCGTTCTAAAATTAAATAAAATTTAAGCAGAGGTTGAAAGAAAAAAAAAAAAAAATGGTGACCTGAAAAAAAATATTGGCAATATGTGTGATTGCGTTATAAAGTCAGTAAAGAAGCATTTGATTAAAATATAACCTAACGTTTATTTTTCAAAAAAACATATTCAAATTAAAATATATGTATATATGAAATAATAAACAAAGAGAAAATTATATCTGGTAAAATCAATCAAAAACAATAATTTCTGAAATTATATTATCCATAGAATTAGAGTAATACTTTAACATGATAAAAGCACTTAATTAATTTAAACGGCATGACGTAAGGTAAAGTTTAAAAGACCAGTACAGGTTTGCAAAACGAACAACTCACCATGGCATCACTGGAAAAAGCAATTCTCAAAACGGACGATGACGAACAAGTAAAGTCCAGGAATAGTTCAAAGAAAATAAAAAACCTTGGATGTTAACACAGTTCATGGCAGCAACATATTCATCATCACATTCCCGCTATTAACTAACAGAAGTTTGTTTCATAAAAAAACACTATCTTTCACTATCTAAGATAAACTGCAATTGAACCTTCCATAACTAGTATTTATGACAACAAACGGCCTTTACTAGCCCACAACATCGTCAAACCACCAGCCGTCAAAACAAACCGACTGATTTAAATACCCCTCGCGATTCCAGATATCGCCAGACGACAACGCCCCTTTGCGTCTGCAGAAGTTGAGCGAAAGCGTTCCTGCTTTGCGAAAGGGAGATACGGCTACTCGTAAGTTGCGATTTGCGAAGATCGCAAATCGCGATCAAACGGAAGAAAACGACCATGAACGCACACGTAAGATGATCAAATCGAAAGTAAACAAATAAGTAACCAATTTAAACGGTGGAATATGCTATGGAACCAGGAAAACAAAATAAAAGAATTGGAGATAAGACAAAGATCGAATAGTATTGAAATAAAATAAAAACCAGTAAGTCATGCCATATTATTCCCTTACAATATGTATATGTGCTTAGGAATATGAGTGTTAAGGATATGGGTAAGGCTGACAATCGCCCCCCCCCCTTAACACTCATACTAAAAACTAAGTAATTACCAAGTATTACCAAATAATATAAATAACATCAAAGTTCATATTGAACAACATAAGATATCAGTATATCTACTATCACACTTTGACAGTTACTAGTGAAGAACAACTCAACATTAACGTGCATAAATGCAACAAATTCACAACATCATATAACAAGGTTAATTTGAAAAATGAACAATTTTTTAACAATGTTAATAACCACACAATATGAATAACAATTTGATAGCTATACCACAACAAGATTAACAATTTTTTTCATAGCACAAAAGTCTCTAGTTACCATAGTAACTTAAAAATTTGAAAGTCTATTTAGGTACACAAACATTTCAAGGAAAAGTTCATGAAAAATTTGTTACCGTGCTACCTCGTCACATACAAGTGACTACGATTACCGTTACATACCATAACATTCTTTAGTATGTGGATTCTTGATCCTTGTCTTGACAATACAAGATTAATATTTATATACATTTGCATAACGACACTAGAGTAGATGATTATTATACAACAGATTCATAAACATTACGAATATGAGGAATAGCAAAAACATGAATTACAATGCAAAAACACTTTGATAATGTATGAGAAATTCATGATATGCAAAAATAGACACATTTAATGATAATAACACTAATGATCATGATCATGATAATGACTGAAAAATATGATAATGATAAGGACAGTGAGCGCTCACATAAAAACAAAAATAACAACAACAACATGCATGCTTAAACTTTTGAAATAATACACATTTGCAAATGTTTTTAAAAAAAATTTAAAATGTGAAGGACACTTGTTATGCAATTTCTTAAAAGTAAAACAACCCTTTTCATATTTATATATGCAAAAAAAAAATACAGCTCAATTTTCAACACCACGAACGGGACCTATGTGACATTTCCATTTATCAAAAATAGGGACTTACAAATTAAAAAAAACGATGCCCGCGACAGGCCTTCCTGTGATCAGAACACTCAAGAAGGCCACTACCCCCTGCAGACCACTCTGGCTATTTACAATGGCACCCCTGCGAGACGCTTCCTGGGCCTGCTCGGGTCCCGGAGGATGAACCATCCTGAGGTCTGATCACATTCCAGCGGGAGTTAAATTGTCCGCGATGTTGGAAATGAGGGTATTGAAAAGCTTATGTATGAAAAATAGAACATATGCATATGAGACAAAACTATGAGATAACAAGAAAAACAAGTGTATAATCACATATTCAAACATTATAAAGAGAAAATACCGAAATATACAAAAATTTCAGATTGAAAAAAAAATGAAATGTGTTAAACTTCAAGGTTTAACTTAAAAAAAAACTAAACAAGCATCTTAATGCTTGACCCAAGCCCAGAGGAGGGGGAGTTTTTTTTCACCTTATACCTCTAACATCTTTATACATTTTACTTTTTTTTACATTTAAATAAAACATATTTAAAACAATATAAATTACTTATAACTAAAGATCACTTCAATGAATCTTTTAAGATCAAACTTCGTTAGGGGTTTTGTAAAGATGTCTGAGAGATTAGCTTTACTAGTTACGTGTTTTACATTAAATATCTCTTGGTTTAAAAGGTCTCTGACAAAAAATAATTTAACGTCAATGTGTTTTGTTCTGTAGTTTTCTATGGGAGACTTAAGGAAATCAATGGAGGCCATATTGTCTACTAACAAGGTTGGCTTAGTTTGTGGACCTGTAAAAATGTGTTTCTCATAACATTCAGTTATGATTCTACTGAACCAAAGAAGCTCTTTAGTTGCTTCTGTTAAAGCCACAAACTCTGATTCCATGGTAGACAAGCAGACAGATTTTTGTTTAAAAGCTCTCCACATGATAGGAGATTTGTCTAACATTAAAAGTTGTCCCCCCATTGACGTCCTGTCATCACGATTGGCGGCGAAATCGGCATCAGTATATGTAATTAGATTTATGTTATGACAATGTAGCTTCAATTTGTAGTGTTTGGTGCTTTGTACATATCCCAGTAATTTTAAAAGACCATTCCAGTGGATTATGCCCGGATTACTCTGGAATTGACTGAAGATATTTACTGCATAGGATATGTCGGGGCGAGTCCTGCTTGTAAGAAAAGATAAGCAACCCAAAACACTTCGGTACGGATATTTTGACATCTCCTGGGTTTCAGTATCTGTTTGAGGGCACTGTGCTTTGGAGTACACTACTCCTTTACTTATGGGAAGTGATGTGATGGGAAAGTTATATTCCTTAAAACGTGTGCAGATATCATCAATATATTGCATTTGATGGATTGACACTACACCTTCCCCATCCTCCTCAAACTCAACCCCAAGGAGTTTACGTGTTTTCCCCAGGATTTTGATGTCAAAATGTTCAGCTAGTAATTTTAAAATCTCATTTATGTGTTTCTGATGCTTACTTAAAACAACAAAGTCATCAACATATAACAATAAAACAGCGTAATTAGAAAATGTGTAGATGCAATTACACCAATCCAGTTTGTTAAAACCAAGAGAAATTAAAACTTTATGTAATTCATAAAACCACACCCGGCCACTCTGATGGAGGCCATAAAGTGCCCTCTGGAGTTTACAGACCAAATTTTCTTTCCCTTTTATTTCGAATCCAGGAGGCTGTTTCATGTAGATGTTCTCTGAGAGAGGGGCATACAGATAGGCTCCTTTCACATCGCATTGCGTGTGAATCCATCCGAGACATGAGACAAGGGCGGCAAAGAAAAAGCGGATTAAACTAAAATTTACGACTGGTGAAAACGTCTCGTCATAGGTTTCACCCCTGACCTGTTTGTAGCCTTGGGCTACTAGTCTTGCTTTGTATCTTGCCACCTGCCCTTTATCGTCTCGTTTGATGGTGAAGACCCATTTGCAGCCTAGAGGTTCAGTGTTGGGTGGTAGTGATGTTAATTCCCATACATGTCTTTTATTTATTACGTCTATTTCCTCCTGCATTGCCTGTCTCCAGAGTTCCCACTGAGGGGATTTTAAGGCTTGCTTATATGTGTTTGGTATGGAGTCTTCTAGTCATATATTGTTTTTACGTGTTTCTGATAAGGATGTGTGTGGAGGTGTGTAACTAGGACTTGAACTAGCACTGGAAGTAGATTTTACAATACCCTGGTATTTATTATCCCCCTTGAAACTGAACATGGTTGGATCAAATTTTATACCATTAGACTGACAGTATTCCCGCACTTCTCTGAGTGATCTTAAACGTTGCGTTTCACCCATCTCATAGTAATAGATGTCGGTTCTCGACTTATCAGGCCTAGTTACGGCCTTACGGAACCATACAGCATCCCTCAATGTTCTCTGGAATTCCTCGCCCTCCTCGTCACTTTCATCGTCAGATGAGTGAACGGAGGCGGGTTCAACAGCTTTTGAGGTGCCTGGCTTAGGTGTTGGAGATGGTGATCTTTCTAAAGGAAATCTGTCAGGTTGAAGGTCAGTCAAAGGGTCAATTTCTGGTTGTTCTGAACTTAAAATATATGTAGGTCCCAGGTCGCTTCCGTTGTGCTGCTCTGAAGTTGTAAAAGGGTTTGTGCCTATTGAATAACTTGGGCCTTGCTCGCTATGCCTGTGAACATTTCTTGGTACGGATTCATCCCCAAATCTAACATTTATAGTTTCTATTATTTTGTTTGTGTCGGGAATCCATACTCTGTAGCCTTTAGTTGACATTGCGTAACCCACTAAAACCCCCTTTTTGGCCTTAGGATCAAATTTTGAATTTCTTAACTGCCTAGGTACTCCTACGTATGCCACGGTACCAAAAGCGCGTAAATGCCTTATTGAGGGTTTGTTGCCACAGTAATACTCAAAGGGTGTCTTTTTCTGCGTTTTGTGACATACCCTGTTTAGTGTGTACGCGATGTATAGAACTGCTTCCGGCCAGAATTTTAAACTTAGTTTGCTTTCATTAAGAATTGAGCGTGCCCCGTCCATTATAGTTTGATTTAAACATTCCGAGACCCCATTTTGTTCCGGAGAATACACGTTGGTAAACTCATGGTGTATCCCGTTTTCCTCAAAGTATCTTTTAAATGCTTCATTGTCAAACTCTCGCCCATTGTCGCTACGGACTTCTTTTACCTTAGTGCCTAAAAATCTTTCAGCTCTTTTTACGTGATTAGTGAACACCTTGAATACTTGTGATTTGTTACATAAGGGGTAGACTGATACTTTACGTGAGAAGTCGTCAGTCATGGTTAAAAAGTACTTCTCACCGTTTCTACCTGTTATTTGTGTCGGTCCCCACAAGTCAGTATGAAGTAATTCAAGGGGTCGTTTTGATCTTATTTGATTTATGGGACGGAAGGAAGTTCGCCTGTGTTTGTTAATTTTACATGTCTCACATTCAAAGTCTTTACTTTTAATAGGTGGTAAGCCCCTTACACCATTACATTTAACAGTATGTTCGATTAAAGTGGAGCTAATGTGTCCGAAACGTCTATGCCATAACTTAAAGTCGTCCTTCTGGACAGTAGAGGCTTGAAAACGCACCTTTTTAGGACTTTGACTATTTTGAGTTTTAGTTTTATTTTTAGGGCTAGGATCTGGGTACAGGCAGTAAATGCCATCTTTAAGAAAAGCACGAAATAGGGTACCACTGTCACGATATGCTCTAACCCTGCCCTCACCTCCTCTGAACTTGGCACCAGTTTTATCAAGCCTAGGGCCAGATATCAAATTGTGCCTTAAACTTGGGCAATACATAACATCGCCGAAGCGAACCATTTCCCCATTTATTTTTAAGTCCACTAGACCAGTTCCTACAATAGGAAAAGTTGCTCCGTCAACGGCAACAGCCAACTCCTCATTTTGCAAAGGTTTAAATTTTACATACAGGTTTTTATCTTTGCAAAAGTGGTGGGAGGCACCTGTGTCAAAGACCCAGGCGTCTCCACCACATTTAATATTACTAAGATTAGACTGAATGAGGTAATTTACCTGGCCTGTTGGCTTACGTTGACGTTGGTTTCTGGTTCTCTTTCGATGCACATCTCTGCTAGGTCTGGAATTACTCGAACTGGGTTGGACTCGAACTGGACTGGACACTGATGAACCTCTGGACACCGAGGAGTTCTGGAACGAGGGGTTTGAGGAGTCTCTGGAAGTGGTATGGAGGCATGATTCGGGATTGGAAGATTGTTGAGGCAATTTACACTGTCGAAGCACATGGCCGGCTTGGCCACACCTGAGGCACCTTCCCTTGAACTTAGGCTTATATACGGACCTCTTGGGTGTGCGAGCTCGAGAAAAATGGGATTGGACCAGGTCACCTCTGTCTTCTTCACGTAATTTGATGCGGGATTCCTCGGCCACCAGCTCGGTCAGGACATCTTTAAATTTGAACTGCTGTTCGGGCCATCGCAAGATTCCCTGGACGAGATTGTCAAACTTTTTAGGGAGCCATCTCAACAACTGGAATGTCAGATAAATTTCCTTTATCGGCTCATTCATGGCAGCCAGCTGATCAGCAAGTCTCTGTAGGCGTGCAGCAAACATATCGACTGGCTCGTCAGGCTGTATTCTGCAGGACAGGATCTCGCCAAACAACTGCATGTGACGTGCACGGTTGTCAGGTTGAAAGTGGGTCTTCAGCTTTGTCCACGCTTCATGAGGGTCATCGATGTTTTCAATTATCCTCCGGAACTCATTTTCGACGTTTAGGTATACTATGGATAGTGCTGACCTGAACCGTGCCTGATAGTCTTTTGTTGCTACTGCATCACTGGTATTCGGAGCCTCTTCGGTACCATTTACGATGCCCCAAGCATTCTTGTCGAGCAGCAGGTATTTGACATCCGCTGCCCAGGTTGCATAATTGTGAGAGTTCAATTTGTTTATGCTAACCTGTACGTTGGTCATTGCCATGCTCTTAATTAAATTTAAACAGAAAGGAAAAGAAATTTTTTTTTTTTTTTTTTTTTTTCAAAAAAAAAAAAAACGTACTCTAAAACAGTCAAATAGTACGACAAAAAAAAAAAAAAATTTACCAAAAAACCTTTCTATTTTATACTAGAATAATTAGATATGATTATAAATTAAAATACAAATGCTATTGCGGCCCCCCCCCCCACTAGAAATCGCTTGGAGGTCTAATGGCCGCATGCTACCACTAATTTAAGATATTGCCAACGAAGGTTATGGCCACCATAACAGGTTAAAAGCGTAGTCGCTTTGGCCCATAACCCGTGATCGGTTCTGAGGCCAGAACCGTTCTAAAATTAAATAAAATTTAAGCAGAGGTTGAAAGAAAAAAAAAAAAAAAAAATGGTGACCTGAAAAAAAATATTGGCAATATGTGTGATTGCGTTATAAAGTCAGTAAAGAAGCATTTGATTAAAATATAACCTAACGTTTATTTTTCAAAAAAAACATATTCAAATTAAAATATATGTATATATGAAATAATAAACAAAGAGAAAATTATATCTGGTAAAATCAATCAAAAACAATAATTTCTGAAATTATATTATCCATAGAATTAGAGTAATACTTTAACATGATAAAAGCACTTAATTAATTTAAACGGCATGACGTAAGGTAAAGTTTAAAAGACCAGTACAGGTTTGCAAAACGAACAACTCACCATGGCATCACTGGAAAAAGCAATTCTCAAAACGGACGATGACGAACAAGTAAAGTCCAGGAATAGTTCAAAGAAAATAAAAAACCTTGGATGTTAACACAGTTCATGGCAGCAACATATTCATCATCACATTCCCGCTATTAACTAACAGAAGTTTGTTTCATAAAAAAACACTATCTTTCACTATCTAAGATAAACTGCAATTGAACCTTCCATAACTAGTATTTATGACAACAAACGGCCTTTACTAGCCCACAACATCGTCAAACCACCAGCCGTCAAAACAAACCGACTGATTTAAATACCCCTCGCGATTCCAGATATCGCCAGACGACAACGCCCCTTTGCGTCTGCAGAAGTTGAGCGAAAGCGTTCCTGCTTTGCGAAAGGGAGATACGGCTACTCGTAAGTTGCGATTTGCGAAGATCGCAAATCGCGATCAAACGGAAGAAAACGACCATGAACGCACACGTAAGATGATCAAATCGAAAGTAAACAAATAAGTAACCAATTTAAACGGTGGAATATGCTATGGAACCAGGAAAACAAAATAAAAGAATTGGAGATAAGACAAAGATCGAATAGTATTGAAATAAAATAAAAACCAGTAAGTCATGCCATATTATTCCCTTACAATATGTATATGTGCTTAGGAATATGAGTGTTAAGGATATGGGTAAGGCTGACATAGATAAGGATTCAAAATTTCAGGTTTTTGCGCTGAAGACATCTCCAAATTAGGAAAATGTGAAGTATCTCACAAAGTACTGGATTTAAAAGAATTTGCTTAGTACCACTCAATTAAGCATGAAAAAATGCACTAAAAAACAAACAAATAATTAGTAAAATAGTAAGAAAAATATTAATAAAAAGTCGAAATAAAAATCATTTAATGACATTTTAAACACGTGAATCGTATTTAATGTCATTGAATGCGACATTCACGATCATCCATTATTAGCATCTAATCTGATAGTTTGGCGATAATTTTTTGGTCGACGGGATAACCTAGAAGTACTTTTTCTTATTATTAGAATGAATGATAAATTAATTGCAAATATTTTTTCATGATAATGATTTTTCCTTCACATTCAAAATATTTCTTTTTTAGGTACTTCTAGGTTATCCCGTCGACCAAAAAATTATCGCCAAACTATAAGATTAAATGCCAATAATGGATGATCGTGAATGTCACATTCAATGACATTAAATGCGATTCACGTGTTTAAAATATCATTAAGTGATTTTTATTTCAACTTTTTATTAATATTTTTATTAATATTCTACTAATTATTTGTTTTTTCGTTATTTAAAATAAAAAATATGTCAACTTGTATAATTTGGCTATTAGTTTGGCGATTTGTATAATTTGGCGAAATTGGTCGACAGGATAACCTAGAAGTACATTTTTTTAGTGATGGTAAAATAACTGCAGATGAAAAGGATATAATAGTAAGGCTAAAACACAGATTTAATGACTGCTTGGCATATGACTTGGCTGAGACTCGATAAGTACGCTAATTCTATCAACCTAAATATCCAGATAGAGTGTAAACAAACAATTGGTACCATTTAATTATTCCGTCGATCAATTTCGCCAAATTATACAAATGGATATAATTTTTATTTTAAATAACCAAAAAATTAATAAATTACTAAAATATTAATAGAAATAGAGATAAAACATCGAATTAAAATTAGTTGACGACGTAACAATTATGCAAAACATATTTAATGTCAAAAGAATGTGACATTTACGATCATCCATTATTGACATTTAACTTATACTTTGGCGACAGTTTTTTGGTCGATGGGAGATCAAGTATTGCCAAATAATGTAATATTGCTAAATAATGTGAACAAATTATATAAACAATAATATTTAGATGCAGATATCATCTACGGATCACGTTCGCACGATTGCAACAAAATTGCGATTTTGTGCCTCACGTGGTAATCCAGTAATAGTCTTTTATTTATCAGTAAACTATTTCATTATTTTTCTTTCCTATTTTAAAATTATACAAATTGTTTTGTTCCATAATTACTAATTGAATTAATTAATTTATTATTTTTATAATTCCAGATTACATTTTCTTGGCAACGGGAAAGAAAAATGGTTATTTTTTATCGAAAAAATTTTAATTGATTCTGTATGAAAAATAATGAAATTTTGAATTATTAAGTAAAATATTTGAATAAATCAATTAAAAATTAGCCTATGTTCACCGGAAATAGTGTAGCTTTCCAACGGTGAAAGAATTTTTCAAATCCGTCAAGTAGTTTCGGAGCCTATTCAATTCAAACAAACAAACAAACAATCAAATCTTTCCTCTTTATAATATTAGTATAGATAGACTTATATAGAGCCTCTGCCTCCCCTAATTACTATAACAAGGTTCCAATACATTTTAGATCTAAAAAGGGGAAAAGGGAACCATTTTTATTTAAAAAAGGGACCTTGGGGCACCATTATTATGTAAATAGGTGACTTCGGGGGACAATTTTAATTAAAAACAGAGACTAATAAAAAAAAAAAAAAATCATAAATGTAAAAACACTGCACCAATTTTTTTAAGTATGCAAGTAATTTTTTTTAATTCCCCCAGAAAATATTTTAGATGGTTATCTTTATAAGATGTCATTAAACAAAGTACACAGTTTTATTCATTTCCACTTGACTGAAGGAATATAAGGTATAATCAGCTGCTGTTGAGACATTTAATGGCTATTTTCAAGATTGATTGAATAAAATTGGAAAACAGCATTTGAAAATCAGCTTATAAAAAGACATTGGCTTTTTTAATTTTTTAAAGATTACAAAAAAATTGTTTTAAATAACATATTTTAAATCTGATGTAATTTTCACTAAAACTTTATTTCTCTCTCTAATATTTGTGTAACAAATTTTTTTTTTTGATTTAAGTATGATTATTTGAGTTGTCTTAGAATTGACAACAATTGCTAAAACAATCATTACAAAATACAAAATAAATCTCAAAAAGATATTTAAAAATTTAAACTGTCTGGCAATATTATTACTTAGGCATTTTAAATGTGATGTAGTTTATTTTATTTACTGCTTTTAAGTTTAACACATATTAATGTTAATTTAAAGGAAAATTATCCTTTTTTTCTTAATGCACTAGAGGGCTCTGCCCATACGAGCTATGCTTGCCAACCTCCGTTCAGACACCTCAGATTCTAAAAGCACACTAATTTCATCGGCTTTAAAAAGATTGAATTATAATTTCAAAGAAAAGTAGTGATTTTGCTGTAAATGAGTTTCCATTCATTTTCCTTTGATTGGAGATTTTTAAGGCCAAATCAGTCTCTGTTAAGAGATAGAATGAATGTTTGCGTCTTTGATTTAAAAAAAAAAAATAATAATAAAAATTAAATAAGCTAATGTAAAATTAATTAAACAGAGTTAAGTAAAGTGTTAAAATAGTTTTTCTGCAGTGCTAAACGATGTCCAAAGTACTGTAAAGATGTAATCTTCAATTGACAAAATTTTTTCTTCTACTTTTTTTTCGACAACATATTGTATAAATGTATATCCTATCCATCCTAGATTACAATGAGGAAATTTGTTATATCTTTACTTGTCATGAAATTTATACATCATAAAATTTAAAACATATTCTTGTCCTTCAATCCATGAAATATTCTATAAATTTTAGCATATGGTTTTATTTGTCTAAGAAGTTCACATAAATATATTTCACATATTGTTACAGATTTTTTTAATAGTTAGTATTTGTACTTGAAAACAATGTAAATAATCTTATTAAATTCTACTCATAAGCCAATATTAGTTTTTGTTGCATTATGCTTTCAAGTGCATAAAAATGTCTCAACTTGTTGATTTTCTGCAAGCAAGCAAATCTATTGATTTTCATTGGATATCTACGGGAACTTGGCGAAATATTAGAGACATTGCCAAGTTGGCATCACTTTTGATGACTAATTTTCATCACCAAATTTGGCAATATATTGCCAAGTTGGTGACAAACTTGGTGATATTTGGCGAGATAACCGAACCCCGCCCCCTTTGGTATCTATGCAGATTTTCATTGGTCTTTTTCTAAATCATTACTTTTTTATATATAAGGATTCGTGTGTACATTAGAGGTCTGCACGGGCCGTAGGAAAAAATTTTCGGCCCGACCCAGCCCATTGTAAAACTCAAAAGTTTGGCCCGGGCCCGGTCTGGCCCGTTTAAATTTTATATTTTAGGCCCGGCCCGGCCTGTACAGAAATCGATGAAAACAGGCCCAGCCCGTTACATTTTCTAAGATTTCTAAAAAATTAAAATTTTTTTCCATATAATTAAGATTTCTTTAAAGAATACTGCATACATATATATGGAATGATTTTACAGTATATTTTACAGGAAATACACATTAGTGATTACTAAGTGACTACTATTAGTGATTACTAAGTAACATTAGTGATTACTTAGGCTTTCAACAATCAAATAAAGATTCATAAAAAAATTAATATGGCTTAGAATAAAAGAAAAAAGAAAGAAAGTTAAAAACATCCTAACTTTTGAGGCTATTTAATAAAAGGAGATTTATAAAAATATTCCTATATCATTTTATTAAAGATTTTAAATTTAAATTCATTCATTAATTCAAATATGCGCCTTTCTGATACATTTCTAAATTCATTTTTTTCTCAGGAACGCATAGCAGGTATCTTTATTCAGAAACTATATAATCAAATGGCATTATCCATTTTTTGATACAAGTAATTTAAGAATATTGAAAGGAAATAAATTATTGTTATAGTTAGCGTTTTCAATAGAATTTCCGGAAGCGATAGCATGGGAAGGGAGAAAAACCTGCAACCATTTGAGAAACAATTGTATCTGAACAAGGTTATGCAAATATTTTATTCATCAAAAATAAAAAATGCTATTTGATTCCAAATGCCTTCAATAGTCAGGCTTATCGCTTTTATATTTTTACAATTAAAAATTTATCTGATAATGTGTCAAACTTATTGAGAAATTAATTTAAAAACCATCAAACTTTCACGTTATAGAGAAATTAATTTAAAAACCATCAAGAAGTATATATATGCAAAGATTAATCTAACATAAGTTCTTTATCGCTGTTAATAGTTTTACAAATCATGTTGTATGCCCTATAGATCTTGAGAACAATTAAGTCTTGTTTTGGTCTGGCAAGTCTATATGTAGAAAAAGAATGCTAGCTTGATCTCGGCCCGGTATAAGTCAGCTAAAAAAAATATTAAAACGGGTTACACACAATTTAACTGTCCGATGCCGATCTCACACTGTACAAGTTACATTTTTATATTGATGCTGTCAAACTAGAATGGCTCATGATGCACATTTATATTTATTCTCATTAAAACCATTTGCGTTGAAAATAGATCATATTTTATCATTTGTGCACAAATCTTCAGAATGGGCCGTCAGGCCCGAAAAAAAAAATTTCGGCCCGGCCCGTTGAGAAAACTATTCTGATTCTGCCGGCCCAGCCCGGAGCCCGTGCAGATCTCTAGTGTACATACAATATTTGAGACAAAATTTTAAATATTTCCTGCTTTTAAAATGTGATCACTGAATTCTTTTAAAATTTTATTTCTCTTTTTAATAATCAAATGTAAATGCATTTCTTATAAAAGGAAATAGAACTTTTTGTGTTGTTTTTACAATTGACAGCAATTTAAAATAACTTTTTTTTAAAATGTGAATAAAAATATCTATTGAAATAATAAAAATTTAATTAAAAAATTGTGAAAAAAAGTTCCAGTCAAATAAATAAATAAATAAAATAAGTAAATAATGTTAAATAAATAAAATATAATAAATGCAGTTTGCACACTGCAAGATTGTAATGTATATCCTCAGAAAAAAAGGATTAAATTCTTATGCGCAGTTTTTGTTCAGCTATAACATTTTTTTTTTTTTTTTTTTAATAGAATGATTTTGATGAACTTAACACTGAATATCTCTTAAAATAATTCTTCAATTTAAAAACTGTCTTTGTGTTTATCATTTATTTCTGTAAAATAATTTTGTATATTCAGAGTACTAACAATATTTAAATTTTTGTATGCAATAGTTTTCCTGGCATTAGCTAAGAAAGACCATAGGTTACAACAAATTTTATTAGCTGCAATGGCAGTAACAAAGTTAGATACTCTTTTTTAGGTGCATTTGTAATTACGTAAATACGTAGCACCTATAGCTGTTGTACATGCAAACTGACCGATGGATTAACTCAAAAACTACTCAACCGAATCATTTGAAATTTAAAATATATAATTATTAGATAATTTTGTCGAGTCATTTCAAATTTTATGAAAATTGGATGCATAATTCAATTACATGGACAATCAAAACGAATCTGATATATTACAGTCAATAGAGAAAAAAGTTTCAAGTGCTTTTTAAGGGTTTTACACTCTTTCGAACATAATAAAATTGATATGCATCTATGAAGTATAATATAATATACAATCTGTAGTGCAAAGATCATTTGCTATTGATTTACACACAAAAGTATTGCATTACAAAATGGTATAGGGAGGACATTGTTTGGTATGCATTTTAATTGTATTAAACTATTTAACATATTTTAATATTGATATACATTGCTAAGGATTATTACAAGTTATCTGTATAATAGAAATCAGATAGTATTTACAGGGGCACACAAAAGCTTTCAGCTACTATACTGTATAGTATTACACCAAGGTCTAAATATATATTTATGTGTGTTCGTAATTGTATAAATACATAGCACCTATCGTCATTGTTCAGTCTGTCTGCCCATCCATCTGTCTGTCTGCATATATTAGAGCCAAAACTGCCCAACCAAATTATTTGATTTAAAATCTATAATTGTTGCATAATTTTGACGAGTCAATTTAAATTTTATGAAAATGGAATGTATAGTTTAATTACCAGGGCTGGGTTTTTGCCGGCAGAAACAAGTGGCAGAAAGTGGTTTTAACCGACAGAAACTGGCAAAAATTCATTTCAAGACATAATCTGAGACTTTTTAGTAGTATTCTATTGCTTATACATTTTATTTTATGATAAATAACAAATAATAATTTGGATTAAACATAAACTAAAAAACATGATTGTCTATTGCAACTGCTCATAAAATTTACTTAGCTTTATTCAATGATGGAAATATCATTTAAACTCATAAATGCAAGATTGAAATCACATTTAATGCAGTGTTAGCTTTCATACTAGCTTATTTTTTTTTTAACTAAATTCTTTATATAATAAATACATGTGTGAATTATGAATCATTGCAGGTTAAAGTTCTTATTAGTATTACTTCTTAGTTTCTGCAACTTACTGGCAGAAACTTGCCAGCCCTATTAATTACGGGGACAATCAAAAGTATTCCATCACATTACAGTTTCAAAAAAATAGATTCAAAATGGATTAAGAAAAAAACCCAAATTTTTTTATCTTTAAAATTTCTTTAATACCTGTATTAACAACTTTATATCTGCATATTTACCAATTATATCAGGTATTATCGTAAGTTCAAAATGGGGGAGTTTTCTACGTCCGACTACTAAAAAATTCAAAATTCTTTTTCAAAAAATAGGTTTATTTATATTATATCAGTTATTAATATAGTATTCTGTACAATTTATTACATACAATAAATCCAATTCACAAATCCTTTTTAAAAAAGTATAAGTATATTGCATCGAGTCTTTTAAAATGTTTAAAAAATGATGATAATGATAGTTCAAAGTTCAAGTTAAAAACATATAAATTTGTCCATACATTTAGTATTATATGTTTTATACTATTTTTTGAAAAATAATTTTGAATTTTTTAGTAGTTGGATGTAGAAAACTCCCCCATTTTGAACTTACGATAATACCTGATATAATTGATAAATATGCGGGTATAAAGTCAAAAAAATAGTTTCAAGTATATTTTAATGGTGTTACACTCTTTTGAATATAATATTATTGACATGAATCTATGAAGTAGATATTAAAATATACATTCTGTACAATCTATGATACAAAGAATATTTATCATTAATCTACAGGGCTACTCAAAAGTATTCCAATGCATTGTGGTATATAGGGAAACATTGTTTGGGGCATGTTTCAATTATATTAAACTATTTCATATTTTATGAAATTGACAAACGTTGCTGCAATTTATTACAAGTTACTTCCTGTATAATAGAAAGCAGATAGTATTTACAGAAACACAAAAGATTTTGGCCACTATACTGTATCTGAAGTACTGTAAACTATAACAGCAAGATCTGAATATTTTTAATTTTCGTTGAAGTACGAATGCACCTCATTTGCTACGCTTCACATGCAATTTCCAACTTGTTAGAATATAGAAATATATACTGAAGGGAACATTAAAAAAAAGAAGACATTGTAATTTGGAGTTCCTTCATAAATTGGATATACTTCTTCATCACAATTGAAAACAAAACTACACCTAGAACCATAAAGGTAAAAATTCCTCTGTTTACTGAAAGAGAATGTTACAGATAGAATTATAAAATTTGGCAGGAAGGTATAATAAATGAGGACATGAGTCTTAAAATACACCTTATCCAGAAAATTTAATTTGGGGAAATTACGAAAGAGCTTTAACTGTGTCCATTGTTTTTCATTGTAGATCAAGATTTTATTTAGAATCAATACAAGATAAAAAATAGTTTTTTTTTCTTTTAGTATTCTGTTGTGTTGTTTCAATGCAAGTTTTTAGAAAAAAAATTATAGAGAGCTCGATTTTTTTTCAATATTTGATAAAGTGAGTTGTGAAACTCATATCCTCGTATAAAATAGATAATAAATGTACCAAAATATAACTAATTTCACATGTGATATGCATAATTATTTTCAATTTTGAAAAATATTCTATGCTTTACCATAATATTTATTTTTTATGTTCACAGTTATTTTCACCAAGTCTATACAATCGTCAGAAATTATTTCCTTTTGCTTGTGATAAATAAAGTTAATAGTCATTTATTTTTTTATCATGAACAAATAGTTAAAACAAATGTAAATAAAAAAAAAAAAAATTACTGAGGAAATATTATATTGAATTCGATAGATTCTGGGTTCTGAGATATTAACAGTTGCACAAAAAACTAGTCAGATGTGGCAATCCCAAAAATTTCCTCAATGTTATGCATGTTAATACATCAAAATTCATTTTCACAGTTTCAAAATTAAATAACAATCTATGCCCATTGTGAGGATTCTAAAGATATGAAATTCTGTGCATTAGTTCTTGAAGTAGGATAATTGTTGATATCAGGAAAAATAAAGCATTAAAAGCACCACTTTTTGGGTTTTTTATAACAAAATATAATCAGAAATAATATTTATCAAGATATGCCTGAATCTGAAGTTTCATGAAAATTTGCGCATTAGTTTTTGAGAAAGAGCTATTGTGGGAATTCGGAAAAATTCAACTTAGCAGAGCTACTTGCTGAGCGATTGACACTAAAATGTAAAAAGAACCAATTCATATCAAGTATTCACTGAATTTAATGCAACAGCAGCGCCACCTGTTGACCAATTTATATCAAAATGTATACAACATCAATTCATGTCATGGACTAACCAAATAAGAGGTTTGATGGAAATCATTGCATTATTTCTTAAGGTACAGCTGTTGCAGAAATCTTTAAAAATGCAACAAAGCAGCACCATCTGTTGAGCAATTTATCCCAAAAACTAATTAGCAAAAATTTAAATCAGGACTATCTGAAAATACATTTTTATTAATTTCCATGCATTAGTTTTTGCGAAAAAACATCCACAAAATTTATGTCACACAGACAGAAAGACATTTTGTCATAGCATTTTTTTTTTTTTTTTTTTTTTTTTTTTTGAATTTCTGACCCCTAAAACATGTACAACCTATAAAACTGCCGAAAATCGAAATTTTTCAAGAAACCAATACTTTTTTCTTGAAAAAATAGAAGACAATAATAAATAATGAGAATGGGAGAAACATTTCAATTCTTGACATAATTTTAATTCAACATAAAATTTTCTGCAAGGGTATATTGTCTTGCTTGAAAGAAATTGCATTCCAGTAATTAAAAATATACGGAAAGGTATTTTACTCAATCCATTTCCTTTTAAACAATTCAGAGTTATGAATTTTAAATTCATTTTTCTTAGTTTGAATTGTTTGTTTCTTCCTACTTCTATCCATTTGAAATTTCTTTTTCAGCAGCATGCCAAGAAAAGAATTATCTTTGAAGATAAAACTTTGATGACAAAGAGAATAATTTTTCTTTGAGTAAATCATTGATAATAGGTTAAATAGACACTCTCATTTCTCTGATCCACTGAATTAAAATGGCTTCTAAAATATCAAATTTTCCATTCTGAATTCTTGATCATTTTTTGCTTATGTAGAATTATTTGCATTCTTATTTCCGTGTATAACTGAGGGAGACAATTCAAAGTGGCTCTCATCTCTCTAAACCATTAAATTAAAGAGGTTTCTAAAATATCAAATTGTTCATTCTGAATTCTTGATTATTTCTTTGCTTAGGTAGTATTAGAGATGGGAATGGTCGGAAAAAACCCGGAAAAATTGGGAAAAAAACCTTTTTTTTTCGGTTTTTTTCCGAAGGCTTATTTTTCAATTTTTCCGAACTGGAAAAATTGAAATTTCATTTATGAAATAATATAGTGAAAATTTTGTAATAGCTACATTCTTATACTTTTTATTTTATTTATTTTTATGTTGAGTGTTTCACATGAAAATTTTAATGTGGGTAATCTGATCTCTGAGCAGAAATCTGTTTGAGAAGACTTGAAAGGATCCTTCACATTTTTTTCTTGTTTGAAACACAAGACCCAAATTTCTCTTGCAAATAGAATTGCAAAAATCTCTCTTGAAAATAGACATTTCAGAAAAAGTTTAATCAACAAATTGAATCTTTCGCAAGTGCAGGGATTGAAGAAAAGAAAATCTAATGCCATACAGCAGCTGAATCTTATTAAGTTGCATATATGTATGTAAATAACCTTATTAAAAATTTCTAAATAGGAACCTAAATATAGTAATAATTTATTATTCAAAAATTCTGAATATATTTTGTACAAGTATATACAAAAAGTTCACAATTTCACAAAAACTTGATTACATGAAAAAAAAATCTAGATATTTAATTAAATGCAACTTCTCTTTTTAAAAATTAATTCATGTGTAAAATTATTGTAATAATATGCCAATTAATGGAAATGATAAAATTAAAAATTCAACATAAAATTTTGAAGTATGCATTTATTACTTTAATCTATCTTTTCAAGAAGTAAGTATTAAATTCGTGAAAAACTTGACTTCGAGTTTTTGGTGTGTATTTAAACGTTTTAGAAGGTCCTGAACACGTTTTGATGCTTTTTTTTAAAAAATATCTGCCACTCTGTGAGTCTGTATGTGACAAATTTTATGGGCACTCTATCTCAAGAACTGATGCACATAATTTCACAAAACTTTAGATTCAGTTACACCTTGATATAAACTCGAGATGTTTAGTTATTAGTGTATGTCGCCAAACCGATGGCGCTGCTATGCTGCATTATTCATAATTTCCACAATAGTTCTATCTCAAAATAATGTATGTATTTTTATAAAATTTCAGATAAAGTTAATCTTTGACATAACTTCATGCTCATTACTTTTTGGTGTAAATTGCTCAACAGATGACGCTACTATGCTGCATTACTCAAGATTATCGCAATAGCTTTACCTCAAGGACGATTTTTTAAAAAAAATCAAACTACAGCTTCAGACAGTTTCTGATATATATTAATGCTGTTTAGTTTCTGGTGTAAATTGCCCTATAGGTGGCACTACTATGCTGCATTTTTCAAGATTTCGTTATATCTGATTAATTGAATGTTTTTTCAAGGTGTTGAATCTAAAATTGACCTCCATTTTACCTCTCTAATGTACAGTAATATTGCAAAAACATGGGCAGTTTGCATTAGATAAGTACAACTGCAATGAAAAAAAAAAAAAAACCATATTTTATTACAAGTAACTATGTTCCAAATTATACTTTCCCTCTTGATTAAACTTTGAATTTTTGTAGTTTTCTAAAGCACAGTAGAAGTTTATCTCTGTATGTAACTGCTTTTGTTAATTCCTCAAATAGTGAGCATTTTCTATTTGTAGTGCTCTGTTTTCAAAACTTACGATTTCCACTCTTAGAAATATAAAATTACCATATGGAAACATTATTGAATATGGTTTCTTATTCAAGAATAGAATATCAGATTTCAGGGTAAAAAGAAAAAACTACATTTAATTAAACTTAATATATATATATATATATATATATTGGTTTCAGTGAGTAAAAATCTAACAGTCAATAAATCCTATGCTATTTTTTAGTTGCAGAGCTGAGTAAGCCAAAGTAAAACTTAGTTTTTTTAAAAATTTAGATTATAAAACTAAATCAAAACTTTTTTGAGTTGAGATTGGAAAGCTATACCAAAACTAAACCTATTTTATAAAGGAAATAAAATTATAATTCTAAGAAAAAAAGTAATAATGTAAAAATATACATTTTTTAAACAAACAATGGAATTTTTGAATACTGATATTCAAAATAATGACGAAACTGCAATCATTTCTTTAAACTAGTATCATTTACTTAAAAACTATACTTATGTAAATGGAATGCATAATTTATTTCATTCCAAACTGCAGACATATTGGCTCAGGTTTTTACATTAGGTCAATTGGTAGTTAAACATGTAACTGAAAAATCATTTCAACAGAGATATGATATAACAAACAATAGCGTTTAATAAAAATTCTTAGGCTGTTGAAAAAAAAAAAAACTAAACTTTTAAAAGCAGGCATTGCTACTTTCTTTTTATATTGTAATATAAAGTGAAAATAATTTTCATTTAATACATATAAATGGGAAAAAATGTTTATTATTTAATATTCTCTAAGAAAATATAATTTATTTGGGAGAAACAGCCATGAAAAATCAATTTTTCCAATTTTTCTGTTTTTTTCCGAAAAAAACCGGTTTTTTTTCGCCACTTATATTTTTCCGGAAAATTTACATCTCTAGGTAGTATAAATTGTGTTATTTCCACATATAACTGAGAGAGATAATTCAAAGTGGTACTTTTTAGCTTGAGATCTATAGCGTTATTTTCCTACAACAGGACCTCACGAATATATCAATATATACTAATATTCTACTACATTGTAAGCATTCATTATAATTTCAATTGAATTATTACATTCAAATTATATTTTAAAAATGTAAATAAAACAACAACCAAAAATCTACAAAATTCTAAAATCAGCACAACTTTAGGTCTCAAGCAATTTGAAAGAGTCGATGTATTACTCATCCTTTTTTTTTAATTTTTATAATAGCAGTTCTTTTATTTATGAAATAATATCTGAAACTTAGTTTATTACAGGGTAGCAATACTTTTACAATATGGGTTACAGGCGCATCTTAATTGCAAAATTAATTGTTAACATCTGAGAAGTTGTGTGTTATTTATAATGTTATATTACATTAACATTATAAACATCTACTGTGCTTGTTTCATAACACTATTACATTAGAGCTTACACTATACAATGTATGACACATAATGAAACTTTTTTTTCACATACACATATAACTAAATGAAAAATTCTTATACATTTCAGAATATTCTTACATACCTTACCTGACTCCAATTATATAACTGCATTAATTCTTCAGTATCAAAATCACTGAAACCAACAGTTAAAACTTTAGCATTTTCAACTAAGTTTTCTACAGCACTCCACAATGGCTTAATACGATCTAACGAGAACTTTTCTTCAGATGATAGGAGAGGTAAAGATAAAATCAGAGAATCTATTACTGTTATTCCTAATTCCTCCATAACTAAAACAAATGAAAAGGAAATTGACTTATTTTAAAAAGTTGTATGTAACTTATATAAATAAAATAAGTAATAAAAGTTTTTTTAAACTAAAAATATATATATTTAAAAATTCAATTGATTTAGAACTAATTGATGTGTATGTAATGCATTTCAAAAAAAAAAAAAAAAAAAAAAAACTGTCATGAAAAAAAAAAAAAAAAGAAAAGAAAAGAAAAGAAAGATATCCCACTCTTTAGATTCAGCATTAATTTGACCAAAAATTGTCATATAAAAATGTTACTGATATCAATTAATTAATAAAAATGTCTATTATAAAATGCTGCACATATATTAAAGTTTAAAGGATGTCTATACATTACAAATTGTACAACTTTAATTTTTGAAATGGTAATAACCACTTTTAACATCATATTTAAGTTTCTTGAATCAAAGCAGGCCAGAAAAAGATATAGTTATTAAAGTAAGAAATAGATATTAAAGTATACATATACAATATCACCTCTTTAATCCAGAATTACCATGATTATGCCTATTACGGATTATAGAAAATTTCAGATTATAGAATGTTTAAATTTTGGAATGCATGTAGATAAATAATAATACTAATATCTGTCATAAGTATGGTAATATAAAATTGCAAGCAAGTTGATAATTGAAAAAACATTGAGAAAAAATGAATTCAAAATATTCTAATATATATAGTAGAGGTCTGCACAGACCCGGGCCTGAGGCGTGGCCCCACCTACCCCTTGGCCTCTAGTGGCCCCATGACCTTTTTAACTTTGCTCTGTCAAAACTATTTTGAGTATTTAAGAAAACACAATTCCACAATCAGATTCTTCTTTTTTTCTTTTCTTTTTTACAGACCAAATTAATTTGCCGCAACAAAAAAACAAAAAAGTATAAAATGGAGCTACCCTTTCATTTTGAAAGAATAAGTCTCAAAGTCCAGTAATTAAAAGATTTACATACAAATAAACAATTTCCAACTGAGTTAAAAGTAAAAAAGACCTGAAAATACACACTTGTCGACACTTTACAAAAACACTATTTAAAATTGTGATAAAAAAAAAAAAAAAACCAAGAAAAGTAATATAAACACGCATTAATTGCAAGTCTTAGTCAGAGGCACACATGAAGCATACATTATATGTTTACAACAGTTCATTAGATGAACCATTCTCTCTTTCCCCTTCCAAATACTGTAGAAAAATTTGCAATAAATAAAAAATGAAGTTTCATTAGACATGTAAAAGATTTATGATTGAAAAGAGATCATGTTTCAGAAACATCAGTCAGAAGCATAAACATATGATGAAATAATCATGTTTTCCTTTCATTGCAAAAACTTTTTTTTTAAACTAATTTCACATGGAGTAAAAAAATATTTATTGATTCTATTTGCTATCCTAGTTTGAAGGAAATGTCTCATAACTTAATATAAATTCAGATAAGATTAATTTTTTGCACATTAAACTCTTTGAAATAAAATGTTCTGAATATCAGAATGTAAGTGCCAACAGTGCTATCGTATATACCTGTCATGAGCAGGGGTGATTCTGGATGAAAATTTTAATTCGGAAATCGGCAGGGGGGGGGGGGGGGTTCCGCTATCTTCAGACGAAATCAGCAATATTTTAACAAAATCATCGATTTATTGAGATCTTTTGCCGAAATTGGCAGTTTTTCCGCGATCTTTTGCCGAAATCGGCGGTTTTTCTGCAATCTTTTGACAAATTCGGCGTTTTCCCATGTTTTTTCAAGTGAAATCATCGTTTTTTTGATGATCTTTAGACAAAATTTACATTTTTACGCGATTTTTTCTCGAAAACGGCGTTTTATTCCTGCGATCTTTTGACGAAATTGGCGTTCTTTCTGTGATCTTTTGATAATATCTGTTTATTTTTCCAAATATTCTTTTGACAAAATATTTTTAAGCAATCTTTAATCGAAAACGGCAGTTTTTTCCCCCGCGATCTTTTAACAAAATCGGCGTTATATCCGCAATCTTTAGACTAAATCAGCGTTTTCCCGCAGTCTTCAGAAGAATCAACGTTTTATCTGCAATATTTGGTGAAATTGCCGTTTTTTCAGCGATCCGCACAGGAAATTCACTTTTTTTATCGATCATTTGACAAAGTTCGTTTACGTAAACATTCACGAAATCATCGTTTTTCCACGAAATATTAACGAAATGTATGCTATTTCGGCGATCCTTTCATGAAATTTGCATTTCTACATAACTGTTTTTTCCTTGCGCAAAACTGAACAAGTTGGCAACTATGCGGAACTGATAACCCAATTTCAAAATTTCGGATGAGGATGCCTTAAATTTTCTGAAATTTCAGAACTTTCGGACTAGAATCACCCCTAGTCATGAGGGATGTAATGCCAGCGATGCCTACAAATATATTGGTCATTCATCTTGAAGGAGTTAAGGCTGCACATCACTCACTTTTCAAATTCCCTCGGTAATGTTAAGTCTACAGCATTTCATGAGGAGATGTTTAAAATATCTCCTCAGGAAATAAATATTTTTAATTTCTTTTTTCTATACACTCTTCTTAAAGGATGTCTCTTTTTTTCCTTAGCTGTCAAAATATTTCTAAAGTCTATGCTTAACATGGGAATTTGGAAACAGAATGATGAGCAAGCTTAAGAAGATACCAGGCCAAATACAATGAATTAGTCACACATCATATTTAATAGAATACAGCAATATTTTGAATAGAATATTTATTAGTTAAAAAGAGTTACCTTGAGAGACTGCAGAAGTTAAGTCATCACAATTAAAATTTACCAAGAATATTTTGACTAAAAGAAAGAGAGAAAAAGTAAGTAATTCAATGAATACTAACTGCATGTCAGAGTTACAATGAAATATAAGAAAAGCAGAGGTGCAGAAAATTCTATTCCCAATATTTCCCCCAAAATTTTATATTTTATAGGTAAATGCTGTATTTACTGTAGGTATAGAAAATTTATTTTTCCAATATTTCTCAACATATGTGCGAGTATACATGGCAAGGATGACTTAGATTGATTAAAAAAAAAAAAAAAAAAAAAAAAAAAAAAAAAAAAAAAAGTTCTAAAATTCACAGCAAATTTTCTGAAAAGTTAAAGCAGAGAGGGGGGAAGACTGAGGGGGGGGGGGGATCCATTTCTAACATTAACTGTTTTTTCTTTGGTGAAATTCAGGATATTTTTGTTGAATTACACACTTTTTAGCAATTTTCGATGAAATGTACAGTTATTTTGTGATCTTTTGAAACATTTTGTTATTATTTCGTCTTTCATTTCATGAAATTTGCTGTTATTTTGGCTTTTTTTCGTATTTGACTTCTTTTTTTATTAAAATTTGTGGTTATTTTGCTATTTTTAAATGAAATTTGCAGATGTTTTGACTTCTTTTCATAAAATTTGCAGTAGTTTTATGATCATTTGATGAAATTTGAAGTTCTTTTGTGATCTTATGACGTCATTTGAAGTTTTTTGTAATTATTTAACGATATTTGTGATTTTTTAACAATTTTTGCAGTTTTTTTGTGATATTTGCAGGTTCTTTTGACTCCATTAAGACATTAAGAGAGAGGGGGGGGGGGGAGATCCATTTCTAACATTAACTATTTTTTTCTTTGGTGAAATTCAGGATATTTTTGATGAAATATGCACTTTTTAGCAATTTTCAATCAAAGTACAATTATTTTGTGATCTTTTGAAACATTTTGCTATTATTTTGTCTTTTATTTCATGAAATTTGCTGTTATTTTGACTTCTTTTCATATTTGAGTTTTTTAAATTAAAATTCGTGGTTATTTTGCTATTTTTTAATGAAATTTGCAGATGTTTTGACTTCTTTTCATGAAATTTGCAGTAGTTTTGTGATCATTTGATGAACTTTGAAGTTCTTTTGTGATCTTATGATGTCATTTGAAGTTTTTTGTAATTTTTTAACGATATTTGTGATTTTTGTAACAATTTTTGCAGCTTTGTGATATTTGCAGGTTTTTTCGACTCCATTAACAAAATGTGCGGTTGTTATGTGATCTTTTATCAAAATTTGTTGTCTTGCAGTCTTATAACAAAATTTGCGATTGTTTCCTGATCTTTGGAAGAAATTTGCATTTTTTATGCGATCTTTTAACTAAATGTACATTGATTATGTGATAGTTTGATTAAATTTAACTTCATTTTGTGATTTTTTGATGAAACTTGGTGGGGTTTTTTTACGATCTTTTGACAAAATTTTTGTTGTTTTGTGCTCCGTTGACAAAATTTGTGGTTATTTTACAATATTGTGATGAAATTTCCATTTTTTAAAAATGTTCATAATTCTTGAACAAAATTTACGATATTTGTATGTCTGAATTTTCAGATTGATGACTGATTTTTTAAAAAGTTTTTGGAATATTCAGAACAGAATCAACTTTGATATACAGTACATATTATTCTGAGATCGAATTTGGTAAGGTTGCCATACGGATCTTTTTGTTTGTAGTGAAATTTTTCTATTTCAGTGAAATATGGAATTTGTTGTTAAAATGGAAACTAACTGCATATGTTTCTGAAAAAATTCTCCCAATCCTAGATAACCAGATCAGACATATTATGCACCCCAGAAGAAAAGTAGGAACAAACCAGTAATTTTAAGATTAATTCGATCTTCTTCTTCCACTTTAATACGAGCTTTATTAATGCACTTCAAAGTATCTACATCCTGTAATTGTAAAAAAAAAAAAAAAAAAAAAAAAAAAAAAAAATTAACAAAGCACATTTTAAATAATACATAAAATCTAATCTAATATACAATTATTAAACTTACTTTAATTTGATCAACTTGAATAGTAGAAAGATATGCACTAAATGTACTTAATATACTTTCAAACACCTATAAAATATAAATGGATAAATAATAAATACATTTTTTAATATTTTTAAAACATGAAATCAGATTCCAGCAGAAGTTTGGGAAATGACTCAATCAACTAATAAGTATTAATTAGGATCTTTATATATTACAAGTTAGAACCCGTCGAATTTCGATGAAAGACAATGTTTGAAAAGGAACCATTTCATTGATTTATAATAAAGCTACAAAATTAGTTACAATAATAAATGCATTTTATAAAGTATATAAATGCACCTTAATAAGTCTAACTCATGCATAAATGATATTTAACCTATAGTTAATAACTTAATTATTTTTTATTTTATTTTTGAACTTTATTCAAAGTTAATAAAGTTGATATTTAACCTAAAGTTAATAAAATGTTATTTCTATAAAACTCAATTGTAGAAATTGTTAAATTAAACTTAAATCGTACATGTAAGCAGTAAAAAATAATAAAGGTCTGTTATTATGATAAAGTTATTAATTAAAGCTCTTATGCTAGTATTCTAAAATGTAAAAAAGCAAAATTTATTGCACTTTGCCTCAATCATAGAATTTTTCCCCCGAGAAATCTAAACCCGACACCGTTTTCACTGTATCAATATTTAAATATGCATCTTTCATATCTGTATTAACATTTTTTTTTAATGGTATTTTAATTTGATCATTTTGAAACAATTTTAATTCAAAACTTGAAGTCTTGATGCTATTAACTGAAGCAGGTACTAAATGCAATTTATATTCTTTTAAATATAAATGAAATTTTGTAAATGAAATCAAAATTCACTGGGTTTTATAACAGACACAGCACAAACTTTAATTATTACTTTTTCACTTTTAAAGAGAAAATGGTAACATAAACATACAGCAATCTACTTTTTCCCCTTTCCTTATAATCAACATGAAGTACATTTGTTGCCACAATTAGAAAAACGGTGTTAAAAACTATAAAAAAAAAATTAATATTTTAAAAACAAATTAAGATACAATTTTCAAATAAATTGCATTTAAAAGTACATTTTTTTCTCTATATGACGGTGCAATAATTGAAAATGTAGGTTTTTTGTTTAGTAAATAATATGTTTGTTGCTTTTTTCCAAATTTAAGTTTCTAAACAAAATAGAAAAACTTTTGGGCATGATAGAAGGTATCAAGACAGGCAATTTTTGTTCAGGAAACTACTAAAATCATAATCCACTTATTGAATCATAAAGACATTGCATATCATCTCACTCGAGGTCAAACTTGGATTTTCGTTTGTTATTTTAACAATAATAAAGATATCATAATTATACCTTCAGTTGACTTGTTTTGATTTCTGTAAAATATGATATGATGGGAAATGCTAGAATACACCACCATTCATAACTAAAGAACTAGGGACGCACCGAATAGTGATTTTAACCGAATACTGAATGCCGAATAGATTCGGCCAATAGGTGAACCGAATACCGAATATTCGGCTAGTCGAGTAGTAATTGTTGGGTCGAATACCAAATATTCAGCTTTCCAAATACTTTTTATATTTTAAAGTTTAAAGGTATTAAAATGTTACTTTTTAAAACAATTTTACATAATATTTACTAGAAGAAACCTACATTTTGTTAAACAAGAGTAAGAGTTTTTTATAATAACATTTAGTATTGAAAAATATCTGCATTGAGTTATTTAAGAAGCACAATTATGACTATGAGACTTTTTAATTAATAAAATTTTTAATTTTATGGTTTCTTCTACGAATTAAAACAAACTTTTTAAAAGGAAAAAGAAATAATGAAAAAACGGTTGAAGAAAAACTTTACAGTCTCTTAATTGTCCTTTTTAAATAACTCAAGACAGATTTTTTTAAATATAAGGTACAAAAAACTTTCAACTTAATTCTGAATAAAGGAATATCTAGCTCATAGTTCTTTTCTCATGAATGATGGCATTTTCCACCCTTTCCATCATATCATATTTTACAGAAATAAAAGCACATGAGTTGAAAATATAGTTATGGTATCTTATTTGCTGTTAATGTAACAAATGAAAATACAAGTTTGATGTAGATAGAGTGAGATGAAAAACAATGTATTTATGACTCAAGAGTTACTTATGATTATGGTTTCATGAACAAAAATTGCCTTGATAGCTATTACTATTCTCAAAAGTTTTTATTTCTTGTTTAAGGACTTTTATTTGGGAAAAACAAAGGAGCATCCTAATAAATCACCATTTTAATCCTTCTCATGGTTAATTTTTTTAAGTTATACTTTACAAATGATAAATAAATAATGTAAAAACATACTATTTTATTTAGATATGATTTTATTTCTAATTATTTTAAATATATTTATAAATTGACAGTTAAAAGTAGAAATTGCAAAAAGTTTTAAAAAATGTACTGCGAAAAGTTTTATTAAGGTATTGGATTTGGCCGAATACTTTGATATTCGGCCGAATATTCGGCTTAACCAAATAGTTTAATATTTGGCCTAACCAAATACTTGGTAACATGGCTGAATAGGCCGAATACCGAATAGATACCGAATATTCGGTGCACCCCTATAAAGAACTAAGAGTTAGATATTCTTTTAATTAGATAACAGTTGATTGTATTTATATACTGTGTCATTGACCAAAATTCAGTCAATGATAACATTATATATGTATAGCCTCTTTAGAGTTGACTTAAAGTCATTTTAGCAGAATGCAACACCCAGCAGCCCTTTTTATTTCTTGTACGCATCCAACGTTTTTTCTAAACCCTTCTGGCGCACTCGACGACCCTTTTTAACTCTTCCTATGCGCTCTGTGGCAATTGAATTGATTCTAGGAAAATATTGTAAATTCTAGGATGTTCTAGACAAATGGTTCAAAATATTTTTGGTGAACAAAATACAAGTATGCTTTTTTTTTTTTTTTTTTTTTTTTTTAGAATAGTGTTCCTTTTTTGAAAAAAATATACCCTTTTTTAAATGTTGCTCTCTTTTTGAAAAAAAAAAATTACCCCTTTTTAAAACTAGTATTCCTTTTTGGATAAATTCCGTCCCGGGGCCTTTTTTTTTTCTAGATTCAACAGAGCCTTACCAACACTGACCTTGCAAAGACTTTATAATCAGACTGAATATTTCCACCAATAACAATTAAAATATTTTTCAAACTGATTTTGAAAACTATTGTGAAAAAGACAGCGTCGAAATACGATTTTGAAAAAATGCAGACGAAAATTGCGATTTCCGTCAATAGATCTCTCAGAGTTAAAAGAGAAATTTTTTTTAACTGATTTTGAAAGCTATTTTTAAAAAGACTGCTTCAAAATACGATTTTCGAAAAAATGCGATTTCCATCAAAAGACCTCTCAAAAGATAAAAGAGCAAATTTCTTTTTTTTTTTCAATCTATAAATAAATAATTTTTCACTTTGTGCCCCTTTCATCTTTAGTGTCCATTACTAGCACATTTACTCTAAATTAGCAAAAAACAATACCTCTTCTGTAGGTGTCTGTGAAGCTTTCTTCTTAAATTCCTTGTAACTTATCAAGTTTCCTGTATTTATTATCAATCGATTAATTGTATTTGGTAACATGTTAATATAAGAACAACTACTTTTATGAGAAGCACTTTTCTTTATGACAAGACAATGGTATGACTTAACGAATTGTTATCATTTCATAATTACTTCGTTTTATATAAATAAATAAGCATGCTGTTTTAGACCAACAAACCGGTAAAACTGCTTTTGAGATATTTAGCCACAAGCATATATAACGCCATCTTCTGTTTAGAATAGTTTTAAAAAGTTTTTGGAGCTGGCAGTCACTCAGACACTCAGACTTCTCACGTAAATGGACACCAATTTGATAGCCTTTTTTAGCACTTTCCAACAAAGTTGAAAAGTGCTTATGCATTCGGTTTGTCTGTCCGTCTGGCCGGATGGCCGTCTGTCCGTCTGGCCGGATGGCCGTCTGTCCGTCTGGCCGGATGGCCGTCTGTCCGTCTGGCCCGATGGCCGTCTGTCCGCGCTCTAACTCCCGTAAATATACTCGGATTGCTATGAAATTTTTATACGTTATTGAGGTTTACCCTAGCACGAACCCTATTGAAAATGAAGTTTCTACCATGATTAGTTTATCTACAGGGAGAATCAAAAGTTCCCCATTACATTACGGCCTATGTGGAAAAATGGTTAATATACTCGGATTGCCATGAAATTTTAGGACGTTATTGAGGTTTACCCTCGCACGAACTCTACTGAAAATGAAGTATCTACCATGATTAGTTTATCTACAGAGAGAATCAAAAGTTTCCCATTACATTGCGGCCTATGGGGAAAAATCGTTAATATACTCGGATTGCCATGGAATTTTAGGACGTTATTGATGTTTACCCTAGGACAAGTCCTATCGGAAATGAAGTTTTTACCATGATTAGTTTATCTACAGGGCGAATCAAAAGTTTCCTATTACATTACGGCCTATGGGGAAAAATCGTTTCAAAGGAATTTTAAAGATGTCATACCCTGTCAAACATATTAAAATATGCATTCTGTAAAATATAAAGTGAAAATGTAGCTATTATTCATTTACAGGGCCACACAAAAGAATTCCATTAGATTATGGTAAAAGGGGGAATTGTATGTGACATATTTTAAATATATTAAGCTTTTTCATGTAAAATAAAATTGATATATGTCACTGAAGCTTAATATATATTATAAGCTACAGTCTAGCATAATATGAAGTACATAGCATTTACAGGGCCACACAAAAGATTTCAAATAGTATATTCTTTCCGAAGTACCGTATATGTGTCCGATGATGGCTGATGGACGGATGAAATGTATTTTAATTATGATATTCGCGTTTATATTTCACTAAATATATGCACATTATATGGTGTACATAAATGTTATAGTTGATATACAGGGCTACCCAAAAGAGCTCACCAACATTACTGAATATGAGCGTAAATTATTTAAACGTGGTTCTTAAATAAGCTATGCATTTTTACTCTGAGCTGCATTCAATTTACTGAGAAATGTTTGCAGAATATAGATAAAGGGATATACAGGGCCACGCAAAGACTTCAGTACATGGACACCTATGAATGATGATTTATGAGAATTTGATTTCAGTTGTTTTAAAAGTGTTTTAGTTTACAATAAATTTTACCCTAATGCTGACGTGTAATAAAGGTACAATGTAAACTACAGGGCTGAACAAAAGTATTCAAGTATGTTTCCATCTAATAGTATGAATTGCTGAAAAAGAAATTTCAAGCTACTGGGTATTTTCTTGCTAAGCTGAATTTTCCCATTATATGAACTGACATATGAAAAACAGGGCTGTTCTAATGTACTGGAATACATATTAGGGTATATTTGGCTATACACTATTATTTCCCTAAATAACAAAGTTTTGTTAAAGATTTCATTGAGTGTTGGAAAGTGCTTCATAATCTATGCTTAACGCATGATTTTTCTTACTTGTTGAAGTATGCATCTCTGCCGCCCGTTACATGATAAAAGGCAGCGATGCGATGCGTGCAAACCTATTTTCCTTTCAGCTCCCCGCAATCTCTTCCCTGATTTTCAGTTGATCGAAAGCTTAGATCAGGAATGACTAGATAACGGCTCCCTTTGTTTTTTTTCGGGGTTTCTTGAAGCATGGACCTCCGAGATTTCATTGCCAAAAGGGTGTCTTCTTTTGGCGATGATCCCTTCTTGGCAATTTTCTGCTTTCATTTGTAAAACAAAATAAGCGTAACGCAGTCAAAAAAGGTCTTGGTGGCCTGGTGGGATCACTGAGCTCTATATATAATATTATCTAGCTCAGTGGGTGGGATCGGCGGGAGAAACCGGTTTGGCGCGCATTCTCCCCATATTACGTGATGGATCAATGCGTCAAGTAAAGGTTGTTATCTCTGAGTCCAGTTATATGAGAAATTTATGATCGAAAGTGAAATCCGAAGTTGCAAATAACGGGATTACCCTATAGGGAAGTTGTAATCAGCTGATAAACCATTGTATTCAAGTGGAGGTAAGGGTGGTTCAACCAATGAAGACTGCGTATTTTAATCTTTTACCTCCAACGTCAATTGCAACTGCCCTATAAAGAGATATCCTTTTGGGGATAAAAGAGCGAAAACATGTTCGATTCAAATTACGGCTGAAAGAACAGTGAGGTTCGTCTTTACTGTTATCTTTTTTATTCATCTGTGAGCAATCAGAGTCTAAGAGCCGAATGCACAAAAATCTAAGGTATCGAGCACAAGAAAAAAAAACCTTTATTTTATGGAATAGTAGAAATAGGGGAGTCTACTGATTAATTACTACTTACTAAGTTATTATTAATAAAAACTGTTTTTGCTATTTTTTTTCTTTTTTTAAAATAAAATTAGTATTTTTTAAAAAACTTTTTGAGGTGTATAGCCATTTTAATTCTTTCATCAATTATAATGAATGTCAAAAAATAATCTCGCCAAAAAGGTAATCTTATCGTCCAAAATAACAGAATTTTCCGTCATAACTCCATAACTCTACATATAACGATGTGTTACATACAAAATCCTTCCCTGAAATAATATCTATCTAACAGTATAAGTTCTTGAAAATCCCTTTCCTGAAAGCCAAAAATGCAACCCTTTGATTGAAAGATAAAGTTTTTAGCTTTGCTTTGTTAAGCGGCTTTATACCTCTAATGTTCCTTTTTTTTTTTTTTTTTTTACAACATGTTTTAGGAGTGTATTACATTGGTGAACAACTAATGAATGCTTAAGTCCTAAGTTCTCGTGAGACAAAATATGAATTAACAAATATATCCGGGACATAGGTAAGTGTTTTTCGGAAGTTTTATCTCCCCACCCACACACTAACCGCTTTTCAGTCTTTAATCTGTCTATTTTCTCTTTTAAATTTGCCCGATTTCAATTTCTGTCATTTTTTTCCTTTCTATTTAGAGTCTAAGGCATACGGTTCGTAAGTAAAGACTTTTGACGGGGCTCTTGGTCGCTTAGCAGCGACAGCGCTTCGCGCAAGAGAATCGGACTATTCGGTATGTAGATAGGGGTCGTGGGCGAAGATGGGCGCTTACCGCGGCGGTAGACAAATATATTCGGACGTAGTAGGTAGCTTTTTTCGTAAGTTTCATCGCCCCACCCACCCATTTACCGTTTTTCAGTGTCTTTAATTTGTGTACTTTCTCTTTTAAATTTGTCCAGTTTCAAATTTTCTCTTTTTTTTCTGTTTAGAGTCAAGGGCATACGGGTCGTAAATAAGGACATTTGACGGGACTCTTGGTAGCTTAGCAGCAACAGCGCTTCGCGCAAGAGAGTCGGACTATTCGGGACGTAGATAGGGGTCGCCGACGAAAATTGGCCGCTTACCGCGGCGGTTGACCAACGGCAGTAACAATAACTAATGCATAGATTTCCATCAATCTTCAGTCTAAGTTAATCCTTGAGATCAAATGATATTGTTTGCATTTTGGTGCAAATCGCTGAATTGGTGGCGCTGCTACACTGTTAAAAATCTGCTGCATTTTGTTGCAACACACTCCACCGCTTGTACATAATATCTCTATTCCAACCAATGAGGAAGCTCCATTTCATGGCCAAGTAACCGTTTCTTATACAAGCAGGGGAGTGCGTTGCAACAAAATGCAGCAGATTTTTAACAGTGGATGATGTATTTTTCATGATTTCAGCAATAGCTCTTTATCAAGAATTAAAGCACAGATTTTCATGAAACTTCAGATTCAGTATATTCGTTATATGAACTAGATCTGTTTATGCTTTGATGTCAATCGCCCGACAGGTAGCGCTGCAGTACTAAATTTTCCCAATTTCTGCAATAACTCTTCTCAAGAACTAATGCACGAATTTTTCCATCAAAATTCAGATTCAGGTATTACTTGATAAATAATATTGCTGTTTATGCTTTGGTATAAATTCCCTAACAAATTGCACTTTTGTGATGCTTTTTTCCTGATATCAGCAATAGTTCTATTTCAAGAACTATTGCACGGAATTTCATGTCTTTAGATGAGCATAGATTGTCACTTAATTTTGGCACTGTGGTAACGACTTTTGAATTAATAACATGCATGAGATAGAAGAAATTTTTGGAATTACCACAGCAAACTAGTTTTAATGTTGTATAAATATATTACCGAATTGAAAAAGAATAAAAAGTTTGTAAATAATTAGTACATTGCTTTCTCCTATCGTTACAAAATGAAAGTGTTGGATTTGTGAAAAATTTCGACTTCCGATTTTCGACGGATTTACATGTGTTAGGAGTCAGCGACCAAAAAGCGTCTTTTTACAAAATTTCCAGCACAAATTTTGTAAACGCTCAACTGCAAAAATTAATGCACAGAATTCAATAAAAAATATATATTCAGTTAGTCCTTGATATAAATTGATGCTGATTAGTTTTTAGTGACTTTGTCGCTCAATAGGTGGTGCTACTATTCAACCTATTTCACGATTTTCACAATAGCTCTCTTTCAAGAACTAATACACGAATTTTCATAAAACTTCAGATTCAGTTAGTCCTTTCCATAAGTTGATATTTTATACATTTTGGTGTAAATCACCCAACAGATGGCGCTGCTATGCTGAATTATCTGCGATTTTTGCAATAACTACCTCAAAAATTAGTGCACGAATTTTCATTAAACTTCAGGTTCAGTTAGATCTTAATATAACTTAATGTTGTTTACATTTTGGTGTAAATTGCCCAACAGGTGGCTTCTCTATGCAGCTCTTTTCATGATTTCCGCAGTAACCCTATATCAAGAACTTATTTTACTGCTTATTACCGTAAATTTTACAATTATAAACTGACGCCCCAGCTGAAAGTATTATACTGTAAAATCGACAATTATTTTTTGCAGTGCATAGATTTCGATTTAATTTTGGTAAATGTATGAGATAAAAGAAAGTTTTGGGATGCCACATCAGATTAGTTTTTAGAATAGAAAGATTCGCAATATATACAGTATAGGGTTATGTACGTACAGAATAGCACATCGAGTGGCCTCCACGGCTTTGGGTGTCCCAAAATTCTTGAAGATTTTAATTTTATGCCATTTATGTCTAAAAGTGTTTCTGCCTAAATTGCAAGATATGGATGTGAAAGGCACATATTTTCAACCAGACCAGGCCCTGACTATCGCACGGGCATCTGAGACCCGTGCCCTGGGCACGAAATTTCTGGGGGGTACATAAATTTTCATTATAAAATCATAATTCTGCAAAAATATGTGATACTAGCTAACCTGTCCGGCATGTCTCGGGCTCGTCAGAAAACAACAAGAATTGAGAAAATAACTTTGAAAAATCACGATAAAAAAACTCGAAATTTTTTTTTAATGCGGCACGAATTTCGTCTAAACTTCATCGAAAAGAGTAGAGCTAGAAAATTGAAACTGGATTATCTTTAACAATGTGGAAAAATCTTACAAAATCGCAAAAACATTAAAAATCACATACAAATATAAACGAAATTGGAAAATTTTGTTTCGAAATTCGAATAAACTTTGTGGAAAAGAGGGCAGAATTACATTCGGTTAAAAATTGAACGCCTAAAAAATAGAAGCGGATTGCAAAGGAACATAAACAACGCTTTAAAAATGGAAAATTTTTTAAAAATCACGAAATCAAAATTTACTCTATTTGGATAAAAATTTTGAATCTAATTAGTTAAATGACAAGCAGTAAAATTCGAAAAAAAATCGCAATAAAAATCTTTAATATAGCAAAAATCTCACAGGAGAAAATTTATCATATCAGCAAAGAAATTTAAAACCGAATTCCTTTTCCGTATCTGAAAAAAATCATGTGAAATCAAGCAAACAATAAAAAGCTAAAAAAAAAAAAAAATGCATTAAAAATCGCTGTAGATTAAAATAGGAGAGCAAAACAGTTAAAACCAGAGCAAAACCTTAAAGGCTAAAAATTTGAAACCAAATTCCTATTAGGGTAGAAGTCTGAAATCGAATTCCTTTGAAAAATATAAAAATAAAAGTCCAAAAATTGCATTGAAAATCGTAATAAAAATCGCAGTATATTAAAAAATTGCTAGAATAAAAAATTACTATCAAAAGATAAAATATTTTAATCAAAAAATTAACTATACTAAACAGAATATTTGAAATCGAAATCAGTTTCTTAATGTCTAAAAATCGCATTAAAAATTAGAAAATTGCATTAAAAATCGCTAAATATTTGGAAGTGAAAGGTTAAAAAATTAATATTAAGGCAGGGGAAGGAATTGCAATCGAAAATTATTCATGAATAACAAAACGTAGACATGAAACGTCAAAAACTCTATAAAAAGATAAAACATTGCAATCAAAAAATTGCAAAGAAACTTAAAAAATGGCTAAAAATCGCATTGAATATTATATTAAAAATCACTGAAAGTTTGAAAATCGTAGCTATAAAAATTTAATATTCAGTCGGAAAACACTTAATCGGAAATTGTTCATAAATAACAAAAAATCGACACGGAACAACTAAAATCCCCAAAACTCGCTAAAAATCACGTTGAATATTGCATTAAAAATTGATAAAATTAAAAAAACGTGGAGAACAAATTGAACTATTTATGCTAAACGTCAGAAACCGAAATTCTTTTACGGATGTCAAAAACTGTTGCAGAACTTGAAAAAAATCACTAAAAAAACAGATTAAAAATCAGTAAAATACAAAAATCCGGACTAAACTTACCATAGTAGGATAAAATATTATATCAAATTCCTGCGGACAAAATTTACCATAATGGGACAAAACAGTGTGATCTGAACTCTTTCATTAATTAAAAAATATATGTATACAAAACTTTTAAAAAAAATGCATGAAAATACGCTAAAAATCTAAATCTTTGACGGAAAAATTTAGTGTATTAAGCTATAAATTATAAACTAAATTTCTTTTTCGAATGTGAAAAAATCGCCGAGGACTCGAAAACGTTTAAAAAATGCATTAAAAATTGTTTTAAAATTAAAAATAGCAGGGGATAAAATTTACATTAATAGTGTAAAATATAGTGTAATTTGAATTCTTTCTTAAATAACAAAATATCAACGCAAAGAATCTCTAAAATTCGCTAAACATCGCTAAAACTAAAAATTCGAAAAGAACAAAATATTCTACGTTAAGTTAAAATGTTAAAACTCAATTACTTATAAAAAATGACGAAAAATGACCTTGTATTCATATAATCGCTAAAAATCGTATTGAAAACCTCTAAATATTTAAAACTTGCCGGTGTCAAAATTTACTATATTTGGGTGGAACACTGTAATCGGAAATCATTTACAAATGTTAAAAAAACTGCGCAAAACGAAGAAAATCTCGAAAATCGCATTAAAAATAGATATAAATGGAATAATTAACTATATTAGGTTAGGGTATATAAAAGTAAAACATCTCAATTGGAAAACTTTCATAAATGACAAAAATTAACGCAAAATGTATAAAAAAAAATGAAAAATTTGCTAAAATTTGCATTGAAAATCGAATTAAAAATCGCTAAATTTCAAAGTTCGTAAAAACTTTTAAAAGAGTGAGGGTAAAATTTTGAAATTAAACTCCTTTTCCGAATTTCAAAAAATAGCCGTGAGAAAAAAAAAAACCATTGAAAATTTCATTAAAAATCGCTAAATGTAAATCCATCCCTGGAATAAAAATTTATTCTAGTCGGGTAAAACATAATAATACATTTTTCATGAATTCTAAAAAATTTTCGATGTAGAATACAAAATATATCCGAAAATCGTATTGAAAATAGAGAAAATTTAAAAAAAGATAGATTGCAAAAATTCATAAATCTTAGCGGACAAGTTTAAATACATAAGACTAAAAGTTTAAGTCAAAATTCCTTTTATTAATGTCAAGTAATAGCAACAAAATGCGAAGAAACATTAAAAGTTGCATTAAAAAATTCACTAAAAGTGCAAAAGTCGTTGCGCGAAATCCAAATAAATTATACTGAAAAGAAAACAATATTCACTGTATTTGGCTACAAGACTAAAATCTCATTCTTTTCACAAATGTGGAAAAATCGCCTCGAAATATTATAAAAAATCCACTAAAAATCGCATAAAAATTAATTTAAGAAATCGAAAATCTTCCTTCGAGGTGCAAAACTTCATATATAGAAGTACCTTCCCCCGAAATTTTCTAACTCTTTGTGCAGCGGTCTTTTTAGAACATCGTCGGCACTTTACAATTTTTATTATGTACTATAAACTATCTTAAATTTTCAAACAGACCATCTCGTTACATTTCCTAATTTTGTACGTGCCCCTCTCCTTTCCCTCCTCTTGAAATGTGTCACACAATTTTTTTATAGTTTTTTTTTTTTTTTAAATCATGTATTATAAATTATCTTAAAGTTAAAAACAAATCACACTGTTAGATTTCCAAATTTTAACAAAATCGCGTTCTGTTAGTTCCATATTCCACCACCAGGGAGCGTACTCTATTCTTATCAAAACTATATCTAAAAAAAAATTCCGTTAAACAACCTATCAGGAGATATATTACTTGAGGGGGTCGCGGTCATAAGCAAGAATTTAAGAAATTTGATAAAATTGCTATTAAAAAATAGTGGTACCTAAACTTTTGACATTTTAGGTACATTTCGCGAAAAATACTACCTGTTACATTCTCAAAGGTTTAAGTTTTTAATAGAACAATTATGAAAAGAGAAATAGATGCTAAACGAAAAAAATCTCGAAAAATCGTTAAAAATCATTGAAATCTAAAAATCGTAACAGACAAAATTTAGTGCTTTAGACAAAATTTGAAACAATTTTTTTTCCAATGTCAAAAAATAGTCACAAAATGCGAAAAAAAAAAAAAAAAAAAAAAAAAAAAAAAAAAAAAAAAAAAAAAAAAACACACACACACAAACAATCGCATTTGTTAAAAATTCAAAAATCTCTGTACTAATTCCGAATAGACTTTATTGAAAATAGAACAAAATTTACTATATTGGGTTAAAAGAATGAAACCGTATTTTATTCACCAATGTGAAAAAATCGCCTCGAAATACAAAAAGAATGCTAAAAATCGCGTAAAAATTAAATAAAAAAATCTAATAAAAAAATCGAAAATCGGGATTCGAGGTGCAAAACTTCATGTATAAAGGTACCTTCCCTCCAAATTTTGTAACTCTACGTACAGCAGTCTCTTCAGAACAGCGCTGACACACACAAACTTGTCTCTTTATTATTATAGATTTGTGATATTAATAAGATTGACAATAAATATTTCAATATACGATTAAAAGCACATTTCAATAAACAATAGGTAATATATAAATATAATATATTCTTGGAACCATTTTTCAGTCTTCCGGAAAATTTAATTTTTTGAGTTGACACTTTATTAAAAAAAAAAAAAAAAAAAAAAAAAAATAGCATTAGTAAATTAATTAATCTTAGAAAACACAAGAAATTCAAAGTGTCCTGGGGACAAAAACTTGCAAGTCAGGCCCTGAACCAGACTATGGTACATCCTGTTCAGCGCTACGAAAAATTCAATTACTGCATGAGTCATTTCCTAGTCGTGTATTTTCCCGTTTTGGTGATCAAAATATGCCGCCCAGATCATATGATTTAAAGCCGTTGGACCTTTTTCTTTGTGTTTATGTGTAAAATTTGCGCCAACAAGCCCACAACCATCAAAGCCGCGAAAAAAGAAATTGAGGAATATTGATCAATGAATTTCGCTATATTTATGCAAAATAGTCATAAAAATTGCCTATGTGTCAGCAAAGCCGCAGAAACCATTCACTCTGTATGCTATTCCATACATAATCCTACATCGTATACAAAAATATAAAATAATAATTTATTAATTTAACTATAATAAAAAGGTAACAATTTTTATTACAATTTTTCATAATTTTTTTTACAATCTTTAATTATATTAGAGGGCTTTGCCCGCTACGAGCTACGCGTCAACCCCGGTTGGCACATTACAAACTCTAAAATCACGCTAATTTGATAGGCTTTTAAGAGATTGCGAAAATCGAACTGTATATATACATTTTAAGTGATCATCTTCCTGTAAACGGGTTTTCATTTGTTTCTCTTTATTTTTTATTTTTATTTATTTATTTTTTTTTTTTTTTTTTTGGGGGGGGGGATTTTAAGGTCCAATCAGCTGCTGTTAAACATCTACTGATTATTGACATGTTTCATTAAACAAGATCAGTTAAACAGTGAAATACACGCAATACGAAATCTACAAAAAAAAAAAAGAGGCAAGGACAAAGTCGTTTTGGGGACACATATTTCTTTGTCAACTTTGGGACACATATTTCTTTAATGTATGCAAGGATTTCACGCATTGTTCGTACAGTCTGTAGAGGTGGATAAATTTCTATTTTACTACATGGAAAGTGCATCTATTCCCATTATGTTTGCATTAAAAATAAAGGTAAAACTGGTAAGTATACATAAGAAAACTGTAAATGTTATTAAATAACAATGAAATAAACGTCATTTCTTTCTTATTCAAATTGTAAATTAGCAGTCGGAATTATATAGAGTAAATTGACACGATAAATGCCGAAATACAAAATTTTGTTTATTTGCAATTTCCATCACTTTTTTTTTTTTTTTTTTTTTTTTTTATTTAATGTTTCACTGAACAAGTTTAGATATATGAGAAGATATTTTACAATTCTGGATGTGTGAAAACAATCAGTGTCTTATTTTTCTTACAATTTTACCATCGTCTCCCACTACAACAAGACCATGCAATCTCTGAAGCTCAGTTGTTTGCTTTTCTATGAGATCAATCCGCTTCTGAATCAATTCATTTTCTTTTTCTTCCGTGCGTTTCAGGTTTCTATACAAACTATTGAAACGTCTCTGAGTTTCAGATGGATCTTTGGAGAAATCCTTAGCACGAAATTTCAAACATTTTTCCAGATTTTCAATTTTATCCTGTTTTTGCTTGAGGTCCCTGCGCAAGGCTTCGAGAAATGCTGTCCAGTCTGAATTTTCCTAAGAAATGGAAGCTCGTTTAAATTTAATTAAGAATACATTCATTCTACAATTCAATTATATAAAATTGTAAGACTCTTGTGCATTATTAAAGCATTACATAAAAACTACTGGATAAATTTTAATGAGATCTTCATTAGAATAAAACTTGTTTGTAAGTTAATCACCTAAGCTATTTTTCCTAATGATTTGGTACAGAAAATTGAAAGATACAAACGGAAAAATATTTTTCTTTCATATATATTTTCACGTAAAAATTTCTTCAAATTCGGATTTAAATGTCGGGTAGAGGACAATTTCGACGAAAATGGCGTCATCTCGATTCACTTATAATAAATGTTTCAATTTTATGAAAGTTGGTTGATTTTTGACGTCCGATTATCTACGCTAGGGATATAGGACCAGGGGGGGGGGGAGTGCACTTCGTGGGGTCTTTCTAAGGGAACCTAACCCGTATTTACGCAAGCTTCGTAGAAAACCACGAAAACTCCGAACGGTTAGGCCGAAAGCCGCGACTGGGTTCGAACCCAGCACCTGCCGTCTACCAGTTGAGAGGTCCAAACCTCTCGGCCACTGGTGGGGCCTCAATTTTATGAAAGATATGCACATTTATGAAACGTAATATTTTTATCGATAAGAAAACCTCTTATTTTTTTTTATTTAAATTTTTTTAGAGATATGTTTCCTTTATCTTAATCGGAGAGTTAAAAAAAAAAAATCGTTGGTATAGTCCAAGAGCCAGCAGTACAGTATAGTCCAGCAGTACAAAATTTATGTCATCAAGCACAAGAAAATATCCTTTATTTTATGAAAGGGTAGACATAAGGTAATCTAATGACAAATGTCTGCGGAAGTGAAGTGGTGCATAAGTCAAAAATTAATACCACTAGTGGTGAACTCGTAGGTTCATCGAGGTAGGTTCTCGTAGGTGCTTGTCCTACAAACAAAGGTATGAAAACAGTTAAAATTGGGAGCAGGAAAACACAATGTTAAATTGAAACAATGAAAACACAATGTTAGATTCCCCTATTACCACTCTTCCAGAAAATAAAGGTTTTTTTTCTTGTGCTTGATGACATAGGTTTTTGTGCTGTCGACTCTTGGACTGTTACGCAATTATTTTAAAATCCTTAATCTTACAATACTAATACAGTGAAATGTGAGTGAAAATTACGTCATTTTGTCACAATTAGAGTAATGTATTTTAGACTGATAAACTGAGAAGTTTCAGGTTTTTTATTAACAACGACATTTCGATTTTCTATTCAAATAAAAATCCTCCTAAATGTAAAGAATTTCGCAAAAAAAAAAAAAAAAAAAAAAAAAAAAAAATGCGGGTATTTATTACCCAAAGCAAAATGTTTGAATGTTTCCCACTGAGTTAATAAAAATCGGCAAAAACATCATTTTTACGACGATCAAAACGTGGATTAGGTAATAACAGAGTCATATATTACGCGCACGCCATGGATTAAACATTAAAATTCCTACACCCAGAAAAAAGTTTTGAAGAACCAACGTCATTAATCCATCTTAATTTGAAAAGTTTTTATTATCCAAAAAGTATGTTAATCTTTACAGCTATATAAATCAACTAAATAAAATTACGTGAGAGAGTCATGGCTACTGCACACCAATTTAAATTTTACAGAAACAACAAAATTTTGTAGAAATTGCAAATTGAAAATGCGAGACTTTAGTCGAACTAAAAAAACAGATTTTATTAATTCAAATAAAATTGGTGAAATTTTGTTAAAATTTTATAAGAGTGTTAACAATATTTTTTTTTGTCTAAGCAACAAAACCGATTTTTTACTTTAACTAAAAATTTCGCTTAAAACAACAAATATATACTCAAAAAAACATGTTTTGTAGTTTTAATCAATTCATTTTTCTGAGTATAGACCAGTAAAATGATTCCACAAGGATCATTTTAAGACCACAAGGATTAAGACATGTCTTAGATACATCTATTCTCGACCGAAAACAATAACTATTTTCCAAATGGGTAAAAAATCATTCATAATAATAATAATAATAAATCTTTATGCTCTTATTTCAGTTTAAAAATTCTAATTGTAATGTAATTATCGATTTAAATTAGAGAGTCAATATGAATTTTTCAACTTAACAAAATTATGACTGGACTAACTTTAATTTATTTTAAAAAAAATTACCTTTGCAAGATTCGTATAAGTGGTGCGAAATGACGATTGAATTTCTTGTTTCCTGTTCAAAACTACATTTATAAGTGATTCATAGTGATCCCTCTGGCGGCAAAATTTCATAAATGGATCCATGTCTCCAGTGAATACTTCTTCCTAAAAATACAAGCTATATGAGAAAAACTTAACGTTTTTAGTTTTTTTTTTTTCACATTTAAATTTAAAAATTAATACATAATTACCTAAATTTGAATAAAATGTACTGTTTATCAAGTTAAATCGAATTCCTATGAAACTCGAAATTTCTCGAAACGTATGTGCGTCTCTCTTTTTTAATGCCAGAAAACACTGAAAATTGATATTATTCAAACTATCATAACTGACAAGGAAGGTCTCCAAACTGAATTCTCAAAATATTTAAAAAAAGTAAGAATAATTAAACTACTTGTATATATAATAAAGGATCAGTCAAATTTAACAGCGCAATCACAGAGGAAAGTCTGCAAAAACATTTTCGAATATTTGACGAGAAAAAGGTTTTCGCCTTTTCTCTCCACCTACCCTTAATTTCGATAAATGCGTTTTTAATGCGTATTTATCAGATTTCATTCAAATTTTAGACATAGGGCCCGTTCAAGTATTACGTAAGCACTAAAGGGGGAGGGGGGGTCCAGAGTCTGCTTATTTTTTTCTGACAAGGGGGAGGGGGGGGGAGTCACGCCAATTCTTACATAAGCATTAAACAACGAAGCAACTGCAGTTCAAATTCAAAAAGCAAACAAAGTATGATGGGGAAAGAGCGTTCTACAGGCCGTTCGAAATTCACCGTTTATTTTCGATTTTATCCTTTGCTTATCCATCGGCAGTCGCATGACCCGCTTCACCCACTTGCCCTTTGTCTTCATTGTTGTCTGTTAAGTTGTGTGCTAAGTCAAGTACATTGCAAGACTAGAAAAACACAGGAACCGGTGTGGCTGGGTTCTATTGCCAGGGTAACTGGTCAGTTGGCTTTATTTTAGATAAGTCCGGTATTTTCTTTTCTACCGTTCAATCGGTCATAAAATTCCGGAAATTTTTGTCTTTCCGCTCCTATTGTCGAACTTCCTTCTCTACAGGTTTTGGAACTTTAGAAAGCAGAAAACCTGTTGTTATTATGATTGTAGATGGAGGGCCAGATGAAAATCCTAGGTATCGAAAGGTAATCGCTTTTTCTATACGCCACTTCAAAATGTACAATTTGGATGCATCATTCATTGCTACTAATGCACCAGGAAGAAATGCATTGTACAGGGTTGAACGTAGAATGGCTCTTCTTAATCGGGAATTGGCAGGACTAATTTTGCCCCATGATCATTTTGGCTCCTATCTCGAGAACAAAGGCTGTACAATAAATGTTGATTTGGAGAAATCCAACTTCGAGTTTAATGGGAAGGTGTTGGCGGAGATCTGGAGCACCATGGACATCCTGTCCACGCCACTTACGTCAATTCTGTTGAGCCTGAACTTCCAGTTGAGGAACATATAAAATGGTATTCCAATTATGTTCGGGAAAGTCAATATTTGCTTCAGACAGTGAAATGCAAAAATGAAACGTGTTGTCTTCGGCCTAGAAGCGGAATTTTTAAGATTCTGAAATCACGCTATTTGCCACCGCCAGCTAAAATGAATCAAACATCACATGATCTCATCGTAAGTGATGAAGGAGAATTTCTACACCTAAGTTTCCGCCTTTCACTAGATTTAGAAATTTCTTCAGCAGGGTTCATTCAATTACCTTACGATTATTTCTGTCCAACAGTGAAACCGAAGCTATCAAAACGTATTTGTCAGGTTTGTGGACATTATAATACATCCAATAAATCAGCTGATCGTCATAGGAAAAATATTCATAGGAATGATAAACAAAATGTCCCTCAAACATGAGTGTGTCCACTGCGTATAGCGACTCGGCGAGCCAATGAACTGATGTGCATTCTCCAAGCCCTCAATGGTGATGAAGACGTTGAGTGGCTGAAGAAATAAGAAGTGGAAGAGCAAGGACCGGAAACCTGCAATACCCCAGGCCACTGTTCCAGTGAAAACTTTATAATAGACAATGTTGAAACATGGGTTCAAGGATCCTGGACATCAGATTAAAATATGAACACTAAATTGAACTCCAACATTTCTATGATTCATGTCAAAAATTTTAGTAATGATGCCTAAGTAAGTTAAGACTTCTTGTATATCTTGTTTTATTGTTCAATGTGATAAATAACAATATATTTAAACCATTTTGTATTTTGTGATTTGTTTAATGCAATAAGCAACAATATATTAAAACCATTTTATATATTTTGATATCGCAATCCCTATATAAATTTGTAGGATTAATAATGTAATTGATTGGCAACTTTTTATAAGTCAAGAAGTATTGATGTATAAACTGTCATAAAATCTTACGTAAGCAAAGGAGAGGGGGGTCTAGCATTTGCTTATATCTTCTTACAAGGGGGGAGGGGGTACAAAATGACTAAAAATATGCTTACGTAATACTTGAACGGTCCCATAGGATCATTTTGATTAGGGCACTACCATGATAGAGCTCATCAGTGGTGACGTCACAACTCCAGAAATTGGGTCAAAACAAACCACAGAGTTCAGAAAAGATAGAGATGAAATGTGTTGTTTTATCGTGAAGCTAAAAATTCAACCCTGAAACTGATTTAAACAAGCTACAATTCGGCCCAAACGCTTGCCGATCGCTTTTAAAACCTCACCCAGTTCAATGAATCCAGCCTTTGAACGATATCTGATTTCATATTGAAAGCTTTTTGATGGTATATAGTGCATCTCTAACAAACTCTAAACTCTGTCGGTTTGTATTGACCCAGTTTCCATGGAAATGCGGGGTTGAGTTGTCTGTGACGTCACACTGATGAGCTCTATTAGTTTGGGGAGTTCATTGGATAAGTATAAAGAGGGGGATGGGGGGGCTAATCCCCCACCCTTAATTTAGATAAATGGGTTTTTCAGGCAGATTTACCAGATTTCATTCAAATTACAACTAGTATGTGTAGCCTGTGAGCTCATATTCTTTTTATTCTTTTTTTTTATCAGATGTCCCATAAATTTTAGAATAAAGAGAATATCAGAATGTGAAAACCACAAATATTTATAAGCAAAAGAAAATTAAGAAATAATAATTATAATGTTCCAATACTTTTTATGCAATTCTTTAGTTTAAATTACTGCTAAAAATGAAGTGCGATTGATCGTATCAATTTTATGATTTCCAACTTTCTATGATGGTATGCGGACTACATGGGGATGGACACGAACACACCCAATGTTGAATTCTGGGGGTGGCCCGGGGGGACATTCCCCCCGAAGTAATGAAATCCCCATTCCGGAAATTTTGTGTTTTCATTGGTCAAAAATTGCAATCTTTCTCTCGGAACTGTATCATGTCCCCCCGGAGTAGCAGAAGTCTCTCACGGAGAAAAGTGTCTGAAATCAACACTGAACATACCCAGTGCCATTTCTTTTGAAAAACATCCTTTTGACGAAATATCCCCCTCCCCCCGCCGCGTATGCTGCAATTCTGTACATCATTCCGTTGGGATTTTACACGTGGATTAAGCTCTTATTCTTACAATGCTCTTATCCACATCTTACTTTATCCCTTTCGGGTCTGGCTAACTATTAATAGTGCATGTCTTTTTATCGATTATTATTTTGTCTTAACAATTATTTAATTACTTTCGTGTTGGGGGAGAACAAATCCCCACACTTTATATATGTTGGGTTGTTCGTAATACCGTGGAGAGTATGAGCTCTCATCCTATGTCTGAAATAAATTGAAGGAACAGACTATTATAATAGAATAGATTATTTAGCACAACCAAACTGATCTTTATTAGTTATCCAGACATATTCCCAGCTCGAAGACTAGACAAGTTTAAAAGCAGGGAGGTGTCATAGGTTACATAATTAATTTTTGCAACAATCCTCTGCCACGAAACACTCGTGTATTCCAGTTTATTTTAATCGGCTCAAATTAGCCAAAACTCATCAATATTTTATCAAGATAAAAATGAAACACAATTTGGCGAAAACATAAAAATCCTAATAAAATAAATATGATGACATATATTATTATTTCATCAAACCATTTATTTAATAACACTTTCAATAAAATATTATCTCATTATATTGGAAATAGGAAAAATTTAATCCGAACTAAAAAGATTTTGATTTTTAATTTTTTTTTTTTTACTTTTTTTCTGACTTCAGATCCTTGAAATAACTTACTTTCTTTCATTTTTGTCACTGAACAAGCATATTGTATATGTATACATTTTTGTCACTGAACAAACTTTGTTCTGAGCAAGTATATCTATAGTCCCACGGATTTGATATCCGCTTTTTTAGTGCCCCGTCTGTCCATCAATGACACTTCCACCCCATCTTTATTTGCGTTTGTTCCTAATTTCTTAATTAGTTCATCTATTTATATCTTTTAATTTAATATTAAATCATATTCTAACGTTAACAGCCGACATATTTAAAAAAATACTATAACACTGATTTAATTGTAATAGTACCCCTTTAAAGGTGTTTTCCTGTCATATTTTCCATAATTGGAACTCTGGGTAATTCGAACATTTTTTGTGGTCCCGATGAGTTCGAATTAACGAGAGTCGACTGTAGTATGGATTAATAAATACATTTATGAATGATAAAATGATATAAAAAAATGATTACCTTGACACTTTTCCTGAGAATTCTTTTATCCAAATGCCTCAGAAGTGCTGTCCTTAATGCAAATGGACTTTCAATATCTTTTATGGCATCAATAAATTCTTTTCTGTAGCGTTCTAATAACGTTTGTTCTTTAAAAAGCTAAGGCGAGAGAAAAAAAAGCAAACCTTTTTAGATTTACATTTGTAGCAAAGTTTTGAACTTGAACATAAGCACTGAAAATCTAATTACAGTTGAGTCTCTATAAAACGAAACTCCATCCAGCGCATTTCTCTATTTAATGAATTTTTTTTTAGGAACGGTCAATTTTTTTTTTCAGAATTACATTAAAATATATTTCCATACAACGAAATATGTATCTCCATTTAACGGACTTTTTCAAAAATGTTCTTTTATATGTTCAGAAAACGCTTCAAATTATTAGTGGTGTAAGTTTTTTTTTTTCGCGGATTTCTGGTTTATATTTCATAGATGCACTCCTCTACCTTATTCCTTATGTAAAAAAAAGGCATCCTCCCCACCCCCCAATAAAAACATCCTTTTTTCCATAGTTACACTTCACTTTGTTAACCAAGATGAGTATGCTTTCTTGAAAAAGATTGAAACTTATCACAAAGCATTCTAAAAAAATCCCTGTCCGCTTGGCCTATAGGCGGAGGTAGATTTCGAAAAGTTTTCATTTCAACAACAAAAAATAAAATATTATTAACGATAAATCCAGTTTAACTACTTTATTTGGCCGCTTTTGAAAATTTTTTAGTTCCATTTTTCTGTAAGAACTGATTTTATCAAAATCCTCTCAAACGAAATTCGGCTCAAATGCCCATTTTGAAAACATTTTTTGAATATATATTCCGACTTTTATTAAAAAATCGACCAATACGCACATTATATAATTCCTAAATAACAAAAAACTGTCAGTTGAATGCGTTTGAGAGCAAAATTGAATTTAAAAGTGAGTCGTAAAATAACCAATTTGTTATTTGAATACATCTACAATTCTTTGATAAAGATCGCTTTGGGAAATTTTGTGCGAAATGCCCAATTTGACAGCTTTTTTAAAATATATATTTTGCCTTTATCAAAAAACTGACCAATACGGCCCATTACACAATTCCTAAATAACAAATAACTGTCAATTGAATGCGTTTGAGAGCAAAATTGAATTAAAAAATGAGTCATAAAATAACCAATTGTTATTTGAATACATCCTCAATTCTTTAATCATCATCGCTTTGGGATTTTTTTTTTCCGAAGGGCCCAATTTGACAGCTTTCTTAAAAAATATATTTAGCCATTATCAAAAAATTGATGAATACGCCCACTATATAGTTTCTAAATAACAAAAAATTGTCAACTGAATGCGTTTGAGAGCAAAACTGGATTTAAAAATGAGTCATAAAATAACCAATTTGTTATTTGAGTACATCCTCAATTCTTTAATCATTATCGCTTTGGGAATTTTTGTGCGAAGTGCCCATTTTGGCAGCCTTTTTTGAAATATATTCTACCTTTATAAAAAAAACTGGCCAATTCGTCTCACTATATAGTTCCTAAATAAGAGAACCTTTAAATTGGATGCGTTTGAGAACAAAAATGGATTTAAAAATGACTCAGAAAAAACGCAATTTGTTATACTTCCTCAATTTTTCAATCATTATTACTTTGGGAAATTCTGTTCAAAATACCCTTTTTGGCAGCTTTTTTAAAAAATATATTCTGCCTTTATCAAAACACTTGCCAATACGTCACATTATATAGTTCCTAAATAAGAGGATCTGCCATTTGGATTCGTTTACAATCAAAAATGAATTTAAAAATGAATCAAAATATAAGCAGTTTGGATTTGAGGTTTTTTCTCCAAATCCTATTTTTGTTTAATTTATTTTTGGTATAAGAATTGATCCTATGAAAAACTTGTTAATATAAAAGTTGTAGACATTATTGAGAAGATATAAAATAAATTTAATTGGATTTTTGTTTAAGAATTGAGTAAGTTATAGATTTTTTTCTTTTTCCTCCCCCCTTTTTCTTTTCGTTTTTGATTTTTTTTCATCGGTAAAAGTTGGTCCTATCAAAAACTTGTAACTACAAAAGTTTTAGATAATGTTGAGTACATTTATAAAAAAATTAGTTGGATTTGATATCTTAGGAATTGACGAAGTTACGATTTTTTTTCTCCCAAAACCCCCATTTTTTCGCCTCTTGAGCCCATTTTTAACTTTATCAAAAATCTGTCATGCATAAACTTTTGGCCGATTTTTTAGAAGTAATATAAAATTTAAACCGATTCGATATCTATTTTCATTAAGAAGTAATCGCGTTTTTTTCTGTTTTCACAAAAACCCTCCTTATTTCCATCCCCTTGGTCCGATTTTGCCCATTAACGAACTTGACCGAGATTTTCTGCCCCTTGATTTTATGTAAAAGTTTGAAGAAGATCTGAGCATAATTATGGAAGTTATCGTGTCCAGAAGAAAGTGATATACACCGATATATATATACATATAAACTTTTTTACTGATGGTAGTTTTGAGGTCTAGGAGTCATGATCGGTGTAGATCTGGAAAAATTTTTCAGAAATTCCAACATGGGAGAGAATGCAATAGGTAGTACACTATATTGCCAGTGATTATGGGACACTTGTGATTTTAGACATTTTACTAAATATCTAGAAAAATAAATGAGGAATCATCTCGAAACTCTTAGTGTATAAATATAATAGTATACGTCATACATCTCCGTGAAGATTTTTTACCGAAACTCCATGGGGGACCGTCAACAAATTAAAAAAGAATGAATATCTTTTGAATAACCCTGTCAAAACTAATGTAGCAAAAGCGCTTAAACTCTAGATTATGATTGAATGCCTTATGGTAATACATTGTGTTCATTTTTATGCAAATAGCATGCATACTCGCAAAGTAATTAAGGTTTTTATAAAAATGGTCGCAAATTTTTCCAAGTTTTTTCCTTATAATTTTCAGAGTTCTTAATATAAAATAATATTTTTTTCAGAAAATATGACAAACAACATTGCACACAGTACCCTGTAATCAGAATTAAAAAATAATGAAAATTGTATACAAAATGAGTTGGTTTACTAAATAATTTTTTACTGCGCATGCGTCAACGATATCAAAATTTCATTTGCATATTATGTTAGCTAAATGTATAGAGCAACTTTTGTGAAAGTCACAAAATCATAACTTGAAAATTCTGAAAATAATCATCAATTGAATAAGTTGAAAATCCGTTATTCTCAAAATGAAGCAAAAACAAGAGGGGTTGTATCCATATATTCATTGATTAGTGTCAATATAGAATACACAATACGGGATGTTACGACTACTTTTGGATAAAATCCCTCATTTTTTTGCTTCATTTTGGAAACAACGGATTTTGTCCTTTTTCTATAGACGATTACTTTCAGAATTTTCAAGCTATAATTTTCAGACTTTTACAAAAGTTGCTCTATACATTTAGCTAACATAATATGCAAATGAAATTTTGATATCTTTGACGCATGCGCAGTAAAAAATTATTTAGTAAACCTACTCATTTTTCATAAAATTTTTATTTTTTTTTAATTCTGATTACAGGGTACTGTGTGCAATGTTGTTCGTCATATTTTCTGAAAAGAATATTATTTTATATTAAGAACTCTGAAAATTATAAGGGAAAAACTTAGAAAAATTTGGGGCCATTTTTATAAAAACCTTAATTACTCTGCGAGTATGCATGCTATTTGCATAAAAATGAACACAGTGTATTACAATAAGGCATTCAATCATAATCTAGAGTTTGAGCGCTTTTGCTACATTAGTTTCGACAGGGTTATTCAAAAGATATTCATTCTTTTTTAATTTGTTGGCGGTCCCCTATGGAGTTTCGGTAAAAAATCTTCACGGAGATGTATGACGTATACTATTATATTTATACACTAAGAGTTTCGAGATGATTCCTCATGTATTTTTCTAGATATTTAGTAAAATGTCTAAAATCGCAAGTGTCCCATAATCAATGGCAATATAGTGTATTTCATACGAAATCTACCTAATAAAATTATTCCATTGTCGCCTTGAAAATGTTGTTTGTTTCTTGAGTTGGATAGTTAGGCAGGGACAAAAGGGTAATTTGAGAAAAGGCCGTCTTTTTCAGCAGGTTTTCATCTACCTAAATTAACTCTCATTACTTTTAGAGTTTAGAGTGGATGTTTGTTGCTTGTGGCGACTTGGAAAATTTTTTGTTGTTAGAAATCATTTGAATGAAGAATTGTTACAAAATGTCATCTGTGCTGTGTGATTTTCTATTGCATTCTCTCTGATAAAGTAATAATTTTATAAATAATCAATAAGACACTGGAAAAAAAGGAAGGGGCAAAAATGTCGAAGATTCCAGCAAAATTCCGTTAAACATTTCAAAAACTTAATTAAACAGCTCAAAAAACAATTCTGCTTCAAAATTAAAACATTAAATGAAATTTTTTTTGCCGTTCTCTATTTAACGAATTTTTCTATACAACGAATTTTTTGACTGAACAATGGATTTCATTATATAGAGACTCGACTGTATTTATTTTCACAACTTTACCAAAATCATTAATTATTTTTGAACAAAACATTAGTGAACTAATCAGGAGCGTGCGAAAAGAAAATTGCGCCCAAGACAAAGTTAGAATTTGGCACCCTCCTCCCAAACTTTTCTTGTGACAGGCCAAAAATGACTTTGGTAGTATAAATTTGAAGCCCCCTGAATTTCCGAGCCCAATTTGCCCCCCCCCCCTCTTTTGCACGGCACTGGAACTAGGGCTGAATTAATATCAAAATCATCGATTTTCCAAGATATGCAGCAAGTTAATTAAAAATTTTCATTAAAACTAATATTTTAAATTGTTTTGAAGTATACAAGAATCAAGACGTTGAAGAGATACAATCGGGTGAGTAAATTATTTCTCTACTCTTTTCCTTCTTTCTGAGGTGTCAAAATAACACATAGCATATTGTAATGGTCTTTTCTATAACACCACTTTTGATACTTCTTCTAGAGTATAAAAAAAAAGCAAAGAGCAAGAGCCATTTAAATCAGACACATGTAAGTCATACAAGTGGAATAATACGCAAAATGACGCTTTTATGTAGTTTTGCCACTTCTCTCACGGGTAATCGCGTAATGTACTTGTTTACGTACGCATAGTTTATTGCTTTCTGCTTAAATTAATTGCTTTTATATTTTGCTTTCAACTGTATCAGTTGTTGTTTTAATTACTTTTTAACAGTTGTATGACAAGGTGGCGAGTGGTCACAGAAAAACACAGCCGAAAAAGGTGCTAAATGCGAGTGTTACAAATCACGTGTGAAGCAACCCAAAGGCGCCGTGCGGTCGCCAATTGAAAGCGACCTGTGGCGCAATGTTTTGTTTTAAAAGATAGAAGTTATTACGAATTCTCGATGCGAGGAAGAATATTTTACTTCCCCGTAAAAAATATGTATCTTTTTATGTAAATATTAGTGTTAGTGTCTGTTCAACTATATATGTGTGTGTCGTGAAAATAAATAGAAAAAATGCCAAGTGGAATATTTTTTAAAGAAAACAAACATAAACTTATATAGCTCGAATCTTCTAGGATTAAAACTGTTCTCTAGAAATGAGCAGTGTCAATATGGCGCCGATACCCGGCAAATGGAACATTAATATGGATTAAACATAGATTCCCGATCCGGAAGTGTGATTTCAAGATTACCGAAAAGAAGCTCGAAATCTCGGCAGAAAAAAGGTACTGTAATTTTTATTTATAAGCATGAATCTTGAAAAATTAAAGGCTAAGCGTAAAGTTATGAAAACATCATTAACTAAACTAATAACAAAGGTCGAGCCATTTATTGAAGATATTGATTTTGAAAATAAAGATAATATTGATAAGCTTTCGGAATTTTTGATAAATTTGGAGGAAAAACAATTAGAATTAAAGGAAATTAATTTGAAAATCGAAGAATTGATCACTGATAATACAAATTTAGAAACGGAAGTTCAAAATAGTATCGATTATAATGATACTATTAATGAAACGAAATTTAAAATAAAAACAAATTTGAAGAAATTTAAAAATGATGTTGAATCGAGAAACGCTAGTTCGTTGTCAAACGTTAATACGGTTCCTTATGTTAGTACACGATTGCCTACTGTAAATTTGCCAAAATTAAATATTCCGAATTTTAAAGGCGATCCTAATACATTTCTTGAATTTATCAATAGTTTTAAAAATACTATTGATGTTAATGATAATTTGACAAAAATAGAAAAATTAATATATTTGAAATCATTTTTGTCTGGTGAAGCCTATAAAACGGTATCTGGATTAGCCCTAACAGAAAGTAATTACGATCACTCGCTAGATTTACTAGAAAAAAGATATGGTAAAACGGAAATTTTAATTAGCGGTTTTATAAATAAATTATTAGAAATCGAACCGATCAGGTCATGCTCGAATACGAAAATGTTGAGAGATTTGTATGATGAATGCGAAATAAGCATTAGAAATTTGCAGGCGATAGGAGTAGCTACGGACAATTTTGGGTATTTACTAATCCCTATCATTTTAAGGCAATTACCGCATAATTTGGTAATTGAATTTCAAAGGAAAAAGGATAACAAAAAGCCGGGGGATGTTAATGAATTAATGAAATTTATAAAATTTGAGATTGATTCAAGGGAAGCGGCAACTGTTATATCAGGAAATTCCTTAAAAAGTCCAGAAAAATCTCGATGGGAAAAAAATGCTCCTACCAGAACAAAGGGTAATTTTCCCACTTCAGTTGCGCTGAACACGGTCGTAAAAAATGTTTGTGTATTCTGTAATTCGAATCATAATAGTTTAAAATGTAAGGAAATGACAGATGAACAAAAGCGTTATAAGTTAAAAAAAGAAGGAAGATGTTACCGATGTTTTTATAAGAACCACCTATTATCTCTTATGTAAAGCTAAAATACAACCGTGTGAGTTATGCAAGAGTTTTCAACATAATTATTTGTTTTGCCCCGCTAAGAAATCCTCTGAAATTAGTACCGTTGAGTATACTAAAAAATCAGAAATTGTACAAAATCAAGAAAATCAAGCGGTTGTATCATCTGTTATTAAAACTCAAAATTTTCCAGAAAAATATTCGACAATTTTGCAAACGGCATGCGTACAGGTAATGGGAGATTCCAAGAAATTAAGTACAAGGCTATTATATGATTCTGCATCTTCGCGCACATTTATTGCAAAGAATTTAGCAACTGCTTTAAAACTAAAACCAGTAAAAAGAGAAAAATTGCTAGTTTATACTTTCGCGAATCGTAACGCCATAGAACAAGAGTATGATTTAGTGGATATTACTATAATTAGTCGCCATCCTCCGCATGAAAGGATTAAAGTTCAGGCGCTCGTATCAGACATAATTAGTGCGACGCAAGTAAAATCGCATATTGATACACAACTCATAAATAAATTCCGTTTAGATGAAAATGAGTTTGCTGACAGATTTATAAATGAAAAGACTGTACAAATATTATTGGGATGTGATTATATGTTTGCGACAATCACGGGAGGAGTAGAGAAAATCAATAAATATTTATTTATTCAACCAACAATATTTGGAAAAACTTTAATTGGACGAATGCATAGCAATAATGTAAATGGAGCTTCTTGTTTTAAGGTCATTTGTACATTAACAGACAATGATTTAAGAAAATTGTGGGATGTGGATAATTTTTTATCCTTTCCTACTGATATTCAAAACGACGAAAAATATGAGGTGGTTACGCAATTTCAGAGGGAAATAATTTTCGAGAATCAAAGGTATATCGCGCCACTTTTATGGTCTTCTAAAATAAACAAACAAAGTTTATCAAATAATTACGAAGTTGCGAAACAGAGATTTGTGGGTCTGGAAAAGAGATTAAGGGGTAATAAATCTTTATTTCAGAAATATAAAGAAATTATGAAAGAACAATTAAGTGAAGGTATTATTCAAAAGTGCGATACTAATTGCTTTATTGGTTACGTAATGCCACACCAAATCATTTTTAGACCAGATTCTTCTAGTACGAAATCAAGAATTGTTTATGATGCTAGCAGTAAAAGAAATAATGAAAAAAGTCTAAATGATTGTCTTTTCGCTGGAGAAAATTTAAATCCTAATTTAATTGACATAATATTAAATTTCAGGTCTCATAAAATTGCTTTTTTGGGCGATATTGCTAGAGCATTCTTGCAAATAGAAGTGTCTAAAGAGGACAGGAATTATTTGTGTTTTTTATACTTTGATGATTGTGACATAGATAAGCCTGTGACTTTATATCATTTTAACCAACATTGTTTTGGAGTCACGAGCTCCCCGTACGTGTTGGCTTCGACAATTAAGAAATATATTAGAAAGTACAAAGAAATTAATCCTATTGCTTATAATATGTTAGATAATTTTTTATACGTGGACGATTTGGCATATGGGGCTCCGACAGTCCAAGAAGCTTTCAATTTATCAGCTTCTGCTGTCTCAATACTTAAGGATGCTAATATGAACTTGAGAAAGTTTAATACAAATTCTTTAGAATTAAGGGAATTATGGAAGAATGGTAACCCAGTTATAGAAACAGACGAAAATCATTCAAAATTAAAAATTCTGGGACTTAATTGGGATATAATATAAACGACGTCCTGTCAATAGATTTTAAGGCATTTATGTCAGATGGTGATAATTTGGAATACACCAAAAGACATGTTTTGCACAGCGCTGCCAAAATATTCGATCCTATCGGATTCATATCGCCATTCTTAATTAGAATTAAATTACTTCTTCAAGAGTTATGGGAACGCGGTTTAGAATGGGACGACACACTTCCTAAAGAATTTAAAGAAAAATACGAAAAATGGTATAGCGAAATAAAACTGTTAGAAAAGATTCAGGTACCCAGGTATTATTTTAATACAGATAATATTTTAGATGATAAAGTTCAACTTCATCTTTTTTCGGATGCTTCGTTAAAATCTTACGGGGCAGTGGGCTACTTCAGATACCAGACTTCCGAGGGCTTTTCTAAAACTTGTTTTGTAATTTCTAAATCTCGTGTGGCCCCTTTAAAAAGAATCACTTTGCCGAGATTAGAGCTTCTAGGTGCATTAATAGCTGCCAGAATAGCCAGCCATCTAAAAAATGTTTTCAATAATATTCAAAGAGTAGTATTCTGGACGGACTCCACTATAACTCTTAATTGGATCAAAAATTCTGCTGCCAAATGGAAGCCCTTTGTTGCGAATAGGGTGGCAGAAATACAAGAAAATTCTGATCTCAATGCCTGGAGGCATGTCAGCAGTAAAGATAATCCAGCTGATATGCTCACTAGAGGACTCACATCCAAAGAATTAGCCAGTAATAAGCACTGGTGGCAAGGCCCGGATTGGCTAAGTAAATCCGAAGATTTTTGGCCAAAACTTGATAATAACGTAAAATTTTCTTTTTCTAACATAGAAATGGAATCCAGAGATAAAATCGTCGTGAACTCGGTAATTACTCGTGAAAGAATCGTCGACATTAATAAATATTCTAATTTAAATAAACTGTTGAGAATAACAGCCTATGTATTGCGTTTCATAAATTTGACTAGGCATAAACAAGATAATCGAGACAGTTTAACACTGGAAGAACTCCAGGAAGCGGAAAATTATTGGATAAGACAAATTCAAAATGAAAAATACTTTGTAGAAATTAAATGTTTGGAAAAGGCAAAACCCCTTCCTAGAGATTCTAATCTCATGAAATTAAATCCTTTTCTGGATGCTGAGGGCATCTTACGTGTTTCCGGGCGACTATCAAAATCTAACATCTTACTAGAAAATGAGAAGTATCCGATTATTCTGCCGCCCAAAACTAAATTAGCCGAGTTAATTATTTGGAATGCACATGAGGAAGTGTATCATTCTTCAGTGACATATACGCTTGTCGAAATCAGAGAAAGGTTCTGGCTTCTAAAAGCCAGAAAAACGATAAAGGATCTACTCAAAAAATGTGTTGTCTGCAAACGATTTTCTGCGAATCCAGGAGACCAGACAGTAGCTCCGTTGCCACCTGATCGTATTGAACAGTCTCCACCATTTAATATTCTAGGATGTGACTTCTCAGGTCCCTTATTCGTAAAAGATAAGACAAATAAACAATACATTTTACTTCTTACCTGCGCTGTAACAAGAAATGTTCATTTGGAACTGGTAGACAGTTTATCTACGCAAGCCTTCTTACTCGCATTTAGAAGGTTCATCGCTAGACGGGGTTTATGCTCCGTAATTTATTCCGACAATGCACGTACATTTAAACGTGCTGAACTAGAATTTAAGAAACTTTGGAGCTTAGTAGCTCATCCAAAGGTGAAAGAATTTTTTGCTTCCCATAAAATAAAGTGGAAATATATAGTAGAAAGAGCCGCCTAGTGGGGTGGCTTTTACGAAAGGATGGTGCGAAGTGTTAAAACAGCCCTACGAAAAACGCTAGGTAAAGCTTCATTAACTTACAACGAACTGTCCACCATAGTAGCTGAAATAGAAGGCACTATAAATTCTAGACCCATCACTTACATGAGTGATGAAAGCCAGGACCCCGTACCATTGTGCCCAGCACATTTTTTGATAGGGAGAAGAATAACTTCTCTCCCTCCAGCACGCCTGCACCTTGACTCGAATTTCTCTTCCAGGAAAGAATTGCTTAAATCGTATAATTATCGAGAAAAATTGATGAGATTGTTTTGGTTCCGATGGAAGGAAGAGTATTTATTAAATTTGAGATCAGCCCACCAAAGTATAAACAAAACTAATATTCCCCAATTTAAAATAAACGATATTGTCTTAATAAAAGACGATAGTTTACCCAGAAATTTCTGGAGTTTAGGTAAAATTATAGAAACCTTTCCTGGAAGAGACGGCATTGTGAGGGCCTGCAAAATAAAACTCAAAAATCTGTTTTGAGAAGACCAGTGCAATTACTCTATAATTTGGAACTCAATAACAATTGACTGTTTTTAGTGAAATTTGCATTGTAATCTTTTCTTTTATTATTCTAGTTGAAGTGTATGTCCAGAATTCTTAAAGTGTTTAAAGTATGTATATTCTTATTATATTTTGAAATTTGTACTTGATTTAATGTATCGTATTGCAACATGTATTGTGATGAACCCCATAGGTTCATGGGGGGGGCAAGCTGTTACAAATCACGTGTGAAGCAACCCAAAGGCGCCGTGCGGTCGCCAATTGAAAGCGACCTGTGGCGCAATGTTTTGTTTTAAAAGGTAGAAGTTATTACGAATTCTCGATGCGAGGAAGAATATTTTACTTCCCCGTAAAAAATATGTATCTTTTTATGTAAATATTAGTGTTAGTGTCTGTTCAACTATATATGTGTGTGTCATGAAAATAAATAGAAAAAATGCCAAGTGGAATATTTTTTAAAGAAAACAAACATAAACTTATTTAGCTCGAATCTTCTAGGATTAAAACTGTTCTCTAGAAATGAGCAGTGTCAATAGCGAGTACTTTGATAAAGAGAAATTAGGCCTTTTTTAATCCCTTTATATTACTGGAATAATTTTCTGTAAGAAAGTACTGGTAATTTTATCTTTTTATGGACTGTGTTTTTCGTTGACCACTCGCCACTCTGCATGAGATATAATAATTTTTTTATTCAATTTATTACAAAACATTTTTCAGCCATTTTATAGACTTAAAACATTTTATAAAATGTATGTTTTCATTCTTAATAATATTTTTATTTAATTTTGGATTAGTGCAACTATAGTAATTTATTTTAATGTTTATTTGCTGTTTCCTTATCAGAAAAATCTATATTAAGTATCCTAAATCACACAATAACACAAAAGACTCTTTAAAAATTCAGAAGAAAATTAACTTTATGCTTCAAAAGCTCCCTGTCATATCATTTTCGCATGTGTTGTATTTGATGTAATTTTATTGTTTTGGAAAAAAACCATGTGATAAAATGCTTAATCGACAATTATAAAGAATTGGCATATAATTATTTTTAATTTTAAAATACAGTAGATTTTTTTTAATTTACCTTTTGAGTGCTATCTGCAATACTTCTTTCCGTGGATTTTAATTTTTCCTCCATTATGAATTGTTCTCTTTGCAGAAGCTTAAGTTTTCTAGTTAGATTCAGTTTTTCAGTCTTCAGCTGCGTAAAAGTTTTGAATTGTTGATTATATTTAAATAAATTAATTTAAATAAATTATATTTAAATGTGCAGAATATCTATTGAAGTATAAAACTAATGACAGTTACATTAAATGAAGTATGAATTTCACTTACAAAATTTTGGCAATATTATTTGGAAATAAAACAATATTAACTATAATTTTTCACACAATCTTGAAGAATGACCGAAAAGAAAAGAAAAAAGAAAAAAAAAAAGAAATAGTTTTACTTTCTGAAAAAATAACAACTAATAAAATTTTCTGATTATTTTTAGAGTTGCATAATTTTTTTAAGTTCTTAATTTCATGTACTGAATTCGTATACCAATTATATAATAATAATAATAATAATAATAATAATAATAATAATAATAATAATAATAATAATAATAATAATAATAAATACATTGTAAAAAACCTCTATTTAAACCTAAACCATTTAATAATGCAAAGAAGCTTAAACATCAAATCATTATTAGCTCGAATTTTTTAAGATTCCCCATTAAAATGAAATTTTAACAATGGTTCAGCTTTTCACCATCCCATGGCAATACCTAACAGCCAGTCATAATAAATAATTCTATTCCTTCTTAATATATCGCTTTAAAGCATAAGTTATGGCTTGCTTATTTGTTCAGTGGTTAGAACGCTGACTACAAACCAGGGGGTGCCAGTATCGAATCTATAATAATAAAGAGACACGTATGTGTGTGTGTGCCAGCGCTGTTCTGAAGAGACCGCTGCGTGTAGAGTTACAAAATTTGGAGGGATGATACCTCTATACATGTAGTTTTGCACCTCGAAGCCCGATTTTTGATTTTTTGACTAGAATTTTTTCATTTAATGTTTTAGGCGATTTTTAGCGCTCTTTTTATGTTTCGAGGCGATTTTTCTGTATTAGTGAAAGGAATACGGTTTCATTCTTTTCACTCAATATGGTATTTTTTTCCCTCTTTTCAACAAAGTTCATTCGGAATTCGTGCGAATGAATTTTTAGCGAATTTTTTTAATGCGATTTTTAGTATTTTTTCGCAGTTTGAGGCTATTTTTGAGAATCATAAAAATAAAATTGTTTCAAAACCTAATTAACTAAATTTTGTCTGGTATGATTTTTCAATTTCAGTGGTCTTTTTCATTGTGATTTTTAGTACGATTTTCGATGTCGTTTTTAACGATTTTTTGTGCCTTTAGCATCGATTTTTAGTCAATTTTGTCAATATTACAGATTTTTGTACGCATCATGATCTTATCTATTTTAAATTGCATGTAAACAAGGCAAAAACCATAAAACTAATGAATTAGCAGTAAAGGAATTATTTTGAATATCCACAGTAATTTACACTAATAAATACTGTGTGCATGCATGTTTTTGTGCGACGGCTAGCAAAATCTACGGCACTTACGAGGCTCAAAACTTTCTTGAAAGTACCCCAGAGTCTCTCCTAATGTATCTGACATTCAGATTTTGAAAATTCTAATTATTACTTGAGTAGTTCTTCTCCCGTTTCCCATTGCAGTCTTTTTGAACATTTTTACCGCTAAATGTTATTTGTTCATTTTTAAACCAACTTTTCACACAGTCAGTAGCCATCTATTTCAGACAACGTAATTTCACGTATTTCGAGTTAGAGATAAAATCACAAATTTCATGTTCCTTTAATATTATTATCTCGGAACTGTGCAACGCCGGGCGGGTCTGCTAGTTCCGAATAAAGTTTAAATTTTCTAGCGTGTCACATTCCAAGTTAAACATGGATTCATGCAGAGTTCTAAGTAATAATAGAAATGCAATATGCCGTAAAAACAGCTTGCAACATGAAGACATTTATCGCTCAAATTTAAAGGCTCTCTTTCGGCCCAACCGCACACTGACTCTGCAGAATCGCAAGCATTTGGATTTAATTTTGACCGGCTTTTTAAACCAAAGCCATCACTATTTGATTTTATTGTTCTTTATTTTTTAAGGAGGAGGGATTTTAAATTACTAAGTCAATTTTCAGTATTTGCCAACTCATTGAAAAGTTCTCGACGTTTGCCAATTAATTCTATAATTTTGCCAAGTTATCACAATTAAAAAATGCAATAAAAATTTTATGTGTAGAAACTTTAATTAGATTTGTAACTTTTACCAAGTCTATCAGAAACTGAAAGTGTATTATAGTTTTTAGTAAAGTTTTAAACAAATCTGCCAACTAAGTTTGTAAATTTGCTAAGCTTATTAGTATTTGCGAATGTTTGTGGGGGAGTTTCTTCTATTCCCTCCTTTCTAGCGAAGGCCCTCGTTTAACCAGTTTCAGGATTGTATTTTTAACATCACACCAAATCAAAACACTTCATCTCCATCTATCTCTTATCTCCGTGAGAGATTCCTGCTACATCTCATCTTGGTTACAAAAAATGGCTGTAGCCACTTTAGATTCTAACATTTTATCAATTATTTTTTCAATATTGTAACATTTTTCGGCTAACCATTTTATTGGATTACGATTTAGCATATTTCATTAGCTCATGGTTTAATCTGCACAAATACATGGTTCAATCAGAACAAAAAAATGTTGCAACATGGCATCCCCATTTTATGGTGGCATCTTCTTTTGTAACTATGCTTTGGAGAAATTCCGAAGCAAGTATTTTGAAAATTGAAATCTTTAAAGAGTCATTCATTATTATTATTTCATATTTTATATTTATTTTATATTTATTTACAAGATTATACCTATTAACATAAAATTAAGGCGTGATTTGGAATCGCTTTTATTGCGATTATTTCTAGTATTTAAAATTAATTATTTTATTCAATTTAAAATTAAACGAAACTGTCTTCTATTTATGATAAACATTTCTGAATTTAAGCAATGAAGAAATGTTTCCATGCAATCTTGTACATTTTGACGATTTTTTTTTTTTTTTTTTTTTTTTTTTTTTTTAAGTATCATTATAAAAAAAGTTTTACAGAGTACTATTTTTAAACGCTACATCAAACGCCATCCAAGCACAAAATTAATTTTCGAAGTGTATTACCTCTTGAAGTTCCTCGTTTAGTTTTTTGAGTTCTTCAGACTTCTCATTTAGCTTTTTCTTGTATTCTTCGAATCTCCAGTTTGCCTCCGAATTCATATGTGCCATTTCTTTAGAGTCTTCTTCTAAAAGTTTTGTCATCGCAATCTGCAAAAAATACAGCTAATACAATAAATTAAAGAAACAGAGCATTTTATTTCAATCTTAATCTCAATATTAGGAGATAGTTTTAGAAATATTTTTAATTTTCGAATCTCTTCTTTTATTTTTTGTTATTGTGTTAAAACAGATAATTGTGCTCATATGGGCTTTTAAGAATACAAAAATTAAAAAATCAGCAAATGGAAATAATGGCGTTTGGGAAATTTAATTATTCAATCAGCGGAAGATATATCAAATCCCGGATGTCTAACCTTCAATACATTGACGGTACTTTTAAGACCATTAAAGAAAATTCAATAAAAAACTTATTTAATAAGTCTATATTAATAAGAGTTTTTTTTTTCTTTCCAAACAATATACTCTGTTTTGATTTAGACAAAATAGATGAACAGCAAATTCTAACTATTTTTAAAAAGAAGTAATTTTTTTAATTTTTCATAGGTATCTTTTTTTCAAAAAAAAAAAAAAAAAGTTATGAAACATTTTTGATTGCAAAAGCCTTTCCATTTACAGAGAGGATCGTTATACATTGAAATACAGTACAACCTCGATTATCCGCGCAATTGGGTGGCAAGGGCAGCGCGGATAATAAAAATCGCGGATAAACCGAAAAATAGAGTGCAAACACGAAAATCAAAATTTTCAACATAAAACTGTTTTATTGTACATACATGGGTACAGTACTGCAAAAACATTCGCTCTACGTCTAAATCACTAAAATATATATATATATATATATATATATATATATATATATATATATGCAACATACCGTACAAAAATTGTATGACATTTAATGAAGAAGCTTTGAGAAAATAATGAAGCTTTGAGAAAGAAGCTGTTATTTTATTTTTTGAATCACTCCTAATGCGATGCGAACATCAGTAACAATTGGAATATAAAATAATCAATTCTGTTCATAGATGTCTCCACTTATGCACATCACCTCAATTAAAAAGTGGATTTACCGAAATTTCGTACTTCCATAGGAAACCATCTAGAAATGAAACACTTGTGAGAGAAAATATAAACGTTGTCCTCTATAACGTGAACTTTACAGAGTAGACTGGCTTTCTGGCGTCGTCAAGGTGAGTGATCAGAGAATGTACACGCTACATAATTTTCTAGCTTTGGGAGTCTATTAAATTTGCTAACTATATGGTCTATTAAATTTGCCTTGCTGTAAAAAATCGTTGCGGATAATTGGGGTTCTACTGTTCATTGCTTTTATAAGAATTGTGATATCACTTTTGGAAATCAATATTTGTAACTTTTTTTTTTCTGTGTATTATTAAAAGATGTCTCTTTCTTTTTTTTAGTTGACAAAATAGGTGACGTATATTACGACGTATAACGTGCATTTTAGAAACAACAAAATTTCCTGATTTGCATTATAGGCCGGGTGTAAGAATGAAAGATTAAAAATTAAGGAAAAGTAAATATATTAATATATTTCTACATTGTTGAGCTAAAAAGAAAAGAGACTTGATTAGCCACAGCTGCAATGAATCAGAGTACGATTACAAATGGTCTATGGAAATAAGGCAGTTTCGTATGCCCTCGTTTCATAATTGTTATTTATTTTATATTCTTATATTGCTTTTATGCTTTATTATGCTTTTTAATGATATTTTCGTGCTACAGATCTCATGAAGGATTTTTAAAAAGAAAAAATCCCTGTCGGCTTGGCCTATAGGCGGAGGTAGATTTCGAAGAGTGCTCATTTCAACAACAAAAAATAAAATGAGATTAGAGATAAACCCAGTTTAAAAACTTTATTTGGCCGCTTTTGAAAAGATAATTAATTTAATTTTTCTGCAAGAACTGGTTTTATCAGAATCATCTTAAGCGAAATTCGACTCAAACGCCCATTTTGACAACATATTTTGAAATGTATTCTGATTTTCTTTTAAAAAAAATCGATCAATGCAGTACATTAAAGAGCTCCTAAATATAAAAAAAACTGTCAACTGAATGCGTATGAGAGCAAAATTGAATTTAAAAATAAGTCATAAAATAACCATTGTTATTTGAATACATCCTCTATTCTTTAATCATGATCGCTTCGGAAAATTTTGTGAGAAATGCCCACTTTGACAGCATTTTATAAAAAATATTCCGCCTTTATCAAAAAACTGACCAATGCGTCACATTATGCAGTTCCTAAATAAGAGAATCTGTCAATTGCATGAGTTTGAGAGCAAAACTGAATTAAAAAATGAGTCAGAAAAAAACGCACTTTATTATTTGAATGCTTCCTCAAATACGATATTTCAATCACGATCACTTCGGAAAATTCTGTTCAAAATACCCTTTTTGGCAGTCTTTTTAAAAATATATTCTATCTTTATCAAAAAACTGGCCAATGCGTCACATTACACAGTTCCTAAATAAGAGGACCTGTAAATTGGATGCGTTTGAGAGCAAAAATAGATTTAAAAAAGAGTCAGAAAAAACGCAATTTGTTAATTGAATATTTCCTCAAATTTTCAATCACGATCACTTCGGGAAATTATGTTCAAAATACCCTTTTTGGCAGCCTTTTTTTAAATATATTCTGCCTTTATAAAAAAAACTGGCCAATGCGTCACATTATATATATAGTTCCTAAATAAGAGGATCTGCCATTTGGATGCGTTTAAGATCAAAAATGAATTTAAAAATAAGTCAGAATATAAGCAGTTTGGATTTGGATTTTTTTATCCAACTCCTATTTTTGTTTAATTTATTTTTACTAGAAGGATTGGTCCTATGAAAACCTTGTCAATATAAAAGTTGTAGATATTATTAAAAAGATTTAAAATAAATTTAATTTGATTTGATAGTTTAAGAATTGACGAAGTTGTGGATTTTTGCCTTTTTTCACCCCTCTTTTTGTTTTCGTTTTTAATTTTTTTCATCGGTAAGAAATAGTCCTATCAAAAACTTGTAAGTACAAAAGTTTTAGATAATTTTAAGAACATTTATAAAAAAATTAGTTGGACTTGATATCTTGAGAATTGACGAAGCTATGAATTTTTTTTTCTCCCAAAAACCCTGTTTTTTTTTTCGTCCTTTAAGCCCATTTTTAACTTTATCAAAAATCTGTCATGCATAAACTTATGGCCTATTTTTTAGAAGTAATATAAACTTTAAACCGATTCTATATCTATTTTAATTAAGAAGTTATGGCGTTATTTCTGTTTTTACAAAACCCCTACTTATTTCCACCCCCTTGGTCCGATTTTGCTCATTAACGAACTTGGCCGAGATTTTATGCCCTTTAATTTTATGTAAAAGTTTGAAGATCTGAGTAGAATTATAAAAATTATCGTGTCCATAAAAAAGTGATATACACCGATAGATAGATAGATAAATAGATAGATAGATAGATAAACTTTTTTACTGATGGTAGTTTTGGGATCTACAAGTCATGATCGGCGTGGATCTGCAAAAAATTTTCAGATTCCAACATGGGAGCGACCGCATTAGGTAGTATTTCATACGAAATCTATCTAAAAAGGTACGCTAATAATGGCAACAGTATATATCTTTAAAAAAAGTCCCCAAGAAAGTATCTCAAATCGCAGGTATGCGTTATTCGCCGTAATTTACAATACAGTACAGTGCAACCTCGATTATCCGAGCTAATGGGGTCCGGTAGTGCGTCGGATATCGGAAATCTCGATTAATAGAAACTGTGTATAAAAACTCGCTGTATTCGTGAATCTAACATCTCTTAGAGTAAAAAAGAATAGAAGGTTTTTTAAATGATAAATATAAACATAGATAAAGTTATGTGTCAAAGCTCAACAAATAAAAGCCTTTTTCCAAGATTTCGTTAACAGAATTTTACTTCGTTATTATTTTTCCAAAACATACTGTCTGCTATACACATTCTGAGAACAATTAAGCCTAGTTCTAGCCTAGCTCGACTATGTAGGAAAATGCAAGGCTGATCTCGGTCCGTCACGATTCTGCTGAAAAAAAAACTAAGCCTGGGGCACAAACATCATGTAACTACCCGATGCCAATCTCTACACTGGATATGTTAGGTTTCTGTGTCCATGTTATCAAATTAACATCCGGTCGTGATGTCCATTTATATTTATTTTCGCAAAAGTTATATTCATTGAAAATGACTCATTTTATCATTTCGTTTAAATTTTTAAATCGTGTCAGAAGGTCCGCTTGATTTTTTATCGGCTCGTTCCGGCAGGCCCGTTTAATTTTTTCTACCAACCCGGCCCGTTGAAAAAATTATCCTAATTCTGAGGGTTCAGGCCCGTGTAGATCTCTGAAAGAGCCCTTAACACGGACATTGAACAAGAAAAGTATGGTCTTTTTCAAAGTTCATAAAAAACATCGAATTTTGTTATCGGTTTGGTTAACAGAAACCTCGATTAATCAATCAAGGTTTTTGTTAACTTTGATTAACTTCGGTCCGGTTAATCGAGGTTCTACTGTACTTAATTTATTTGATGGTGTAGTTTATGATGGCCGATTATTTACACCAGGGATATAGGCTCCAGAGGGGAATACCTACTTTGAGAGAAGAACCTCTCAGCCACTGATGGGGCTAATTTATTTGAAGCATAAAATTTTGCTATTAGCTTGCCAGGTAAGAATTTACATAAAATACAAAATTATGCATAAGTTTTCGAAATATTTTGTTAACTAAAAAAAATAAATATTTTATCAATATATTTCAATTTTATAAAATTTTAAAATAAATAAAAAAAATTTCCGTAGTGTATACAATTGGCAGATAATGTAAGATGTCTATTTAAAAAAAGGCTACATACTCTTTCTTCAATTACTGATTCTTTTCGCTGTATATCAGTCTTAATTTCGTTTATCCGACTCTTTATCTGGTTCTTTATCTGTTTAAGATAATCAGATATGCGTTTCTTCTTCTCAAACTCGGCATCCAGCGTTCGGCTGCATTCTTTCTCATAATTCATCTGTAATATAAAATTTGAATGTACATAAAGAAATTACTAGAATTTGTTTTCTGGAGTTAAGTCTTAAAAACATTCTAAATCTTTAGTAATTTATTTGATTTATAAAAAACTAATGCAAAATGATTAATGATTGATTCGTTAACGTTGTATTTTCTGCCATACATTTGTATGTGAATTATGCATTTTTTTTTTTTTTTTTTTTTTTTTTTTTTTTTTTTTTTTTTTTTTTACTATCGTCGCAGTAAAGTTTATACAAGATATCCTAAATTAGAATGAACTAAATAAAAATTAAGAAATAAGTAAACGGAGAATGCTTTTCAAGTTGTTTCTGCAAGAAAGTATCGCATAAAGCCATGAATTTATTACGCTTCCTTGTTTTAGGTGCCAATATTACCGATAGCTGCACTGCGTGTCAAACTAAAATAATGTTCAGATTAATATTGCAATTTCAAACAAAAAACATCCCCTCACCTGATCACTCCGCACTTAGTTTTTCAATGTGACAAAATGAAGATTAAAAGTTCAGCACTATCTATCGGACATTTTTAAAACCAAAATAAAAAAGCGTTATAAGGATATTCCCGATATAGCACAATATTCTCTAGCAAGAAAACTTCAATATTTTCCACCGTATAATTATTTTTGTATTTTAAAAACAGGACACTCTGTATATGTAAATGGTCATGTTGGCCATGGTCGGATAAAATAGTTTTCCTGGGCGAAATTAATTTGACCTAACTCTCATATAATCAACATAATTCAGCATACTGTTTATTGGTCTGAACTAGTTTATTGTAAGTTAATCCAGTTTATCCAAGGCCTATTGAATTTGGCGTGGTTTTATTGGTCTCAAAGACCGCTTTGGTGCCAACCTTAAAGTTTATCCTGGGCCAGTCTAGTTTATGCTAGTCCAATTCAGCTTTAAGTGCTTTAATTGATGCCAGCCAGTGTTGAACATGTTCACAGAATAAATAAATAAATAAAACCGAATTAATTCAAACTTAAATTTAATTTCTAAAAAATGAGTCAAGTTTACACTCAAATTCAATTTTTTTCAAGCGATTCCGTTCAACTCAAACACATCTACGGAAGTGAGCGAAGTTCACAAAAAACTCTTTTTTATTTATTTTTTTATTTTAAACATAATAGAAGTTTAGCGTCCAAATTTACAAAATTTTATGAATTAGTCTTTTGGTTATTCGATATAAGGGTCTTAACAGGTCTGCTCAATTTTATATTTATTTAAGTCCTGACACTTGGTCCGGGCTTGGTTTATCTATTACTTTTTTTCAAGGGGTTCGGACCGAGATGGAACTAACAGACAATGAATCTTCTTATAAGGAAACCTGCCTATAATTATTTTTTCTTCTATCATATGTATTCAATCTTAAAAGATTTTATTGTATAGAATTTTTTAAAAAAATTAAATCTAACAATATAAATGATTCTATTGTAAAATATATTGATTTTTTAATGAAGCTATTGTATGTAAATATCTGAATAATTACTAATACCATTAATTTTTTTACACGGCTTGGAGACTTGAAAATCTGAAAAAAATATGTAGAAAAACCTTCTAAAACGGAATCGTATAAGAGAGAAACTTCGTTATAGTTAAGTTCTTTTTAGCAAAGCCGTCATCTCTAGCAAATTTATCATGCTTCTTTTTTTTTTCAAGCGGATTATTTTACCTAATTTATACCAATCAAATTTTATTTCGTTTGAAGCAGGATTTCGTCATGTACATATTCTTGTAACAGGTTTCACAGTACTGTATATATATATATATATATATATATATATATTAGGGTGGACCTTAAATGCCATGATTTTTTTAAATTATTATTTTTACAAGTCTCACCCCCCTATTTTGTTCCTTTTGATACAAAAACATTCTGTAAAAAGTTTGAGCAATAAATTCAAATATTTAGAGGTAGCTCAACTGGCTTGAAATTTATAAAATTAGGAAAAAATTCAGAATATTAGCTACACAAATAAGTAAGCACTTTAAATGTTTTAATTATTTAATTGTGACAATTTACTTAATTTACAGCACAATTATTAGGTTTTCTTCTTACATTAAAATTTTATTGCATTTGTGCAGGTTAAGAGAGACACATTTTTCTGCTATCTGGGTAAATTTTACGATGATCTTCAACAACTTGTAGTAAAAATTGTAGTTGCATTTCATCATGAGTTATCAATCCATTGTATTCTTGAATAAGTACAACTGCACGTTCGTCATGGTCATTTACTACTTGTAGAGATTTGATTACCTCTTTTTGCCTGTTTATAGTCTTCTCTTAACTCCCACAATTCAGGATTTACTGCAAGAAATCCATCCGGAAGTTCCGACAATCGAAACAACATCATTGACTTAGCTGTGACAAAATCTTCCAATCTTTTATTCTTGAATGAATGTAAAGCAACATTGACTCGTTTGGAATAAATTTGAGCTTGTTTTTTAGAATAAGTTTCATTCTGTAATGCAATAATCATGCGTCTTTTAGTTAATAAACTCACTCAGCTATCAAATAAAGCTAAACCAACAAGTCCTTCTGACAAATACCACAAGTGATTAGCAAATTTACGTGATGATGACTTGAAAACAGTTGAATGTATTGATGAGTAGTCAAGTAGTGATTTGAGCAACAGCAGGTCATTATATAGGGCACATGAAGCTTGAGGTGCAGTGATCCAAGCTTTCAAGTATATACAGACTGTAAAAACACACATGTCACGTATACCTTCTTCCTCTTTTACAGTCAATTTAAACTAAGCCTTGAACATCCAGATCTTGAGACAATATATTACTTTGGACATCCAACGGGCATGGTGCATTGCACCAGGTGACATAAATCTGATTCTCCTTTCTGAGACAGCACCTAGAAATATAATTACAAGTTCTAAAAATTCCTTATAATCACCTCTTAGCTTTGTTTCTCTTTGCTCTTCTAGGTACTTCTTTCCATAGTTGATAGTCTCTTGCTTAATATCTTCTACTAGATTTGCAACATCATCAAATGAAATTCCAATTTCGTACTTGTCTTTATCAATTAAGCTCAAATATTCCTGAAAGCATTTAAATAATGCAATTTTAGGTGAAGATTTGACTCCCATGCATACATCAAATACAATACTAATTATCAGCTCCATAATGTGATGTCTGCAAGCAAAGGATAAGAGCTCTTTTTAGGTGCGTTCGTAATTATATAATACGTAGCACCTATAGTGGTCGTTCAGTCCGTCCGTCTGTCCGTCCGTCTGTCCGTCCGTCCGTCTGTCCGTCCGTCCGTCTGTCCGCATATAACAGCGCAAAAACTACCCAACCGAATCGTTTGAAATTTAAAATACATAATTATTACATAATTTTGTCGAGTCATTTAAAATTTTATGAAACTCGGATGCATAGATCAATTACAGGGGCAATCAAAAGTATTCCTTTACATTACGGTCAATGGGGAAAAAAGTTTCAAATGCATTTTAATCGTTTGAAATTTAAAATACGGAATTATTAGATAATTCTGTCGAGTTATTTCAAATATTTTGATAATCGTGTGCATAGATCAATTACAGGGGCAATCAAAAGTATTCAATTACATTATGGTCAATGGGGAAAAAGTTTCAAATATATTCTATACGTTTGAAATTTAAAATACATAATTATTACATAATTTTGTCGATTTATTTCAAATTTTATGAAAATCGGATGTATAGATCCATTACAGGGGCAATCAAAAGTATTCCGTTACATTATGGTCAACGGGAAAAAATGTTTCAAATGCATTTTAATCGTGTTACCCTCATGCGAACTCAATAAAATTTATATGCAACTATAAAGTACATATTATAATATACATCATACATAATTTGTGGTGCAAAGAACATTTGTTATTGATTTACAAGGTCACATAAAAGTATTCCATTACATAATGGTATAGGAAGAACATTGTTTGATGAGCGTTTTAATTGTAATTCACTATTTACAATTTTATGAGATTGATATATGAAAGTAATATTTTTAAAACTTCGTTATCGTACGAACGCACCTAATTTGCTACGCTTCACGTGCAATTTCCAACTTGTTTCAATTTATCTTCTAAAAGAACACATGCACCAGAATTATAACCAGTGTTTGAGCTGGTAGTGTCAAAGCACTTTGCACGTATATTACCTGCTATACTCCAGTCTTCAATGGCTTCAAATATTGCTATTTGCTAAATGCAATTTATTGTTTTAAATATTATTGTGCATAGTACTGCCATCTATGAGTAAAAATGTAAAGCTAAATGCATTTTAAAATATTTTAGAAGATAGAATTTGTTTTCTATGACATAGCATGCGAGTACGCATATGCTTATCATTGCTCATACATTAGAAACTTCTACATCATTGAGCTACCTCTAAATATTGTTCAATTGGGCTAATATTTTACCAGAATTATTTTTTCATAAAAAGGAACAAATTTAGAGGGTGAGAAGATTACATTTTGAAACTTGAAAAATAAGGTCCACCCTAATATATATATATATATATATTTATATACATACATACATACATACATACATATATAAACACCCAGGTATATGTATTATTCTTTAAAGAGAATTCTAATTGTGGAATAATTTTAGTTTAAAAATAAATGTATTTTAGGCCAAACTGGGACCGGGACTTCGTTGGATTTTTGAAAATGCCAGACTTCTAGAAGAATACCAAAGTACTTCTAAAATTATTAATGGTGAATTAATTCAAAGCAAAGAGATATTTTATGTGAGAAAAAAATATAAAAAAAATTAACTTTTTTCCCTCACATAATATCACTTGACTTTGAATTAATTATGAATAAATGCACCATTTAAAAATATCAGAAACACATTTGATATTCTTTCAGAAATCTGGAATTTTTAAAAATCTGGTAAAGTCTCAGTCCCGCTGGTGCCGAATTATTGAGGTTATACAATACAGTACATTATTAACCAATCCTCTAAATTCTCCCTCTCCTAAACTTTATGATAACCTCTCATCGCATTATTTCATTCTCCAGCACACAATTTGTCATATATGGAACATTTTGTAACCACGGCGGCGGTGGGAAAATGGGTAAGATAGGAGGACAGTATCCGACTCCCCATCAAATAAAATATGTTATACAGGGGTGACGGCAGTACTACTTTGCACTAGGTTGGCGCCGGAGCGGTAGTTGTGATCAATAGCAGCTCATCAAACTGCATTGGCCCAGGATAAAACAGAAGGTGTGCGCCAGGCCGATCTTTGTTATTAATGAAAACACGCCATGAATTGGCCTAGGATAAGCTAGACTGGCCTAGGATAAACGGTGTAGAGTAAATTAGTTCCGATCAATGAATAGCAGGCTAAACTAGTTTATCCTATGAGCATTCGGCCATACTATTTTGACTATGAAAAGCTAGATTATCCAAAGGGTGTTAGTATAAATTAGTTTGATCAAGGAAAACTAGTTTATCCAATGCACGTTAGGATAAACTAGTTTATCCTAAAGAACTAGTTTATACTATGCGCGTTAGGATAAACTAGTTTGTCAAAGCCAATTTAATTTGGCCGGCACCATATATACTTTTGTTGCGATTCCGATCCCGAACAGTGTCTGTTCCTAAGTCCCTTAATTTTCTAAATTGGGAGATTTGGTTATTAATTGTAAAAAAAAAAGAAAAAATAATAACAAGACTAACTTGGGGAAGCAATAAAAAGTATTCTCTTAAGTATTTCAAAATGCACACATGTCATGGGAAAAATTCAAAAGGAACGAACATGCGTGCTGCTTGAATTTACTGAAGACAGATGAAAAATGCAAGAGCCATTATCAAAATTTTGCTTTTTCGGCTTCGAAAAAAGTTTGCTGCATCGATTGGCGATGAAAAGTAAATATATTTCGAGAATCTCAAATACAAAAAAAAAAAAAAAAAAAAAACAAGTTGAATGTAGATACTGCCATTGCAGAATTCAGTTTCGCCTCCGATTAGAAAAAATAAATAAATAAATAAATAAAAAAAAAAATTGATAGAGGTTTTTTAGAAAGACGACCCCGTTTAGAATGCAATGAACTAACTTTATTTTTCTTGTGTTTATCAATATAATAGCAAACAGAACGGCGTGAAATACCTTGATTTGCAATTTCTCTCTGAGACTTTGGAATTGCGGAATAATAAAGAGATACAATTTGACGCGCTACATCTTCAATGACTAGATTCATCAAAAACAGATTTTTTCTTTAGTTTAAACGCTTTTTTTATAAACTCTGGGAAAAAGGAAATGCATTTTAACAATAAAACGAGTGGAATCCCGTCGAATTCGACGAATGAAATGTTTAAAAGACCCGATCGATTTGGCTTTTAAAAAAAAAGCAAAAGTAATTACATTATTGAATCAATATGTAATCAATATGTAATAAATATATTTCCAAACTTAATGTCAAGTTTTCCAGTTACAATTTTGCATGCAAATATTTGCACATCTTCAGTTAAAATTGTAATCTGAGTGCCGGCGAAATCCAGAAATTTTATTTTATAAGCACTACAAAAAAATAAATTTATTAAAAAAAAAAAAAACTAATCTTATTTTTATAATGATATTATTTTCACTAACTGAAGTCATCTGAAAGTAAAATCGCAATCTCAGCGTCCATAATGAAAAGAAATATTGAAATGTAATATCGTTATGAGTAAAAATGCGAAGTTTTAAATAGTTACGTCATTTTCTCTTCAAATCTTTTTTAAAAGTTACTGTTATTTGTAATATGAAAAAGGCGTCCGTAATAATATTGTAAATTCATTTTATCTGGTTGCTGAATGCCATCATTTTCCTCATTTGAAATATTTCTTACTTTGCTTTAGACATTAATTTTTATCATAAATTATTTTCTGTTATTTTATTTACATTATTAATATTATTTCTCAGTAAATATATTTTTTTACCTCAATTAATGCATAATTATATGCAATCATTTTATTGTGGTGAAATTTTACGAAAACAATTAACTTTTTTCTTTTAAATGCGAGGACATGTTCACTGATGAAATAAAGTTTCTGACTTGTGGAAAGTAATAATGGAAAATAAATTTTTGTTATCGAGAGAAAAGCTAAACTAAGTTGCCACCATTTTGAAGAAATATCGTAAAAAAGCATTTAAAATTAGAAATAAAATATAAAAATGGAGGTAAATAGAAAAATAGCTAAAATGGGCACAACTACAAATAAATAGCTTTCATTTAAAAAAATAATTATCAAAATCGGTTCAGTAGAAAATTCAGGGCTAATGACACGACATTTTTAGCTTGTCTGAAAGAAATAGCATCGGAGGCTAATAATAATAATCTTACCACAGCCCTTAAATCTTCTACTACCTCTACCAGAAGCTGATTTTCTTTCCTGGCCTTTTCCAGATCAGAAGCAAATTTCAAATTCATCTCCTCCGATCGTGCTTGTGCTTTTTCTTCGAGATTTCGATGAAATTCTTCATCACGTTTCACACTTTCTTGTCGAGTATCAAGTTCCTGAAATTGTAATTGGAGTGAAAGATTTTTTTTTATTTTTATTCGAACGCCTGTCATATTGTTTTTAATTTTATCAAATTAATGGATTGAGCTTTTAAAAATTATTTCGGTCACCCAAGATTTTAATATGGGAGAGATGTTAAAAAGTTGTAATACTTTACAATTTTGAAAAAAATCAATTTTGTCCTTTCATACATTTGTTGTTCAGATTATAAATATAGTACACATAATGAATTGAAAGGACTTATGATACATGTTTCTTATAAATTAACTTTCCAATATACTAAAATTCATTATTCAACTTTTAAAAAACTTTTTTTTTTTTATAAGTACGTTTGTTTATTGGCGTGGATCACAATTTTCAAGTAACTTCACTTAGTAATTTTCAGAAAATATTCTATTCTTTATCTATTGTTTAAAGAAATGCGTAATTGTTTTCATAAAAAATAACAAAAAGCGACCTTGCTTACGCCTTTTTTTTAATATTTTAGATTTTAATATTTTGATCTTCGTTTTGATTGATTTTTTTAGATTTTGAAATTTTGACGTTCTTTGAGTTTTATCTTTTTTGTGAGTCTTATCTCATGTGTATTATTGTATTTTTCACAAATGTGTTAATGTAGTTGTTTTGTCTGTATAGTATTTTATTATTATTATTTTATTTTATTTTATTTATTTTTTTTGTTGTTGTTGTTGTTCTTATTACTATTCAATGAGTAAGTTTTTAAAATTACTGTTTCAAAAATTGATGTTTTGAGATATTTTATCAAAATTAATAAAACTGATATTAAAGAGCATTTTAAATACAAAACATCAAAATGAAAAAATATGATATGACTTTACAAGAAACAGATCAGCCTTTAAAATTAAAAAGCTTATGCAATAAAACAGCTTATGCTATTATTAAATGGATTGCTTAAAATACTCGAAATAATTTTATAGACTTTATAAATGTTAATATTAAAAGATGTATCAAAAAAGTGCATTAAAACACTAAATAACAATGAAAACATTCCGATATATCGAAAAGATCTATAGATGGTTTAAAAATTTTGCCATTTCTACCCTTATCACTTTCCAACACGAAGGTTGTGAACGAAGTCGTGGCAACGTTGTTCAAAAGTTTCGGAAGATCGGGCGTGCATCACGGATTTTTCATTTAAGTAGACTCAGATTTGGTAATCTTTTCTTGACGCATACATCTTTGCTCACCATCATGTGACGGTTGGCAAAGGTTGCGCGCAAAACCTGTTTTTCTTCCACAAAATCTCCTCCAAATCTCTATCTGGATTCCCGCCGAAACTTTATTACGTCGGCATTTATCTTTAGTTGACCACACTTTTTCCTTTCCCCTTTAATTGTTCTTTTAATAATTCATTATTTTAGCTTTTAAAATTATGCTTACTATATCCGGCTGAAAGCAAAAGACTGCATCCATAGGGAAGTTGCAATCAGCTGATTTATCTTTCATCAAAATTACCCGGTTGACCTCCAGTCGTGCCCATAATCCTCTCAGCTACCAATCACAGCTGCCGTTCAATTGTTGTTTGACTGCCAATTATCAGTTTGTGACCCCATATGAAACTATCCTATATTTACATTTATTTTATTGCGAGAATGAAACCCGAACGTTACCAATAAATATAGATCACCGCCAAAAAACACCTCTTTTGGCGATGACAGCGGGAACATGTTGCATTCAATTCAAGTTCTGTCGAAAGAACAATGGGATTATAGGCGATTCAAGCGCTCGAATACGCCATCTGGTGGAGAAAAGATGTAACTTCTCCATTCAGGATAACGCCGTGTAAGCTCATTGCGTTACATGCGTTTTAAATTTGTTCAGAATAATTATTCTTTTGCACAATTTCAGATTTCCTGTGACATTTGTTTTGTGTCTTATATGACGAAGTAAATATTATACGAATTTGAATATATAAAACTTTTAAATACATTTATAATAAAGAATTGTTTCAATGAGACTTTTAACATTAGTTAAAGGGAAATTAAAGGGACAGTTATCCTGTATCGAAGGCTGCGAGCAGCGCCTCTATAGGCCGTTTTAGTTTCCAATCTCTTTACTCCTATCTTTCCTCTGAGGCATGCACAAACGGGATATGGTAGCGTAGCAATGAGGTGCCTCACTTGTCGAAGTGTAGAGTGTATAAAACTTCGATCCATTTAGAAGGGGTAGTTGCTGTGTGGCGTTGAAGTAGACCATAGGTTCCTAACGGGGGCGGTGGCGAATAGAGGGTGTTAAGACAGTCAAGGGGGGCGTTGACGTGACGTACGTAGGAATTTAATATATTTGTTAGCAAAACTAGCTTAACTGCACGGTGTTGTTTAGGACCGTGGTAAAAACTTAAAATATTTATCTTTAATTAAAAATTTATGCAATAGAGCATAGGTTCCCAACGGGGGCGGTAGCGCCCCCCCCCCCCAGTAGGCGCTGGAACCTTCCAGGGGGCGGTGGCGAGTCCAGAGGCAAATAGGGAGCGTTGACGTGACGTACCCAAGAATTTAATATATTTGTTAGCAAAACTAGCTTACCTCCACGGTGTTATTTAGGACCGTGGTAAAAATTTAAAATATATCTTTAAATAAAAATTTATGCAATAGACCTTGAACTGGGCTCCAAAGAATCTAAATTCTTTTACGAATGTCAAAAAAATTGTCAACTATTACTGATGGCTCTCCAGCAATTACAGAGCGTAATAAGGGATGCATTTAAAACAAGCAGTGTCATTTGTACTCGATGTACATTATTGATCGTCAACCATTGGCTATAAAATAATTTAATGAGCATCTGCGTACGCCACTTTATTCCATTATTAAGGTAGTTAAAAGAATTAAAAGCATTTCATTGCATGACAGATTTTTTCTTTAACTTTGTAGTGAAAATGATGAAGAATACAATTGCTTACTGTTGCACACAGCAGTTCATTTGTTCACAGTAGGTATTTGTTTGAATCGTGTTTAAATTCATTTGGACTCAATACTTTATCTCCTTGAAAACGTAGACGAAAAATGAAGCGAGAACTTGATTACAACCACAAATGACACAGCTTATTTAAGATTCCTGTTTTTGCTATCTAAAATACTCGCGAGCTAATGCTATTTCTATGGGGAGGCTATTTTCTAATAACATGTTTGCATTTTGACATTTTTTTAAATGGTAGGTGAGGTCCTTTTTCACTTTTTCTATTTGGGTTGGAGATATTTTTTATAAAGTTAGTTTCACTTTCAAAATCGGATTCAAAAATTAAAATGCCATTTAAAAAATATCTACAACCTGAATCGAAAAAGTAAAAAAAAGAGCGATGTGGAGAAAGACGTCAACTATCCAATGCAATATAATAATAATAATAATAAAAGAATAAAAAAAATAAATTAAATTAAAGTTTAAAATGTCAAAATGTAAACGTGTTATTAGAAAATAACCTATCCTTAGGAATAGCATTATCTCGTGATTGTCTTCGCTCGCAGAGACTGGAGCCTTAACAGATTTAGGGAAGAGTGGAAATGAAAGGGACAAGGGATGAAAGGTACACTTAAATATCCAGGAAAAAAAAATATATACAAGTTTCAACTTTGGCAATATTTGTCTTAATAACCCTTACAACTAACGTCTAGAATAGTAGCGTCATTGGAGCTAAAAGCAAAGCCTGTTCTTGATATAGAAAATAAATTTTGATCTTAGTTTTTTTTTCTCTAAAAATTTAATATTGAGTTCAACGTTATAATGTTTATTTAGTAGTGTAAAATATGCACTTTATATGAATACCAGTGTATATTTTGTTAGCTAAAAGACTGTCATGCCTGAATACAGTTTTAATTTCACCAGGTGGATATTGGGCTGAAAGGGACATAGATAAACACAGTCAAAAAATGCGCGAAATATTAGTATTTTGTTAAAGATAAATTCGTGTTCTTTAATTCCTTATATTATTGAAAGTATTTTCTATAAGAAAATGCTGTTAGCTTCCTCTTTCTTTGACTGTATTTTCTCTTGACCTTTCCCCACTCTATTAGTATATTTTGATGAAGTTACCTAAATACATAACTGGTGGTGAGATACTTGTTTTTGTTTTATCATCTGTTTCAATGTATTTATTTTTATTTTTGTATTATTACCTTTTATTTTTGAATAATGTAATCGCAAATAGAAATGGTCATAAAAGCGGTTTATTTGTGTGTTGCCCTTTCAATACCACAAGGTGTCCCTTTAATTCCCTGCAATGGGATTAAAAGGGACATTTCTCCCAATTTTTATAAATTCATACGGATTCTTAATTGCTGCACTTGGGGATAAGAGGTTTTACTAGTACCAAAACCAAGGTTTTAGATGAAAATTAGGCACAAATGTGAGAATGATATCTTTTGATTTCATTATATTATCAGCTTATAAAGACAAAATGTCAATTTCATCACCACTCTCCCCTTTTAAGAATATTATTAATGAAAACGATTTAATAAAAAAAGTCATAGTTGTTTTTCTGGGAAAACGTCTGTTGAAATAAAATATAAGTAGAAATAAATGCAAGCAGCTTCCTGTATTTTTAGCAGTTTCTGCAAAACAGGAATGTTTATTTACATACACTGCTAACATTTGTACAGTTTCATGCTGAATCTGCGAGGGGATTCCAGGATATTTCAAACATGAACATTCCGAGTTGGCTTTTAGATCCTTTCGCAAATGTAGATACAGCAAAATAATTAAATTTAGAGGAGGAACTCGTAGAACTCACAACTAACGAAATGGTTATCAAGAGTTCTGGCTACAAATACCAATACTTTCAAACTTTCTACTCTGAATTGTGGGAAAGTGTACAGACATTTTTAATTTCCAGAAAGTTTTCCTTCATCATATTTTGGCTGAACATGGGTTCATTGAGATATCTAATTTACATTCTAAGAAAGGTAATAGACTGCATAGGACTAAATATGGCAATTTGCGACTGATTTTAACAAAATCGGAAGACAATATTAACAAATCGTTAAAAGTATACCAGCCTTATCCATCTCTGTTTATTTCTTAATGATTTTGTGTTTGTTTATATATATTTAAGAAACAATTTACTACATTTGATTGTCGAGTTAATTTCTACGATTACATTCTTAATATAAAAAGATTAAATTCGGTACAGATAATTACAATAATTTCATATTTTTATGATTAATTATTATGGAAGGAGGGGGGGGGGAACGTTGGAATATTTGTTCTTGTAAAGGGGGCGGTGGTCCAGAAAAGGCTGGGAACCTATGAAGTAGACAGTGTCGTTTTTACCGCTGTAAAGGATGTTTACAAAAGCTGACCAGTGGTCGTAGATTAAAATAGAGGTTGCCCATGGCAAAAATGCATCTGAATGTTATCGAGGATTACACGAAACCTATGACAAGAATGTGTTATCGACAGGACGGCTGCACGATAGTTTGGTACGAGTCGGAATGAAACTATTTGATTTGCATCGAACAGGCCGACTGTTCATTTCTTGAAAATCAGATTAACATCGTGATCGTGAGTGATCTCCTTTCAACAGACTGTCAGTTGAGTATAAGTGAATCATTTATAGAAGTTTATCTCAGTCGATCGGTAGAGCGCTCCGTCGCTGCAAACATTTTGCTATGATATCCGAAAACGGTTGGATTACGATTTCCGATCTTTGGCAAAAGGTACTAAACTTTACTCGTGATTTACAATGAAGGAATGTATAATGAAAATTTACTTGTAAGTTGATTAAAAATTGCTTTCTATTTGTGTTGCCACTACTTTATTCACAACTCTCGTAACTAAAAAGAGTTTATAACTTAGATTCATTTGTCATACGCTAATTTTGTTTAAACTAAACAACATTATTTATTTTAATTTCTGTACAAGATGCAACATTTATAAACTCATTTATATCACTACAAATTTTACAGTTGCAGTAATTTCTAAAATGTGTCCAAATTATGTTTTCTATTTCACTTAGATGTGTTGTTGAGGCTAACATATAAAATTTTATATTTCTTTTATAGAACTACACAAAAAATTTGAATACATTACCATAAATAGGCGATAGTTGTTGAAAGTCGTATTAATTTCTGCACATATATGATAATATGTAGTACGATTAAAAGATTCGTTGACTGCGGCTATTCTTGATAATGGGCGTGTTCAGCAATGTCACCGGTAAGTAACCGGTAAGATTGGTTAGTTACCAAAGCGTTCAGTCTGCTAACCGGTACACAACCGAAGTCGTTCAGAAGTAGTTACCAATGTGACCGGTAAGGAACCGAACTAACCGAGGAAAAGTCCCGGTTAGTTGGGTCACGTGATTGGTAACATGAAAATTTGTTTAAATCAAATTGGCAATCTACTATTTCTACAGATGGCGCTACGTGACAAAACTAACCAGTGCGTCCAGAGAATCTGTAGTTGGTTAGCTACCGGTTACATACCACTCCGGTAAGTTAGAGGTCTGCACGGGCCGGAATTTTCAGGCCCGGCCCGGCCCGTTGTAAAACTCAAAAGTTCGGCCCGGGCCCGGCCCGGCCCGTTTAAATTTTTGTATTTTAGGCCCGGCCCGTTTTGGCCCGTTACAATTTCTACGATTTCTAAAAAATTCAGATTTTTATCATATAACAAAGATTTCTTTAACGAATACTGCATACATATCTATGGAATGATTTTACAGTATATTTTACAGCAAATACACATTAACAACATTAATGATTACTTAGATTCTTAGGCTTTCAACATTCGAATAAAGAAAGATTCATTAAAAAATTAATATGGCTTAGAATAAAAGAAAAAAGAAAGAAAGCTAAAAACATCGTTAATTTTGAAGCTGTTTAATTAAAGAAGATTTATAAATATATTTCTATATTATTTTATTATAGATTTCAAATCCAAATTCACTCTTAAATTCAAAGAAGCTCCTTTCTGATACATTTCTAAATTCATTTTTCTCCCCTCAGAAACGCATAAGATTAGCAGATATCTTTATTCAGAAACTATATAATCGAATGGCGTTATCCAATTTTTGATACAAACAATTTAAGAATACTGTAAACAAATAAAATACTGTCTTAATTAGCGTTTTGAATAGAATTTCCTGAAGCAATAGCAAGGGAAGGGAGAAAAACCTGCAATCATTTGAGAAACTATTATATCTCAACAAGGTTATACAAGCATTTTATTTACCAAAAATGAAAAACGCTATTCGATTCCAAATCCCTTCAATAGTTAGGCTTGTCACTTTTATACTTTTACAATTTAAAATTAATCAGAAAATGTGTCAAACTTTCGCATTATTGAGAAATTAATTTAAAAATCATCAAGAAGTATATATCCGAAGACTAAGCTAACATAAGTTCTTTGTGGCTGTTAATAATTTTACAAATCATATTTTCTGCCAATAATTAAGTGTAGCACCGGTTCGGCCAGTCTATTTGTAGAAAAATAATGTAAGCGTGATCTCGGACCGGCATGAGTCAGCTAAAAAAATATTAAAACGGGTTACACATAATGTAATTCTCCGATACCGATACACTGTGCATTTTTATACTGACGCTGTCAAACTAGTATGGACACATTTATACTTATTCTCGGTAAAACCATTTTCGTTGAAAATAGCTCATATTTTATCGTTTCTGCTTAAATCTTCAGAACGGGCCGGCAGGCCCGAAATTTTTTTTTATCGGCCCGGCCCGTCTGGCCTGTTCAATTTTTTTGCCGGCCCGGCCCGGCCCGTTTATGTTGTTTGTCGGCCCGGCCCGGCTCGTTGAAAAAACTATTCTAAATCTGCTGGCCCGGCCCGCGGGCCGGGCCGGGTACGGGCCACGGACCAAGCCCGGGCCCGTGCAGACCTCTACGGTAAGTTACCGGTTACATTGGTCACTTTGGTAAGTTCACTGAACACGTCCAATGAAAGCAAGTGCCTAAACTAAAACCACCTGAAATGTATTCTCCCAACCTCCCCTACTTGCTCGTGTTGGTTTAGTCCATGTCATGTGACCGAACCGCATGGGTAGCAATTATCTTCCGAAGTTAGTTATCTTTGATCCGCAACGTAAGAAAGAGGCTTTTCTAGAACTGCGTTGAAGCCTTAAATTCTGTCAACGATTAGGTTAAACACCAATGGAGATTTAAAAATGCTATGAAAGTATACGATGAATCTACCATGGTGAGACACAAGGTTTATGAATGACATCGACGTTTTAAAGAGGACCGAGAATCCATCGAAGACGATAAACGCGTTGGACAACCTTCGCTGAGGCTAGACACTGGTATTTTCTGCTTAAGAACGCACCAGCACATCGATACCAACTATTGAAACAATTCCTCGTCAAAACTCACACTAATGTGCTCCCCATCCTCCCTATCAACTGAACCTATCCCCTATGTGACTTTTACTTGTTCCACTCAATGAAAAAAACATTTACAGGGACGTCATTTTTAGTCATGAGATGCGGTGAAAACAACATCGCAGGAGATCTTATGGAAGGTTGCGTAAAATGGCTTCCAGCGATGCTTCCAGAAGTTATACGAACCAGGTATGTAGTGGAGATTATACGGAGGTATACGCCGTATACCTTCTGGATTTTTTAAAAGAACACAGTTTACCCTCTGTTTCGCAAGAAATCTGTAGTATACACACTCTAGGGTATACCCTTTGCCTTGAGCGTATACCTTCTGTTTAGAGCGTATACCCTCTGTTTAGAGCGTATATCCTCTGTTATTTTTACAACTACAATCCTGATACGAACGCTGGCAGAAGTATATCGTCGCCCAAAGTGACCACTTTGAAGGTAGATCTAGATATGCTTCAGTGCTGTGAACTATTCAGGGAAATGTTTTTTACAACTTGTCCCCGAACTTTTGAGTCATGTTAAACATAATGCACTCTACAGCGTTTATTCTCACCATTTGCAACAATTTTTGGAGCTCTTTAAGTCTACTTTCATTTTCTTCTTTAATCGCTTTAACTTTTTTAGTGGAGACTTTGATTTCTTTCTTTATATTACTAAGTACAAGTGTATATTCTTCTTTTTTAGTTTGTCTTTCTTCGGTAAGTTTTTGAAAATGTTCCTTTTCTTTTTCAATCTTAGTCTGGAAATCTGCAGCTATTAAAAAATAATAAGAGAAATGAAATAAAAGAAGAAAATTTAAACTGCTATTATTTTAGAATGTGTTACAAATTTCTAAAATTAAGTTTAACAGTTTATAATTTAATTATATCTGTTAATATGAATTTAAATGCATTTGATAATCGAATTCAAATGAGAAGCATTAGACTTGTTGTATAACTACAGTCGAGTCTCTATATAACGAAATCCATTGTTCCAGTAAAAAATTCGTTATATAGAGAAATTCGTTGTATAGAGAATGAAGTTAAAAGTCTTATTTAATGTGTTAATTTTGAACAAATATTATTTCTGATGTGCTTAATTAGCAATTTGAAATGTTTAGCTATAAATATTATCTTAATATTCTATTTTTTAATATTTAAACAGTTTCAAAAAAGAAAACACGCATTTATATGAAAGCTTAATGAAAATCAAATAAGGAAGACATGCATTAATTTTAGGCGAAGAAACCTGTAACTTTTTGTTGTTTTGACTTCAAAATTGTTAAAGTCTCGAAAAAAATGTTCAAATTTTAGAAATTACTCCCAAAAAATTAGAAATTCACTAATCAATTTAAAAATTACCCCCCATTGATCTCGCTCTTATATGTGTAAAAATCCAATTGACACTATTTTGAGAAGGATGTTGAAAGATGTGTGGGAGGGGGGAGGATTAATTCGTTGGACTTAAAGAACAAGTAGATTCAAAGATAGAAGTAATATAAAAAACCCAGAAATGAACGATAAATCAGAAATAAGTGATGGAAAATTAATTCGATAAAATTTCAAAGCTTTTTTAAAACAATAAATAAAGAGCATTTTATGAAAATATTCGTTATATGGAGATAGATATTTCGATATATAGAGATTGTTTTTAATGTAATATAGGAAAATGGGACCGTTCCTACTAAAATTTCGTTATATAGTGAAATTCGATGTATGGAGTTTCGTTAAAGAGAGACTCAACTGTATATGGTTTGTATCCAAACATAATGCTTTGAATAGAAAAGAAATAACGTTATTGGAGTTTAAATAATCTAAAAACAATATCTCAACAGTACTTTTCCAAAACTGAACAACTATCTGTATGATTTGAGGGTTTTAAATTACTGAAGTATTCAGGGGCGTAAACCACCCTAATCGCGTAGGGGGGGGTGTCGGCTCAAAAATTTCCGACTCCAAGAGGGAAAATTTCCGAGTACTATGGCCAACATGAAGACTAATATACATATATATTATATATATATGTATCATAATTCGCAAGATAATTATGACTTAGTGTATCGAGATAGTCAAATAATCTTATATTATGTTATTATTAGTCTTATATAATATATTTTCCCCATTATTAGGCGATCTCCTGATGGAATACAATAACCGTTCCACCCGAGAGGGACACGAGTCGTGCATAATACGAATAAGCAGTCAAAGGGCTTTCCAGTAATATATCACATGAAAGGTATCGGCTAAAATTAGAAAAGTGGTTGCCCGTGAGGGCAAAATAGGAATCCAACGATATATCACAAGAGAGATGTATTCCAAATTTAGGAAATTGTCCTCCCTCCCAGAATAGACCCTTCCCCTAACTATAAAATTTTCATATATTATAAGTAATATTTATCGGAGGGCCCCGAAAAAAAAAATACGGTCTAAAATGATAAAACGTTACAATTTCGAAAAAGATCGAAAATTGTCCCCAATAGAGGATAAGATGGGGCAGGGGGGGGAGGGAGGGAGAAAGATTTATTATATGAAAGAGTGATTTTGAGGGCTTTCCTATGATATGTCCAAAAAAGTATGGAATTTTTTCACCCCCATTTAAACTCCTCGGGGGTGGAAATTTTAAAATATCGCTGAAACACGTATTTAATTAGTATTTAAAAATTTTATTTTCTACTGTTTCACGTTCTTATTTGAAAAAACTGTTGAGATGTGCTAAATGTTCTAAATTTTTCGACTCCCCCCTTTTAACCCCCTTATGGTGAGATTTCTAAAATCACTGTATTATGTGTTTAATAATTTTTTTAGTAGATTTATTTCTGAAATTTTACGCTCCTACCTTAAATGTTTGCTGAGATATGGCAATTCGTTCCAGAATTTTTGACCTCCCCCACTTGTCCCTCTTAAAGGGGGTAATTTCAAAATTTCCATCTTAGTGCATGCTTACATCATAAGAAATACTTTCTCTCCAATTTTCATGGTTCTAGATTCAGTAGTTTGGGATGTGCGTTGATTATCAGTCTGTCAGGACAAACTATTTTATATATTTATTGCTATCTCTACTAGCTGACCCGCCCGTTGTTGTCCGGCATTAGATAAAATATATAATTAGATACGTCATATAAATATATTAGATGCAATATATAGATAAACAACAAATAAATTATTAAAGCAGAGTATGTAAATTTTCAGGAGCAAATTCAAAGGGTTTTCAAATTATATTCAAAATTTTTAATAAAGAAGGCAATTGTACATAGTTTTTCTGACTCCTTGAGAAAACATGCGCAAAATACCAAAGAAATAAACGAAAGTCATAAGCCAAAAGTAAAATTCTGGTTTCTTTTTCATCCCCCCCCCCACACACACACAGGCACAAAAAATGTACCAGTAAAATTGAAATGCCTTTTTAAAATTTCAAATTGCAAAAGAGGTTTAAAGATCCATTTAATCATCAATTATAACAGTCAAAAGTTGCGCTGTTTTATCCTCCCCCAAGGCTAAAATTATTTTCAAGTTTCAAATGATTAAATTTTGATTCTTATCTATACACACACACACACACACAAACATCTATCCATAAAATAATAATCAAAATATTGTTAAGCAGAGAGACAAAATTATTATACTTGTACTATAACAAAGTTTTAAAAATATAGTATATTTTACATACATTGACATTTGAACTTCAAAAAATAAATGAACTTTCTTAGTTGTTGAACCTTGAGATAATAAAAATGAAAAGCCATGTAGGCAAAAATTTATTAAAATACTACATTACTCTTAAATAATGATGAAATAAAACTTATAAAATATAAAAAGATCTATAATACAATTTTAACTTCGTGTATAATACTAAATACATTGACTTGCAATTGCAAATTGTAAAATGGTTGGCAAAAAAGAAGGCAAATATATTGTAAAAAAAAAAAAAAAAAAAAAAAAAAAAAAAAAAAGGAATTAAAAATGATAATAATTTTATGAAATTTAAATAACAACTAGCTTGCCATCTCCAGTTTGTAACAAAACTAGCAAATAGTTAGGGAATTGCGATACTAACTGTTAAAAAAAAAATTATATATATCGAATAACAGTACATTTTTACAAGTTATTAAATAATTTATCTGCCCCCTTAAAAAAATAATAATAAATAAAAAAATAATAAAATAAAATAATTCATTTTTAAATATGAAAACAATTCAATTATTTACACATTTTACATATCTAAAATTTTCTGTAATAAAATAGCTAGCTTACTTCAAAAGGATTTTTTAGAGCTCCAACAATGCAAAACGGTATATGTATATGGGCTGAAATTTTATCAGCATGCTTTTGTTTATTAAGTGTGTTCCTGATGTAATCACTATCGACAATATAATTACATAACCCACATTGCACTTTTTGTCTCTTACATTAGGTGGGGGCATAAATGATAAAAAAATATTGAACTAGTAACTATATACCAAAATATTCTCCCATCAACACTTTTTAATTGAATGGTTTCGTACTATGAGCCAGAATATTAACGGTTTAAACAAAGAGTTAACGCAGGACGCAGGCGCAGTTTGTTTTGTAACTGACACATAGGGCGGGAGGTGCAACGTCCAGTCATTTAGGTGCCCAAGCCCAAGCTTTGCGTTGAAGAGAAAACAATGTTTTATCTTTCTATTTTTTAGCATTCAGTTAAAATCTCTTTAGCGGTTTTTTTAAGTAAAATTGAAATCTGTTTGCTCGGGGAATATTTCAGAGACAAAAAATTGTGAAAATTACGGGATTTCCTAATATAAGTTTTAATTCTTTCTAGCGACAAACTTAAAAGCAGCGTAACAATTTGGTGCTACAACTCATTTTTCTGATTAAACAAAATGTAGTAGTAATAATAAAAATATAAAAAAAATTTAATACAATTGACTGAGGAAAAAGCTAACGAAAGTATTACTTCTGTAAACTCGTATAGGCTGTAAAATATCCAGATTATTTCGAGATGAAAATTCAAAGTATTTGGGTATTTTCAATTTTCATCCTGTATCATATAAATTTCTTAAACAATCTTTTAAATCAATCAAAAATTACGTAAAAAAGTAAGTATAAACAATTTCGCATTTATTATTATTATTTTTTTAATAAAATAAAAAGAAAACACAAATTTAGATAGTAGGAAAAAGTGAGACTATAATTATTTTCAATTAAAGGTAAAATTTGAATAGAATGGAAAATATCCAGAATTTGATATGAAAAAATACCAAATATTTGTATTTCTATAAATAAATTTTCATAGTATACCACCTAAATTCCGTGATACATATTTCTAATTAAATTTAAAGTTTAGAATAAAAAATAGAAGTTTCTTCACTTCGATCAGTATATCTTAAAATTTCGAGATTAAACTAAAAACTTTCCAACAGTAAAAAAATACAAGTAGATTTCGATATATCCAAGTCAAAAAACACAGAAAAAAAAAAAAAAAAAAAAAAAATGGAATATCAAGGTTTTACTCAAATATCACTGTTATAATTAACGGTATAACTTTAACATTACTAGAAAATGTACAAGAATATTTTTTTTCGTCATATCGAAGTTTCCGAGAACACAATATTTGACAAATCAAAAATTTTCTGAGTAGTTTTATCAGAAAAATAAAATCCTATATATTAATAAGTTATATTAATTAATTAATAAATTAAAGTAAATAGTAAATTAGCAATTAGTTAAATTAATTAATAATAGTTCTGGCTAAGAATAAATTTGTTTTCTTCATCCTAAATTGTTTTTTTTTTTCTTCTTATTTTTCTTATCAGAAACTGCAAGCGGAAATAAATCCGACTGAGAATAAAATTTTATAGGTTTTCATCGATCTAACTTGTTTTTCTTATTTAATTAAAAACTACAAAAATATTTCTCCAATTCATAAATATTTATAGATCAATACCCTTTTTTTCGGCTAAATTTACTTTTTTCCGATCGAACAAGAATTTTTCCGACTGACTTTTCCGTTTTTCCAATTTATAAATCTTTATAGGTTAATACGTAATATTATTTTTTTCGACTAAAGATGCCTTTAGCGGTGGAACAGAAAACTTCCGATTGATATTTTCGTTTTTCCAATTTATAATTTTTTTTATAGGTAAATGCCATTTTTTCCTATCGAATTTTTTTTTCCGATTTAAAAATTTACAAGTTTTTTAGGTTAATACGTAATACTATTTTTTCCGACTAAGCATGCTTTTCCGGATTGAAACGGAAAATTTTCCGAATGATATTTTCGTTTTTCTAATTTATAAGTTTTAATAGACTAATAACATTTTTTCCGATCAAACAAGAATTTTTCCGATTGACTTATTCGTTTTTCCAATTTATAAATTTTTATAGGATAATACTATTTTTTTCGACTAAACATGCCTTTTCCGATGGAACGGGAAATTTTCCGAATGATACTTTCGTTTTTCCAATTTATAAGTTTTTATAGGTTAATACCATTTTTTCCGATTAAACAAGAATTCCGACTGATTTTTCCTTTTTCCAATTTGTAAGTTTTTATAGGATAATACGTAATACTATTTTTTCCGACTAAACACGCTTTTTCGGATGGAACTGGAAAATTTCCGAATGATTTTCCAGTTTATAAGTTTTTATAAGTTAAGAACATTTTTTCCGATCAAACAAGAATTTTTCCGACTGATTTTTCTGTTTTTCCAATTTATAAGTTTTTATAGGATAATACGTAATGCTATTTTTTCCAACTAAACACGCCTTTTCCGATAGAACGGGAAATTTTCCGAATGATTTCCCAGTTTATAAGATTTTATTGGTTAATACCACTTTTTTCCGACTAAACATACTTTTTCCGATCGATCTGGGAATTTTCCGACTGATTTCTCCTAGGGGGGTGTTGCACCCCCCCAAACCTCCCCGGGATTTACGGCCCTGGAAGTATTACTTTTCTCATATCATGAATTTGAAATTGTTACTTATTTATCCGGTTAATATTAAATACTTTTGTGTGTGTGTGTGTTAAAAAAAAATTGTTGTGTGTTTGTGGACGTCTTGCTCTTGAAGTATGAAGTCACGATATGATCCCTTTCTTTAAAAAAAATTAAATGCTTCATGTGCTTTAGTTTTCAAATTATTTTCCTCATTTTTTAATTTTCCTCCTATTACACTCTGATTTGTAATTATTTTTAAGAAGTGTAATTTAACCATTATGCATGTATCTTTGAAAGAGAAAAAAAAAATACAAAGATTAAAATCAGGGGCGTGCCGACCCAGTGTGCGAAGTGTGTGGCGCACACAGGCGCCGAAGTAGTAAAGGCGCCAAAAATTTCAGTTAAAACAAATATTTAAAAAAAATCTTTAATTTAATTATTCTAAAATTTATCGCATTTTCTTGACATTTGAATTGTTTTTCGTAGATCTACCTGAGACAAACTTGCTTGTATATTAAACTAAAAAAATATATACATAGATTCCGTTTATGCTTTTACGAAGTACCTTAATTAGTGATTTAGACGCAGACCTGTTCAACTTTTTTAAACAGAGACGCATCTCATGTAGACGCAAACTATGAAAGGCGCCAAAATTCTCATGGCTGAAAACGTACAACACTATTAACTCACTGCAGTTATGTTAGAGCGTAGTACACCGCAAAAACTTAATTCCACCTGTTTTTAGTCCACAGACTATCAAAGCCTGAAGCTTATGTGCCCGCCAATTCTGTATGTGCGTGCGTAATGTTATAACTCATGATAAAAATATCCGAGTAAATTGAAATTTTGGATATAGGTATATTCTGATAAGGCGCTTCCCTGATTAGTTATGGCAGTTCATTCGATAAATATAAGAGGGGAACGGGGGCTAATGCACCTCCCCTTAATTTATATAAATGGGTTTTTCATGCAAAATTATCAGTTTTCGCTCAAAATTTAGATATAGGATCATTCTGATGAGGCGCCTCCGTGATTAGTATTAGGTGTTCAATGGATAAGTATAAAGAAGGGCAACAGGCGTCTAATTCCCCACCCTTAATTTCGATAAATGTGTTTTTCATGCAGATTTGTCAGATTTAATTCAAATTTTAGATATCGGATCATTCTGATGAGGGCATCACCATGTTTCGTTTTGGGAGTTCATTGAATAAGAATAAAGAGCGGGACGGGGCTATAAATCCGTCTTTATTTTAGATAAATGGGATTTTCGTGTAGAATTATCAGATTTCATTCAAATTTTAGACATAGGATCATTCTCATGAGGACAAATCCAAGATTAGTTTTGCGAGTTCATTGGATAAGTCTAAAAGGGGAGAAATGGTAGGTAACCGCCCCTCCCCTTAATTTAGGTTAATGGGTTTTGCACGCAGAAATTACAGATTTGCCTCAAATTTCAGATGTAGATTCATTCTGATAAGGTGCATCCCTGATTTGTTTTGGGAATTCATTGGATAAGTATAAATGGGGTATCAGTGGGACTACCCGTCTAGGTTAATGGTTTTTCTTGCAGAATTAACAGATTGGCTTCAGTTTTTAAATACAGGTTCATAGTGATAAGATGCTTCCCTAATTCACCGTGGGGTTCTTTTCTAAATAGTATAAAGGGGATACGGGCAATTATGCCTCCCGTCAAATTTTATAAATGGGTTTTTATGCAGAATTGTCCGATTTCCGTTAAATTGTGGATGTAGGTTCTCTCTGATAAGGCGAATCTCTGAATAGATTTGGATGTTTAATGGTTAAGTATAAAGGAAAGGGATAACTCTCCTTAAATTACATAAATGTGTTTTTATGAAGAATTATCCGATTTGCTCTGAATTTGGAATATAGTTGTTTCATATGATAACACATATCCCTGATTAGTTTAGGGGGTTCAATGATTAAGTATAAAAAGAGGAAATGAGGGTAGGTATTTTCCCCAATTAATTTGTTTTTCGAACGGCACTAACCCTTGAATATATAAGGCTGTAATGTACAATTAGTATGCATAGCCTATGAGCTCAATACCATCAGTTTAACTGGGCAATATTCTTTTTAATTATTTTTAAATCTTAATTTATACATATTCGCAGCCAATACTGGCCATTACATGGTGCTACGAACAAGGCCGCCACAGCGCCTTCAACGGAGCCAATTTGACCATCTTCCGGCGTCGCTGCACTTTATTTTTAAATAACGATCATCGACTTACTGCAGAATTTCTCTCATAAATAAGATAAAATTTATTACTTGGAAATATTGGTAAAAGTCTTCCCTGCAATAATCAGGCCTTAAAAATAGGGTAGACTTGTGCGTCCCAAGCGTTTTACACGATGCGCATACATCCCATTGTAATAGCCATAAGTCCCTATACGACTCAAAACTCTTCGTAAAAATAATTTGCAGAAATAATATAAATCGCAGTAAATTTGAAATTAGATTTTTCAGAGGGGCAACCTATCTCAAAAGGTTTTCAAAGGGATCAGAAACCTTAATCACTAAATAACAATCTAATAATATTCAATGATTAACACTAAATGGTGGTCATTGGCAAGAATTAAAAAGAAACCCATTTAAATAATACCAATTTTAATTAAAGCATCCTTTAACCCGAAATGCATAGAATAACTCAGAAGTTTTCTTTTTTTTTCCTTTTGGCGTTTTCTGTATGCCTTTAGGTGAGCTATTATGTGTTACGTAAGTCTGTCTTTGTTCCAATGGCGGATCTAAGGGGGGGGGGGGGCGATGGGGCGATCCCCCCCCCCCCTTGAGCCCAATAAGGGGCTTCAGAACGACATTAGATGCCCTCGCGAAAAAGCTGTTGATCCTAAACTCGAGACCGGCGCGACCCGATCCGGATCGCGCGGGTCCTAAATTCATTATACTGGGATTTCTCAGGAATTTACACTTTCAAAACCGGGTCAGGTCGGGTCTTATTTTTTTCTGCAGAGCTGGACCGAGCTACACTATTTTTTCCAGGTCGGGCCGGGCTTCGATTCCCTCCCTACCAAGGTATACATGGACCAAAAATTTCAAGCCGAGGCTCTGTCTTGTACAATGGCGGATTTAAGGCGGGGGCGAAGGGGCAATCGCCTCCTTTTTGGGCTAATAAGTTTCCGAAAAAATCATACATCCTTGCATGAAATCAGTTGAAGCCTAACTCGAGTCCGGTGCGGCGCGGCCCGCCCCGGGTGGCGCCTTTTTAAATTCACGAGACTCGGTCTCTGTCAGGTCTTCTCGCTTTCAGACCCGGGCCGTATCGTGATCATTATTTTTCTTCAGATTTGGGTCGGGGCCAATGGCTAGTCTAATGAGGAAGGGGTGGGCGAAGGGGTGATTGTCCTTCCCCCCTCTTGGGCTAATAAAAGTTTCCCAAAAAGGTATGCATCCTCGCACGAAATGAGTAAGATGCTAACTCGGATCCGGCGCGGCCCATCCTGAGGCGTGCCTTTTTAACTTCGCGAGGGTCGGTCTGTGTCTGGTTATGGAGTTATTCTTTTTAGATGTCTGTATTAGAGAGGAGACAGGTTCAGACTGAACCCGTGTCCGATACAAGGTCGGGCTCCATTTTTACGCTGGTCTCAGGGATGTAGGGGAGGGTAGACGTGGGTATACGCCGTATACCTTCTGGATTTTTTAAAGGAACACAGTATACCCTCTGTTTTTCCAGAAAGTTATAGTATACACACTCTAGGATATACCCTCTGCCTTGAGCGTATATCCTCTGTTATTTTTACGACTACACTCCTGGCAGGTCTACGGGGTCGGACTCATTTTTTCTGAAACCTGAAAATTTTATTTATCAATGAATAGAAAAAGTAAAAAAACATTTTTCCATTTAAGAATTTCTTATTCCTTTTCAAATCAATGTCTGGCTATTTTGATCAAAATGAAAGTGGAGCACATTTTTTTTTCTATTTTAATATTTCAATAATACTAAAAAAAACAAAAAACAATTAGTCATATCTACATCTATAGGTGTATGTTCAAGCATTGCCGTCGACCGATGCGACGTTCTGGCGCCTATGAAAAAAAAGGCGGGAATAATGAATTTGTTTTTACTTCGATTTTTGTTTGTGGCAGAGATTATTTTGCAATTGGATCCTTTATAATTATTATTATTTAGCCATCTAACGCGAAAAAAATATTTTCTTCTGAGTTTAGTTTGCGATTACCGATTAATTTAAATTTCTCGTATATACAGCGTATATGAGTCGTAATCGCTCTTCATATGGAAGTAACTGTACTAATAATCATTTATTTTGGGATCTCTACTGATGCCGCAGCTGTAAGTAAATGTATTTACCATATTCTTCCCATCGAGTAGTGTTTCCTCTGTTCCTGTAAAAGTGTAGAACTTTAAAATGTTTAATTTAACGTTATTTTCTGGGTCCTGGGTCATGCCTATAACGAAGGCTTGTTATTAAATATGAAATGATTGTAGTTAAAATGTGCATTTTTTGCAGAAAATTTTAAAATGTTGTTCGATTTGACAGATAACAGACAGTATTTTCTAGTTCCATGCATTTATTAATGAAACACACTTCTTTAACATGTCCATAATATTTTCTTATTAAAACAAAATATAAGAATTTTTTTATATGTAAAGTACATTTTTATTTTATACTAAACTGTTCTTTTGATAATATTAAATTTAAATTTTCGTAACAGCTATTTTTATATAAAAAATAGTTTTAAAATGATAATTACTTTTGGAAATTTTTTTATAAGTATTATGCAATTTTTTGCTACTGTATAATTTTATTATAGGGCTTTTGCTCTTGATGCCGCAAAATGTTTCTGGCTCAGGAGGGACCGGGCTGTGGAATAAGAGCGCGAATTTATCTCTAGTCCGCACTGAAAAAAATTTCCCTGGTCGGGGTTCGGCTCGGAATAAAAGTTAAATTTTCAGTTCTTGTCCGACCCAGCCTAGAAGTATGCACGGGTCCGAGCTTGGCATCGCTGGCGAAATGGTTTCGAATTTTCTTACGGGCCAGCAAAATTAGAATAATTTTTCCATCAGGCCGGGCCAAAAAACAAAATAAACGGGCCAAGTCGGAAAAAAAAATTGAACAGGCTATATGGGCCGGGCCGATAAAAAAATTTAGCGGGCCTACTGACCCTTTATAAAGATTTAAGCTGGAACATTAAAATATGAGCTATTTTCAATGATTATGGGTCTAACGAAAATAAGTATAAATATACGTCACCAGCCGTTACTAGTTTGGCAACATCAATACAGAAATGTAACTATTACAATGTAGAGATCAAGATCGAACAGTTACATTGTGTGTAACCCGGGTTTAATATTTTTTTAGCAGACTCTTGCCGATCCGAGATCAGGCTTGCATTGTTTTTCTATGTATAAATGAGCCGGGCTGGACCTAGACTTATATATGTTCTCAAAATGTGTAGGACACACAATATAATTTGTAAAATTATTAATAGCAATAATCAACTTATGTAAACGCAGTCTTTGGATATATAAAGAATTGGTCGTTCTTAAATTCACTTCTCAACGAAAGCTTGACACATTTTCAGACTAATTTTTAACTGTAAAAGTATAAAATTGATAAGACTGGGATTTGAAATCGAATATCGATTTTCATTTTTGGTAAATAAGGTACTTGAACAACCTTCTTGAGATATAAGAGATTCTTCTCAAATGGTTGCAGATTTTTCTACCTTCTCATGCTGTCTCTTCCAGAAATTCTATTCAAAACGCTAACTTTGACAGTATTTTCTTAAATTGCTTGTATCAAAAAATGGATAACGCCATAGTTTCTGAATAAAAACACCTTGCATCAGTTTTGAATTCAGGGGAGTGGCCCGGGGAGACATTCCCCTCGGAGTTATCAAATGCCCCCTCCCCCGGAAAATTTGAAATTTTGTGTTTTCAATCGTTAAAAAGTGTTATTTTCCCCCTGAACTCCATTGTGAACCCCCCCCGGAGTCACAGAAGTCCCTCCCGGAGAAAAATGTTTGAATTCAACACTGCACCTGCTAATGCGATACACAGCATAAACATTAATTAAACCGACCAACAGCAAATAAAAAAAAGTCGACCGGACCCAAACCCGTCCCACACAAAAATAGAAGTCAACCGGACCCAGACCTTACCCGCAGCAAAAAATGGAAGCAACATGACCCGCGGTGACAAAATTAGCCCCGACCCACGCATTAAAGTCGAGTCGCCAAATTTCTAAAATCGCCCCCCCCCCCTCCCCTTGAGGACTCTCCAAATTCGCCCTTGCTTTATTCTGATTTGTTATCACGAGGAATTTATAACTTCTTTTATTGATACTGCTTAAAATGTACTACATTGGCAATTTTTTTTCTATCATTATAAGCTACATTGAAAAAAAGAATCTATCAAATTGATAGAAATAACATATCAACTTTGGCAGAAATGCGGAAAACTGTACAGTTTACAGAAAAAAATCTGTAATTTTTCATTAAAACAATTTTTCTTTCTGTAAATAATATGATTTTTTTTCTGTAAAAGTTACACAATCCGCATTTTTTTAAACAGAAAAAAATTAATCAGTTTTAACATTTTTTTAACAGGAACAAATGTTTTTCTTACAATTTTTTCTGAATAAAATACATCTTTTTCTACAAAAATTACAGATTTTTTTCAGCGTAAAAAGTAGCCATTATTAATTCTAAAAACTATGAAAAGAATTGTAAAAATTATATTGTTGATTACTTGTTATTGTGCAGTGTAAACATTTTAAAATAAGTACATAACTTATTATTTTTTTTATTTTTATTTTTTTATTTTTTTTTATTATGTCACCCAAGAGTGATATTATGTCTGACAGAAACATAAATAAAATCTGTAGAAAAATATTTCTACCGGATAATTAACAAAAATTTACTTAAATATATTTTTCAGAACAAAATAAACTAGTTGGATGTGCCAATCCCAAAACTTTCTACTATCTCATCCGTACATTTTAATATTTCAAAAATTAGTTACACATGTTAATACTTCAATATTATTAATTCAATACTATAGCAACTTTGATTTTCACCTTAAATTGTTGCTTCAGTCAACTAATCGGAGTAAAAAAAAGTTAATGTGGATCATGATATTTATTTAAACCAATAGTTTTCCCTTATTCTGTTATCACCAACCTGTTTACAAATAGCCGGATTAAAAGGACGGGAAATCCAGTCTGTGCATGAGCCGATGGACAATAGAACAATAGACAGAAGTTTTTCAAATTCAGCGAGGATCTGCTTGCCATACTCAAAAATATCATATACAAAAAATCTAGTTCAGTTCTATGCATAACTTTATACACTTTTTGATGGTAGTCCAGGCATTTGGTAAAAAATAAATGCAAGTTTTAGTGTAGTTTTGATTTTTGGTTCCCTTTATGTTTTTTGGGTCGCTGAACACGAATCTGGCATTATCCAACAAAATTTCTCCCCGGAAACACGTTTTTTTGGCAAAAAACGTGTAAAAAACGTGGCTTTTTTTCGTTTTTTCTAAATAACTTCAAGATTATGCATTTTACATAAAAGTCATCAATACATAAATTAAAGAGCATAAAATTTCCTACATTTTATGCATTTAAAGTTTTTTTTCTATGATCAATGGTTTAGCCGTGAGAGAGCCGCAAAAATGGGTGTGAAAAGCAAAAAATCCTGAAAAACGTGAATTACAGCACCGTACGTTGATGAAACATGAAAAACAACCATTTTACACAAATTTTTCTCCACTTAATAATGCTAAATATATTACTATTGACTATATTTTATTAATCTGATGTTCATCGTTTCTTTCATAACTAAAAAATAAATAAAAATGAGTATATCTGATCAAAATCTTCATTTGCTATTACAAAATAATAATAGTAATAATTTCTAAATTTGACTTTTAAATAATGTAAACAAAATAACTAAAACAGGCTTTAACTGATCCCATCTGCACTTTCCCTCTTGATTGAAGGGGTACAAGTGTGAAATAACGTTGTTCAAGCGCCCACCCTCTCATCCCATGTCCACGTTCAGTAAAATACTACCCCCCCCCCCTTCCCCGCCAGTCTCGCCTCTGTTAGAAATATGCGTCGCACAGATCACTAGCTTATCAGGAGGACACATTCCTCTCAGTTTCCATATGCAACTGCTTACTTATAATTTAGTAATTCACTGTTTGTGTCTTCGTGAATATAGTGAACAGCTAAAGTGATTTTGCTCGATGTCGCTGTGTTTTATTTGTGACTCTCCTTTAGAATAGGGACCGTCAATGAAAGTTATCGAGGTATTGCAGCGTTAAGCAAGGCAAATACAGAAAGAAAGGATGTAAAGGCAGTTTTCCTAAAGGAGAAAATCTCAGTAGATATACATGTTAAGTGCAGAAAAGCATACGTAAATGAACGGATGATTACTGCTTATGTGAAGACAGTTGAGGAACAAAGTGCTAGCACTTCTCAAATTTTAAGATCATCAACTCCTCAGTTTAATTTTTTAACTAATTGTTTTATATGTGGACTGTGCATTTCGGAAGAGTTCATTGCAACACAAGCGAAAAATCCACCAAGCGAACGCAATACTGTATACAGTGTGCGACACATGGGAGTACAATTCTGAAAGCAGCAAGAGCTCGCAATGATGATTATGGGCAGGCTCATCGAACCAGAGAATGATTTGATCGCAGCAGATGCTCAATACCATATCAAATGTTTTAAATATATTTATAGGAGGCCGAAGGTCCAAGAACAGAAGAAACGTGGTCCGTTTGCCGAGGCAATCGACAGAGCAATGCAAAGTACCTACGATTACCTTGAAAATCATGATGACGAATGTCAATTCTCCATGGAAGAGCTAATGAAACAGGTTACAGGGAGTTATCAACCTAATATGAGAACTATAAAGTTTAACCTCATTGAGAGATATGGAGACGACATACTGATCACAAAGAATCAGAAAAAAAAACTCCATTGTGTGTTTCAAGAATATAGGAGGGAAGATACTGACTAATGCATGGTATCAGCAAACATGTAAATCTGATCGAGATGAGAGACTGCGAGTGCTTGAAGCAGCAGCAAAAATTATTTGCAAAGGTATCAGATAGAAGATTTGCTTCGGGAAACTGCAAAAACATCGCAGTTGTGTGTCAAGACGAAGAGGAGGAACTAGACTTTGAAACCGATCTGGAAATGGATTGCCCACACAATGAATCAGAGGACCCAATGGAAGGGGAAATAGTTATGCCGCAAAGTATCAAATATTTACTATTAAATAACTTTTATTTATAATATTGATAGTTATAAACTCACCCACTAATTCCATTCGTCTATTTTCTATTTTGTAGATGTCGGTGAAAAGCAGGGATCCTCAAATAAAAGAAAGCGAAAATAGAACTTTGTTTTTTAAGTAAATGTACTTACTAATGTACATAATTATTTATTATTAAATAATAATTAATAATGAGTCGTCGTTTTTATTGTTAGGAACTTCATTGTAAATTTTAGTCGATCATAATATCTTCAGTATCATTTAAAGTCAATCTTTACTAAAAAATGGTCATTTTTCATGTTAAATCTATGTACAGAGCCATAATTCATATTTTCCGGATTTTTTTAATTTTCACACCCACATTTTGAACTTCTAGAACTTTAAGAACTGGAATCCGTGTCAGCTTTTATATGTTAAAGCCCGGTTTAGTTATTTTATTTACATTATTTAAAAGTAAATTAAGAAATTATTACTATTCCTATTTTGTAATAGCAAATGAAGATTTTGATCACAAATATGTTCATTTTTATTTATTTATTAGTTATGAACGAAACAATGAACATCAGATTAATAAAATATAGTCAATAATAATATATTTAGTATTATTAAGTGGGAAAAATTTGCGTAAAATGGTTATTTTTCATGTTTCATCGACGTACGGTGCTGTAATTCACGTTTTTCAGAATTTTCTGCTTTTCACACCCATTTTTGCGGCTCTCTCACGGCTAAACCATTGATCAGAGAAAAAAACTTTAAATACATAAAATGTAGGAAATTTTGTGTTCTTTAATTTATGTATTGATGACTTTTATGTAAAATGCATAATTTTGAAGTTATTTAGAAAAAACGAAAAAAAGCCACGTTTTCTGCACGTTTTTTGCCAAAAAAACGTGTTTCCGGGGAGAAATTTTGTTGGATAATGCCAGATTCGTGTTCAGCGACCCAAAAAACATAAAGGGAACCAAAAATCCAAACTACACCAAAACTTGCATTTATTTGTCCTTTTTGAGCACGTAATGCCTGGACTATGGTACAATAATGAAATGGATACAGACATCGCGATGATAGCGCCCCCTTCCGGCAAATATGTTTCAAATTCAAGGAGGGCCTGCTAACTATAGCCACACACTTAGATAAACAATTTGGTTCAATTCTATGCATAATTTCATACATTTTTCGATGATACAATATTAAAAATGGCACAAAAATCGGATTTTTTTTAAATTCAGGGAGGATCAAGTAGCCACATCTAAACACTTTCACAAAAAAATTGGTTCAATTCTATGCATATCTTCATACACTTTTCGATGGTGCAATGGCGACATACGTACACGGAGAGACATACATTTTGTAAAAGCATTTTTTGGGGGGGGGGGATCTCTGACCCCTAAAACGTGTAAATCCGCCGAAAACCGGAAGTCGAAAAAAAATTTCGATTTAAATACTTTCTTCGATTGAAGATAGAAAAAAGTAAAAATCATGTATTTAAAGGTTAATATGATTTTTTTTAAACAGTTAGAGGGAACATTCGAATGGGTGCCAAGAAAACATTCAAAAGGAACCACCCTATGACGTCTGCGGAATATGCGTTGGACAGTCATATAGGGCGCCAACTGTAGTTCTGCACACAGGCGCTGTACAGAGTTGGCACGCCCCTGATTAAAATTGTTTCATAAATATAACTAATATAAATGTATCTTGCAAAAACACATTTGTTATTGTTCTAATTTTTTTATGCTTCTTGAAGATACAATTTCAACTACAATAAATGCATTGTTAAAATCTTTTCAATACTTACAATTTTGGTCCCTTTTTTCACACAGTGCTGCAATTTGTTCAAGATTTTTCTTCTCAATATCAGTTTGGATGTTATATTTTTCTTCTGTCAGAATCTAAATTAAAACGTTTACAAAGTAAAAATGTAAAAAAAAAAAAAAAAAAAAAAAAAAAAAAAAAAAGTCATTAATATTTTTTTTATTTAATGATAAAAGTCATAAGCAGAACTGAACTCTGATAAATGAATAAAAATAACTAAAAATAATTAAATATAAAGAGTGTCTACTAAAGTCCTGTCCACCCCCATTAACTTCAGAACTGTAAAAAATTATAGCCATAAACGTGATGTCTAAGTTCTAGTAAAAAGGCTGCTTACAACACCACCTAGCAGCAAGCTACAGTCCTAGCATTCCTATCCCAAAAGCGATATAAGATAAGAAGGAATGTCAATTACAAAATTGTAGAGCGTCAGTGGATTTAGTATCAAAAGATGTCTAATATTCTAAAGACAAACCTTAACCAATATTTTTAGCATCCAATCTTCAGCTTAATTGTGTATTCCAATCCAAAAATCTTATTTTTCGATTTATTTTCAAATTCCTTTCTGCTCTCAAACGTATGAAACTGACAAATTCTCTTATTTAGAAAGTGCACAATGTGCCGCGCTTGTCGATTTTTTGATAAATTCAGAAAACATTACAAAAAAATGCTACTAAAGTTGGAGTTTTTAATAGAATTTTCCGAACCGGGAGATTCGAGGAACGAAAAAAATCCCTGTCGGCTTGGGCTATCGGCGGAGGTAGATTTCGAAGAGTCCTCATTTCAGCAACAAAAAGTAAAATTTGATTACAGATAAACTCATTTTAACAACTTTATTTGGCCTCTTTTGAAAAATTTTTAATTTCATTTTTCTGTAAGGACTGGTTTTATCAGAATCATCTTAAGCTAAATCGTATCAAATGCCCATTTTGACAACATATTTTGAAACATATTCTGATTTTATTAAAAAATCGACTAATACGGCACATTATATAGTTCCTATATAACAAAACAACTGTCAATTGAATACGTTTAAAAGCAAATTTGAATTTAAAAATGAGTTATAAAATAACCAATTTGTTATTTGAATACAACCCAAATTCTTAATCATGATCGCTTCAGGAAATTTTATGTGAAGTGCCCCCTTTGACAGCAAGTTTTGAAATATATTCAGCCTTTATCAAAAAACTGAATAATACGGCGCCTTTTACAGTTCCTGTCAATTGGATGCGTTTGAGAGCAAAACCGAATTTAAAAATGAGTTAAAAATGCAATTTGTTATTTGAATACTTCCTCAAATTTTCAATCACGATCACTTCGGGAAATTCTGTTCAAAATACCCTTTTTGGAAGCCTTTTTTGAAATATATTCTGTCTTTATCAAAAAACTGACCAATGCGTCTCATTGTATAGTTCCTAAATAACAGGACCTGTAAATTGGATGCGTTTGATAGCAAAAATGGATTTATAAATGAGTTAGAAAAAACGAAATTTGTTATTTGAATACTTCCTAAAATTTTCAATCACGATCACTTCGAGAAATTCTGTTCAAAATACCCTTTTTGGAAGCCTTTGTTGAAATATATTCCATCTTCATCAAAAATCTGACCAATGCGTCACATTATATAGTTCCTAAATAAAAGGATCTGCCATTTGGATACGTTTAAAATAAAAAATGAATTTAAAAATGAGTCAGAATATAAGCAGTTTGGATTAGAGTTTTTCCCTCCAACTCCTATTCTTGTTTAATTTATTTTTGCTATACGAATTGGTCCTATGAAAAACTTGTCAGTATAAAAGTTGTAGATATTATTAAGAAGTAAAATAAATTTAATTAGATTTGATAGTTTAAGAATTGGTGAAGTTATGGATGTTTGTCTTTTTTTACTCCCTTTTTGTTTTCGTTTTTAATTTTTTTTTATCGGTAAGAAATAGTCCTATGAAAAACTTGTAAGTACAAAAATTTTAGATAATGTTGAGTACATTTATACAAAATTTATTTGAATTTGATATCTTGAGAATTGACGAAGTTATGAATTTCTTTCTCTCAAAAAATCTGTTTTTTTCGCCCCTTGAGTCCATTTTTAAATTTATCAAAAATCATTCATGCATAAATTTTTGGCCTATTTTTAAGAAGTAAAATAAATGTTCAACCGATTGGATATCTATTTTAATTAAGAAGTTATGGCGTTTTTTTTCGGTTTTCACAAAAACCTTTCCCTATTTCCACCCCCTTGGACCAATTTTTGCCCATTAACGAACTTAGCCGAGATTTTATACCTCTTGATTTTATGTATCAGTTTGGAAGAGATTGGAGCAGAACTATAAAAGTTATCATGTCCATAAGAAAGTTATATATATATATATAAATAGATAGATATAAATTTTTTTACTGACGGTACTTTTGGGGTCTAGAGGTCATGATCGGCGTAGATCTGCAAAAAAGTTTCAGAAATTCCAACATTGGTGCGATCGCAATAGGTAGTATTTCATACGAAATCTACCTAAAAGGGGTCATACTGAGAAAGTAATTGTTTATAAATCAAATTTCAATAAATTTAGTGAAAAATGAAATCACACGGCATCTTACACTTATTTTCAAAAATCCCCTCAACAAGTTTCATGTTTCTACTTTTAACAGTGAGTTTGAAAATGTATCAGAAAATTTCGAACTGTTGAGGGTGAAAAAATATTTTTTCGAAAACACCCTTAAAGACGTTATTTATCGATGTAGGCGTCCATAAGACAAGCGTGCACTTACTAATTTTAGTAATAAAAGTATGATACAATTTATTTTAAAAATAAAATAAAGTTAAACGGGTTTACAAGGCCAACGCTATTGGAGAGGGGGGGAAGGCGGTAGAAGAGCGTCTCGATGTTACTTCCCCAATGTCGGAAAATCCTCGGTAGTTAGTATCAACCGATACAAATCTCAAACATTCAACTTTTTTTCAGTTTTTTTTATATATATATAGGGTAGATGTGCCAGTAATGGACCACCTTCCAGTAATGGGCCACCTCGCACTTTTTGGTTTATAAAAAAATAATAAATAATAGTTAAGCTTTTATTATTTTTTTCTGAACTCCACCTTGCATGCTTTATAAGCTGGATTAATTTTTTACATTTTTCGTCAAAATAATTAGGAAGCAGAAAATAAAGTTTCACAGTTTTTCTGTTTTTCACTGAAAATCTTAATGAACATGCTAAAAGCTGACTTTACTTACTTAGTTTATATCTTTTTTATTTTTCCGTAAAAATTGAATGTTTTCGTTTGGTTAGAAATATAAAACACTGAATTTAATATACCAATGGCCATTTACAAAATTATATTTATTTTTAAGATTTTAGGAGGGGTGGTCCATTACTGGATTGCTTATTTCGTGATTTTCCAGTAATGGACCATGTTAAGAAGTAAAAATAATATAAACCAATACAAAAAGTGTAACTTCAGTAGAGATAAATTTTTTTGATTTAACTGAAAAGCTAAATAATCAAATTTAATACTTAAATTTTACCTATTAGAATTTAATAAAGGCAATTGCTTTATAAATAGCTGTTTTTAAAAAGTCATTCAAAATTGGTACAAAAAACAAGCAGAACATTTGGCAAAATCTAGATGTGCCGTTACAAGAGAAGTTGTTTTAAGTTGTTTCAAAAATGTAAAATCATATTTGGAAGAAGATATTAATATTTTCTTCCGAATTCTAAAGCATACAGAGAGAATTTTCAATAAGGTTAAAACACGGTTTCTTTTGTGCTCTTAAAACAAGGAAACTTTTGGGACCAAAATTAGTTAAAGATGTATATTATGTAGCACCAAATAACGAAAAAGAATAAATCACTGTTATGGGATGTTTTTCAGTAAATAGTGAGATTGTTCCATTGGTGACAATGTATCCATATAAGCATTTCTCAAGGGAAATTGTGGAATCAATCTGTGCCAAATTGATGGGCTATATGATTATCTGAAAATGGTTGTATACTGCAAGAGTGCAAGAACATTTATAATTTTAAATGCATTCTAAAATTCCATATTGAATAGTTTGGACTATCAGAAAGTGATGATAAAATTGAAGATCTGTTATTTATATTTCATAGTTTCACAGCATATTATTTAGATAATGATATGAATGAAGATTGGAGACTTTTTTTAATGCCTTATTTTATCTAAACTTGATTTCAGTAAAACATTGTCTTTATCTCATAAATCCTTTAAATTTAAATATTTTGTTTTATATCTTTACAATATAAATCCTTTAATGTTAGTTAATAATAAACAGTTAATAATATCATTAATATTTTGTTTTATATCCACATTATAAATCCATGATTATAATTATTTCATAACATAAATTTAAATATTTTGTTTAATGTTTTTTCATTATAAATCCTTTAATGTAATGAATTTCTAACTTAAATTTTAATATTTTGTTTAGTATGCTTTCATTAAGTTCTGGAGCAAAATGCAATTGAAACAAGTTGGAAATTGCAGGTGAAGCGTAGCAAATGAGGTGCGTTCGTACGATAACGAAGTTTTTAAAATATACAGATCTTCCTGATGTAGTAGACTTCGGATACAGTACAGTGGTTGAACTCTTTGTGTTCCTATAAACATACAGGAAGTAATTTTCATTACACCTCAGCAGCGTATATCATATTCATAAAATGTGGCACAGTTTAATGTAATTAAAACATGTCCCAAACAATGTTTCCCTGTATAGCATTATGTAGTGGAATACTTTTGTGTGACCCTGAAATTTAATAATAAAAATTCTTTGCATCTCAAATTGTACAGAATTTATATTTTAGCATGTATATACATCATAGGTTCATGTCAATTTTATTATGCTCGAATGAGTGTAACACCATTAAAATGCATTTGCAGCTTTTTTCCCCATTGACTGTAATGTAACGGAATACTTTTGATAGTCCCTATAATTGATCTATGTATCTGATTATCATAAGATCTGAAATGACTCGACAAAATTATGTAATAATTATATGTTTTAAATTTCAAACGATTAAAATGCATTTTTAACTTTTTCGTCCATTGATGTAATGTAACGGAATCCTTTTGATTTTCCCTGTAATTAATCTATCCATCCGATTTTCATAAAATTTGAAAGGAGTTGACAAAATTATGCAATAATTATGTATTTCAAATTAAAAAGCGATTCGGTTGGATAGTTTTTGCGTTGTTATATGCGGACATTCAGACAGACGGACGGACAGACAGACAGACAGACTGACAGACAGACAGACGGACAGACAGACGGACTGAACGACAACAATAGGTGCTACGTATTTACATAATTATGAATGCACCTAAAAACAATTATCTGTTATTTTTTGTAGGGTAGCCCATTACTGGAACATAGGTGGTCCATTACTGGAACATAGGTGGTCCATTACTGGGCTTTTCGGTGTTTAGACATATTTCTATTATTTAAAATTAAATTTTTATTTCTATTTGGAAATGTAACAATGGGATTAGTTAAATATTGTTGAAAGATTAATGTAATATGAAAAAAATTGGAATACAATAATTATAACTATTAATAAAAAAATATTTTTTATAGAAATTCCTTAAGAGGGTCCATTACTGGCACATCTACCCTATATACACTACAAATCATCGTACTTTAGCATTTGTCTTAAGATTTAAGTCATGATTTAAATCTTTTTGATGTAAATATAAATAAGCTGATTGTAAATAAGCTTGCTAGTAGCATCTTACTAAAAACTTCAACATAATGCTAAACAAAGTAGAGGTTGCTATCCAACGTATACTTAATTCATAAATTTAAAAATGATGCAAAAATAAAATAAAACTACGTTTCTGTTTAGTCTTCACAACTACTATCAGGAGTCAAACTTTCTAAAAACACAAATTGCAGGAAACGATTTACTTGATACATCGTCGTAATATCTGTATTATAAAGGCCAAACGCATCTGTGCGTAACGCATACGTCATTTTGCGAATGGCAACACTTTGAAATGAAATTTCAATTTTCCAATTTTTGCAACTGCAAATTTTTAAATATCTAAACATTCCACATTTTCAATTTTTATACCATCGTATAGGGAAAAATTTTTCTTTTAAATGCAATTTGTCTCTAAACTGTATTTTAATTTGTTTTTGAGATACTAACTTTTTGTAGTTTTTAACACCATTTTTATAATCGTGGCAACAAAAGTACACCATTTCTATTGTAAGGATCTAATTGCTGTAAGGATCTAATTTGACTAATTAAAGCTAGACAATGGACTTGTACATTAAAATCTGGTGAAGGTGGAAGCTCTTGAAGGGACTAAGGTCTTTTTCTTCCAGGCGACTACGAGTCTAGCCAGCCTTTATCATTTGACATTAGAAAATTAGATACGGCTACTATTGATTAATAGCCTGGACCCCCCAGTAGCTTTTCGGCGGGAAAAGTTTCAAGATCGCGGAGACTTAAGCTGACAATACTGGCGCCAAGGCGGATACCAGCCGAGCCAATTGGATTTTATCTGGGAGGGGCCAGAGAGAGAAGGTCTGGCTCTCGAGATTGAAGCGAGAGATGCGGAGAGGAAAGAGAGAAGGACTTTGAGAATGATGCTTGGAATCGGGGCTCGCTGTGAAAGCTCTAGAACTATGCTTTTTTCTATAGAACCCTAAATTCTTGTAAACTGTATTTTTTTCTATTTTTATCTTAAATAAAAAATTAGCATGTAAAAGGGATTTGCTCACTGTCGCTACCAAAAACTACAAATCGAATTCTAGTGAAGCAAATCCTTTATAGTGGTGGACGATTATGAAAATAGCTAGTGGAGCCCAGACGCAGCGGAAGTGACTCAGAGCCTAGGAGAGTTCAGACGTGCAGCGGTGACCTGAAGGAAGGAGCCCGGGCACAGCAGACGTGACTCAGAGCCTAGGAGATTTCAGACGTGCAGCGGTGACCTGAAGGAAGGAGCCCGGAAGCAGCGGAAGTGACTCGGAGCCTAGGAGATTTCAGACGTGCAGCGGTGACCTGAAGGAAGGAGCCCAGACACAGCAGATATGACTCAGAGCCCAGGAGAGTTCAGAGTCCAGCGGCAACCGGAAGGAAGGAACCCGGACGCAGGAGACGTGACTTGGAGCCCAGGAAAGTTCAGCCGTGCAGCGGGAACTGGGAAAAGCGGAACGCAGACATAGGCGGAGCCCGGAAGAATCTAGGAAAGGACGCCTGTGGAAAGTGGATTGCAGATTACCCTAACAGACGGAACCTGCAGGCATCCGAACAAGGAATACAGGTCAGTGCTCTTTAATTGTTCATTGCAGAGGTTTTCGCCGTAGGTAGTGTGATAATTCAAAAAATCATCAGCAGTTATCTATGATTATTCAAAATTAAGTTAAATTAAATTTGCAAACTTTAAAATTAAAAAAGGTTTTAAGTAAGGTGCAAATTGGCATGCAGTAATTTGAATAACTAATTATTTCTTTGAAATGCACTTTAATTCGTTTGAATAAATATAATTCTGTGATTTAGGATTTAAATCTGTATGTGTAGTAAAAAGAAAGTATAATTAGAATTTTGGGAGTAACTAAAGAAATTTCTATTTTTTATTTGCATATTAATCAAAATTAATATTTTTTAAGAATCAGATGATTGTTTAACATTAATTTAAGTAAAATGTTTTAAAAATATATTCTTGATTGAGTGATGATAAGAGCTATTTATCATATTGTTGAAAGTGTATTTGTATTGTGATTTACATGTCGCGTATTATGAGTGTGAATAATTACATTACGAGAAATATTTGAGAGGCATCCATTTACGTAGATAACCTAGTATAGATTGTTTTTTCATAATTACGCACATTTCAGAATGACGTGGTCAGGAAAGAGAAAATGTGATTTGAGGGAATTAGCTGTTGAATTCGGGGCAAATGTAGAGGATTCGGATAATATTCCTAAAATCATAAAAAAAACTAATTGAAGACCCTGATTACGACGAAACTTTGGCATTAACCCAGCTAAAAATTATTGAAAAGGATAGGTTAGATAGAGAAAATGAAGAAAGGGCAGAAAGAGAATTACTGAAAGCATATGAGAGAGAACAAAAGGCTAAGGCTTTGGAAAGGGAACATGAATTAGCGAAACTAAGGTTAGAACGGGAGTCGGATACAATTAGTTTGGCCTCTAACCAGAGCGAGAGAGAACCAAAAATATCTTTAAAGTCGGTTCTACCTAAATTTGATTCAGAGAACTCCGAGATTTCCATTTATTCGAATTTGTTTGAAAGACAAGCACGAAAGGCACAAATCGACAAAAATCAGTGGGTTACACATTTGTTAGGACTATTGCCTACCGATTTAGGAGAATTGATACTGCAAGAATCTCCTTCAAATTCAGATGATTTCGACCACATTAAAAAAATACTTCTTGAAAGATTTCAACTTTCGGCAGAAGACTTTCGGCTAAAATTTGTGAATTCTCAAAAGCCCGAAAACAAAAATGGAAAGATTTCGTGTACGAAGCTTCCAATTTCTTTGATCAATGGTTAAGCGGTTTAGAAATAACATCTTTCGAGGAACTCATACATTTGATAATTACTGATTAATTGAAACGGAAAGTTAACCCGGAAGCGAAGCAACATTTTATTGATGTTTGGAACGCGATAATTACACCTTTTGAGTTAGCTAAAATGTTAGACGCGTACGAGGTGGCGAGGGAAAACATTAGGCGAGAAGGATCCCCTAAAATTCATAGCGCCGCTAAACCTTTTGAACGTAATAAGTCTAAAACCGAAACTAGAACGGGGGAGGCCAAAATAAATTGGAGGAATAAAGAAAACTCTAAAAATCGCAATGAGATATTCGATAAAAAAGAAATTACTTGCTTTACGTGCAAGAAGCTCGGACGTTACCAGTTTTCTTGTCCGGAATCAAAAACTGAAAATACTGAAACAGATTATCATATCGCGGGTCTGCGAAATTTGGAAGAAGATTTTAGTCCCTATGTCAGTCACGGGCTAATTAATGGGAAAGAGATGAAAATTTTGCGTGATTCAGGATCGACGTTTGACCTAATTTGTACTCACGATGTAAATAAGGACCAATTTACCAAAGAAAAGTTTTGGCTAAAACAGGCCTTAGACAACAAACTTCGTTGTTTACCAGTGGTAAATGTTGAAATTAGTCTAAGTGAGGGTAACATTATACGCACTAAGGCGGCCGCAGTGGATAAAGAAACGGGTATGATCCATTATTTATTAGGGAACAAAACTCAAGCGTTAATTGATAAACAGAGGACAAGCGCGAAATTAAAAGAACCGATCGTTCCGAAACCAGGCGCGTTTACAGAATCCGAAACTAGAAGAGAATTCGGGAAGAGAAAACCTCAAGCGTTGAATGACCGGACCGGTTTCCAGACGTCCGCGGAAGGGAAAATTGTCAGCGCCGAGGGAGAGGGAGAGTCCCCCCATTTCGACCCCCCTGATTCGAGAGGAACAATATACCAGCGCGCCGAGATGGTCTGTCCGAGCGAGGGAATTTCCGCGCAAGTCGAAAGTCAAGGAGGAGTGATAGCCTGGGGCAACCGAAGCGCCGTTAGTATAGTTAAACTGGAGGGGAAATTAGAATGTACTGAACTAGTACCTGCCGAGAATATATCGCTTATTGAGGAAAAAGGGGAATTAGGAGAATGCCGCGTTTTAACGGATCAACGAAAAGGCAAAACTAATGACAGCCCGATAGATATTGAGAAAAACATCGTATCAGACAGACGATTGTGTAGAAAAACCTGTAATTACGAAAGAAACTGAGAGCGAAATAGGGGATAGTTATTTTTGGCCAAAAGCCGTAAAAGAACTGGAAGATTTATACGAACGATGGAAGGGAGGTGAGATTTCCGAAAATATGGTAATCGAACGTGCCTTTGATTTGATGAACCGCATGATTCGCCCATGTCGGAATTCGCAGAAGCGTAAGGAAACTTTGAAAGTTAAGTCAGCCAAGAGAAAATTTGCACTGCGGACGGTTAATGAGTTGAGACCAAGGCTAGGTGACAGTCGATGCAACTCAGCTGGATTTGAAACCCGAAATAAAACGGAATTCTCCACGCCGGAATGTAAGTCAAAAATTAGTCGTTCCAAACTGATGCCCGATCTTGTCCAAAATTGTGCTTCGGAAATAAAATCTGAGACGCACGATTTTGAGGGAAAAAATCGGGAAACTAAACTTAATTGGAATCCAGAAATGGAGGAAGCTTTCTTCACAATGAAGAAGGTGATCGAAAATCCGATCTGGGACATTCCGAATAACGCGAAGGGATTCGAAAATAATTCGAGCTTATCATCACATTTTCAAGTAAAAGATTGTAAAGGGAAGGTTACACATTAATGTCTGAGCAGAGTAGAATGAATGTGAGCTGTAAATAATATTTGTATATAAATTCTTAATTAGCTTGCATTAAAATTATTTCTATGTTATTTTATTAATTGAAATGTATATCTGGCTTATAAAAAAATGTTATAGTGTAGAAAATTGTGTGTTTTATCGTATAAGTTAAATTAATAAATTAACTGGTGCGAACCTCTGTAGTGAACTAAGGTAAGAGTAACTGTACCTCAACTTAAGATTTTCCAACGTGTGGAAAATCTCGGCCACAGGAGGGGATTGCTGTAAGGATCTAATTTGACTAATTAAAGTTAGACAATGGACTTGTACATTGAAGTCTGGTGAAGGCGGAAGCTCTTGAAGGGACTAAGGTCTTTTTCTTCCAGGTGACTACGAGTCTAGTCAGCCTTTATCATTTGACATTAGCAAATTAGATACGGCTACTATTGATTAATAGCCTGGACCCCCAGTAGCTTTTCGGCGGGAGAAGTTTCAAGATCGCGGAGACAAGCTGGCAATACTGGCGCCAAGGCGGATACCAGCCGAGCCAATTGGATTTTATCTAGGAGGGGCCAGAGAGAGAAGGTCTGGCTCTCGAGATTGAAGCAAGAGATGCGGAGAGGAGAGAGAGAAGGACTTGGAGAATGATGCTTGGAATCGGGGCTCGCTGTGAAAGCTCTAGAACTATGCTTTTTTCTATAGAACCCTAAATTCTTGTAAACTGTATTTTTTTCTATTTTTTATCTTAAATAAAAAATTAGCATGGAAAAGGGATTTGCTTACTGTCGCTACCAAAAACTACAAATTGAATTCTAGTGAAGCAAATCCTTTATACTATTAAAAGTAAAGGGAAAAAAGCCGGAGATTAAAAAGTGAAATTTTTTTTAATTAAAATATTTGTTTTCTTTAAAATATCGTTTGCTATAAAACCAGGTGAATTTTAATTTTCATTCACACTCTCAAAGTTCAAAATTCTCCTTTACACTTAAAAGAATATAAACAGTTTAGTATCTGTTTTCAACTAATAGCAATCTGGACTTCAGATTATGAATTTAAATTATTTTAAAATGATCAAATTAGAATACCATAAAAATAAGTGAATACAGTAAATTTTGAGATGGTGAAAATGATATAGGGTTTAAATTTTACAAAGAAAAGTTCTGTGATTGTGTCAAAGTGGAATAAATTCTGCTCATTTTAATTTTGAAATACCAAAAAATAAGAGCCTTAATTGATAACTTTGTCATAATAACAGATCTTTATTTTATTTAACTTCTTAGATTGCGATTAAAATTTAATTTTAATAATTTTTAAGACTGAGTTTTATGGAAATATTATTTCGTTAACTTTAGGTTAAATATCATTTGTTTAAGAGTTAGACTTACCAATTTAAGATGCATTTTTTATTGTAACTAATTGTTTAGGCTTATTATAAATCAATGAAACAGTTTCTTCTTAAATATTTTCTTTCGTCGAAATTCGACGGGTTCTACCTTGTATTCATAAGGAAGAAGTAACAAAAAGTTCAGGAATCATTTTAAAAAAGCTTCAGTTACGCAGTCTATTATTTAAAATAAGTTGAAAAGTTAGAGGAGGTATACGTGACTAGAAGACTGGAAAAACGTTGAAACATCAGTCTTTCCAAAATACTAATCCAGGTTTCTGGCATAAGGAATGAAACAGTATCATTACATATTTTCTGTTCCTTAAGGCTGTTCTCAACTGCTTTGCTATACAAAAGGACACAAAAAGTTTTGATACATTTACAAATGCATTTTTTAACGAAAAGATAGATAAAATTAGAAGGCTTGTGGAAACGATTTTGAATCGAACTTTGTTTTATAATTAAATTATCAATCGTGTTATAAGCGATTTCGATCTCATGATCATGCGTTTTTTTTTTCTTTTCTCTTCTTTGTTGACTGTTTTTTTTTCTGTTTTCGTCGGGAAACGTAGTTCAAAACGCCAAATTTAACCGGTTATTCTGAAAGATCTATAGCGTTTGCAAAAAATCAGAAAACTGAGTGTGATTAGATAGTTTCTGAACAACAACACTTGCTAATTGTATGCACTTCCGAACAAAAATAAATTAAAAATTGTCACAAAGCTGCCCTTTTTTATTTAAGAACACCCTAAAGGGGAAAAATAGGTAAAATCCTATGGGAAATATACGAGATTTAATACCCGTTTCCTCAGAAACTATCCAACCAATTTTGATACATTTTGGAATTGACATTCACTGAATCATGCTCAAGACTCTGAAGTTAATAAGAAGGGGAGCGTAGGAGTAGACAGGACTTTAGGTAGAGTCCTGTGTAACAAACCAAAAGTATTGCTCCTAAAATACATTGCACTATTCCGCTTATCATTATCTTACTTAGCTGAATTATGCTATTTTATGTAACCGAGTTTAAATGATAATAAGTTCAAATGACATTTAACATTTAATATAAATGGGTTATTGCACAAATAAATAATATACATCTACAGTTTCTAAAATAACTTGTTAATATATTTTAAAAAGTTAATTGCCTATAAAAAAAAGGGGGGCTTCTACAAATTTTATTAACATTAACAAGCAAATTTCTAGTAATATCAGTCAAGTAAGAAAAAAATCTAAAAATACAAAATTTTCTTCTTTTTGAAATTTTGATTTCTATTTCATATGTTTCAATTGATGGATTTGTATCTAGTTTATGATTTTTCTGAAAGCTTTCTCTATTTATTTATTTTTTATTTCTTTCCATTTTTTATTAATTGTATCTGCTTAAAAATTATTAATAGATAAGACCATTTTAACCTTCTTTTCAAAGCTGTTTTAAAATTACAGAATAGAAAAACATTGTGTTACTATCAGCGTTTGTTTTAGCTGATTCTGAATATCTTCATAGTATTCCTCTAGCTGTTTTCTTTCTTCCTCTTGAAGTTGCAACTGTTCGGCTCTTTTTCTTTCAGCAGCAATAGATTTTTCTTGAAATTCTTTTTCAAGGTGGGAGATCATGTTAACCTGGAAAAAATCGATTATCATAAATGTAATCCGATTTTCGGTGCAGACAAATTGAAAGTAATATTCTATAGCAGCAAGATCGTTTTGCGCACGTAGAAATAGAACATATTTCTTGTTGAAAACATTGTTCAAATCTATTTACTTTCTTTGCTTTTTGTTCATCAACATGAAATTAAATTAAATTGTTATTACTAAAAAAAATACTGCTATTTAAAATATAAAATATTCATTCCAGGCAATCTACAGAGTTCCCCTTGCAAAAAATAGATAAAATGTTATCTATTTGTAAATTCCATACACCACATATTCTGCAGTGCAAGAATTTTTTTTAAATTGATTCGATAATTTCAGAGTAATACTGATTTTAAAACATTTTCGCTCATTTCTTTCTTTTGAATTTAGAAAAATTGATCTTGGTCAACATTTACATCTTAAACGTAACTATCATTTCAAATTTCTAATTTCTAGCCCAAACAGTTACAAAGAAAGCTCAATTTTAGGATATTTTTCGATTTACAAATGTTTTCTGTAGACCTATCATAAATACTGAAATAATGTTTAATATAAATTCGATAGTTTCACAGTAATTAAAAATTTTAATAGTTTTTAAAGCGTTTTCTGCTGATTTCATCCTTTTAAACTTCGAATTTTCAAATTTTGTTCTCATGTTTAATGCTTTGAAAGTAACCATTATACCAAATTTAAATTTTCTAACCTTGCCCTAACAGTTTCTAAAAAATTGTAATTTTAGAATTTTCTCTTTTTGTACTAAAATGGAAAGCAGAAATCGCGGGGTAAAAAGTAAACAAATATTTAAACATAAATAGTCAAGTATTGCAATGTCTAGAGAAATTTTGAAATCGGTTGGTAATTTCCGAGTTATTCTGATTTTGTAACTTTTTCGCCTCATTTCATCCTTTCAAATTTCGAATTTTATTTATTTACTAGCAAACCCCGCGGCTTTGTTCGCGAAATAGTTGAAATATACCAAGTGATATTTGTATGGCTATTTTATATTAGAAGAAATTGTGCTTTTAAGTTCATAATTAAGTTTTAAGTTACAATTTGACTAAACTTCATTATTTCATTGCGTAAGAAAGTAATTAGACTTATTAATTAGAAGAGCTAAAACTAATTCTAAATAAATGATAATTTACAAAATATTTTGAAACTTTTAAGCTCAATTCATATCCTTATTTTAGTTATCACTTGAAGTTTTTATTTTTTTAGAAACAATCTTCTTAGTACGCATTTACATTTTAAAATTAACCATCATGTCAAATTCCTAGTTTCTTGTCTTGCAGCTAACCATTTCTCTCGGGATAGTGGAACAAACATCAAATGCCTATATTGAAATATGGTTTCTCATTATCGATTTCTCCACTTTAATGAAATCGTTTTAGTATTTCCTAATATTCTATAGAAACGTAATATAGAAAGTTTTTTATTTTCTGAGACTGCATAGAAATTGTAATTTAAGACATTTTCTAGAACGCTTTTCGCTCGATTCCAACGTCCATTTTAAATTTCGAATTTGTTTTCGACAGTTCTTAGACGGCATTTATATTTTATAAGTAACTACCATGCCATATTGAATGTTTCTAGCATCTTTAGTGTCCTATAAATTGAAATTTAGAATATTTTTTGTTCCTGCAACTCTCTGGTGGTAGTGGCATCAACATAAAATATAGCTTATGTTTGAGCAGGCTCCATCAACGCCAATTTGCAACCATTTTTTTTAATTGGTTTGGTAGATAAACACAGGAGTGTATGTGGAGTGAACACTAAATATTTTAATTTTAATCCAGGCGGAGAATAATAAGAGATAAAGACAGGCAGTAGGGGGGGGGGGCTTCTATACATCGCGGCATTAACAAGACAGACATAGCGTCAACAGTAAATATACTGGGAAGGAGGAACAAGTCGCTAAGAAAAACAGACTGGGATACCATTGAAAAACTAATTATATATCTGATGACTACCAGAGACTTGAAATTTGTTCTAGACAAGTCAAAAACCCTAGTAGTAACAGCGTATAGTGAAACGGATTGGGCAAATGATAGGGTGAATAGAAAATCCACAGCTGGTAACTTATTCAAATTAGATAATAATATATTAGTGAGGCTCTTTATAAAATAGAGCTGCATAGCCCTATCTTCTACAGAAGCGGAATACATCTGCGCATCCACAGCCACGAAAGAAATTAAATGGTTGTTAAACATACTTAGTGATCTCGAACTGTCCCAACATCTCCCCATAGCTGTTTATAAAGACAATATCTCCGCCAGCTATAAAATTAACTGAGAATAAAAAAAATCCAGACAAGGACTAAACACGTAGATATGAAGTATCACCACATAAAACCTTTAAGCGAAAATGGTGTGATCAAAATCGTTTACTGCCCAACAAAGTTGATGCAGACATTCTGACTAAATTCCAGTCGATACCGCACTTAGAAACTTTGCGCAAAGAATTACAATTCACAACGTCATTAGTTTCTCACAAAAAGCAGGAGTGTCGGAATTCATAAATCTCCAAAAATACAGTGTTAATTAGTTTTACTAAATCTCCTGCAGTATCGTTTTATATTATTTTATTATAAAGACTCTTTAATTACTGTAGTTTAATTTTATCTTTATAAAACTTCCAATTTCTTTTTCTTTTAATGCACTATGCATAATTTATTTATCATTTCGCTTTGCATTTTTACAATTTTTTGAAAGGAGCTCTAATAGGAATACATGTTAAAGCGTGACAGTTGCTGTCATAGTTCCTTTAAAAGATTGTAGGTAAAGCATTGCAAAATTGCGGTTACGGATAAAATTAAAGCTTGCAATCGAATTCTGGTTAGTAACAGAAAACTCATGAAGTTGGAGAAGTAAGATACTTTAATACTAAATATTACTTTATATACTAATAATATTTAGTAATATTTATATAATACTAAATATTACTTTTACGTTTTATTTTCGATCAAGAAAGGCATCTATAAAGCAAAAAAAACTTACATTTGAATGATATATATCTTGTTCAATCAAAACTTCATTAAATGAAGGTATGGCATTTTCGGAGGGATTATTAATTTTCCACATGCTAATAGCACAATCTTCTCCTGTGATTAATAATAATTTGCCATTATCCTTGACTGTCATCTGAAATATTACCAAAATGTATTATAATAAAAAATTAAAAAGAACTATCTCACACAGATTTTTTTTAATTTTAAACATAATAAAAACCAAAAACTTCACATGGAAATACATATTGATTTTCAACCAGGCGATGCTTCTATGGGATATTTAGTCTTAAAAATATAATAGTAAACAGAAAACAAATGACCGACGTGTAAATAAACACAACTTTGTTAAAAAAAAAAAAAAAAAAAAAAAAAAAAAAAAAAAACAATTATACATTATACGTTAATTTGTTCACAGCAATTTATAAAATAATTTCAATTTCAGGTCAATTTATAAAATATATAAAATATTTTACCATTGTTTTACCTTTTTTACCATTCTGAGAAATACGCCCTTGTAATTTTCTTTACATACCAATGGAAAATAATTAAAGGAAAAGATTAAAAAACTATGGGGCATAATCTTTTATAAATCTTTACTATTAAGCTCCATTTCATGATACTGACTGAATTCTGTTTACAAGGATTGTTTTTACTGACAACTTGCTAGTTTTCAATAGGAACTGGGAAGGTAGGGGGCTTTGAAGGAGTTGAATTCCACGGTTCCTACAACACAAAAATTAAATTTTTTCTTCTTAAATTATATTGAAGAACGCATCTTATAGTAACACAGCCTGTAATAAACTTACGTGAAACTTATTGACAGCATTACGAGTTTGGATATAATGTTTATAAGGCTTTTCCCGAATTCCCATCATTCCTCTCCCCATCTCATGGTTACAGTCAATACTATAAATCTTATATATTAAAACGATAGCGACCTTTTTTCAGCACAGCTAAAACTGGTCTCTACGCATATGCGCTTGCGCAGAAATCTGAGAACCAATCGGTGAAGACTGTACTTACTCTCTGTATACGTGTTTGCAAAGCGCGTATTTGGTAAATATAGGATATAAAGACTGCATTTTTGCTATCACTGTTTAATGCAATGCTATGATAATTATAATTTTTCTTTACTTATCTTATAATGATCGAAATACATTGGTTTTTTCACTTTACGTAAGTTATTTTATTTCCATTTGTATTCTCTTTTCGTGTTAAACGCTATTCACTCCTTCAAACCTTGCGATGTTATTGTCGGCAATCTTAGGCTCAATGTAGAGATGTTTCATGTGAAATTGAAACATTCAATAGTTAATGAATAATGATTAAAGTGTTTATTTACGATCTTGGCCGATAAAGCATTTTCTATATTGTAATTTTCAAATTTATACTAAATATGTATAAAAAACCTGGCTGGAAATCACATTTTTTTTTGTTTTGTGGAGGAAACAGGGATTTTCGACCGATGTTTATTGATTTCATGGATGTAAACAGATTCGCAAATCACTATTTTTTGCTTCAGTTTCTTATTATACTCATGTCAAAAAACGGTGATTTTTTCCCCCTTATGATTTCATTTTTGAGCAAATTCATAATGTTTAGGAAGTATTTACATTACATTCTTTTCGCCGAAGAATGGAGAATTGCATATGAAATGAAAATATGCCCCGTTATTAGAGGTCTGCACGGGCCGGAATTTCCAAGCCCGGCCCGGCCCGCAGGAAAAAATTTTCGGCCCGACCCGGCCCGTTGTAAAACTTAAAAGTTCGGCCCGGGCCCGGCCCGGCCCGTTTAAATTTTTATATTTTAGGCCCGGCCCGGCCCGGCCCGTACAGAAATCAGTGAAAACAGGCCCGGCCCGTTTTGGCCCGTTACAATTTCTACAATTTCTAAAAAATTCAGATTTTTTCATATAATTAAGATCTCTTTAAAGAATACTGCATACATATCTATGGAATGATTTTACAGTATATTTTACACGAAATACGCATTAGCAACATTAGTGATTACTAAGATTTTTAGGCTTTCAAAAATCAAATAGAGATTCATCAAAAAATTACTATGGCCTAGAATAAAAGAAAAAAGAAAGTTAAAAACATCGTAACTTTTGAAGCTGTTTAATAAAAGAAGATTTATAAAAATATTTCTATATCATTTTATTAAAGATTTTAAATCCAAATTCATTCGTTAACTCAAATATACGCCTTTCTGATACATTTATAAATTCATTTTTTTCTCAGAAACGCACTGCAAGTATCTTTATTCAGAAACTATATAATCAAGTGGCATTAACCGTTTTTTGATACAAGCAATTTAAGAATACTAAAAGGAAATAAATTATTGTTATAGTCGGCATTTTCAATAGAATTTCCGGAAGCGACAGCTTGGGAAGGGAGAAAAACCTGCAACCATTTGAGAAATTATTGTATCTGAACAAATTTATGCAAGTATTTTATTCATCAAAAATGAAAAATGCTATTCGATTCCAAATGCCTTTAATAGTCAGGCTTATCATTTTTATGTTTTTACAATTAAAAATTAATCTGAAAATGTGTCAAACTTTCGCGTTATTGGGAAATAAATTTAAAAACCATCAAACTTTCGCGTTATTGAGAAATTAATTTAAAAACCATCAAGAAGTATATATCCAAAGATTAATCTAACATAAGTTCTTTATCGCTGTTAATAATTTTACAAGTCATGTTGTCTTGAGAACAATTAAGTCTTGTTCCTGTCCGGTAAGTCTATATGTAGAAAAATGATGCAAGCTTGATCTCGGCCCGATATGAGTCAGCTAAAAAAATATTAAAACGGGTTACACACAATTTAACTGTCCGATGCCGATCTCACACTGTACAAGTTACATTTTTATATTGAGGCTGTCAAACTAGTATGGCTCGTGACGCACATTTATATTTATTCTCGTTAAAACCATTTGCGTTGAAAATAGATCATATTTTAACGTTTCTGCTTAAATCTTGAGAACGGGCCGGCAGGCCCGAAAATTTTTTTATCGGCCCGGCCCGTATGGCCCGTTCAATTTTTTTGCCGGCCCGGCCCGGCCCGTTTAGTTTGTTTGTCGGCCCGGCCCGGCCCGTTGAGAAAACTATTCTAATTCTGCCGGCCCGGCCCGGCCCGTTAGAATATTTGAAACAATTCCGCCGGCCCGGCCCGGCCCGCGGGCCGGGCCGGGTACGGGCCACGGGCCAGGCCCGGGCCCGTGCAGACCTCTACCCGTTATAAACCGCTTTGTAAATCATTAATATCTATTTAATGTTTCACTTTCTTTGTGTTGACTTGAAGTTCCCTTTCTAAAAAAAGTATCCTTTTTTTAAAAAGTGTTCCCGTGACGAAATTTGCTGAGTTTTTTGGGGGAGAAGGAGGAGGGAACTTTTGATGAAATTTGCTATTTTTTTTTTTTTTTTTTTTTTTCAATCGCTTGATCTTGATCTCTCAACAATGTTTTTTCAAAAATATGAAGATTATTATAATCAACAAAGAAAAATAAAATTATCAGAAGAGATCCCTCTTTTTGCATAGCATTCAATCATGATAATGCAGTCTTTATATGCCATATGCTCTTGCCGCATATATGCCGCTACATTACATACATATACATATACATATATACATACACATATACATATACATACAAGCCGCACCACATGCCGCTTGCTCTTTTTTTTTATGAATATTTGGCAAAATTTGCATTTTTTGGGGTACCTAGACAAATTTTGTGTGTTTTTGGGATCTTTTGACGAAGATCACGTTTTTTATGATACCTGGAGAAAATTTGTCTTTTTCTCGAGGTCTTTTGGTGGAATTTGTCGTTTTTACAAGGTCTTTTGGTGAAATTTGTCGTTTTTTTCTCACGATCTTTCAATTTAATTAGCCATTTTATCGCATTTATCCTTTTTTTGTGAAATGTATCGTTTTTTCGTTATTTTTTAAAGAAATTTGTCGTTTCTTTTGCTATTTTTTGCGATCTTTTGACGAAATGTGCCTTTTTTCCCATCTTTTGTTAAAATTATTTGTTTTCTCACAATCTGTTTACCAAAATTTGCGTTTTTTGAGGTATCAAAACAAATTTTATGTATTTTCGGGATTTTTTGACGAAATTCATGTTTGTTATGATACCAGGACAAAATATGTCGTTTTCTTGAAGTCTTTTGGTGAAATTTGTTCTTTTTTCTCGCGATCTTTCGATGTAATTTGTCGTTTTATCAAATTTATCCTCTATTTGTGATTTTTTGTGAAATTTGTCGTTTTTTCGTTATTTTTTTGCGAAATTTGTTTTTTTTTTTGCAAATGTACCCTTTTTTGCAATCTTTTGATGAAATGTGCCTTTTTTTCCATCTTTTGACAATATTTGTTGTTTTCCCACAAGCTATTTACCAAAATTTGCGTTTTTGTGGTACCTAGACAAAGTTAGGTGTTTTCGCGATCTTTTGACGAAATTCACATCTTTTATGATACCAGGACAAAATTATTTGTTTTCTCAGAAATTTTCGGTGAAATTTGTCGTTGGATATCGAATTTATCCTTTTTTCGTGATTTTTTTTTGTGAAATTTGTCGTTTTTTCGTTATTTTCAGAGATTTGTCATTTTTTGCGCTTTATTTATTTGTTTGTTTATTTATTTATTTATTTATTTTATTTTTGTTTTTATTTTTATTTTTATTTTTATTTTTATTTTTATTTTTATTTTATTATTATTATTATTATTTTTTTTTTTTTTTTTTTTTTTTCCAAAATTTACGTTTTTTGCGATTTTTTGATGAAATGTGCCTCTTTCTTTCATCTTTTGACAAAATGTGTTATTTTCTCACAATCTGTTTACCAATATTTGCGTTTTTTGAAGTACCTAGGCAAATTTTATGTATTTTCACGATCTTTTCACGAAATTCACGTTTTTTATGATACCAGGACAAAATTATTTGTTTTCTCGGGAATTTTCGATGAAATTTGTCGTTTTTTCTCGCGATCTTTTGCTGTAATTTGCCGTTATATCGAATTTATCCTTTTTTCGTGATTTTTTGTGAAATTTGTCGTTTTTTCGTTTTCAGAAATTTGTCATAATTCCGCTTTTTTATTTTTTTTATGTTTTTTTTTTGGGGGGGGGGAGGGCAAATATTACCTGTTTTGCGATTTTCTGATGAAATTTTCCTCTTTTTTTCACCTTTTGACAAAATGTGTTGTTTTCTCACAATCTGTTTACCAATATTTGCGTTTTATGAAGTACCTAGACAATTTTTATGTGTTTTCATGATCTTTTGACGAAATTCACTTATTTTATGATTACAGGACAAAATTATTTGTTTTCTCAGGGATTTTCGGTGAAATTTGTCGTTTTTTCTCGCGATCTTTCGATGTAATTTGCCGTTTTATCGAATTTATCCTGTTTTCGTGATTTTTTTTTGCGAAATTGTCGTTTTTCGTGATTTTTTTGTGAAATTTGTCGTTTTTTCGTTATTTTCCGAAATTTGTCTTTTTTTTTCTGCAAAACTTACTTTTTTGTGATCTTTTGATGAAATGTGTCTCTTTTTTTCACCTTTTGACAAAATGTGTTGTTTTCTCACAATCTGTTTACCAATATTTGCGTTTTTTGAAGTACCTTGACAAATTTTATGTATTTTCGCGATCTGTTGGTGAAATTCACGTCTTTTATGGTACCAGGACAAAATTATTTGTTTTCTCGGGGATTTTCGGTGAAATTTGTCATTTTTTCTCGCGATCTTTCGATGTAATTTGCCGTTTTATCGAATTTATCCTGTTTTCGTGATTTTTTTTGCGAAATTGTCGTTTTTTGTTATGTTTTTGAGAAATTTGTCGTTTTTTTTTCTATTTTTGCGAAATTTACCTTTTTTGCGATTACCTAGACAAATTTTATGTGCTTTTTAGATCTTTGGACGAAATTCGCGTCTTTTATGATACCTGGACAAAATTCGTTATCTTGAGGCCCTTCGGTAAAGTTTATCGTTTTTCTCGAGTTCTTTCGATGAAATTTGTCGTTTTGTCACTATTTTTCGATGTAATTTGCCGTTTTATTGTGGATCTTTTTGCCAATTTTTTTTTGAGAAATTTACCTTTTTTTGTGATTATTTGATGAAATTTGCTTTTTTTCAATCTTTTGACAAAATTTGTTGTTTACTCATAATCATTTGTCAAAATTTGTTGTTTTCTCACTATATTTTGAATTTTTTTCACAATATGTTTACAAATTTGCCATTTTTTAGGGATTTTTTTGGTCAAAATTTGCTTTTTTTTCGAAATTTTTTCATGAAAATTGCCATTTTTTTAGACGTTTTGGCAAAATTTTGATTTTTTGCAATACTTTCACGAAATTTGTTTTATTTGGGATACCTGGACAATTTTTTTGGCAGTTTTTTGACAAATTTTTTAGAGATCTTTTGAAAAAAAATTGTTGTTTTTTGCAATCTGTTGACGAAATTTGCTGTTTGTTTTTCCACATCTATTTACAAAATTTCCGGGTGATTTTTTTTTTTGGGGGGGGGGGGTATTTTGACGAAATTTGCTATTTTTGTGATTATTTGCCAAAATTTGCGTTTTTTATGGTACCTAGACAAATTTTGGTACATAGCAAATGATTTCTAGCATTTTTTTTAAACTTTAACAGTTGAAAAATAATCTTCAAACATTTTCTAGAGTGTGACGAGTGTCGCAGCGTTGCACCGATTCTGTGCTCGGGATTATGTCATGTTGGTGAATGTAAAAGCATTAGATGAGAGAAATTCTGCAAGTGCACCTGTGAATATAATTTGCCTAGATATAAAATGCAAGGTTTTTTTTCATTCATTGAAATTTTTAATAAATATTAATTTAAAAAAAAATTATAGCGGTAAAATACTTTTTTCTTTGGTTCTTTCATATTGTTGACACCACGTTTTGACGGGTTTCACCTAGCCAGAATAAATATTATCATTAATCTTTTTAATACCTGAAATTTACATGTATTTTTGATTTATGAAAAGGTAATAGAAAAGTTAGTTGAAAATGCAAATGTTTATTTCTTGAATGGGGTGGGTAATGTAACAACAAATTAACCACTGAGAGGATCATTGTTATAGTTGTTACTAAATGGCAAACTGTAAATTCAGTCTTATTTTGTTGCGAAGTAAGTGAAGTATGTATATTTTGTATGAAATGAGTAATGACAGTAATTTATAATTTATCCATGTCATGTACAATTTATTGGTGTTGTATTTGTAAATGGAAAATTATCAAATGAGAGAGATTCTAATTCTGTGACAGCATGTTTGAATGTAACTCTGTCAATTGCGGGTCATTTGCCTGGATGTAAAATGCAGGTTTTTCTTGTATTTATTGAAATTTTTGCTGAAGATTAGTCTATAAAAAATCCTTTAATAGCTGGAAAATACCTTTTTCTTTCTTTGCCGTCAAGTTTTGACGGGTTCCATCTAGTATTAATCTAAATATTTAGCAAATTCTTATTAGTAAAGATTTTTTTTCTTTTGTTACATTCTTCTAAAGTGGATGTTTGCTTTTCGATTGCAATATTCAAGTTATGTAATGTTCATTAATCCCTTGCGATGAGCGATAAGTATATGTTTCGTTTAAAAAGCGCAAAATCCTTGAATTGAATCGCCAGATTTTTAGAACAAAAATTTTCGCTTTTCTAATCATATATTTCCTGCAGTAAGAATAAGGAGAAATATATAAGTTTCAAAAACTTAAGCTAAAAATTAAAAAGTGTAAAATGTGATCGTTTGGAAAAATTAATAATCAACGATCTTTCACTGCGAATAATTTTGAATAATCACAACTTTCTCTATGAATAATTTTCCTTGAATAAAAATGCATGTTCATTCCAATAATTAATGCTTATTATTGGATTGTTCATTCTATTCAAGCAGAATAGCAGCAACTGTGAGCTATTTCATCATTGGCTTTCTATGTATATTATCTATACATCTGTCTATGTAATAAGTCGGTATTTACAATCGTTATTTACAATGGTACAACTTATCTTTTGATTTAATAGCCCTTTTTTACGAAAGTTTTATTGTGAACACATTTTTTCTCAAAATGAGTTAAAAAATATTTTTCTGTGCTTACGTTAATAATAGATCCCTGGTGGCAGTATGTCTGAAACAATACATCTCCCTCAAATGGCCATTTGAATCCAGAGACCATTCCATTTTTACATCCAGCCAACAGCATATGCTCGGTCATCAACGTGGACGTGACACTGGCGTGAGTTTCGATTTCATTAGTTTTCTGCGAAAAAATGTATTTTATTACTCTAACAGATTACAAAAATGTAAAAATTATTTTAAAAGTACATGTATAAAATAAGAAACATCATAAGTTTTAAAATGTAGTTTCAGTATTAGTATAAATCATAAATACTTGATTTATAATTACTAGATTATGATTTATACTTCAGCATTAGTATAAATCATAATTTACATTATTTCTGTGCCTTAAAGAAAGCTCGAAAAGAAATGAAAACAATATTCATAAACATTAATATCATTAATAATTTTTCATATTTACTTAAATTACACCTATTTCTTATTAAACTAATTCTGAAATTACTATAAACTTTGTCTAAATAAATAAAGTTATTTATATACTTAAAGTACCGAAAATGAGCCCCCCCCCCCCCCCCCGCTTTAGCAGACAAGGAATTCTGAGGATTTTAAGGAGCTTATAATCGAAACTTTTGGGAAAATTATAGGAAAATTGGAAGAATGGGGATTATATTTGGAAAATTTGAAATTTCAGAGGATTTATATAATTTGCAAAATAAAATTAATTAAATTAAGATATTTTGGTTTTAAAATTTCTTTCGATAGAAGCTAAATAGTTTTCATTAAAAAAATAATTAATGAAACAAATTTATATAAAACTAGCGGCCCGCCCTCGCTTTGCTTCGGGTAGAGCAAGTCGTCCAGTCCCATGTCCAAAAGGATTAATACCAAGGTAAAAATAAAAAGCTTTTACTGAGACGGCATTTTAATTATTTTTTTAATAAAAAAAAAACACTTACTGTGACGTAACTATAACAGCCATATGCTGTCGCGATATTTTTTTGTGGATAATTATACGTACTGCAAAGTCGTAGTACATTATTTTGTTTTATAATTAATAACGTTTGCAGCGCACGCGATGTAAGAATTTTTAAGGTCATTTTTCTACACCTTGGGTTATATTATTGGCATTTTAGTCAGGATCCCTATTTTTTTTTTTTTTTTTTTATATAATATAGCCTATGTTCACCGGAAATAGTGTAGCTGTCCAACGATGAAAGAATTTTTTGGTACTACTCTGTTATCCCGTCGACCAGTTTCGCCAAATTATACAAATCGCCAAACTAATAGCCAAATTGTACATAATGACGTGTTTTTTATTTTAAATAACAAAAAAACAAATAATTAGTAGAATATTAATAAAAATACAAATAAAAAGTCGAAATAAAAATCAGTGACATTTTAAACACGTGAATCGTGTTTAATGTCATTGAATGTGACATTCACGATCATCCATTATTGGCTATTTAATCTTATAGTTTGGCGATAATTTTTTGGTCGACGGGATAACCTAGTAGTACCGAATTTTTCAAATCCGTCAAGTACTATCGGAGTCTACTCAATTCAAACAAACAAACAATCAAATTTTTCTTCCTTATAATATTGGTATAAATGTGACGTCATTATTTACCGATTTTTAATTAGTTACATATATCCATTCTTCTTGTTTTTTTAACAAATACTTCAAAATTGTAACTTTTAACAAATACTTCCTATGTTATTTAAAGTATGACGACATGTTTTTTCAAATCAAATATTTTATTAATAATTTAATTCTTTCTCGTTCACTTTACTTCTAATTATGTCGCCATTTTTCACAGAGAACCTCTTATTAACGTAACCGATATTCGTGCGTCCTATATAATAAAATACTTTTTTTCCAAGTATGACGTCACATTTTTTTTCCTTTGAATTCTTTTTATTTTAATTTTTCACGTGGATACAGTGCAACTGAAAATTAATTGCCGAAGAGAAATTATTCCAGTTTTTTATTTTCTTGGCAACGCGAAAGAAAAATGGTTATTTTTTATCGGAAAAATTTTCATTGATTCTGTATGAAAAATATTGAAATTTTGAATTATTAAGGAAAATATTTGAATAAATCAAATAAAAAATAGCCTATGTTCACCGAAAATAGTGTAGCTTTCCAACGGTGAAAGAATTTTTCAAATTCGTCAAGTAGTTTCGGAGCCTGTTCAATTCAAACAAACAAACAAATCTTTCCTCTTTATAATATTAGTATAGATAATTAATTTAAATACGAAAGTAATACGAACAAAAAATATAATACTTAAACTCAGGATATTAAATCTTAGAGCATAAAAATCAAGGAAAACATTAATTGTATAATGTAGCGAATATATGTCATTCTGATTCATTGATAAGTAAAGACATTAGTTAAAAATAAATTACATTACATACATTCATTTAGGAGATATGAAGACAAAAAATGTTAAAACCTAAAACTTGAAAGGTAGGTCTTATAACTTATAAATAGATGAAATTCTTAAAATGGTACTTTTTCCAAAAAGGAAAAATTCTCGTACATGGAAGGGAGGGGGCTTATATTTGTAGGAGGACTTACGTTCGGTACTTTAGAGTATATGATTTTTATAACAAATAAACTATTTCATTCCTGTATAAATAATTAATCAACGAACTTTACCGTGTAATTGGAGAAGATGCAGATTTTATCAGAAGTCCCTGCATAGATGAAATTCTTAAAAATAGTAAGTGTTAAAAATCTTTCATCATTTGATGGGATAGACCAAACTTTCTTCCTGTGGACTATATCCAACTCATAAATTTTCCCAGCTGTATTGAGTAAAATTAAGCGATGATCGTTGTTCTTCCATAATAAATATTTAATCTGCAAGAAACAATTGAACATGTGTATTAGATACTCAAGTATATTTTGCATCATACTTTTCTCGCAAATGTTATTAACGCGCATGTAGAATATTTTTCTTTTCAAGAAGTGATGCGAAGTATTCACGAATGTTGAAATGTTCAGCAATTTCTATTTCGCGAATAATCAAAATTCGCGAATATTTAAGGAGTACTGTATTCGGAAAGTCTCCGATCTTTGTCTTCTATTGTCTTTATTTTGCAAATGGCATGTTTACAGGAATTCTTGAAAGTTTTTTGTGAGGTAATGTCATGAATGTACTACAACCATGGATTAGATCACTGCCACCATGCACAGTATCTGGACTGTCCATTGGCTATCCAAAACAAGCAGTCATGTCAAATAAATTTTGAAAATTAAAATCAAACAAAAATACAAGTGGGTTAAGATTTTCCGAACTCTTTGTATTTTCTAACTTCTGATACTTTGTATTTTCCTGGACTTTGAATTATTGCTACTGTTTGTCTTAAATATTAAATATTGTAAATCTTTGTTCAGTTTATCAATGTACCGATTAAATCATGCGCAATAAGATTGTAAAAAAGTAATATTTTTCAAACTATAGGGGGAACTGGGGCACATTGATACTATTTTTTTTTCTAAGATTTTATTTATTTATTTATTTATTTATTTATTTTTGGTGTCCAGAAAGTAGAAATTTCAAGTTATTTTTCCATGTGCTGTCAGCAAAATTTGTGCAGTGTGTTATAAAAATGTACAATCGTTGTTTTATATAATATTTTTCATGTAATTAAAAAAAAAATCATTTGTATTATTGTGCCCCATCCCCGGGGGAGATTGATACACCTCATGGGGCACTTTGATACGTTTGGGGAAAATGGAGACAAAATAACACCAATGCATATTTTTCATAGAAAATTAGTTAGCAAATCATTCTATGTTTATTTACAGAAATTCAAATCACCCACAATTTATTTGTAAGTAATATTAAAGCAATCAAAATTAAATGAATAGTGACTTGATGATCTGGCTGTTCCTTGTCTGATTGTTGGCTGTGGTAACTTTGTCATATTTGATACTTTAACCCAAGCATTATCTTCTTTTTAAGAAAAGATTAAAAAATTACCTGGTTTCCTGTTTATAAATTGGTTTATAAACAGAAAATAAAGTATAATTATATTAAAAATTCTGTTTATAATATAATTATCCTTTGCTGTTTTGCAGCTTGTGTCTCTTACTTAACATTTCTCATCTCGAAAATACTGTTTTCTCAGGAAAATCGATATAAATTCGAGGTTTGTCAGGCTGTCGTCTTTATCTTTTGTTAGTTCGATTAGCACTAGATGTTTGATAAATTCGTACGTCTTCTGTTAGCAAAAATACTATAAAATGTTCTAATATAAAAAAATTAGAGCTATTTCCCTTCAATAAAAACTCATATTAGAAATTTCTGACAAAAATGGTTGGATTCAGGAGTGTATGGTAAAAAAAAATAATAATAATAAAAGGTAATGAAAAAATGAACTAGAAAAGGATTTATGTTGTATCAATGTGCCCCATACAACCATTTTTAATTAAATGAGTCTCAAATCCAACACTTCATAATTTACCTAACAATAAAGAATAAAGAACTGATAAAGAGCAGCTTTACTTACCAGGGAGAGTATTCTTATCGGTTGAAAATGCTGGAACAGTTGCATAATACCATTTCAATTGTACAACTAAAATTTACTTTTGACCTACAAAAACAATAAATTACCCGTCGCATTTTAACAAACTACTGAATCTTGCCAAGACGTTCTGTATGTAGTTGTGTACACTAGCTTCACCTTTTGGAGCTATTAGGAAACTTCCTATAATGACCCTATGAGCAGTAGAGGGGGTGTATCAATGTGCCCCAGTTCCCCCTACTTTCATTTTTATAATTTTCCTACTAATCTATATATTTTTTTAAATATTAGTTCTTATTATACAAGCATGCTAAATAATACATAGTTATTCCAGAATATTTTTAAAATTGAAATTGATTTTTATATTTAACTACTTACCTACCTTTCAGAAGTAGGTTATTTAGAGGAAAAAAAGGTTTTGTGAAAAACTTCCATTTTGAATTATAAAAATATATTTTATTGTGATTTTTTAAGTCATTAGCTAGTATTTTACGAAAATACACAAGAACTTCTTATTTAAAATTAAATTTGGAAAAAAAAGTCAGATTTATTTATTGAAAGGAACATTAAATATAGACAATAAAAATGTTTAAAAAATGATAATTTTAATTCAAATCCATATAGAATTTGTTGGAAAAGCAGAGCAATTTTTGCTTCAATAATTCCTATCTCTACTTATTAGGGAGTATAATAAATTGTTAATTGTGAATTTTGGCGAGAGGGTTATTATCAGAAAGTTCTTAACAGAAGGATGAAGAAAAATAAAGGAACTACCCACCACAACCAAACGTTCACGAGATAGAATCAATTTCTTTCGATAACGTTATACATAGAGAAAAAGAAATAAATAAATCAGATTTCATCAAGAGTGTACTATTAAAAATATCGTGAAAAATTATCTCTGTTTTTAAAAACTATCTATTTTCAGATAAATGAGAATGTTGTGTAAACTTCTATAAAGCGATTTTTAAAATTTTAGATAAGTCGAGTTTTGAAACTCACGTCCTCATATCTAGATAACTTGGTCAGCCCAAAGTGTCACAGTAATACTGACGTACTTTTAACCACTGATACAGGTGAAAGAACAGCAGCAAATTGTCCCCGCCATCTCTATATAATCCTAAAACCCCCAATGCAGATACTAATGAATGGAAGGAGGAAACAAACAACCACACTAAAAATAAGCAATAAGGAAGCACAGAACCGACCATCATACAAGCATAAAAACAGTGTTATTAAAAGTAGATTTAGATGGCACCATACACAATGTACCATATGTTAAACAACAACACAGTCAGGACCTGACTTATGCAAGGACATGCGGAGCAACTGTCCCGTGTCCCTTTTTTAGGATCTCCTCAATTCAGGATTTTCATTATAACAGGCCAAATTATTAAAATCAGCCAAAAGTGACCAAAATTCATGTATTTTTTAACATTTAGGAAGGTAGTGCGATCCTCCATCTCCTCTTTGCTTCCATTGTAACGGTGCACTCCTGCTGGGTGTCATTTATCACATTATATGCAGACATACTCAGGAATTTAGGTTAAAACAACACAGTTTATTAAAATGATAAGGGCTAAAGGAAAGTGGAGCCAGTCTATAATTTCACTCACTGAGAACACTATGAAAAGCTAAATCATACTCACAGGCTTCGGTCTAGCTCAGTCGGGGCACCGTCTAACACTTGACACTATTTCCTGGCTGATCTACTAAACAAATCTTAATTTCACAGCCCGTGGCTGTGGATATTTCTTTATTTCTCAAATAATCAAAACTAAACTTTCTTACCAAGGCCGAATCTTTAATCCACTATCCGAACTCCTTTCCGCTTTACCGGAGGCCGTAGCTATTCTCTAATCGTCAGCACCTTACTAAACAATCATCAACTTCGTTGTCTAATGGCGGAATACACACAGAGGCTGCTGGCTACTACCAGAAACACACAGACGCTGGCTGCTGGCTAAGGCCAGAAACACACACCCCACAAACTCACACCCAAGCTTTTATACGCGACAAACTGAGATACTTCTCATTAACATAATACTAATAACCGCGAGCTAACTGCGGAATTCGAAAGAGCACACACACTCTAGAAAGTTAAAGTAAAAGAGAGGATAGATGTCACTTTTACGCCTACAAAATGTTAAATTATTGACGTCACGATCTCAGAAACACTAGAGTGCCTTTATGACTAAAGGTCACTCCCTCACAACCCCCCCTCGAACTCCGCAGAGAAAAAGGGCTGGGCTAAATGCATGCCCAGAACTTTTTCTTGTTATAAATTTAGAGCCGTAATAAAACACAGTGATGGGTGAAATTTAACGCCGAAACATAACTCTTAAAATATTAACTTTAACCCATCACAACAAAAAAAAAAACTCAGTTTGCCTCAAATATTCACATATTCAATCCAATCATTCTTCTATCTTACAAATAGCCTCCGTGAAACTTCCAAAAACTCGTAAAACTTTCAAAACTAATTACTTCTTCTCTCAAAACAACCCACTCCACTGGGAGTGCTAAAATTTCTCAAAACACTAACCTTCCGAAATTTTCCTCAATATTGCAATGCAACTATAACTTTACCCAAAAATTTCTCCATAACTTTTAATATACTAGAATTCGCACCAAGTCCAAAAAACCCAATGCGCAGAAACTTTCCTCATCCAAATTCCGACTTCATCTAAAATTACATTTACTTCATACTGAACTAACTCTGCTACTACGTAATACCTACATCCCCATTAGCCAATGAACTAACTCCCAAACTTCTTCAGACTTAACTCCACTTGAACAATAATTGGGGCACATACGTACAGCGGCATATCGCTGTGCTTATGCAACAATCAAAAAATATCAAAAATTTACAAAATGACGTCATCAATCTCTTCATCTGTATTAACTAAAAGAAAAATAGCAGAATCAATACATAACACAGGTATACTTCCCTGCAAGAAAATCACATTAACATTCAATTTTAAATACAATACAATTTCAAATTCAAATGCAGCTTAAATCTTCGCAACTTGCGGAAACCATTCTCAACTAAAGTACAAAACGCAACTCATAAAACACGAACGATAAGAAGAAAGTTAATTCATTAAATGTTAGTATCAGAGATAGAAACGCGTGTCAAGGACTTCTTGACCGCAAAACACGTGCGCGCCTGAACCGCGGCGCGTGTACAAAATAACTCAAATTACTATCTGTACTTTCTGAAAATTTAAACATACATTAACATACATTTTATAACACATGAACAATAACAATATAGTAACATTTTTAACAAATAACATAACAATTTAACAATAGATCCAGAATTTTTAAAAGCAGTTAAGACCAAAATTTCCAACATACATAAAACTAACAATTTTGCAAACAAATTTTGAACACAATTAAGCACTAAACGTGAGTCCGTCAAAAATTCCAAAAATGGCCAAAAGTATAAAACAGTCTCTCTGCTTTCTATTCCTTCACATTGCTACCACATATATGCACTCTAATAGAAATTTAATAAAGAACATTATCACCCAATCATAGAGACGATTCGCTGCTAGCAGGCTTCATACTGCAAGATGGCTTTCTCCTCCTGTCCCAGAAGGCTTGTACGAAGGATCTCTCGTCATCAGAACTGTACGGTGACGCCACAGTTGACTGTCGTGCCTGGAGCCTGGTTCTGAATGGATGCCGTGGAATACTCGTAGGTTCCACTCGACGACTCTGCTCTGGCCGGTTCGCTGGGTTCACTCCATGGCGAGGTTCACACTGTTGTTGCCGGTAATCTGAGAGTTGCCTCCTCTTTCTAGACGCACCCGAAGTTACCGAAGATCCTAGGCCACGTTTCTTTCCGGACCTATGTAGTTCCTTGTTAGGCAAAAATTCAGAATTTAAAGTTCGCTTAAGAGTTTTACGAGTGTCCAAACGAAATCTTTTCTGGGGATTAATCACTGAAGATGGTGAACTATTAGTTAATTTATGCTTGTGAGGTTGTTGTCTAATAGATGGAGGAACTGGACAATTTATAATTTTTTGTCTTTTATGACACACAGAGTCCGATGTATTTGACACAGTTCTCCTATTTTTATTATACTTTGCTCTCGGATTGCTAGGCTTTCGACTTTCAATAACAGTCTTTGGAGCTGTTTGACCAAATTTTCTTCTTGAATATTGATGAAAAGAATTAGACGAAGAAGTGCTGGACTCGGGACACTCATTGGATCGGGAATTTCGCGAAACACCACTCGACATATGAGAACCTTCACTACCATTTTCTCTAAACTTATACACTCTAACCTGATCCAGATTAACAGTCATTCTTTCACCATTGACATCAACAACCAAATTATTATTTCGAACTTCCAAAACCTCGAACGGACCTACAAACTTCGGACCAAACTTAGCTACTCTCTTTTGACGACTTGAACTTAACCAATGCTTTTCTACTAACACAAAATCTCCAACTTTCACTTCTAACTCCCTTCTACGCATATTATAATACTGAGCTTGCTTTTCTTGCGCTTTTCCCATTTGAACCTGAGCTTCCTTAACCAACCTCTCAATATCCTGACACATGTACTGACTTTCCGCATCTGACACCATAACTAACCTTTGGAATGGAGTAATAACTTTTCTACCCAAAAACAATTCAGCTGGCGTTTTCCCCGTCGACTCGTGAACTGCTGTACGAAGTGCATACGCAAAATGCTGAAGAAACTGGTCCCAATTTGCATGATGAGAACCAACATATGAAGAAATCATTTGAATTAATGTACGATTTACACGTTCAGCCATATTAGACTGAGGACGATACGGAACAGTAAAAGAATGATCGATCTCCAGCTTTTCACACAGGGCCTTAAATATATCAGAAATGAAACAAGGGCCATGATCACTCACTACCCTAATTGGTGCACCATATTTAGAAATATAATTCTCAAAAAATGCATCGGCAACCGCAGGTGCAGAAGCCTTCCTGAGGGGGACTAACTCTACCCATTTACTAAAATAATCAACTATAACTAGTACAAATCTATATCTTTTAGGATTAGACAATGGATAAGGACCGATTAAATCTACACCTACACATTCATTAGGAAAATTTACTTTAATAGGAATTAATTTGCCAGCTGGACTTACATTTTTATAATTATAACGTTGGCATGTGCTACAGCTGGAGACATAAGCGCGCACTGCTTCCCGCATTTTAGGGAAGTAGCAGGATTCACAAATTCGAGCATAAGTTTTCCTGATTCCTAAGTGACCTGCTAATGGATTATCATGAAATTCTTTCAAGATGGCCTTACGAAGACTAGCCGGAATAAAAACTCTTAATTCTCCACGTGAATTTACAATTTTAGAATAAAAAAGAAGACCATCGATAAGCTTAAAAGATTGGGACCACTTCTCAAACATAGGCACATCTGCGCTCGGGACATCATCAGGATTTTCCAAATATCGATACAAGCTACCAAATTCTTCATCTTGCTTCTGTTCCCTTATTAACTGCTCTCGTGACCTTAACACCAACGACGACAATACACAACACTTAACTTCCTCCGTGACCTCTAAACCACCATGCGGGTTTCGTGACAAAGCGTCCGCTACCGCATTCTCCTTGCCAGCCCTATGTTCTATAACAACATTATACTCTGCTAACTTCAAACACCACCTGACCATACGAGACGACAACCCCTTTCCATTAGTTAACTTTGTCAAAGCTGAATGGTCCGTAATGACTTTAACCGGTATATTAGTGAAAAAACAACGAAATTTATTCAAAGCCCAAATTACTGCAAGACACTCCCTTTCCGTAATCGAATAATTCCTTTCCGCTGCATTTAAAATTCTTGACGCAAACGCTATAGGTCGACCTTTCTGTGCTAACATCGCTCCAACCCCCACTGCACTCGCATCGCAATACACTTCAAACTGAGACGAATAATCGGGGTGAGCCAAAACAGGAGGGGAAACTACTGCCTCTTTTAATAATTCAAACGATCTCTGAGCTGCTGATGACCATACAAACTTAACCCTTTTCCTTTTTAAATTATACAACGGTTCACATAACTCCGAAAAACGTGGAATGAACTTGGCAAACCAAGCCACCATCCCTAAAAATGTCGCCACTTCCTTACTATTTTTGGGGGGATTCATTGACGTAATTGCCTCAGTTTTCTCATTATCTATATTAATACCATCACGCGTAATTTTAACTCCTAAATACTTTATCTCTTTTCTCAAAAATTTACATTTTTCTAACTTAACCGTTAACCCAGCATCTCTTAACAACGTAAATACTTCCCTCAACAATCTTAAATGCTCTTCAAAAGTAGCTGCCATTATAATTATGTCGTCCAGATAGACCAAGACACCCTTACCAAGCAAAGGTTTAAGGATATTATTCATGGCCTTCTGAAACGTTGCCGGCGCTCCCGATAAACCAAAACTCATTCTCTTAAAAGCAAAACAACCGTCCCGAGTAATAAAAGCAGTCTTAGGTATGTCCTCCGGCTTCATTGCAATCTGAAAATAACCCGACGTAAGATCTAACGTTGACATATAATTCGTACTCGTTATATTAGCCAAAATGTCGTCAATTACTGGAATAGGATACTGAGGGTATTGCGTTATCGCATTTAACTTTCTATAATCTACTGCAAACCTATATGCCTCTGGATTATCTAAACTTTTCCCATTATTTTTACGACATAACACTACTGGAGATGCAAAAGGCGACTCAATTGGCATTATAATATCGTCCGCTAACATTTTTTGAATATGATAATCAATTATATCTTGTTTAACTTTATCATAACGATATGGTTTACTAGCAACAGGTGCTTTTAAACCAGTATCAATCTCATGCCACGCAACATGCGTTAAACCCGGTTTATCAGAAAAAACCTCTAAAAATTCATTCAAAAACTTATTAAATTCCTCCCTCTCCATTTCACTTAACCCCGACTCCTCCAAATTAACTGACACTGAAACAGGCTCTTTCTTACTCACATTCTCATCATTATTCACGATTAACGACTTTTTAAAGAAATCCAAACTAATTCCTCTATCATTCATATAATCCACACCAACTATACAATGCACTGTTAATCCATCTAACACACAAAACTCCCAACATGTCTTAACCGAACGAATTTCAACTTCCAATTCCACTGAACCTTTATTATCGCAAGCTACTCCCTGTGCTGACTGAACCACCAGACTTGACCTCTTCAACTTCTTATACGAAAAATATTTCCGATAACAATCAAAAGAAATGAACGACTTATCTGCCCCTGTATCGAAGACACTTTTAACGACAATACCATCTAACACAATTAACACTTCAGGTAACTCAACCGGATTAATAGTAATTTTATTTAAACTCACAGAAGGCTTTTTCGATTTGACCTGTGACTGCATACCTTCCGAAATACAGTCACTTACCAGTTTAACTGACCCGACCTCCTCACACCTCTCCTTTGCACTGACCTACCTTCAAAATTCTCATCCGAAGTTAATCTCCTTACTTGCGAAGAAACATTCCTGTCCCGTACTCCCCCACTACGATCATAACCACTATTCTGTCTATTTCCATGCATATTTCTCTCACTACTTCTAAAATTATTAGCACCACCACCATTCCTATTACCATTACTCGTATTCGACATATTACGACCAAATCCATCACTTCTATTACGCATATTATTATCCGGAAATCGCTGCCCCCCTCTCACAAAATTACGTTCCCCCTCATTTCTCAAATTACCATCCGTGACAGGTCTCTGCCGAGGGTTACGCAAATCCCGTTGATCCGAGCTATGCCGAGACTCATACTTCGATAATATCTGGTGCATTTCTGCAAAATTCTTCGGTGCTCTAACTTCAATAAAGTCCTGTATATTTGGATTAAAAAGAGGAAAGACAATGTCCAACAATTCCTCAAATGTAATATCCAAATCTAATTTATTTTTTAGTTCCAGCTTACGAAGATAAAATTTTGACGCCGACTCATAAATATTCTGCTTATTACAATAGAACTCTTTTCTCAAAATACTTTTATCTTTAACGGGAGGAAATGCCTTCTTTAACTCAATTACAGTTTGTTCAAATCTTTTCGCTTCCTCAGTAATCAAAAACTTTCCTATATTTTCTAACCACAAAAGTGCTTCGCCCTTTAACGAGCATTTAAGCACTACGTACCTGTTTTTCTCAGGTATATTATTGAACAAAATATAATCATCTAATTTAACTAAAAATTCACTAATATCACCCTCACCGGTGAAATACACTCGTGGCACAATCTCAAAATGTCCGACATTTCGTTGGGCGCCATTTGTGACGGTATATTCCTGCTGGGTGTCATTTGTCATGTTATATGCAGACATACTCATTAACTTAGGTTAAAACAACACAGTTTATTAAAATGATAAGGGCTAAAGGAAAGTGGAGCCAGTCTATAATTTCACTCACTGAGAACACTATGAAAAGCTAAATCATACTCACAGGCTTCGGTCTAGCTCAGTCGGGGCACCGTCTAACACTTGACACTATTTCCTGGCTGATCTACTAAACAAATCTTAATTTCACAGCCCGTGGCTGTGGATATTTCTTTATTTCTCAAATAATCAAAACTAAACTTTCTTACCAAGGCCGAATCTTTAATCCACTATCCGAACTCCTTTCCGCTTTACCGGAGGCCGTAGCTATTCTCTAATCGTCAGCACCTTACTAAACAATCATCAACTTCGTTGTCTAATGGCGGAATACACACAGAGGCTGCTGGCTACTACCAGAAACACACAGACGCTGGCTGCTGGCTAAGGCCAGAAACACACACCCCACAAACTCACACCCAAGCTTTTATACGCGACAAACTGAGATACTTCTCATTAACATAATACTAATAACCGCGAGCTAACTGCGGAATTCGAAAGAGCACACACACTCTAGAAAGTTAAAGTAAAAGAGAGGATAGATGTCACTTTTACGCCTACAAAATGTTAAATTATTGACGTCACGATCTCAGAAACACTAGAGTGCCTTTATGACTAAAGGTCACTCCCTCACACCATTACTTCATCCATTTATGCAAAAAACAAAATATACCATTAGAAAACAAATGATTAAAGTTTTATTATAACAACTTAGTATTCTGTTGTTAAAAAAATTCTTTATTGACGTTTTTCTCATAACATAGCAAGTCAAAAACATTAATTATGATCAGTTTGGGACATTTTCTTTAAAACATCTTATAACGTACGTAGATTAAGCGAAGTAAAAAGTTTTTAAAGAGATACTTCTGTCAACCAATTTTTATTTTTTTTTCTACAATTATCTTACTAGTATATTTTCTTAAAGTTGTGACTATCTTTTTGGGATACCTTGTATACAGATGCGAACTACACTAAATACAAAATTTAAGCATACATACAATACGTATGAAATTTAATGCTAATCACTTCTACATTATGTACAAAATTATTTTATAGACAGATAAATAGAAAAGAGAGTTTCCCAGAATGATGCTTACCCTGGGAGCCCCCAAAGCCTTAGTCGGGCCTTAAACACAATCATGACCCAAACCCACCAGGCACTCGAAAGAAACCTCCTCGTCAGGTCTTATAAAGGTCTGGACATTAAAACTTTTTAAAAGGGAAAATACTGTAATAAATTAGTGATTATATTGGCAACAGCTAACGAACTGTGTTTATTGTTATTTAGAAGCCATATTGTCAGATCGTTTATCTAACATGCATACAAACTGATGATGAAAAACCTTGTATTTAATATGTATATATTTAACAAATAATTAATAAAATTTAAAATAATTATCAAAATTAGGAAAAATTCTAGCAAGAATTTTTAAATAAATATTCATAATATAGTATTTACGTAAACATTAATCCATTTAACGGGAATGGTTTAGAAGTCTATCAATTTTATCTCTTGTGAATATAAATATTTAGCTCACAGGCTATCATAGCCTGAGAGCTTATGTGCCCGTCCGTTCTGTATGTATGTGCGTTCGTGCGTAACGCGATAACTCATGATAAAAATATCGGATCCACTTGAAATTTTGTATATAGATATATCCTGATAAGGCGCTTCTCTGGTTAGTTTTTGGAGTCCATTCAATATGTATAAGAGGGGGAACGGGGGGCTCAAGCCCCCCTTAATGGATATAAATGGGTTTATCATGCAGAATTAACAGTTTTTGTCCAAAATTTAGATATAGGATCATTCTGATGAGGCGATTCCGTGACTGTTATTATGTGTTCATTGAATAAGTATAAACAGGGGGAACGGGGGCTCATCCCCCCCCCCTTAATTGATATAATCGGGATTTTCATGCAGAATTAACAGTTTTCGTTCAAAATTTAGATATAGGATCATTCGGATGAGGCGATACCGTGGCTGTTATTAGGTGTTCATTGAATAAGTATAAACAGAGGGAACGGGGGCTCATGCCCCCTCCCCCCTTAATTGATATAAACGGGATTTTCATGCAGAATTAACAGTTTTCGTTTAAAATTTAGATATAATAATTGATATAATCGGGATTTTCATGCAGAACTAACAGTTTTCGTTCAAAATTTAGATATAGGATCATTCGGATGAGGCGATACCGTGGCTGTTATTAGGTTGTGAGGGAGTGACCTTTAGTCATAAAGGCACTCTAGTGTTTCTGAGATCGTGACGTCAATAATTTAACATTTTGTAGGCGTAAAAGTGACATCTATCCTCTCTTTTACTTTAACTTTCTAGAGTGTGTGTGCTCTTTCGAATTCCGCAGTTAGCTCGCGGTTATTAGTATTATGTTAATGAGAAGTATCTCAGTTTGTCGCGTATAAAAGCTTGGGTGTGAGTTTGTGGGGTATGTGTTCTGGCCTTGGCCAGCGTCTGTGTGTTTCTGGCCTTGGCCAGCAGCCAGCGTCATTGGACAACGAAGTTGATGATTGTTTATTAAGGTGCTGACGATTAGAGAATAGCTACGGCCTCCAGTAAAGCGGAAAGAAGTTCAGATAGTGGATTAAAGGTTCGGCCTTGGTAAGAAAGTTTAGAATCGTTCCGTTCTGATTATTTGAGAAATAAAGAAATATCCACAGCCACGGGCTGTGAAATTAAGATTTGTTTAGTAGATCAGCCAGGAAATAGTGTCAAGTGTTAGACGGTGCCCCGACTGAGCTAGACCAAAGCCTGTGAGTATGATTTAGCTTTTCATAGTGTTCTCAGTGAGTGAAATTATAGACTGGCTCCACTTTCCTTTAGCCCTTATCATTTTAATAAACTGTGTTGTTTTAACCTAAGTTAATGAGTATGTCTGCATATAACATGACAAATGACACCCAGCAGGAATATACCGTCACAAGGTGTTCATTGAATAAGTATAAACAGGGGGAACGGGGGGCTCATGCCTCTCCCCTTAATTGATATAAACGGGTTTTTCATGCAGAATTAACAGTTTTTGTCCAAAATTTAGATATAGGATCATTCTGATGAGGCGATTCCGTGACTGTTATTATGTGTTCATTGAATAAGTATAAACAGGGGGAACGGGGGGCTCATGCCCCCCCCACTTAATTGATATAATCGGGATTTTCATGCAGAATTAACAGTTTTCGTTCAAAATTTAGATACAGGATCATTCGGATGAGGCGATACCGTGGCTGTTATTAGGTGTTCATTGAATAAGTATAAACAGAGGGAACGGGGGCTCATGCCCCCTCCCCCCCTTAATTGATATAAACGGGATTTTCATGCAGAATTAACAGTTTTCGTTTAAAATTTAGATATAATAATTGATATAATCGGGATTTTCATGCAGAATTAACAGTTTTCGTTCAAAATTTAGATACAGGATCATTCGGATGAGGCGATACCGTGGCTGTTATTAGGTGTTCATTGAATAAGTATAAACAGGGGGAACGGGGGGCTCATGCCTCTCCCCTTAATTGATATAAACGGGTTTTTCATGCAGAATTAACAGTTTTTGTCCAAAATTTAGAATAGGATCATTCTGATGAGGCGATTCCGTGACTGTTATTATGTGTTCATTGAATAAGTATAAACAGGGAGGACGGGGGGCTCATGCCCCCCCCCCTTAATTGATATAAACGGGATTTTCATGCAGAATTAACAGTTTTCGTTCAAAATTTAGATATAGGATCATTCTGATGAGGCGAGTTCGTGGCTGTTATTAGGTGTTCATTGAATAAGTATAAACAGGGGGAACAGGGGTTTTAATGCCCCTCCCCTTAACTTGCATAAATGGATTTTTCAATCAGAATTGTCAGATTTCGTTCAAATCTCTGAATATTTTTGGAAGTTTAATGTTTAAGTATAAAAGAGGGGAATAACTTCTCTTAAATTATATAAATGCTAAATGGTTTTTTTATTAAGAATTATCCAATTTGTTCTGAATTTTGGCTATAGATTTTTTAATATGATAAAGCATGTACTTGATAGTTTAGGAAGTTCAATGATTAAGTATAAAAAAGGAGAAAGGGGAGAGCTGTTTCCCCTTCTTAATTTTTTTTTTTTTTTCGAACGGAATTAACGAAAATACAAGGCTGTGATGTACAATTAGTATGCGTAGCCTGTGAGCTCAATGCCATCAGTTTAACTGGGCAATATTCTTTTTATAAGATTCATAACTTACTTGATCATCGATACTTTATTTTGGATTCGATGTACAAATCCATATCTTTATTATCACTACTAACGGTAATCGAGAAGCTATAAGTTTAGAAATCTAATTAAATACTTCATACACATTTCTTCATACACATTTTGTTTTCATTTACTATAAAAATCATACGAAAATTGTCACTTTTACCTCATCTTCGTTACTAAATTCAGCCAATTTCTTGAAACTAATACTTGAATACAGTTCAGTAAAGTCTTTATTGACTAAGGCTAACATGTGTCCTCCTACAGAAAATTTCACCTAAAAAGTAGGTTTATATAAAAAACCAGAAACTATTTATAAAATACTTAAGACTATGCAAAATCTATTAAGTTTTGTGAGGAGCATAGATATCACTATGAATATGGCTATTAATAAACGATGGAATTGAAAATACGGAAATCGTCCGTATAGAATAGAATATAGGTAAATCTTGGTGGCAAAAATGACGACTTTCTTGGCAATTTTGGTACCCATATTTCGAACCAAGCACTAACTTGGAAATTTCTAAAAATCAAAGTTCTACATACTAGCAGACAATTCTCTCAGTAGATTAATATCTACTGAGAGTCAATGACAAAATAGTGAAACAATTTAACAGAAAATTTAATGTAAAAAATCATTTTGCATTTGAATGTTTATACCACAAAATACTGGTCTGCCTATTAGCTCGCTTGACGAACATGTGTAAGAATTTACATAAATTTATACAGGAAAGTAAATCAACGAATCAATCGATGTTCCTATTTTTATCCGATAATTGCTAACAATATTCTAATAACAACAGCAACAACAACAAAATAATAATAATAAAAATAATAATTTTGATGCAGACGGCATAAAAAGGGTAAAATAAATATACTCTAAGCCATCTGATAAATCTTTATAGAAATGACATTCATTTCAGAACATTTCAAAATATGTAAATGCAAAAAGGCATAGAAAAAAATATATTACAAATGAAACGCCAAACGTACGAAAATGTTGAAAATAGATTAACTTTGAACCAAGTCTCGTCTTAGTTTAGTTTTTCTGCTTTGTATCCTAGTACATTACAATAGTCTAATAACGAAAATATTGAAGTCAGGCCTTTTGGGCAATGCGCAATATTACTTTTGACCTCATAATCACTTTTTCCGTTTCATACATTACTTGATATTTTACTGCTTCGTTCATGTATCGCAATATCGATCTATCGAAATATCATGATATAAAAATGCCGATTTACCATGATATTTAATTCGAGATATCGTCCAGCCCTATTGGGCATAGCGAAAAAGATGGCAGATGCCATAAAAAATGTCAGAAAAATGAAACCTAGTCAAGTCAATGGAAAAACATTAATTTAAATGCCATATATTTTCAGGACTTTTCAATTTATAAATTAAAGAAAAGCAGACAGAAATTATTAAATTCTCAATATTTAGTGAACAATTTACTCTTTTGAGCTAAATATTTCAACAATTACAAACAAACTTATAAAAGGAATTATTATTGTTATTTTTGGATTTTATCGGGCTACCAGCTACCCAAGTTAAAGATGCCAAATATACTGCCCGGCGTACAGAGTAGATCAGAGTACAGTGTAGATCGTTTTAGTTAAAAACTTTATAGTAGATCCCAAATTATTTCCAAACTAAAAAAATTTCCATCTTTATTATTATTATTATTATTATTATTATTATTATTATTATTATTATTATTATTATTTCATTGGATTTTTTCTGCGCTGAAGGACACGAAATAACATCAAAGCTGCAACGATTCCGCATTTTCAAGTCCACGTATTCGAAATAGCAAAGTTTATGTTTTGTTTTCTTCTTTACATTTCAATAGTAGAATTTTTCGGGTTTGTTAGACGTACAATTGAAAAATTGGCAAAACGGAAATAATTTTTCTCTTTTTCCTTTTGAAGCTCTAAGAATTATCCATTAGTGCCTAGTGTCCCTTTTTAAGGACGATTATGAAAAAGACAAGAAAGCACTTTGCACACCAGTAAATAGAAAGATAAATAAAGACAAATTCCTCAATAAATTAAAATAAAAGTTATTCTTCTTTTGAAAGTGATGGGAAATCTAAAATTTCATTTTTAATGAAGAAAATAATTTGGCCATTAATGGATTAATATTGAAATGGTGAAAATGTCACCTTATTTTTCTTACGTTCTTTCATAATTTTAACCAACAGCAACACTAATATGTTAGGCAGCCCGGAGTAAGAGTCGGAGTCGAAGTCGAAGTCATTAAAATTTCCGGAGTTATGAGTTGGAGTCGGCCATTTTCCCCCATCGACTTTGCAGCGCTGATTATAAATGTGTGAATCAAATTAAAACAAATGTCATTTGAAATCGAAATAAGATTCACCTTGTACACTTTTTATTTAACCTTTCATAAGTTTGACTGAAAATAACTTACCTGAGAATATTGCTTCGAATTAAATTCTTGTATTTCTTCTAGCTTATCATTCAAAATGTTATATACTTTGCAGTTTTCATTAAAACCAATTGCGAGGTTTATTCCTAAAGGATGAATAGATACGCTGCAGATATCTTTGTCAAATCTTTCCCAATGAAGAAGTTGCCTGCAAGACAAACTATCGTTGTTATTCCTTCTGGATCCATAAATGATCTAAACTTCATTATGAAAAACTGGCTTAAAAAGTACCTAAAATCTTACAAAACAAATTATTACGTATTTATCCCTATTTTTAATTGAAAATATACAAAAGTTAATAATACATAAACCTATAAAAACTACAATAACTCATTTATTCCCAAAGTTATTTCTTGAGATTATTTGGTTTCAAATATAGAAAAATATAAATATAAAAATTAAATATAGAAATTAGTATTAGATTAAATATAAAATTAAATATAGAAATTAGAGAGAGAAATTTCTATTGTATGTGACATTTAGTATTTTCCTTATTTTCAAAGATGTCCTAACTCTTGATTTTCTCTTAACAAATATTTTAATAAATAAACGATTATATGGGGGGAAAAGGAAGTTGAAATATTCTTTTCTAAAGTATATTATTTGTATCCACTTTGCTCTTTTAATGGTACTCATAATACCAGGGCTGTCCAAAATTGAAGAATATGAGGGAATTAAGACCCAGAAGTCCGCTAGTCTTCATTTTGACATCGAGAAATACTAGAAAATATTTAAAAGTATAAAATAAAATTAGACAAAATATTTAAAAATGTTTACAGATATGGTTACAAAGGAAGAATGATTTTTTATGCAATCCAAACAATTGGCACATCAATCATTTTAAAATAAAAGAAAAATATGAATCTAAAATGTAGTAGTTCGTCTTTTTTTTTTAACATTTACTAATAATTGAAGAAAAATAATTGAAGACCTTTTCTGGTAATCCCACAATATTAGAGTTCTTGAAGAACAAGTAACGTGGACAGGGTTGTTGACAGCAGTATCAGCACAAATAACAGGCGCTTTGTGTTGTTGATTCAGTATCACATCAAAATCCGCTTCATATCCAAAGCTCTGAAAAGTCCTTAGCTTTACTTAAATATATCATTATTTGCCAAATATGTAGAAAAAATAAATAAACTGAAAAGAGCTCACAAATAAAATTAATGCGTAGTAATCGTTTTTGTGTAAAAATACTGTTAACAAAAAAATGTTGATTCCTTTTATTAAAGTTTTAAAGGTTAGAAATATTTTTCATTTTCACATGTTACCGGGTGTCCCAAAAATGACTGATGGATTTTAAAATTCAATAACTTGCAAACGGTGACAGCTATTTAAAAAATTTTTTGCAGGAGGGTTATGTATAATCTCAGGAGTTTTTTTACCGTATTTTTTTATTTTAGTTCGAATTTCAAACAATAGATGGCGCTGACGGCGATTGAAGGCCAGGTGATCAGTGCTGAGTAAGGTCAGTTTCGGTGTCAACCTAGCCTTCAATCGCCGTCAGCGCCACCTATTGTTTGAAATTCGAACTAAAATAAAAAATTACGGTAAAAAAAAACGCCTGGCATTATACATAACCCTCTGCAAAAAAAAAATTTTAAGTAGCTGTCACCGTTTGCAAGTTATTGAATTTTAAAATCCATCAGTCATTTTTGGGACACACGGTATTAGTTAAATACATGTTAATAAAGTAGGACGTTAAACACAACTATTAAGTTAAATTACTAGGATTTCCCTCAGAGGGATTAGTCTGAGCGATATTGCTGAGAATACACATTTAAAACTTGCGATAAGTAAAGAAAATGAGATGTTACCTTTAATTGGTCATTCATTGTGATAAAATATGATGAAAATAAGCATATTATATCATAGAATTAGAAAATCTTATATATAAAGTTGCATATGCTATTTTTATAAAAGGGAAAATGGGCATGGATGTAAAATTGAAATATGTAAAATGTTAAAAGTAATACAGAAAACAAAACACCAAATTTTCCTATATTAAATATAACTCTTTGAAATGATGCCATGAGCATAAACAGAAGCTCCGCACCGATTTGAGAAACTATAAATAACATAAACTATTATGTTTGAAGAGAATGGAGTGTATTTTATATGGTGTGAGATCCATCCGAATAGTTTATAATGTTGAATATCTGTTTTCCACGGATGCAATGAGGTTGTCGTTAATAGTTAAGGAATCCTTTTTTAAGAATTTGTTCTAAACGAGCAATTACATCTTATAAGTTACTGTGATGCCAAAGTTATAGTTTCTAACCCCAACAGTATCCTAGAAATTGCAATATTCTCAATAAATTGGGTTTAAAACTTTTTCTAGAAAAAAAAATGTTTAATTTGTGAAATTAAATTGTCGAATGTTTTAGAAATCGTAGATAACGAGAATATTATATCTTAAAAGATGCCACCAAAAAAAAAAAAAAAAAAAAAAAAAAATAATTTAAATTTTTAGTCATATCAACATCAAAGAATTCTCAATTTTAGAACATTTTTTTACTCGTGCATTGATGGTGATTATTGTTCCTCCGCAAAATATAGTATATTTTGCAGCAAAGATGGTTACCAACATTTTTTGCCCACATTATTTTTTTAATCGGCTAGGTACTCCCAATGATAACGAAAAACACACAAACACAAACGTTAATGCTTTATAGCATAGAAATACAGAATCAAAAGCTATTTATCTCCTATTGTATAAACATAAATTATCTAATTAGTGTTAGCAGATGCATTTTTAAGTATACATCGATCAATATAATGCTTCATTTTTCTTTTCTTAGTATTTCTTAGTATTCATTGTTCATTTATTTGTATTACTCAGTAAAAAACTCTCTTAAGCCCGAATTACGTCAAACTTTTTATAAAAGCGCCAAAGTCCATATAACAGTGAAGTATTGTGAAGAGTATTAAATACAAGGTAGTAAGACACTTAGCCAAGCGCAGGTAATAAATCGCCAAATATTGTTCTTTTCGCCCTCTCTCGCAATGAATTTCTTCCGTACATTTAAAAAATACGATTTTGAGTCATCTTATTTAAAATTCAAATAAATAAATAAGAGAAAGCAATACTATCATAAGTCAAAACATTTTATTTCAGCATCAAGGAATTGTATCGTAGTTACACATGTGGAAAAAAGGTGCTTTTGGCCAAAAAACGTAGTCTTAACTAAATTTGAATCCAATTAAAAAAAAGTACCGTGATTAATTAAAATGTTATAGGCAGAGCTGCCAAGTCTCCGGGATTTTGGATACCGGTATTTTAATACAGAAAATGTTTTATTAAACTGGAACATTCTGCGGATTTAAAAAATAACTTTTCATATAAGAAAATTCTGCTGTGCAATAAGCGGGGACTTGGCATCTCTGTATAGGAATATTTCGTAATCTACTTTTTAACCTTAAAAAAAGCAACGACCATTTTTCGGGTACAAAAAGTATTGCTAATTGTTCCATTTTGCATACAAGGTACCGATTGTAATATTGATACATCTATGGGGATAAATTTCCAATAGATTTTCAAATCCCATTTATTTCATTAAAAATATGAATCTTTTATTCATTTAGTTTAAAGTAAATGGTTTTTAACTAATTTCATAATACTTTTGAAATATCGCTTTTCATTGGCCATTTTTTAAACGCATTTAGAAAATGGTTGTTGTTTTCAGTCAAATATAGACTTTGGTCTGGCCGCATTTTATTTTATTATTATTTATAAATGGTGGAGAAATATTAACACTTAATCCATAACGTACATAATATATGACTCTGTTATTACGTAAGTCACCTTTTTATCATCATAAAAATTATGTTTTTACTGATTTTTATTAATTCAATAGGAAAAATTTTGTGCTTTGAGCGATAGATGTCCGCATTTCATTTATTTATTTATTTTAACAAAATTCTTTGCATTTAGAAGAATTTTATTTTTATGTAATTAGGAAATCCAAAAGTCGCTGTTAATAAAGTAGAAAGTTACCAAAAAATGTTACAAAACGAGTAGACGCATACTATCAAATATGGAAAAACGACGAATTCAAAAAAGACGTCGTATGAAATATCATCTTTTAAAGCAAAAAAAAAAAAAAAAAAAAAAAAAAAAACGAGGTCTGATTATCGAGCCTACTGATTACGAAATGTGCATCACATTAAAAAAAATACTGCAAATATTGGGGTTTTTTTTTTTCTTTTATGCAGTTTTGGCTTCGAAAGGTGCGCTATGTTGCAAAAAAGATATAAGCGGCTATGAAAACACAATTGGTAAACGTTCATGCTCAGTTTTAGAAACAAATATGGCACATATATGCCCTATACACACCGAGGTACCTAACTGGTGCCAAAATGGCGATCAGTTGCCTAACATGGTTATCATATAAATGTTATAATAAATTGTTTGTTCTAAAAATATTTTCATTTATTGATTGTTATTTCTTTTTTTTAATAACAGAAAATGCTTCGTTTATTCCTTTTTTTCATTTTGAAATAAATAACGTGTTATTATAGCATGCTATATATATCTGGTAATCAAAACGATGTTATCGCCTAATTGGCATAAAAAATCACGCCAAATCCGGTGCTTATATCTCTAGTATATTATCTCAAGAATTTTATTTATGTATACTATAGTACCTGTACCCTATATGATACCTTAAGGAAAATGTATTTTTTTCACCCTTATGTACAAGTCAGAGGACTCCAAAAATGTGTGTCCACTATCCTTGGACTATTGACTATCACTATTAAAATTAGCGATCTTGTAATTATTCCGGTTTAATTTATATGATAAAAACAAAAAACGTTTACAAGTGTCCATATAAGGAACTACCTGTCTCTATTATGGACAGGTGTTTCCTTATTGACTTTCTACACAGTGTGTATGGAAGAGCCACTTTTCCAAGGGATTTTAGAGGAGAGGGAATAAAAAAAAACGTATCTTGAAGTATTCGGAGGAGGAGGGGGGACAGTAAATATATTTAGAACATGCATTTTCGAAAGGGGAGGATCATTTTCGGCTTTTACCCTTCGAAGACCCATGCAAAGCCCCTTAGTTACTAATATTATGAAATAATATTGTTGGTTTTACTTAGCTTTATAGCATCTGTCTGCGAATTTACATCTGTTATTACCCAGTCCTCACAGCATGGACAAATAGAAACTTTTTCACCATGGGCAGTAAGTCCCATATAATCCTCATGAACATATCTGCCACATGTGATGCATGGCCGCATGTTTGAAAAAGCATCAATACTGCAAAAGAAGCAGTACCAGCTCTCTTTTGTTGAGGAAGTCATACCATTGGTGCCTATGATTTCGCCAACAGATATCCTACTGGCGGGGGGGGGGGGCTTTTTTTATTTTTCTGCAAGGGTTTTTTGGAGGAAGGTTTTGGAGGGATTGTTCAAATGGCATCTTGTTGAACAAAGATTTTACCACCTTGATGCCTTTTCAATTTATTGCTTGGCAACGTTGAATTTTCTTCTTTCTTACAGTTGTAGTCGATGGGGACATAAGATGTCCATATTGGGAACCGGGCGTAGTTTTACTAAATCGAGTAACAAATGAATAAGGAAAATATTTTAAAGCAATACATGCAATAGCAATCGAAAGTATGTTTTATTAGCTTCCTAAAATACTCCACTTTTCAACATTTAATGTAATTTTACCATATCTAATAAGAATTTAAATTTACAAGTAACTGAGATCAGCACATCTCGAAACAACAGGTTTCGTCGTAAATAGCAAATAGCGCGCTTTTTCACACTTTCCAGCCTTAATTATCTTTTCAACTGCTTTTCTTCGAGAAAATGTGCAGCCATCTCTCGATTAAAATTATTACCTTTAAAAATATTAGGGGTGTCCATATTGAGAGCCCTGTCCATATAGGGTACAAATACCTTATAATTGTTTTTACATACCACTTACTTTTTCTTGTATATAAAAATAGATAAGTGGCTCCTTTATGCAGTATAAATTGTATAAATCTTTAAAAAATAACCCCCGTTGCCCCTTTTTGGATCGAATTAAAAAAAAAAAAAAAAAAAAAATCAATGTCTAATTCCAGTATTGCTCCCAGGTATGCATACATATTCTAAATTTCAAAGTTGTATGCCAACAGGAAATGGATGAAAAATGGGAAAAAATGTCACATATGCACCAGGGTACATAATTGGCGTCAAAATGGCATTATTTTACCTGAGATGGTAGCCGGCTTTATTTATTTATTATTTGTTTATTTACTCATAAAATATTTACTTTCATTTCCTTTTTTAATTATATAAAATATTTATTTTTATAGTTATTAATTATTATTATTATTTTATTTACTGTAAGTTCTTTTTGATAATAGAAAATAATTTAAAAATGTGTATGTAAGAGTTATTTGAAAACGCAGTTTTCGCCAAATGGGCTTTGAAAAAAATGCGCCAAGTCTGATGCGCGCGTGGCATCCGTGCCGAAAAATTAGTGACAAGAAGTGACTTCCAGACACAAACAAAATATAAGTTTAAAGAAAACATGCAATAAAAATAAATATAAAGGGAAAATGATGTCATAAAAGAAACTTTTTATTTAAAAACATAATTGTTTCTAATTTTCACACGCGAAATACATAAAATATTCTTTTAGCGATCAAAAAATACTATTAAGAGATTATCACAAAATCTCAAAATCAAAGTTTTTATGACATTTTTTTCAATATAAAAAATAAGTTTTATTTTCCTGCATGATTCAATTTAAAAATGTTTTATTGCATTCAATATTTCTGAGTGCGTAAATGATTACTATTTACTCCATGTACTGATTCGGTTATCTACGAAAATATTCAGCCGGTGAAAATCACGCATACCAAATTTCTGTGAGGTATGAAAACAAATTGTCCTTTTTTATCAGTTTTTTTAATATAACTTTTAAACTATTTGGATTTAATTTTTAAAAGTAGATACATTCACCAGATTACCTTCATAGGTACCTTCTGGGACAAACAGAATCGAAATCCGACAAGTACTTTTTGAGATTTGCTTGACGAAAAATTTTTTTTGACTTTTAATATCGTTACGTACTCTGAGTATAAGACTTCGCTATGCTCAGACAATGATCATATTCTTATATTTTTAAATACAACGTATAGTGCAGGATTTATTCAACAATCAAGCCAATGCAACATATGCTTTACTTCTGAGTTTTAATTTCCACCTTTCGGTGCAGGGTCATTCCATGTCAATTCAACCAGACCTTGTAACCCGACCCAAAGGGATTTGGATGAAACTTTGTGTACACACTAATTCTATCATGAAATGATTGCACCAGAAATTTTTCCTTCCCAGGCCTCATAGTTAGTGAGGTATGGTGGGTCCAATTTTTGGGTTTTTCTCAATTCGCACATTTCTGAGTCTGTATTTTGAGATTGCAGTTCCATCTTCGAAAAATTGTTTCTCTGGATCTAAATCATGAATCATCTTAAAAATATTACTATAGGAATATAAAAAGATGCAGATTTTAATAAAAAATATTTTAAAAATTTACTTGTAATATTTAGGATAAAAAAAGTCAGCCAAAGTTGAGAATTATGGTTGTTTTTCCAAATTTTTGTGACTTCATCAAAAAGTCTGTACACCAAAAGGCAAATGAAATTTTCAACTTCTTTTCGTTTTAAATAAAAGTTTACACTTTGGGCTTTTTAGCTATGAAATAAAAATTATGTCTTTCGCATGGCTTATACAAAAATTTTGGGTTCTTTCCAATTAGCCGGATGCGTGTTTTATTTTTACATATCACATCTGCACACAAAAAGGCAAATGAAATTTCCAATTTCTTTTTGTTTTAAACAAAAGTTTACACTTTGGGCTTTCTATCTATGAAATAACAAGTAAGAAAAATCATGCGTTAAGCATAGATTATGAAGCACTTTCCAACACTTAATGAAATCTTTAACAAAACTTTGTTATTTAGAGAAATAATAGTGTATAGCCAAATATACCCAAATATGTATTCCAGTACTTTTGAACAGTCCTATATTTCATATGTCAGTTGATATAATGGGAAAATTTAGTTTAGCAAGAAAATACCCAATAGCTTGAAATTTCTTTTTCAGCAATTCATACTATTAGATGGAAACATACTTGAATACTTTTGTTCAGCCCTGTAGTTTACATTGTACCTTTATTACACGTCAGCATTAGACTAAAATTTATTGTAAACTAAAACACTTTTAAAACAACTGAAATCACATTCTCATAAATTATCATTCATAGGCATCCATGTACCGAATTCTTTGCGTGACCCAGTATATCCCTTTATCTATATTCTGCAAACATTTCTCAGTAAATTGAGTGAAGCTCAGCGTAAAAATGCATAGCTTATTTAAGAACCACACTTAAATAATTTACGCTCATATTCAGTAACGTTGGTGAGCTCTTTTGGGTAGCCCTGTATATCAACTATAACATTTATACACACCGTATAATGTGCATATACTTAGCGAAATATAAACGCGCATATCATAATTAAAATGCATTTCATCCCTCCATCAGCCATCATCGGACACATATATGGTACTTTGGAAAGAATATACTATTTGAAATCTTTTGTATGGCCCTATAAATGCTATGTACTTCATATTATGCAAGACAGTATCGTATAATTTATATTAAGCTTCAGTGACATATATCAATTGTATTATACATGAAAAAGCTTAATATATTTAAAATATGTCATACACAATTCCCCCTTTTACCATTATCTAATGGAATTCTTTTGTTTGGCCCTGTAAATGAATAATAGCTACATTTTCACCTTATATTTTATAGAATGCACATTTTAATATGTTTGACAGGGTGTAACATCTTTAAAATTCCTTTGAAACGATTTTTCCCCATAGGCCGTAATATAATGGGAAATGGGATTATATAATGGGATTTTGATTCGCCCTGTAGATAAACTAATCATGGTAGAAACTTCATTTTCGATAGGACTTGTGTTAAAGTAAACGTCAATAACGTCCTAAAATTTCATAGCAATCCGAGTATATTAACAATTTTTCTCCATAGGCCGTAATGTAATGGGAAACTTTTGATTCTCTCTGTAGATAAACTAATCATGGTAGATACTTCCTTTTCAATAGGGTTCGTGCTAGGGTAAACCTCAATAACGTATAAAAGTTTCATAGCAATTCGAGTATATTTACGGGAGTTAAAGCGCGGACAGACGGCCATCCGGACAGACAAACCGAATGCATAAGCACATTTCAATTTTGTTGGAAAGTGCTAAAAATGATGTCTTTTGCATGGCTTATGAAAAAATTTTGGGTACTTTCCAATTAGCCGTATGCGTGTTTTATTTTTACATATGTAGATATGTATAGATCTATATAAATACAGATGTATTATACATGTACATATGTATGTATATATACAGTATATATATATATATATATATTAAGAGAAAAAAAAATCTGACTAAGTTTAGCTGTGGTACTTAAATAATTACTGGAATTTCTATGAGTTATTGATGTTATTTGACACATGATTTTTATTTGCAAAGTAAAGTTTATGCTTTGTTTTTCCTGATTAAAAAAAATCTGACTGTAATATATATCCCCATTAAATTTAGGGAATGGTCCATATATTTCATTTCGTTACTTAATAGTGGGCATTTTTTGCTAATCTAAAGAATCTCTTACTATTATTTTCAATAATTAAACTCAATACAGATTTTTTTTTTTTTTTTTTTTTTTTTTTTTTTTTTTTTTTACAGTATAAAATAAATAATTTTTTCTCCTCACATTTCCATTCTTTCTTTTGAATGCTTATATATTAATTATTTGTGTTTAAAAAATGTTTAAAACCTTGTATTTCCTTATTTCCTTTCCTTGGGTAATTTTAATCAGTTTAAATATTTATATTGGCAAGTTAAAATACACAAATGTTTAACAGAACTTAAATTTGTTTCTATAATCTGAAAGATTTAATTGCACCTGCCTTGTATAAACACCTTCTGATAAAGGCAAGGTAATGCTCGTTAGTGAAAGTAGATGTTTTGAAATCAATTTAATCAATTTGTTGTCATTCTGTTGTTTCTTATCGTAGAAGAATGATCAAACTTTTACTGTGCTACTAAAAATATAGTCTGATTTTTACATATTTTATAGTTTATTATATGTATAAATATTTTTTTTGCTTTATTGTTTTAATATGGAGCCTGATATTAAACCTTCTACTAGTCTTCAGGCTTGCAGTATTGTAATATTAACTGGTTTAGAATGTCACAAAACTAGCTATACAAATAACAGAGAAATAAACTACATTAATAATCTCTGTCATTCAGAAAAAGAACTTTTATTACTTAGCACTAATGCATTTATAAAACGAAAAATAAGTGAAAACCGTTTGATTAATATATGTGAGCATCACAGAATTTGGCTCTTAAGGAAACATGAATTTTATCAATATAAATGTGCAGATCCATTTAAGCGGCATAAAAAGCAAGTGAAAAAAGCAATTAGGACAGTTAATAGAGATTTATATACGGCCGAAAAAGTAAACCAAAGTTGAAAGTTATGATGATTTTTCCGAAATTCTGTGACTTCGTGAAAAAGGCTCGACACAAAAAGGCAAATGAAATTTCCAATTTGTTTTTGTATCAAATAACATTAAATTCAATAATTCATAGAAACTGCAGTAATTATTTAAGTACCACAGCTAAACTTAAATTTTTTTTCCCCTTAATTGGTGCAGATTTTCAAAACAAGGCAAAATTTGGTATTTTTCGGTTAGACGGGCACCAGTGTTATACATATATATATCAATATACTGTATATATACATACATATGTACATGTATAATACATCTGTATTTATATAGATCTATATATATATATGTACATATGTAAAAATAAAACACGCATCCGGCTAATTGGAAAGTACCCAAAATTTTTGCATAAGCCATGCAAAAGACATCGTTTTTATTTTATAGATAGAAAGCCCTAAGTGTAAACTTTTATTTAAAACAAAAAGAAATTGGAAATTTCATTTGCCTTTTTGTGTGCATATGTAATATGTAAAAATAAAACACGCATCCGGCTAATTGGAAAGTACCCAAAATTTTTGCATAAGCCATGCGAAAGACATAATTTTTATTTCATAGATAGAAATCCCACAGTGTAAACTTTTATTTAAATCAAAAAGAAATTGGAAATTTCATTTGCCTTTTTGTGTGCAGCCTTTTTCGTGAAGTCACAAAAATTTAGAAAAATAACCATAATTCTCAACTTTGGCTGACCTTTTTTATCCTAAATATTACAAGTAAATTTTTTAAATATTTTTTTGTTAAAATCTGCACTTTTTTATATTCTTACAGTGATCTTTTTAAGATGATTCATGTTTTAGATCTAGAGAAACAATTTTTTGAAGATGGAACTGCAATTTCAAAGTACAGACTCAGAAATGTGCGATTTGAGAAAAACCCCAGAATTGGAGCCCCCATATCTCACAAACTATGAGGTCCGGGAAGGAAAAATTTCTGATGGAATCATTTCAGGATAGAATTAGAGTACACAATCAAAGTACAATAATCAAAGTAAATGTAAGAATCAGTGTAGTGATAAGTTTCATCCAAATCCCTGTGGGTCGGGTTACAAATGGGGTAAAAATTGGTTGAATTGACATGGAATGACCCTGCAGGCAGTTAAGGTCTACGCAGATAGCACTAACTTCTTGCGCTATTTTTGATCTTTCGTGTCGGCGCTTTTGTTCTTTCAGTGCACTGAATCCGAACTTCAAGAGAGAAATCCAACGCGAAGTCAGTTGACAGCTTTACGACTGTAGATGTGGGGAGATAAAAGTTCCCCTTCCTTTGTAAATTTGGAAGGGTCAGCCCTCAAAATTCATTTAAAGAGCTTTTACCCTTGTTTCGTTTGGTCAACAACGATTGATTGATTGCTCCTTTAGTGTAATAAAAACTACTGCTGTTCGCTCCGAGCCTTAAGCGAAAGCCATGGATTGAAATTATTGTACATTAAGTTAATGAGCTTGTAGGGTGCCTGTGCGAAGCCCCCGCGTTTATCTTGAGTCTATCTAGATGATGTCTATGCAGGATTAATCAGGAATGTAGATGAAAATAAACAGCTGTTTTCCCAGCGAGCTGCGGAAGAGTGGATTTCAGTTGATGGAAAGTTTTCTTGATGAATAATTGAGCTTTGACGATGATTAAAATGCGGTGTAATCAGTGGGGATTGGAAAGATCTGATTTTTTTTTTTTTTCAAGATATGATACAAACAGTTAAACAGAAAATTATATTTATATGTATATGAAATTACAATATAAATGCATGAATATATATTTTTTTTCTGAAAAAAAAAAAAAAAAAAAAAAAAAAAGGATAAACGGGACTTTATGTCAGACGAGACTCGAGAAAAAGTTATATGAAAATTTGTTTGGGGGAAATATGCCAGAATAATAATAATAATAATAATTTAAATAAAATTGCATTAAAATTTTGGATTTGGAAGTTCACAGCGATTTGTTTAAAGTGACTTTTTCCTCCTTCTTTTGGAAGGCGGTACGAAGCCGTCATCTTTGTACAAGATGGCAAGTGGTCTTTTCGTACCGCAAGAGCTATCTACTCTGTAAGGTTTGATGGACAGCAACACTTCGTTGGGTATCAAAATTCGATCTCTATGTAATTTTATGAAAGTTTTTTATAACATGCGAAATAGTCCAATTATTAAGAACGGTATAAATGGCATCGTTCCGGACAAACATTGTCGCCTTACAAATCAGGCAAGGAAATACATATGACAATAAGGAATTTTGGAAAACTTGAAGTTTCTCGCACTTGAGTTTCATAGAACGAACTCTATGCAACAGACTCGTTGGTAATCTGATGAAGGCTGATGATCTGACACAACATTGGTAATCTGATGAAAGATTCATACAACAATAATTTATTCGCAATGAACAGACAGCTCTGATAAGCTAATAAAGACTTAATGAATCATTAAATTTTGGTAAATTTGGCGAACACGTCCGTAATCTACCTAAGCCAGATTAATTTTGAATCTAGCTAAATACATAGATATTTATAGCTGCTGACTAAGAGTATGTTGTCAGCATTAAGATAAAAAAGGAGATAGATTTATTTAAAAAATATATCATGGAGGTATTTTTTGCTGCATCGATTTTAATATGCGCCATTTACAAAACCAAATTAAAATTAATTTAGGATTAGGGTTTTCAATAACGATGCGTAGTGATCTGTACTGTACATTATGACCGTATCATACGTATGTGATAATAGGTTGCCGGGAATACGAGGAATACCGTTAAAGTAAAGTTGAACAGTCAGGAGCTAACAAGATTTCCCGAAGAAGTGTAAGCCTCGATGTTATGAGTGGAGGAAATACAGTTATTCATTTTAATATCGAAGGCTCTACTCTTAAGATAGTTCCGTAAAATAAAGATAAGTTTGGGTGGGACCTTGAGTAAAATCAACTACATAAATTGATAATACATAAATTGATTTTGCTGAGGGCCCCATGTAACTTGCTTACATTAATGCTTTTTTGAAACTCACACAAGATAAATTGGATAATAAGGAGATAATCCATTTAAAGCAATAAATCTATAATTAACTTGTGTATTTATCATACAAGAATCTAAATTATAATGTTTAAAAATCTATTCAGTTGTTTATTGTGTAATATAAAGAATGAAATTAAATTCTTAAAAATTAACTATTTGTTTAATTAAGATAAAATCTTATTAATTTATTTAAAATAAATAAAACATATAACAGTTTAAAGCTTTGCTATTGCTTCGATGCATTAATATGTTATATTAAATTATTTCTAAGCATTTTTTTTCGTTATTGGCATGCTTCCTTAATAATACAAAAGATAATATAAAAATAATAAATATGTAAATTCCGATTGACAAAACGTCAACGGAATCCATTGTATTTGTTATCCTTACTTCAAGTAATCCAGGAACTTTATAAAAGAATGCCAAAATTTGACCATCGTCTGTTGCGGCTGCCAGTATGTTTTCATTTGAGTTTAAAGCAAGCTGAACGATTTTTGAATCTTCAGTAGAGCATTCTACTCGTTTTAGTACCTATGAAAACGGAAAAACGATTAATAAATAACGTGTGACTTACAGATTTTATAATACAATAAAAGAAAATTCAAATATTTTTTCCCATGTTCAATAAATTTGAAAATGTACGTGAAATGAAGCAACTATGTTGAAATCCTTCTCGTCGATTGTCCAGTTTAAACAAAGAACAGAATCTGCGCCGTAACTACAAATGATTCCTGTTTTTGTGCTTAAAAGGAATGTTATATTTTTGTCCTCGATGCTGCTGATTTTGTTCAGAATCCTGTAAAAGAAAATTTTCTGTAATTTTCTCGTAATCATTAATCCAAAATTAAATTTAGCTTACAATTTACTAAGTACTTGTGCACAAATCGCTCGCGATTTCAGTATCTCGTTTAGTCACGATTTAATTTGTAATCATCTTAAAGTCTGTTAGTTTTTGTACTATGCAATCTCGTGAACAGGCTTCGTTCTATGCGTAGTATTAATCAATAAATAATAAATTGGTCATGTTAAAATTGTTTAACAATCTTGACAGCTCTTTTCATTAAAGACGCGTATTCAATATCTAAAACTGTTCATCTAAAGCAGTTTAATCTTAATCTGTCGATCTTTATCTCGACTAAATGAAAATTCATACAATTTACATTGGTTTCCAAAAATTAAGGAAAAATCTCAAAAAAGAGCATTAACCGGTTCAAAAATTAATATATCCGTTTGAAATTTACATATGTTGTTAACTAAAAAATGCAGAATAAAATTAAAAAATGCTAAAGTGACGCTGCAATCGGATCGCGTCATTCATGAGGAGCACAGAAATGCATACTATAGAGTACGGCTGATGATGTCTTTATGATTATGAGATAAGAAAACTGAGATAGCCAATTTGTTAGTATAATTTCGATTCCCGAGATATCATTTTTTAGCGATGTAGAGCTATTGGAAGAAGGGAGGTAGGTCAAAGTCACACAGAAGTGACCAGATAGATGGCTAACTCTGAGTCCTTCTGTTGTGAACAAGTTTTGGAAACAATTTCAAACATCTGGTTCGGCCTCCAGAATATTAAGCTAAGGACGGGCAAGAGTTACGATAAGCACGGATGACCGATATTTGCGGTTGTGTGTAGGAAGAAATGGAACAGCAGCCAACTCTCATCCCAGAGCCTCATTTCTGCAGCAAATGGAAGGTTGGTATCAACGTCTAATGTGCGTAGAAGACTTCATGTAGGTGGTCTTTATGCGATGCGACCAGATATTTGTGTGTGCTTACCTTACGTCACCGAGGGAACGTTAAAGTTGGACACGTCAACATGTTCACTGGACGGCTGATCAATGGAGGCGTGTTCTTTTCACGGATGAGTTCCGGTTTAACCTCCAAAGCGATAGTAAGCGTTGTTTGATTTGGAGAAAACATGGAACATGTTATCATCCATCAAACATTCGTAATAGAGATTTATATGGAGGAGGCAGTGTCTGTATTTGGGATGCTATCTCTTTTGGTGGACATACAGACCTCCATGTCTTTTTACGTGGAACTGTGAATGTGGAACTTCTATAGATATCACATTCTTGATGCTTATGTGCGCCCTTATGCCGGTGTTATAGTACTATAATAGTAGACTGCATAGGGTTAATATTTTAAAAGATTATCTTCCACACCAAACATGTTTTGCATGGAATGGCCAGCTCGATTATTGGACTTGAATCCAATCGAGCATGTTTGGTATGCTTTAGGGAGATCTGTCGCTGCTTTCATTACCCCTCCTCAGGCCCATCCACGCTTAGAACTGCTTTATAAATGCAATAGTTCGCGCTTCCCAGCGATCTTACTGATCGCATAATTGTTGTTCTGTCAATTATGCGATCAGTAAGATCACACATCGCTGTATCAGTATGCACACATCGCTGCACAGTAACACATCGCTGCACACATCGCTGCACACATCGCTGTATGTGCTGCTGTGCTTCTGGGAGTGATCATACTCCATATTAAAGATACTTTTCCTGTACCAAATTGACGGATTTCTTTTGTTTTTTTTATGATAGTGTTAATTTCTGAAAAACATAATTCGTCTGGCAGTTTCTTCTAATGTTATTTTATACCTTACTATGTGTTATATATTATGGCTCAATTTTATTAAAATACACATGCAACATTTTGAGTAATCACTACTTTTGTTGTTTTTCCTTAATTTTTGGAAACCAGCCATTAGACTAATGACATTATAGTGTAATTGCATCTTCATCCGCAAATACTGTTCTTGAATATCGAAATCTGCAGATTAATTTAGTGATAAATGTAAGACATCGTTTTTGTATTTAAATGTCTGAAGATCTCATCATGCCGTAACACCATAGTACATGTTACCAAAAAACTGAGTCAAATCAGCCGACTAACATTGATGCACCCGAATTCGTCCAGAAAAAAAGCAGTCATAAACCACGCACACAAATAAGCGCCAGCAACTTTTTAGGGTACTCAAGAACTATAATAATGTTTCTTTATCTCACTTATAATGTCCATTGTAATAAAAGAGATGTACTATTTAACTAAATTTCACTTAAAGCCAAAATAACAGACATTTATTTTATTTTTCAAATTTACATACCCTCTAAAATTTCTCAACAGGCCACAAACAGGTTGTGATGAGATGAATCTGGACAGAGAAATCCCATGAGGTTCGTGAGCCAATTTCAGGGTTACCAAATTGGGGATTTTTAAAAAATATTTCTTTACTTTTTTTGGTGCTAATAACACATATCATCAAAGAATTCTGTTATCATACAAAACAAAAATTTTATATTGGAATAGTGATAGATAATTTGAATAAAACAATTCTTCAATATGGCATCACTAATCCAGTTTAGTAACCATATGGCCATGGATTAAACGAAACAATAAGAAAACATTGATAATTGACAATTCTAAAGTATTTCATAATAATGCTAAAAAGATGGTATGGCAAATATTTTATTTTTTGTAAAATAATAAATCAATAAATAAATTAAAATGAAAAGTATATCGTTAATTTCCTTATGAATATTTTATATCAGAAATCAGAAAATGCATTCCCAGAATATTTTATAGAGTTCATTTTTAATAATTAAAATTATCAAACCTTGGAACTTGTGCTAATTTTTCATCCAGAAAAATTTGTTGAATCAGTTGCTTCTTTTCAAAAATATATATTATTCCATCTGAAGCCCCCACTGCAAATTTTTCTGCATTCGGTAGCCATGTCAGAGAATGAAATGTCTTCCGAGATCGTTCATATTGATGCGAAGCCTCTTCTTTAAATCGATTTTCATTTTTAAAATTATATATTCTAAAGAAGAACCGACCAATGGCAACAATATTGTTATTATTCCAAGGATTAAATGAAAACTGAAAATAAAGTAAACTGCACATTAATTTAACATATAGTCTATTTTTTTAAATTATTTTATTAACACGTTGAGTGCCACGGTGATTGACACTGGGCTTTCCGTTTAGGCCGCGTCAGTCACCGGTGACTAACAGCGTAAAATATGATACAAAACCTAAAAAAAATTACATTATTTTAAGTAATTATTAAGAAGTATAATTCTATAATAAATAAATGTTAAGTAAATTTTAAATAAGTTTTCAGTAATTACTTAAAAACAACATATTGCTTTTAGTTTTATATCATATTTTAGAGTGTCATCTACCGGTGACTGACACATAAAGTTCACTGTCAGTCGCCAGTGACTGACGTGGCACTTAACGTGTTAGATTTTAAATTAAAATAAAGATGGTTATTTTTAAAAACACGATTTTATGCACATTCAATGGTCAAATTGAAAATACACCTAACTTTTTTATTGCATTTTCTATTTTACCCACAAAATTCACATTACAATTTAGCATTAGCAACGAGCTCGATTATGTAAAATTCATTGCTTTTTTTTAAGCTTGGTCAAACGTTCAAGAAAATGAATTTATTAGGTATGTATATTTATTAAAAAAAAAAAAAAAAAAAAAAAAAAAAAAAAAAAAAAAGAGAAGGAAAAAGAAGAAGAATGAAACAATAGCTAAGCTATCCTTTAGAATTTCTAAATTAATTTCTCATTGTATAATCGTAAATTAATTAATATTTAATTATTAATCGATAAAAGCGTATTTTTTTTAAATACATACATTACATTCTTTATTTTTTATTTATCATTTATTTTCTATTTTTAAGTCTTTTGAACGCTTTATTGTTGCAGTTTCACAGTACTTCGGCATATTTTAGCAAGCATTTATCGACGCATCATTAGAGACCAAGAACCGACCGCACAAAACCCTGCGTCATCGAGAACAAGAAAAAATCCTTTATTTTTTATGAAGAGTAGTAATAGGTGTTAGGGAATCACGTGATCAGCAATGAACGATGTAGAAAAATGAGAAAAAGAAAAAAGGAACATTGAGTTGAATTGACATTTTAATACTTTGTTTTATTTGCACGCTCGTATGTGATTGTCTCATGTAAAAAGAAATTGAGAAAAACCAAATTTTGATGTATTTTGTGACAACAGCCTATTTTCTTATCCGAAGATAGATAAATTAAAAATGTTGTTGGTTTTTTCCATATACGTTTTATTGTTTTAGATTTAGTGTTTTTACTCACCGTAGGTGTTGTGATTTCTCGCAGCAATATGAGTGCTAAGGTACTAAATGTGAATAACATTTTCTATTAAAATTTAAAGTTTTATCAAAAGATATTTAATAGTAAAAATTAGAGTTGTAGAGGTAACAATTACTACCGTGTTACGATTAGTATATTGTCCATACAATAGTGGAATCTAATGATCCATGTCGGCCGGAAGTGAAGTGATGCAAACCAAAACTTTATACCATTAGTGATTGACTCGAAGGTATCTCATCGTACTGTGTTTTCCTGCACCTAGTTTTCCATATTTTCATACTTATGATTGTAGGACAAACACAATGCTAAACCTACTCAATTACTACTGGTATCAATTTTCGGCCGATGCACCACTTCACTTCCGGCCGACATGGATCATTAGATTCCTCTATTACTACTCTTCCATAAAATAAAGGATTTTTTTTTTTTTTTTTTTGTGCTCGATGACATAGGGTTTTGTGCGATCGGTTCTTGGACTATTAAATCCTTTGTTGTTTCAATTCCCATACAATTATACGAGTTACAGAGATTATTATTTAGCGATTAATCACGATGTTACGGGCTCATTGGAAAGTGTCCCAAAATTAATGTATTAGTTTTTAATTAAGTTGTAAATCGTAAATACACTTTTGTACATAATTTGTGTAATTCTAGCTCATCATGAAGTGAATAAAATATCAATTGCAAAATTAAATCTTTGCAGACAAAAACTAAATTGACTTAAATAAAAGAATGGAAAAATGATAAATGAATCAAAATTAAAGATTCTCCCCCAAACAATGTAAACGCGAATAATTTGATAATAGAAAGTGTTATTTAAGACATAATACTATTAGATTAAGAACCAGTGCTAAATACGTGAAGACACTTACAAGCTGACGTTAAACCAATAGAGCGTTCTTTTCAAATTCTTTTTTTCGTCAATATTTTCATGAATCAATATTTCTAAAACTTTCTTCTAAATAGAATGTATGAAGTCTAATTCTAACCGTGTAATTTTTTACTTTTATTATTTTGGTTGCAGATTATGCATATATATATGTATGCAAAAGAGGCCACTTTCTTTTTAAGATCCGGTTACGAATGTAGAAGTATCCCCGTGAAAAAGAATATTAAATAAATAACTACAATCATAATCGAAAAATTAAAAAATGATACCGTCATAGAGATCAACCCAAAACATGCTATGCAAAAACAAAAAATTTTCTCGAACATATTTGGATGTGGCTAAGCATATGTACAGGACTTTACCGAAATTTCGACCGAGTTTATTGGACAATTTCATCCGCCAATCTCTTTCAAAATGGTGACCACTTAAATATTTCAAATCCAAAAAGATGTACAAAAGTATAGAAATCGCAAATGTTTTTTTTTTTTTTTTCTAATAACTGTTCGGCCACAATCCAAAAATTCCGGAGCATTTTTAGTTTCACTTGGTTTCCTGGCTGAGATATAGAAATTCGAAATTCTAATATGGCTGACATTTTAAAACAAGAGAACAGATTAAAAGTAAAAACTTTTCTCATAGATGGGTTTAATTTCGAGAGATGGGCTATAATGGACATACGTTACACGTATACATCGTTTAATGGAGTCCCATTACCTGCACTATATTCTGTTAAACTGTCTACATTGTTAGAGTTATTTGTAATTCATCTTTGAAATGTGGCATCACATAAGTGTAACTATAGAAACGAAAATCGTCTGTGTTTTTTGTTAGTTGTTGTTTTGATTTGCTAAGAGTAAGCAACGCTTTCGCTATGTCTTAAAATAAAGGATACAGTCTACTAAAGCATGTCAGTTTATTAATTAAGTTAATACGCATCGCCGCATCATACATCTGGTCACGTCTCCCGGAGTCTATATATATTTTTTTCTTCACTTCGAAAAGAAAAGTTCGAAAATAATGAACTGTTTTCATCCTTGAATTTTATTAGAACATTATTTTACAAGCTGGACTGGTGAAAAAAAAGAAAGAAAGAAAATCGTCTGCCGCAGCAATCAAGGTAATGAATTATTTATTATTCCTTTTGCTCTTACTATAAGTTTTTGAACATGGAAAACATTGAAAAATTAAAAAAGAAGCGTGCAACATTACGCACTTCAATTACGAAATTAATTAGTAAATTAGAAACATTAATAAAAGATAAAAATAATGATATTGATAGTTATTTAGAAATTTCAGAACAATTAAATGACAGAGAACAAACTCTAAAAAACCTAAATGAAGAAATAGAATCTGGTATTAGTTTAGAAAAAGAATATGAAATTGACATTAGTGCTAGCGAAAAATACCAGGAAAAAATTATAAAGGCCAAATTTCAAATTAAAAAGCAACTTAAACATTTAGAACAAAGTAAAGTTTCCAATGAAATTCAACCAAATTCTACTCAAATAAACAACGCGATAAATATTAAATTACCCGATATATCTCTTCCGAAATTCTCCGGAAAACCAGAAGAATGGGGTCTATTTAAATTACAATTTAACAACTTAATAACTTCAAATGAGCAACTATCAGATGCGCAAAAGTTGCATTATTTATCAGCGGCATTAATAAGTGATGCAAGAGCTTTGATTAGCACAGAAGACACTTTTTCATCTTTATTTCAAGCATTAAAAGACAGATATGAAAAAAATAGAATAGTAACAGAAATACACATCAATTCACTCTTAAACGCAGATAAACTTACACAGCCTTCCGCTAAAGATCTTCGAAATCTAGTCGATAATGTAAAAAAAAGCATTCGCGCCTTGAAGATTTTGAATTATAATAGAAATAATCTTTCAGATGTTTTAATATTGAACATCATTCTCCAAAAGTTAGATAGAGATACACGAAAAAATTATGAAATGACGATAAGTTCAAAAGAAGTTCCGAAGTTAGATGAATTACTTTTATTTTTAGAAAAACGATCTCAATATTTGGAAAATATTCATACAGTCACGTCTGTTAAACTTTTCAGTAAGGATCAGAAACGTTCATTTAATTCTAAGTCATTGACTTTGTTAGCAGAAAGTCCACACATTTGTTCAATGTGTAAAGGCAATCACATTTTAATGAGATGTTCCCAATTCTTAAATTTACCAGCAAAAAAAAGGTTTAATATTGTTAAAATGAAAAAATTATGCTTCAACTGTTTATCATCAGTTCATAACATTAGCCAGTGCAAAAGTTCAAGCACGTGCAGAAAATGCAACAAACGGCATCACACATTGATCCACCTGGAACGCGGTGAGGAAAATATTGATACTAATCAGACAATAGCAATTCAAGATGAAAATACTATTAGTAGTAATCTATCACCAACCGCAAACGCATTTACTCCTCATAGTTACACAAATAATCCGATGTCTGTTACCGCTTTGGGTGAAAATACACATTCATTTGATAACACGCATTCAACTATTAACAATACTGTAATGAGTATGATGTCCTCTTCTAGTAAACAAGTACTGCTTTCAACTGCGATAATATATGTACAAAATGCTAGACGAGAATTAGTTCCTCTTAGAGCATTGTTAGATTCAGGATCGCAAAATAACTTTATAACGAAGGAATGTTCTGAGTTATTGTTCTTGAAAGGAAGGAAAATAAACGCATCAGTTTCAGGGCTAAATGGTTCAGTTATGAATATAAAGGAAAGTATTATAACAACCATAGCAAATAAAAACAGGAGTTTTAATGAAACATTGCAATTTTTTGTTGTTCCTAAAATTACACGCATAACACCAGCTACATATCTAAACATCATGCCTATTAAGCATTTACAAACTTTTCAGTTAGCTGATCCACAATTTGATAAACCAGGTCCAATACATGTTTTATTATCAAACGAAGTATTTTTTTAAATTAATCGGACAAAATAAAATAAAAATGCAAAATTTGGTTTTTCAAGAAACTGTTTTTGGCTATGTTGCCAGTGGTTCTACGTCTATGCCCCAACAGAATTTTAATAATTATTGTGGTCTCGTTCGATCTGTGGATGATTGATCCAACGCTATGCAAAAATTTTGGGAAATTGAAGCGATTCATGATAAAAATCCAATAAAAAGTAAAGAAGAGCAGTATTGTGAGGAACATTTCTTGCGTACACATACTAGAAGAGCAGATGGTAGGTATATTGTGGAAATGCCAATTAAAACTGGTGGGCTTGCATGTTTAGGAGAATCAAAGGAAAACGCACTTAAACGATTAAATCACCTACTTAAGCGATTTGCGCACAATCCATCCATGAAACTGTTATACGAAGAATTTATTAACGAATATAACGATTTGGGACACTTAGAAGAAATCTTGCAGGAAAATAAGCCCGAATTTTCATATTATTTGCCGCATCATGGGGTATACAAACCCGAGAAACCAAGCACGAAATTAAGGGTTGTCTTCGATGCTAGTGCAGCTACTACCAGTGGTGTTTGTTTAAATGATGTTTTATTAAACGGAGGATTAGTCCAAGATGAGCTCTTCGATATCATTTGTCGATTTCGAACTCATAAATACGTCTTTACTGCTGACATCATAAAGATGTATCGTCAAATATTAATTTCGGAAAATCAGAGAGATTTGCTTCGAATTTTGTGGAAAACTGATGAAGAAGAACCAGTCAAAATATTTAAGTTAAAGACGATTACATACGGTACATCGAATGCACCTTATCTTGCCACGCGGACTTTGAATCAGCTTGCAATTGATGAAAAGGACAATTTTCCGCTAGCATCACATGTAGTTCTTCAAGATTTTTACGTGGACGACGTATTAACAGGAGCTGACACTTTAAATAAGGCTCAACAAGTGCAAGCACAATTAATCGCATTGCTTGAACGTGGTGGCATGAAGTTGCACCGATGGTGTGCTAATCACCCCGAACTCTTGAAAATCGCAACTAGCAATCAAGAGTATACATTCAATGATCGTAATGCGGACCAGAGCACTAAAACTCTAGGATTGTTATGGAATCCAGTTCGTGACTGCTTTTCGTTTAATTCATCAGTTAAGGAACCAGTTGTATACTCAAAAAGAACTGTTTTATCCGACATAGCGCGTATCTACGATCCATTGGGATTACTCGGACCTGGAATAGCTAAGGCTAAGATTTTCATACAAAGACTGTGGCTGTTAAAGCTAGATTGGAACGATCCACTTCCAGATGACATTAAAGATGAATGGCGACGCTTTATCAGAACGCTTCAGAATATAAATAATTTAAAAATCAATCGATTTGTTTTAAACGAAGGGCATTCGGAAGTTGAACTGCACGGCTTCTCCGACGCCTCCGAGCTCGCATATGGAGCAGCCATTTATCTACGCTGTTTCACAAAATTTAATACATCTTTAAATTTACTGTGCAGCAAGTCTAGAGTTGCACCATTGAAACCTTTGACAATCCCACGATTGGAATTGTCCGCAGCTGCCTTATTCTCTCAACTCGTATCTAAGATAGTGACTGTACTAAAGTTGAACATCAGTAAAATAATACTATGGTGTGATTCAACCATCGTCTTAGCGTGGATTCAGACTCCCCCTCATCTACTTAAAACCTTTGTGGCCAACAGAGTTTACAAAATCCAAGATTTGACCCAGACTTTTCAATGGAGACATGTACACTCAGAGGACAATCCAGCAGACCTTGTATCTTGAGGACTATCCTTTGACAAATTGATTGATTGTGAACTTTGGTGGCATGGCCCTCTCTTCTTGAGAGAAAGAGACAGTGAATCCAAACACAGCATCGATTTAGAACAAGTGAAAAACAATATAGACTTTTCATCAGAATTAAAATTGAAAAACAGTACAGCATTATTAAGTTTAAATTCTAGTGAATTTGTAAATGAAATTTTAAGTATCAGCAATAATTATACTAAAATATTACGTGTTTTAAGTTATATTTTCAGGTTCTTAGATAACACAAGAAAATTAGATGAAAAAAGAAAGGGACTCGTAAGTATGGAAGAATTATCACGAGTAGAAATATTTTTAATTCGGGAAATCCAAAAACTTGAATTTAAGGCAGAATATACTGCATTGTTAGAAGGTAAGCAAATTTCTAAGAAAAGTAAATTGCGATTGTCGATGCCGATAAGGTGCTAAGAGTAGGAAGGAGGGCGTTTAGATAATGCAGACCTAAGGTTTGCTCAAAAACATCAATATATTCTGCCAGCTAAGGGTAAATTGTGTAGCCTAATTGCAATTTACTATCATAAAAAATATCTTCATATAGGTGCACAAGCATTGTTATGCCACTTGAGGCAAAAATACTGGCCTCTACGGGGAAGAAATTTAGCTAGAAAAATAACGCATGAGTGTGTAACTTGTAGTAAAAGCAACCCCATAACCATACAACAAATCATGGGTTCCCTACCCACTGAGAGAGTACGTCCTAGCGCACCATTTAATTACGTGGGAACAGATTTTGGTGGCCCCTTTTTCATAAAATATAAGGGACAGAGAAAGGGAATTCTTAATAAGGTGTATTTGGCAATCTTTGTTTGCTTTGTAACTAAAGCAGTGCATCTCGAACTAGTGTCAGAATTGACTGCAGATGCATTCATTGCCACCTTAAAAAGGTTCATTGCTAGGCGCGGAAGGTGCGCAGTAATCTTTTCAGATAATGCAAAAAATTTTGTTGGTGCTAACGCCGAGTTACAGAGACTCCATAATTTACTAAGACATCCTGGGGAGAAGTTAGCGAATTATTTGTCAGACGAGAATATTATTTGGAAATTTATTCCACCCAGAGCACCTAATTTTGGCGGGTTGTGGGAGGCAGGAATAAAATCGGTAAAATATCATCTAAAGCGAACGGTAGGTAATGCAAGGCTAACGTTCGAAGAATTATTAACTGTAATTGCTCAAATAGAGTCTATATTAAATTCACGGCCAATCACTCCATTGTCTTCAGACGTGAATGATTTGGAGGCCTTAACACCAGGCCATTTCTTAATCGGAAGGCCTATGACAGCCATCGTTGAACCAGAATTAATTAATGTTAACGAAAATAGACTATCTAGATGGCATAGAATTTCAAAATACATTCAATTGATATGGAATCGTTGGAATAAGGAATATTTAAATACGCTCCAACAACGCTCCAAGTGGCAGTTTGAAAAAAATAATGTTAGCATAGGAACCCTAGTGTTGATAAAGGAAGATGACCTCCCTACAAATAAATACTTACTAGGACGCATTATAAATATTTTCCCTGGTGCAGATGGTAAGATTAGGGTCGTCGAAGTTAAAACCGCTAGGGGAATACTTAAAAGAAATATTTCAAAAATTGCGTTATTGCCACAACAAGTCTCGGAAAATTAATTACGAAACGTAAAAAAAAAAAAAAAGGGTTTTGTTATGTATTTTTATTTTTATTTTTTCCTATTATTGTATGTTCATAATTGTATTTTTCATTGTTAAAAAAAAATTGTTGTATTGTATCATATTACTTAAGCATTTGTAATGTTAATATTATGTACTGTATAATTTATTGAAGTTGACCCTTCAATGTCGGGGGGTATGTTAGAGTTATTTGTAATTCATCTTTGAAATGTGGCATCACATAAGTGTAACTATAGAAACGAAAATCGTCTGTGTTTTTTGTTAGTTGTTGTTTTGATTTGCTAAGAGTAAGCAACGCTTTCGCTATGTCTTAAAATAAAGGATACAGTCTACTAAAGCATGTCAGTTTATTAATTAAGTTAATACGCATCGCCGCATCATACATACATGACAGACCAAATGCTGCTGCCAATGAGGTTATCTGAGTGAAATTTGTCGGCCAGTTGTTAATTCAGATAGTTCAATGGGCAGAGCATTGGAAATTCAAATCAAAGTTCTTGCGTTCTACTCCGGGCCGGGGCACTTTTCACTCAGTTGGAATATTTTCTTTTGGATTTTTTTTTTCTCAGTTGGAAAAAGTTAATGGAAAACTTTAAATCCCTTATTATGTAATATAATTATAGAAATAATATTTTCACAGTCAGAAAATAGACGTCAAATTTCAATAAGATCCCTTTTAAAAAATTATCTTACTAAATTTTAATAAATCTCAAGAAGATCAGAAAATTTCATTAAATCAACATTTCAAAGTTTATAAGCAATTTTTAAATAAAATTTTTAAAAAATTAAAAAAAAAAAAAAACTTATTTTGTTAGCATTTGATAGTACTTTTTGTTGGGAAAACAGCATTTCTATAATCTAAATTTCTATAACAGCGATATAAGAGTAATCACCTTTTTAAGTTTTTCCATTCAGTTGGAAAATGATCACGAAAAATTTAATAAGTAATTTAGCGATCGAGGATTTTGAGTTAAGCCTCTTCTTGATACCATGCTCAGATCAGAAATTTAACAAATCTTAGACCGCTGTTTTTGAAATGGTACCCATAGAGTAAAAAGAAAGAATAGAGTGGAAGTATAGTGACTGGGGGTGGGGGGGACGCCAATAATGTAACTCTAAAATTTGCTATATTAAGCCCAAACAAAACCACGTGCTTTTGCAAAAAAGAAGAAAATTTTTAAAGCAGTTTTTATTTCTTAATACAATGAAATTTTACTTTAGAATGCTTAAATATAAGCAGATCATCTTCATTTTGAGAAAAAATGCAGGACAGATATAAAAAAAAATTCGATCCCTGTTCCACGTGATTGTTTTGTTTGGTCTAATGATGGCATTTAAATTTGAACTATAACGCGCATCATTATTACAAGCCGATTTTAAAGCATACTGCACCTCCATCTACATTTTTTCTCCATGGGGGATACCTTTCCGAAATTAAATGCCTGTCCATATCGCAAAACTCATCTAAGAACTCAGAGACCATCAAAATGTTTGAGATCTGAATAAATGCAAATTATGAGCATGCGTATAAAATAAAGGCGATCGCAACAGCCAATCAGTTAAAGGGAAGTTTCATAGCCAATCACAATGAGTGATAATGGCTGTATGTAGCTTAAAAAAGTTAAAACTCATAGTCCAAGAGCAGACCGCACAAAACCCTAAGTCATCGAGCACAAAAAAAAATTCCTTTATTTTATGGAAGACTAATGATAGGGGAATCTAATCATGCATGTCTGCCGAAAGCGAAGAGGTGCGCATAAGCCAAAAATTGAAACCACTAGGTTCACTCGTCCGTTTAATATTGTGTTTGCTGTACAATTAAAAGTATGAACACATGGAAAATTGGGTGCAGGAAAACATAATGATAAACCTACGAGTCAACCACTAGTGGTATTCAGTTTTGGCTTATGCACCACTTCGCTTCCGGCAGACATGGTTCATTAGATTCCCCTATTACTATTCTTCCATAATATAAAGGAATTTTTCTTGTGCTCGATGGCTTAGGGTTTTGTGCGGTCGGCTCTTGGACTATCACGGAAAGATTTTGTGGAACTCTTGAGTTCAGCGGTCAAAGATATCTTAAAGTATCTAATCCGAATGTAATATAAGAGGCATGCGACGACATTCGCAAATCGCAAGCTAATGTTTAATCAATAGAAACATTCTTTACAAATTTGTCGTTTGCATTTCAATATTTTTAAATGGCTCTTTTTACACAGAATATTTGAAGTCGATGCGTAATATTGTTGTTTTGTACATTTTCATTTTTTTTTTTTTTTTTTTTTTTTTTAGTAGTTTTATTCTGAGGACACTTTTGATTTCAAAAACAAATCAGCAGATTGAATCCAAAATTAAAAGTGTCCGCAGAATGAATTTGCTAGAAAAACCAGAAAAACTGCAAGATTAGATACCGACCTCATATATTGTTATTTTAAAGGAATAATTTTAAAGGATAGTATTGAAATGCAAAAGACAATTTTGTAAAGAATGCTTCCATTGGTTTAATATCAGCTTTCGAATGTCATCATGTGATTTTTGTACATCCCATAACTGTTATGATAGAAATTGCCGCATTGCTACTGCAAGTGGTCTCCGAGAGCACTTGATCGGGAAATGAATAAAAATCTTGATTAAATAATAGAATACTGCTTGTGTAACTTTATGTACAGAACTACTACAATAATATAAATTCGTTTATTCAAAAATTTCTATTAATATCATTGGAGTTCCAAACAAAACAAATTTTCATTATTGTCCATAATTAAACTAAAATTACAAGTTAAACCGTGTAAATTTAAAATGCAGCTGTCTGTAAAATCGTTATCAGCACTTAAGAATTAAATTTGAAAATGCAAAATATAACTGAAAATGCCCTTCTTTCAATTATCATTCACAGACGATGATAACGCATTTAATTCTTTTCTGAGCACTGCAAAAGCATATCAAATCGTTACATTCCTTATTTTCCGCACGAAAAGTGTTATTGTGCAGCTCCGAAACCTATATCAATTTTATAAAACTCATTTTTAAAAAATTAGTACATACAGACAGTAGGGCTGGGCGATATACCGTAATATCGTTATATATCGATATTTGTTTAAGACCGCGGTAACGATATTGTGATTTCAATCCTTCCGATATATCGTTTCAAACGGTATTTCATCCTACTTTCGGAATTACGGAGTTACGGAATTTCGAATCTACCTCTGTCGGCGCAAAAGTTGTTTACTTTTGCAAATGTTCGCGCTGTAATCGGCACTTGCGTGATACTTCCGGTTTTGAGCCTGTGTCGCGCACACTCCGGAATATGGGCGAACAGTCTACTTTTTGCGCTGGTGTCGCGCACACACCGGAATATGGGCGAACAGTCTACTTTTTGCGCTGGTGTCGCGCACATACCGGAATATGGGCGATCCGTCTACTTTTTGCGCTGGTGTCGCGCACATACCGGAATATGGGCGAACAGTCTATTATTCTGATGTACTGCTTTATTTATCGGAGTTCGTTCGAGAATCGAAGTTGAAACACTCGTTCGAGGACGGGGCATTTCCGATACAATCACTTGTTGACTCCATATCGGTGACTGTTGTTTACCTGTGAGCTTGTGTACAGTTATTGCTGCCGGAATGCAGAATTGATTGACATATTATCAAGAAAGTGAGCACAATTAATCGATATTTCTTGTATGTTTTTCATTTATTAATAGCATTAATAAATAATTATATTAAATCACATATTATTTTACATTTTTTATTAATAACATTAATAATTTACATGTATGGTAATTCTATTATGTCATTTATTTTAAGCAGAAATTTTATTTAAAGCGGAAGTTTTTTCTTTTTTCATTGTGATTCATCTTAGTTTTAAGTTTATTGGATACTAGTATTTTTACCCGTTTTGCGTACGGGTTTTTAAAAAAATCCCCCCCCCCCCCCAAAAAAAAAAAAAAAAAAAAAAAAAAAAAATGAAAATCTTTCTCAAATTAGGAAGGAAAATAGTTTTCATTTTGAAAGCTTGCTAAAACTCTATGGATGGTGTCTTTCTGCTTGGCAAAACATATTACCCATCCACAGCAAATGACATTATGATTATTGTATAAACATGGAAGTTTCGATTTCGCTGAATTCGATAAACAAAAACAAACGATGGATAGTTTCCTACGTTTTCTTTGAGGTTCTTCTTTACTGGACACTTGTAAAAGATGCTCAAATTTTGTAATAACTTATTATATTTTAATAAAAATTTGTCACACAGCCTAATTTACTATTATTGCAAATTGCTGTAAATTTGAAAAAAATCAGTAAATTAACTTAGGAGTTATGAATTTTTTTCCCCTTTTAATGGTAAAGAATAAAAGGTTTTGTTTTTCTTCCTCCCCACCCCCTTTTCGTTTGTATGTGCCGTTGAATGTGTTTTTCGCGCACTTAAACAACTGAAACTATTTGTACTTTCACAAAACCCTTTTTATAAATTTTAAAAAAAAATCGAACAGTTTATCTCTCATAAAAGAATGGGGATAGTTTTGATTTTGAATATCATGGCTCTTTTTTATTTCAAGAGTTCACTAATGCAAAAACATCCGCTCAATGTCAATCTTATTTTTTTATACCTCGTTTGCATTTCCATATTTTTGTTTATTTATTTATTCATTTATTTTTTGTTTTTGCATTGCACATCTGAGGTTGATCTCTTTCAACAAAAGCCGTTTTTTAATATTTGTTTTCAAGTTTCTTTTTTCTTTACTGGAATATTTTCATTTTTGAAACTGGTTTCGAAAGTAAAAGCATCCTAGAAAAAAAATCTGTAAACAAAATCGAAAAAGTAAAAGATCATTATAGAGATTAAATCAGCATTATTGTTAAAAGAAAAAAGAAAAAAAACGGTAGTTAGCAAAACGTCCTGATTTGGGACTTTGTACTCTATTAAAGAAATTTCGAGTTTTCTTAAAATTATTTGATTATTCTAATGCTTTCATTTGTATTCTGACTAATAATAGAATTATTTATTATAACAACGAAAAGAAGGTGTTCCTTACTGCCCAAAATTGCAGAAATGCAATTTTTTTTTTTTGCATTGTAGTAAAAAAATTCTAAGTTTATAGGTAATTAAAGTATTTTCTTTCACTATATCTAATGTCTATTTGTTGTCTTATATACATTTCCTTGTTTCATTTTAATGATTTATAATGTTTAACTTTCTAAGAGTTCTCAATAACACATATTTTAGATCAGATTTGCAGGTAAAGGGTTTGCATATTTTGAATCAATACATAAAAATTAATGTTCCTTGGAATATGTTAAGATATTGATATTTTTGTTTTTTCTTGATAATTAACATACACACACACACACACACACACACACATATATATATATATATATATATACTATTACGTGTTTGTAGTATTTTATACAGAGGGCAGTTACATTTATAACCCTATAATGGAGTGACATATGAATTGAAATATATCGATATATCGAAAATTATCGATATTTGGTCAGCGATATATCACGATATTAAAATTCTGATATCGCCCAGCCCTAACAGACAGTAATGCAATCGACTTCTTTTGTATGTCGCTATAAATGAGAATAAATGTTACGTGCACTATATTCTATTGCAAATAATGTTGTCTTACACATCAACAATGCATATCAATTACATAATGCTTAAAACATTATAATATTCATGAAAATATATTCTAATCACTATCGCCCATAAGCCATAAACCACAACGCATCCAAAATCTTTTGAATGTGCTTGTAAACGAACTATAAATGCTAGACACTTCATCTTTTTTAAATCGAACATATCGTATAGAAAACGCTAATAACATATACAAATTACATATAAATTTAAGTATATTTTCGAGAGTTAGAGAATGGACAGACAAACATACAAACCGAAGCCATAAACACTTTTCAGTTTTTTTGGAAAGTGTTAGACAGAATCATCAGCTTCTATATTTGATATATAATATTGGATGCATGACTTTCGTTGAGAGTGAGTTTACGGTAAGTTAATTATAATTTTTTAGGATTAAATGAGGGTCACCAAACGCCAAGATAAATCAAGATAACAAATTAACAGGTCTGGATGTTACTTAATGATTAGGCACTCACTGATGTAATTAGTGTAACTTACTCGAAAAGTCTTAGCTCCAGTTTCAAGACGAAAAGGATAATGCACTCCTAAGAGACATCTTTTCACTAAATTCCACCACAGGAAAGGCCAATTTGGAGTGCCACCTTGTGCAGCTATGCACTCATCGTCATCGGAAAAGCAAACATATACGTATTCCGTAATGCTAACAAAATAAAAATATTTTTTTAGTTTTGAAAATTCTAATTTTCCCTCTCTTTTGTTAATAAATAATACTAAATAAATTATCTTAATATAATAGTCCACTAGTGGCATATTATATTTTTTAACAAATTCAAGATGAGATGCGAAAAGGCCTTGAAGTAAAATCGCGTTCATAAAGTAAAATCGAGACAATTACCAGCCAGCAAAGCCAGATGAGGGTAATTCATGACTTATTTTTTCTTCACTACTTTAATGATAAATAAATATACGTAAAAATTGAGGGCGAGTATACCCCAGTCATAATACATTTTGTTAAGTTTTTAAAATTTAAAATTTAATTTAAAAATTTGTACAGATGTTATTATTATCAAAATATTCTGACCGTTACTCGCACCTAGCATAGAAAGCTGGTGTATTTTGTAGCCCTATACATGAAATTTCGAAAACTGATGAAAATTCTTTGTTAAAATTATATTTTAAGTATTTTTTTATACTTTAAATTTTTTATTACTGAATTTTTATTTGTTTATTTCAAACCAAAAGTGAGTTAAGTCGCCAAATATAGCGCTACGAAGTTTTCGTATGCCTTATCCCTGCCAAAGATGTGAGTATAATGTCGTAATTTTTCAAAACCAAATTCGTAAGTTTTTGAAGGAATTTTTAAACTCTTTTCAATATAATATATTTATAATTAACTAATTTATATTTTTAAATGCTTTAATTGAAAAAAAAAAATTCCCCGTTAAATTTATTTTTGAAGCCGATAAGTGGCCTCGAAAATAGCATTTTCAGAAAGTTATGCTGCTGCAAAATAAAAAAAAATTAAAAAGTCTCTAAGAGAAAAAAAAAATTCCGATTCTCAAACTTTCTAATTTAGAGTTTTAAAATATGCTCGAAATCTCAATGGTAAGTGCGAGCAACACCAAAAGGCACTCTGTTCTACTCACAAGGCTCCCTTGTGAGTAGAACCCTCCCCCTTCCTTAGTTTCAAATTAAAGTTTAAATAGGAATTATTAAGCTATACGGACATTTTTTTTTTTCAACTAACAAGTGTTCACCAATTAAAACTAGTTGTTGGAGACACCGTAATACTTACCCATCATGGATATAAAATAATATAAAATATAAAATATGAAAATGAAACATGCGTAAACTATTTATAAAATGCAAAATCTGTCCACCTATTCACTGTTTCAAATGCAAAAGTATTTTTATTTTTTTTTTTAAATATTTATACAACTTATTTAATAATAAGAATCCATTTGTGTATTTTTATACATAAAAAGAAGTTAATTGCACCTAAAAACAATAATATATATATATAATTAAAATGGGTACTACTCTGTTATCTCGTCGAGCAATTACGCCAAATTATACAAATAGCCAAAGTAATAGCCATAGTATACATATTGACATAATTTTTATTTTAAATAACGAAAAAACCCCCCCAAATAATTAGCAGAATATTAATAAAAATATTAATAAAACATCGAAATAAAAATCACTTAATGACGTTTTAAACATGTGAATTGTATTTAATGTCATTGAATGTGACATTCACGATCATCCATTATTGGCATTTAATCTTGTAGTTTGGCGATAATTTTTTGGTCGACGGGATAACCTAGTAGTACCTTAAAATGCTTATCTATAAATAAATACATATACAGGGTGTCCCAGAACTTCGTATACAAACTTTGAGGGGTGATAGAGAACATCGTTTGGAACCACAATTACATAGGAAAGCATGGGCGGAAACGTCTTGTTAACCCTTTCACAGCCAGTGAAAATGCATGTAAAAGTACAAAATTTTTAATACAAAATGAACATTTAAACCAGATTTGTAATATGATTTCCCATTTATTATGTATGTGAATTGTATTTTTTTTTTCTTCTTTGTAAATACATTTTTCAGTGATTTCTGATGTCATTCATGTTTTTCCACATTTTAGCAATTTCTAATAGCTATTAAGATACTTGATTTTAAAGAAACATAATTTTAAATGTAATTTAAAATTAAATTATTTCTTGCATTTTTTTCTGTGTAATAAAGCGTTCTACTCTGCTTTCCTCATTGTATCATAACATGTGTCTCCGTGTTTCTTTGAGCTTTTCACAGAAAAAGCATTTCCATTGCTAAAATGTGGAAAAATATGAATGACATCAGAAATTGCGGGAAAATGTATTTGGATAGAAAAAAAGGCCAGACATTACACATACATAATAAATTGAAAAATCATATTGAAATTCTGGTGTCAATGTTCATTTTGTATTAAAAATTTTGTAGTTTCATATACATTTTCACTGGCTGTGAAAGGGTTAAAAAGACGTTTCCACCCATGCTTTCCTATGTAATTGTGTTTCCAAACGATGTTCTCTACCACCTCTCAAAGTTAGTACACGAAGTTCTGGGACACCCTGTATAAACAAGAATAAAACTTCATGAGGTTACTTTTCATTACTATTTCTATAATTTGGCATGAAATCTCATTCTGAAGCCCAAATTGGGCCAAACTTAAAGAAAAAGCCAAGTCCTTATTTTGAATAAGTATCAAATAATCACCATAAGTAGCCTTGCGTACATTAATTATTGCTTTATATTGCTTGTTTGGCTCATGCATATTGAAGGAGTATAAATAAAATTCTACAAACCTATTAACGTTTGAACCAGGCAGAATAAATTTATCATTTGATTTCAGATTGTAAATAGTTAGTTTAGGAGTTAGCCCTTTAGAAGCTAAAGCTAATAAATTCTTTCCATTTAATGCCATGGCTGTAAACTCATTTTTCTCAATAAGTGGGAAAAACCTTTGGCGATTATGTTTTAAATTATGATGGATTCCTGTTTGGCCAGAAATATAAAAGATTGTTGATTTTCCACTGAAAACAAAACTATTTCTTATTTCTTTCTTGAATCCCACAATTCGTTGTAGTTCACACATTTTCTTGATGAAATTATTTAAATGTTTTAACGAAAGAATAGTACCGTCATCTAAGCTCAAAAGATATTTTTCAAGAAAATTCAATTATGAAAAGCTAGCCTCTTTCCTAATCTTTTATGCATAATTTGCTAAAATTTGGGCTTATTTCTTCTTACTTTTGACATTCCTCGTTATATTTTCTTTAATCAGTAATAATGCAAACTAATTAAATTGCCCTCAATGGTAAAAACATTTTCTCTACTTCGTTTGAGAAAGAAAAGTTTAATCAACAAGAGTCTTGAAAATGAAAAGAGATGTATAAAAATATTTTAAATGGCATTAATGTTTTAGAAATCACGCGAAATATGAAGTAAAAAATAGCACACGATTTAGTCAGAATTTACTTGAGCAAGGAATCCATGGAGGAATAAGATAGATGGAGGTGCAGTATGTTGTAAAATCTTTTTTGCAATATAATGTGCGTTATCGCTCAAATTTAAATGCGCTCATTAGGCCCAAAGAAAAGAATCACGTGGAACACGGACCGAAATCTTGCACATCAGCCGTTTTGAATTTTTTCTCTAAATGAAAATGATCTTATATTTAAGCATTCTAAAGTAGAATCTCATTGTATTATGAATTTAAAACTGTATTATTAAAAGTTTTCGTCTTTTTTTGCGAAAGCAGGTGGTTGTGTTTGAATTTAATTTAGATTATATTAAGGTTACATTTTTGGCATCATCTACAGCCACTATAATTCATCTCTATTCTTTCTTTTTAGGTGCTTTCGTAGTGACACGTGGGAAAGTGTCAAAGTTGGTAGATCTCGTTATTCAATACTTTAATATTCAATTTTACGTTAAGTTTTACGCATAGAAGGTAAGCGTATTTATTCCATTTTTCGTATTCGTTATATTTATTTTGGGCATTAGCCATTCTGAAATTTACTGAAGATAGTGTAGCAGCGCTACACATTAATGATGACTAGTACAGTCATCAAGATTAGTACTGACCCGATACCAGAAACTTTAAATTCACATGTTGAAATAACTGAAAATCAGGAAGTCCGCACTGAATTCAATAACAATAATGATTTATTAGCGAGGTCTTTGGCTCCGGAAGAAACTTTACTTCAAAAAGCGGCTGAAAATAATGGAAAAATTTTTACAATCTTTTTACAAAGTGAGGATTCTGATACAATCCCCAAACGTAACCCCCGAGTAATACAAGCTGAAATAAAAGCAAAAATTGAACATGCTTCAAAAATAAATAACGTACGCTATACCAGAAAAGGAAGTTTAATTTTTTTAACTGACGACGTTCATTGCGCTATTGATATAGTAAAATTGAAATCTTTCCTAGGAGTAGCTGTAAACTCCAAAGTTGTATGGGACAATATAACAAATAGATTCTTATTATTTAATATACCAGTGGATGTTCCTTTGGAGGAGATAGCGAGCGAATTGGAAGAGTGCAACAACATCAATATCCTAGAATTGAGACGTTTTTTGAAGAGGGGAAATACAAGGGAGTATTCTCCTATTTTGATAACCATATTAGGTACTAATTTACCCAAGGAAATAAAGATTTGGTACACGTTACAACGAATAAAACAATTTATTGATACCCCCCGTCAATGTGCCAAATGTCATAAATATAATCACAGTACAATTAGATGTCCATCGCAACCCTTATGTGTTATATGTGGAACAGAACATACTGATGATTGTACTAACCCAGTCTCTTGTAGCAATTGTGGGGAGGAGCACAGAGCTGACTATGCAGATTGTCCTACTCGAATTAAAGAAATAGACTTTTTAAAATACAAATGCACAAATTTTTTGTCAATAACTGAAGCTCGACGAAAATATAAAATAGAGTCAGAACAAAAGACATATAGTACAGTAGCAAACAATTCAAGCATTAAACAAGATGAATTGCAGAAAATTTTTGAAAAAAGAACAAACTACATGCTAAAAATAATAATGGATTTATTTACTACACAAATAAATAGAGTAATAGAGGCGTTTAACAAGAATAAAAATATTTCAGATAACATTCAAGATATGGAACAGGAAGAGTACGCGTCAACAACGGATACACAGCAGAAAACCAAGAGAGAAAAACCCTCAGAAGAACAACAAGATCCAAAAAAACTATGTCTAGAAAAAGAATTCAAAAATAATGAACGAGTAAATAAAGAAAGTAACATTAAAAAGCCTAATATTAAAGGATCGGGTCGTGGACGAGGAAGATAGTAGTCATAATCTCATTTCCTAATTCCATCGTTTTATTATTTTTTTAGACCTTTCATTTTTCTTATTAGAAGCGATCCTTTTATTAAGTTTTTCTTTTTTTTGACTGTACTTTATTTTTATTATTAGAATGGACTCAAATTATTGGATGTTGCAGTGGAACTGCAGAGGTTTCAAAAATAAAAAATTATGGTTTCGCACTAGCACTTTTAAAAATAGTTTAATCTGGATTATTCAAGAAACCTGGCTCAAGCATACGGATAAAATACATATTCCCAACAAAATCATATTCCGTCAAGATAGAGATCCCAATCGAAGAGGAGGGGGACTACTGATTGCAATAGACAAAAAAATCCCAGCCATAAGATATGATATAACTACTCCCTGTCTAAATGTAGAAGTTCAAGGCCTAAAAATTTGGTGGCATAAAAAGTGGATTATCATAATAAATATTTATTCAGCAAGACCTTTTCAAAATTGGACATGGCTAAAAAACGAAACTAATAAATTAGATAACTTCATCATCATAGGTGATTTAAACATCAATCTTTTAGAGCTTAATACCAATCGAAGTAATAGCAAGTTAGAGAATTTTATGACCTGGGTTAATGATTCAAATGGAATTTTATTGAACTCTGAAAAACCCACCCGTTTTAGCAACAATCATCGTTCACTTCTGGATATTACTCTGATCTCGCATACTGTTTTTCATAATATAGATTACTCTATCCACCCAGATAATTACGGATCTGACCATCACCCTATACAGTTATTCCACAAATCTACACAGTACAAAACAGATAATATCCATCATACAAAAAATTTCATTCAATGGGATAAAGTAAATAAATTAATTGACGAGAAAATACAGAATAAAGAAATCAATAATTTAAATGAGGCCTATGAGCAAATTCAGGTAGCAAAAAAAGATTATGTCACTTCTGTCAAACAAAAAGAGGCAAATTTCCCCCCATGGTGGTCCATTAACACTAAAAAATTGATCGCCCAAAAAAGAAAACTATATAATAAAGCAAGAAGCAGCTGCGACATCAAATGTTGGTTGGAATACAAAAAAATAGAAGCAAACATGAAAAAAAGTATAAAAAAAGATAATAAAAGAAATTGGGACAAAATCACCTCTGAAATTAGAAAAGGTGAAAACTTATTTAAAATAATAAAATGTTTAAAAAAGAAAAATTATGAAAGTAATAACAGCAATCTTTATTTAGACGGATGCGACATTGATAAAAAAAGTCAAGCCAATTTATTAAGCACAGTTTTCCAAAATAGATACATCGAACAATACATTCCATATGACATGAGTCCTGACACTGAAGATAATATACAATTCCGGATAGAAGACCTCAATCAAGCCATTAAAAATAGTAAAGTAAAAACCCCTGGATATGATGGAATTAATAGTAATTTTTATAAAAAAAAATGAATTCTAATACCAAACAGTGGATGCTTAATAAATATAATGAAATCTTAAATACGGGGATCATCTCCCAAAATTGGAAAGAAATCATCATACTTCCGATTAAAAAGCCCGGGAAACCAGCCGATAATCCTCACAACTATCGTCCAATTTCTCTAACAGTAGATGCAAAAAAAAATATTTGAAAAAATGTTACTCCAGTACATCTTAGACAAATGCATAGAAAAAATATTTTCCACAAAAATCATTACGGATTTATGCCTTTTAAGGACTGTAATCAAGCGGTTTATCAAATTTACCACGAAGCAAAAAAAGCAAAAATTTTAAAAAAGAAGGGTTTTATCGTCGCATTCGATATCGAAGGTGCATACAATAATGTAGTTTGGGATGTCCTGATTTACAAGCTTGCTCAAATTGGTATTAATGGTAAAATTTTACATATCATCAAATTATTAATAGAAGATCAACAGGCTCGTGTCAGGTGGAGAGGAGTTAACTCTCTCCCCTTTAAGTTAAATAGAGGTCTTTTGCAGGGTAGCATCTTGTCAGCGATCCTTTTCACGATTTACCTTTCTGACATTTTTGAAATTTTTGATACTAACATTACTTGCGTCATTTATGCTGATGACATTTACCTATATGGTTATCATGATAATTTTTGGTATATTCACAATCTAATACAAGAGAATATTAACAGATTGGTTCACTGGCTTCATTTCCAGGGATTAAAAATCAATCCTAGCAAAAGTAATATTTTGGGAATTAACTTAAACACTGAATTAGAAGAAAACACCTTAAAAATTGGAGGCGAAGATATCTTATTCAAAAGGGATATGCGTATCCTGGGCTACATTATCAACAATCGATTAAACAATACCGATCACATCAATATGCTGCAAAATAAAATTAATTTGCAATTAAATTATTTGAAGATTATAGTTACTACCATGAGGGGGAGAAATACTAAGCATCTACTACAGATATACCAGAGCCTCGGGCAAAGTATTCTAGAAGGAAATCCTCGTATCCTTTCGGAAGCTACGAAACAGGAACAGAACAAAATGCAAATAATCCACAATAAAGGTCTCAGATGGGCAACTAGTCTCAATAAATGGTGTCCCATTCCCGTACTCATTCATGAAAGCAAAACTCAAAGTCTACATCGACGTTTAAAATTTTTAGCCATAAAACAGAATATCACTTGCCTTAAATATAAAAAATACCATACCAATATCACTAATACAGCTATAAGTATTGAATCCAATAAATTACATAGGTATAATTCAAATATCAATGAAATAATCAATTACGAATGGAATACTCAAGAGGAAAAAAGTCGACGCACCTTCACACGCTTTTGGTCCATTAACAAAAGCAACTTCGATAAGGATATTTTAGCCAAAAATATAAATGGTATCATTGATGAAATGGGGAAAAATGATATAATATTAGCTTCTGATGCCTCAAAAACTCAATCTACAACTGCTATTGGCATCGTCAACAAAAATACCAATGAAACCCAAAGATTCCAAATTCCTAACATCAATTCAATCTTCACTGCTGAAGCCATTGCCGTTTACATCAGTATCAAATTATATACAGTGATAGAAGGCATATACCATGTTTTTACAGATTCACTAAGTCTACTACAAGCTTTAAGATCAATAAATAAAAAATCACCTGCTATAATTAGCCAAATTAATCATTTAATAACTCAAAAAAAAAGCTGAAAAAATTTATATTCAAATTTGGTGGGTACCAGGACACGGTAATATTGAAATAAATGAACTTGCTGACAAGGTTGCTACCTCGGCGAATGAGTTTACTATAAATATACCTTGGATCGCTCCGGAAGACTGGATAAAAAAAATTACGATAGCAATTCAGATCAATTGAAAGACTGGGAATGGTACAAGTCCGGCAAAAACAGATCCTACGGGGGTTATACTAAAGAATACTATCATCATAATCTACCTAGAAACACAGGAACCATCTACAGCAAATTTCTTACTAGAACCGTTCTAACAAGTGATAGATTAAACAAGTTTAAGCGTCAGACAAATCCCGAATGTCGTTTTTGCAAATATTGTAACCAAACCGAAGAACACTTAATTTTTCATTGTCAAAGGTTTGCTGGCGTTAGAAAGAAACTTTGGAGAGACCTTGACTTATCCCCAGACTGTACTTACGACGAACTTTTCGAAAAAGCAGCAACAAAAAAGAATTTCATGTTCCATCTAGCTAATTTCTTAAAGATAATTTATACAGTGTGTCCATCTTATTCATAACCCAATCTAAATCCCTGCAAACTGTGTTTTAGCAATTTAAGGATCTGGCATTAACTGGGAAAAATAAAGATCATGTTAGTATAAATGGCGCTCCGCGCCATATACACTACAAATCGATCTCACAGAGGATGAGATAGAGAGAGAGAGAGAGGTGCTTTCGTAATTATGTAAATACGTAGCACCTATAGTTGTCGTTCAGTCCGTCTGTCTGTCCGCATATAACAACGCAAAAACTACCCAACCAAATTATTTGAAATTATTATTACACAATTTTGTCATTTCAAATTTATGAGAATCAGATGCATAGATCAATTACAGGGACAATCAAAAGGATTCCGTTGCATTACGGTCAATGGGGAAAAATTTTTAAAAAGCATTTTAATCGTTTGAAATTTAAAACATATAATTATTACATAATTTTGTCGAGTCATTTCAAATTTTATGAAAATCAGATACATAGATCAATTACAGGGACAATCAAAAGTATTCCTTACATTACGGTCAACGGGAAAAAAAGTTTCAAATGCATTTTAATGTTGTTACACTCATTCGAACATAATAAAATTGACACGAACCTGTGAAGTATATATATACAACTAAAATATACTATCTGTGATGCAAAGAATATTTATTATTAAATTACAGGGCCACACAAAACTATTCCACTACACAGTGCTATATGGGGAAACATTGTTGGGAGCGTGTTTTAATTATAATAAACTATTTCACATTTTATGAATATGCTATGCTTTACTGAATTGTAATAAAAATTATTTCCTGTATATTTACAGGAACGCAAAAAATTCGACTACTATACTGTATCCGAAGTTCGAAGTACTGTCTACTAAATCAGCAAGATCAGAATATTTTAAAAACTTCGTTATCGTACGAAGTTTCCTCATTTGCTACGCTTCACGTGCAATTTTCAACTTGTTATTTTATGCAAAGAATCAGAGTTCGACCAGGCTTCGATCGTCAATTATTATCCTTCAATCGTTCAACATTTATGGGATTCATTGATTTTACACATCTTGGTCGGCCGCATATTCACAGTATCCGCAAAGAAACTCTTCGGGAGGGTTGAATTCTGATAGGGATTGACCGACTTGTATCAAGTGACTTGGCGGGAAATGACTTGGCTACCGTCTGTCAAAACGATGTAAATCGGATAAAGGCAGGAATGGTAAGTCTTCCATAAGGCTAATGTAATGTGTTGAATTTTGAAATAAAATTATTGTTTTTATTATTTTATCACACGATGTCGACGGAGCAAATAAAATATCGAAATAAAATAAAATGTCGAAGGAGCAAATAAAATATCGAAATAAAATAAAATGTCGATGGAGCAAATAAAATATCGAATAAAAATCTGAAAAAAAGTACAACTTACTCACATACAATCGTTCTCAATTAAAAGTAAACAGCAAGAATATCAGATTCAGCTGTTACTGTACATTCTAGTGATGGGCGATTCTGGAAATTTTGAGAATCGATTAAAATCGATATCGTATAAAACAACATCGATCATAATAAGAATCGATTTCTCAGTTCTAGAATCGATACTAGAATCGATATTTCGATATTCAGGTTTACACAGAGAAGATCCAAATTCCAAAACTTAGACAATCAGCAAGGCCGTAATTACCGCCTCCCACCCCCCATCACCATTTAGGGAGGCATAGAATTAAGCTATTGCAGATTTTAGAGTCGGATAATATGAATTTTAAATTTTAAAATGATTGTCACTTATGGTTGTCACTTACACAAAAACTTTGACAAATTTGAGAGACATAACTCAACTAATAACAACACTGAGTAACTTGGCATTAAACCGAGGATAAAGAGTGCCAAGAGCGTGTAACTAGGATAGGGAACAAGGAGTATAGACAAAAAAAACTCTTTTTTTTCTAATGCCAACCAAATGTTACACGAGATAGTTTGGAAGAACAAAAAATATGCCCCATTCCCAAGGGGGCAGGTAAACCCCACTCTTGACGGAAGGGCGACCATAGCCCAAATGTATCTTTTGTCGAAGTTTCAAAATGAGGATTTACAATAAAATAGAACGAGAATTGGACATTTTAAAAATTGCATGCATACTTTGAACGGCCCATTTAGTAAAGATTGGCGAGGAAGGGGGGGGGAGGCAAGGGAATAGAACGGACGAACTTGAAAAAAAAACATAATTAACTAATAACCCAAATAACTGAGCTTCTAAACAAAAATATAGTGTTTAACTTAGTGTTGTATTCATGGGGAGGCCCGCGGGGAACATGCACTCTTTGAAACTATAAAAAGTGCCAAGAGCATGTAACTAGGTGGAGAGAGGGGTAGTAACAGAAAAAAATGAGGAGATAAAAGCTTTATAACGATATGTTACATGAGATGGTGTGGAAGAAACAAAATATATGCCCCCCACCCAGGGGGCAAGTTAAATCCCAAGCGGACAGAAGGGCGACCCCGGCCCAAATGTATCTTTTGTTGAGGTTTCAAAATATGGATTTATAACAAAATAGAACGAGGATTAGCTTTTTTTAAAATAGCAGTCATAATTTGAACGAACCTGTAAGTTAAGATTGGTGAGGCAGGGGGCGGGGGCGGTAGGACGGGCGAACATAAAAAAAAAAAAAAAAAAATAGTGGCACTTTGAGAGTGCCGATAGAAGTGAAACCTTGAACAATGACGTGTGTTTTTTTAATCGTTAGGATATATAATTTTGAATCGTCAGGAAATACTTTTAAATGAATAAAAAAAGGTTCTATAACATTAAAGAACATATTAATATCTATAAAAAAAAAACCCGCGCGATACCATATGTCCAGCTATTGTAGTTAACTCACTGTAACTACTTTCTTACATTTTAAAACGCGATAAATACACCAACCAAAATTAGACCATACTATCGATACCTTAATCCTTATCCAAATAAATCGTTTTGTATTAATGCCTGTTACAATATCTATAGATTACTTTTTGAATTATTCAAATCGGACATTCCATTCATAAGATATTACGAATTTAAAGATGGCAATCTAAAGAAATAATAGCGCTGCTGAGTACTCGGTGGCCAATAATCTTAGGGATTACGTGTGCAATCAACGATTGCGGGTTCGAACCCGAGTTTCGCTGATATGTATCAATGTTTTTTGTTTTTTTGTTTTTTTTTTCGAAGAAGTTTGAAAAATTAAAATTTTAACACATTATGGGTCCGTAACGTGACCTGAAATGATGGGAGAAAATTTCTTATGCTAGATTTGTAATGTATGAAGCATAAGCTTTCAATAGACATATTGTATCAAGAAATGAGAAAACCCCCCTCTGCCCCCCCCCCAAAAAAAAGGTCCTATAGGGAAAACCGGGAAACTGGAATAGCAACAAGAACGGCGAGAAATGGTTAGCTATACTAGAATTTTTCTCATCACTGTAACTCCTATAGAAGCAAGCCTTTTAAAGATTGAAATGAAGTGAAGAAATAAGCAAAATTAGGTGAGTGATCGACAGGGGGGGGAGGGGTCCACAGCTCTGGGGGTGCCATGTAGCTTAAACTTCTAAGTTAAAAATGGTAGAGAATTAAATGAGCGAAATTTTAAGGTGCATATTGGGGGAGGGTGCAAGCCCCCCCTCAAAATCTTTTTTTTTTTTGAAGAAACAAAAATATATGCGCCCCGGCGGGGCGCAGATAAACCCCAAACGGGCGGAAGGGCGCCCCTTTATTTATCTTTTGTCAAGGATTTAAAATGTGGATCTAAAATAAAATAGACCGAGAATTGTACATTTTTAAAGCTGTATGCATATTTCGAACGGCCCTGTAAGTTAAAACTGACGCGGAAGGGGGGATTAGAAGAGACGAGCGGAAAAAATAAAACATAATAAACTAATACTTCAAATAACTGGACTTCTAAACAAAAATATAACGATTTAACCTAGTGTCGAATTAATGGGGTGGCCCGCAGGGGATTACCATTACGCCCCCCCCCCAGAAGTTATGAGATTTTATGCTTTTTAATGAACAAATTGTGATTCCCCCTCTTTTACAGACACAAAGCTGTAAAACATGATGCCTTCCTCCGGAGTCGCAGAAAAATACCTGCATTCATCACAGATTTAGCCTAGAAGAAAAAAAAAAATTGAAATCGAATCTAAAGATCGACATCGAATCTAAAGATCGAAATTGAATCTAAAGATCGATCTTATACGGGCAGAATCGATTTTACATTTTTACTTTCTTTTGTAACTTTATAAGAAGAGAGTATTAGATTCGTGAAAAATTTTGACTTCCTGTTTTCGATGGATTTATATATTTTAGAAGGTCTTTAACACGATTTCATGGTTTTTAAGAAATATCTGTCTGTGTGTGCGTCTGCTACTCTGTGAGTCTGTATACGACAAAAATTTCTGACCGTTCTATCTCAAGAACAAATGCACGGAATTCCACAAAACTTTAGATTTAGTTTGACCTTGATATAAACTGAATCTAATTAATTTTTGGTGTATATAGCATAACAGGTGGCGCTGCTATGCTGCATTTTTTGCGATTTGCGCAAAAGCTATATCTGAATGACGAATGAACGGATTTTCATCACATTTTAGATCCAGTTAGTCCTTGACATGAATTGATGTTTTTTGCATTTTGATGTATATAGCTTCTCAGATGGCGCTGCTATACTGAATTTTTCACAATTTCCACTCAGCGCCATGTGAAAGGGAGGGGGGCGAAAGAAAGCGGTCGTTCCGAGCACGGAAATTTAGGGGGCGCCAAATTTTTACTACTAACATCACTTCTAGCCTATCACAAGAAAAAGTTAATGGGGGGGGGGGCTAAACTGGAACTTTGAACCGGGCGCAGTTCTCTTTTCGCACGCCCCTGTTTCCATTTTAGCTTTATCTCAACTAATGCACGGACTTTCATAAAAATTTTGATTCAATTAGTCCTTGATATTATTTGATGCTAATTACATTTTGGTGGAAATCGCTTAAGAGATGGCGCTGCTATACTGCATTATTCATGATTAACGCAATAGCGCTATCTCAAGAACGAATATTCATCAAAATTCAGATTCAGTAAATCTCTGACATAGATTAGTGTTATTTAGTTCTTGGTGTAAATTGCCCTACAGGTGGCGCTGATATGCTGCATTTTTTTAAGATTTCGCAATGGCTGTATCTCGCACTTTCATGGATTTTCATCAAAATTCAGATTCAGCTGTACCTAATAAAAATTGATCCTGATCAATTTTTGGTATACATCACTCAACAAAAAACGCTATTTTGCGGGGGGGGGGGACGCTCTGAGGTTTCTTTAATTCTTCTATCTTAGAAACTAATACACTGAAATTTTGGAATTGGCACATCCGTCTATTTTATCTTCGACTTTTGAAGGAAAATGAAAATTATATTACCTTCAGAGAAATCGATTAAAAATGTTAAAGTATCGATTAAATCGAGTTGGCCGTAGTATCGATTAAATCGATTTAAAAAATCGAAATCGCCCATCACTAGTACATTCTGATTACACTAAAGTTTTATGGCAGCAAAATTTTATAAAATTAACGATCAAGCTAAAAGAGAACTTTCATAAATGAAGATAAACGACAAAAAAAAGTACACACACTAACGTAAAGTCTGTTAACAAACTTTACGTTATGTCATATTATATTATATTATATATGATCCCGTGTTTTTATAATTGAAGCTATTAAATTTTTAAGAGAAGGGAAAATGTACTTAAATCCATCTAAAAATACAAGTTTGTTTAACGAACTTTAGTAATTGATTGTGTAATTGCTTTTGTATTTAAGACGTGATATCATGAAATTTTTTTTATTTTCCTATGATGTATATTAAAAAATTTCAAAATTTATGCTATCTTAGTGGCAATTGGTCATCATAAGTTTCTTACTATTAAAGACAAGGCCCCCTTATCATAATTTCATAATATCATATTATCATAATTATATTATGATAAGTTAGCCTTGATTAAAGAATTAAGCTAAAGATTTTGGTTTAAGGTAAATAATATAAATAATTGATTATTGACAGAAATTTTTAGTAGCGAATATTCCGCAAAATAGTTACCTACATTTTTTTAATGTATTTCTTGGAATTTTAATTTATAGAAGTGTAAGTAAATTAAAAAAAAATACAAAGAATATTTGTTATTTGTGAATGAAGTATCTTCTTTCTGAGTTTTAATTTTTTTTAGGCATATAGTAGAAAATTACTTTTACTTTTTTTTTATCTCTTTAATTTTTATAAAATGTCTAATCAAAAAAAGAGAGAGAGAGAGAATTAATAAAAATATGAAAAATAACTAAAAAAAAATTCCAATAAAAATTTTTAGAATTTTGTTAATATTTGATTTAGAGCATACTCATTTTTTTCTTTTTAAGTAAAAACTTCTTGCATATTCACAGTTTCATTTTTGAAATGAAATACAAAAATTTTCACATTGAAAATTGTGTATTTACATAGAAAAAAACAATGTTGAAATCTGAAATGTGTATGATATTAACCAAAAAGTATAAAGTAAATTCAATATGTTGTATCAGATAATCAACAAAGATTCCTACTCAGTTATATCTCATTCATTATATACTATTTATTAGAATTTATTAAAGGATGTTTGAAAACAGAAATAGTATATTTCACTTGAAATAGATTAGTATTTTTCTAGAGTTCATTTTTAATGCTTATTTTAAAATTAATATTTTTATTGTAATTTATTTATAAAGAATCATGTTTGTGAAAAACAACAGCAAACAATTATATAAAAAGAAATCTAATAAAAAACGTTTTAATAAAAAAAAAATTAAGAAGAAGAATGATTTATAATTAAATAGAGGGGAAGTGCTGTTGCCCCATCTGTTCTTTCCAAATGGTGCTCCGATTTTTATTGATTTTATCTTGCACAGTGGTGTTCTATTTACACATTGGTTATCTAAACATTTCTATTTTAAAAAAAATATTCTGGGTATTGTCCGGGCTACCAATATTTTTTAATTAAAATGCTGCATTATACCCTCCCTCCCGTGCAAGATAATAAAAATCAGAAAATCATGTAGAAATGAAACGTGGAGCAATTTGCAACTTTCTCATCTTTTTTTTTTTAATTCTTATCTTATTTATTATTATTTTATTGTTATATTCCTTTCTTAATGATTATATTTGCTGTTGTTTTTAGCAAACATAACTCCTAATGAATAAATCACAATAAAAATATTCATTTAAAAGTAAGCATTCAAAATGAATGCCAGAAAATTACTAATCTCTTTCAATGTTTTGCATCATTTTATGCCGGACAAGCAGAGGATGCATAATTCTATTCATTTTATCTCGTCCTATGAGCGTCCTACCGCCATCCTATAGACGTCGAGAAATAACGTCCGGAGGACGTGAGCAGGTGTTGCCTTTTGCTCCCCTCCGGACGTCCACCGGATAACGATCGGATATTATAGGATGTCCGCCGGACGAAGCTATATACTGAATAAGACGCGTAATTTTTTTTTCCAACCACCTTCGTCGTTCCAAGCCCAAGCTCGCACTCTGATTGGTTGTTGCTCTCGGCACTGTTTTCATGTAATTTAGCGATAATCATACTTGGCGTAGCGATAAAAGCTTCCGTCGAGGAGTTTGATTTCCTTCCGAACCGAGTACAAAGTAACTTTTTTCTTGCAGCATTGGATTGGATGAAACGTGTCTTACTGAAAGCTGTACTCTTTAAAAGTTTTTACACACAACTTTTTACTTTGTACTCTGTTTACTTCGTACTCGGTTCGGAAGGAAATCAAACTCGACGGAAGAGTCTATCGCTACGCCAAGTATGATTATCGCCAAGTTACGTGAAAACAGTGCCGAGAGCAACAACCAATCAGAGTGCGAGCTTGGCCTTGAAACGACGAAGGTGGTTGGGAAAAAAATTACGCGAATAAGACGCTTATCGTATGTCCGCAGGACGAGTTTGTGTCGTATGGGTTATTTTGGCAAAATAAAATAGTGATTGATATTGGCACAGCGCATTTTTGACATATCGCCATTTCCCTCCAAGTCACATGATACAAATCGACCAATCCCCATCAGAGTTCAACCCTCCCGAAGAGTTTCTTTGCGGATACTGTGAATATGCTGGTCGGCCGATTTCCACATTATATTTTCTAGATGCTATAAGGAAAGGGCAGCTGACGTCACTGTGGGCAAAATTATTGTGAATCCACAGTAATTTCCTGCCGTCTTTAAGACTCCTACGATACCCAAGAAGTCAAAGCAATCTGATTGGTCTAAGATTGGTTTGATTTGTCTGCGATTAAAAGCTCTGTTGTATGATTGGTCAACTTCGCCATGATGATTCCTGTAATGATCGCTGATTTTGTAAATACTTAATCTATGGATTGGTTGAAGGAAGAGTTTGTAAACATGCCCTTTCTTTATAAACAAAGCTTATATGAATAATATCTTATGAAAATCAAAAATCCAAACAAAGGTGGTAGAAAATTGCGAAATGAGAAAATGACTGATTCGCCTGCTGCTGAATCGTGTCCTCTAGTACTTTCGCATTTTAGATTTGGCAATGCTGGCCAATGTTTTCATGTGCTTTTGTTTACACTTGGACAGAGTATGCAATTATAGAGTTTAATACTACTTTACTGCATGTAAATTTATCTTTCAGCTGCGTAATGTAATATATTACTGAAATCAAATATTTTTTTATGAAGTTTTATCAGGAATTTGATAATAATTATTATCAAAGCATTCTCTTACAGCAAAAATTACATACAATTCACTTTACATTGTTTTATTCTTTAAAAATTGACTTATTTATATTTTTTAAATAATTTTTGTTTTATTACTTTTACTGTCAATAATATGCAGCGATATGCATATGATGTAATTATTATTGGAGGAGGATTAGTTGGGTCAGCTACTGCAAGAGAAATATTAACTCGAAATCCTCTTGTAAGACTAGCATTAGTTGAGAAAGAACAGTCTGTTGGTGAGTGAAATTTATTGAAACATTTTTTTAATGTGCTTTCTACTTTAAAAACCTACTGTTTATTGTGCATTGTTCATAGCTGTTATTATTCATTCCGTAATAATTATTTGCAATTGTATCTCTGCATATTCATCCCGGTAAGATGCATTATCTTGTGAAAAATATATTATGTTTTTGTCTCTTTTGTTTTTACTTTTGGTACTTATGTTTCTAAAATCTTTTATAGCTGCCCATCAGAGTGGTCATAATAGTGGAGTTATTCATGCTGGAATATACTATGCTCCAGGTTCTTTAAAAGCTAAACTTTGTGTTGAAGGACTAGACCTCACATACAAATATTGTTCCGAAAAGAATATACCTTATAAAAAATGTGGCAAAGTAAGACAAATAAATCAATATATGACATTAAATTTGATTTGAAGATTTTCTTTTATTCTTAATTTAATATATCATGTCCTATAATTTTATTTCTCAGAATTACATTTGTGTAAAAATTTTCTCAGTTAAAAATATTGTTTTTATATGTCATTTAGCACAAACAGCAATTATTATTAGTGCATGCAAACTTTATTATCCCGGGTAGGAGAGAGTTGCATTATCTTTTCTGTTTTTTATTTTAATATATATTTTTAATTTATGCTTGCTTAAATATCAGTTGCAATATAAATCACTCTCAATGCTGTTTGTCATACATTGTGTGAATTTCATAAATATTGTACTGTGAACTGTTGAAATGTATTCAAAGTATTATATAGATGATAAATATAAGTTCATATTTATTCAAGTTATCTGCTGCAAAAAATATTTTCTCATTTATGGAATGTGTTATAATGAATGAATTGATAAATTTCAATGCACATTCTTAAAATTCTAAAAATTTTCTTGAAATATTTAAATACAAACATTGTGCAAAAGAATTGATGCACTTTTTTGCTATATTGCAGTTGCATATAATATAAAGTGAAAAAAAATCTACCAATGATATATTTCAATATGTGAATGATGATCAATGATAAACAAATAATTTCTGCTTTTAAAGTATTTTACTTTTAGCTTTAATACTACTTGATGTTTTAAATTTGGTGATTTCTCCCAGTTTTCTGAAATACACTGACTGTTAGAAAAAAAGAGATTTCATATTGTTAAGTTGGTTATATCATATATAACTTATTTGGTTAAGTGTTATATTGATAATAAAAGCGGAAATGACCAAGGATTACCTCAAATTCAATGATCAGGAATTACCCCAGGTGAAGCTACTTTATTAAAAACTACATTTAACTTAAAATGTGACAGTGTGGTTACAGTTGGCATTACAATTAATGTTCAGAAGATTTGCCAACAATTAAAATCACTAAATATGACAGTAAAAAGAAATTAAATGAGAAAAACATTGACCAGGAATTACCCCAGATATATGGGGCTATAATTTGATTAAGTTCTATAAACTATTTAAAATAGTGTAAGAAATTTCAAGTCTGTTTTTTTTTTAATAGCTAAAGTAGTTTATAATTGAATTAAAAAGAGAGAAAAAAATATTTAAAATTTAAGTTGTGAGAAAGATCTTTGTAAAAATGTGCATAACTAATACCAATGTTATTTTGCAAAAACTTAGCAAGCAGTTTCAAAGCAATTTTTTCCCCAAACCAAATAAGTATTAGTAATTGTACAACTAAACGATAAATTTTAAAGAAGATAGTTTAGAATATCTCTGTGATTTTTTTGGTGAATAAATTTTCAAAGACTGAAAAATACTGTGACCAAGAATTACCCCGGAAAGTTGTTGACAAGAATTATCCTGGCTGACCCTATCATTAATTTTTATTTTCCTTTATATTGTTGTTGTTGTTGATATCTCAGTATGGGTAGTATTGTTCATCTGGTTTTTGTTTAAAACTTTTATTGTAATGTATGCACTTTTGCATATTAATTCAATCATATATGCACAAAAATTATCTATTCTGTTGCTTTATTTTAGTTCTGTTTTTGCCATCATATTAAGAATAAAAATGATCCTGCTGTGATTCATTTTATTTTATATTTTCCATTGATTTAATCATTACAATGGCATTCAAAATATGCATGCAAATCTTTAAATGGCTGTGATTACCCCCTAAATGACTGTTCTAATTATGCAATGTTCCATTTTCAAATCATGACCAAAGGCATGTTTGATGTAGTTATATGCTTTCAGTTTGCTCTGTAAAGTTATCACAAATGAATATTTTTTCCATGGTACTTGTTTATTTGAAGATTTTTTGAAATTTTCTAGAAAACTGATATTCTGAGTTTTTGTGTTAGGTAACAAAAAATTTGTACTGGCCTTAGTTTACTTTACAATCACAGACTTTGTGTCATAGTACTGAATAAATAAAATCTATATCCACTCCATCCCCCCCCCCTCTCTTTTTATTTAACTACATACAATTTATTTTTCTTTGTTCTTTACATAGAAATAAAAAATTTCCTATTATCTTCTAGTAAAATTTTCTTTCAATTGTTGCATTATTAATTGCTTCTTTTAGAAATAATTTATGATAATAAGTTAGTTTGTCACCTTTTAAGCAAGAAAAAATAAAAAAAAAAGTACATTCTATATAAAAAAACGGACAAATATAAAAAAGCAACAATAAATACATATTATACTAAATCTGCTTAGAATAATAATGTCCCTTTCCTGACCTCTGATGTCTTAAGGTAGCATTATACTTGTATCCTTAAATTCTTTGAATTGAAATTGTCATTAATGTGATATATGAAATACATTAATATTTTTCTTATAAAAAAAAATAAATAAATAAAACTTTTTGGTAGTAGGTAGTTGATTTAAACCAAACTTTGTATTTTCTCAGTAGAAATAATTGCTACATTATGTCAATAACTGTAATATTTTGTGATTAATTTTATCTAACATAATTAATAATACAGCTTAATTACATTTTTAATTACAATTTAGTGATTTTTTGCATTACATTTTTTATAATTTTTAAATGATTGAAGATATTATGATAACTTTTACTTTTTTTCTATGTATATAAAATGTTTTATTCTTTAGTTAATAGTTGCTGCAGATCATGGTGAAGTAGAAAGGCTGGATAATTTGTATAAAAGAGCTCTTCAGAATAATGTGCAGGGTATTTCTCTTTTAAATGAAACAGAAATTAAAAAGTTAGAGCCACATGTTCAGGTAAATAAAAATAATGATCTCAAAACTGAAAAATGTAATAATTTCTCTCTCTCTCTCTCTTTATACATATATATACATAAATATATAAATATTCTTTTTTAATGAAAAAAATTACTGAATTATAACTATAAATTTATTTGAATTATAAAAATTATCTTAATTGCCTTAATGACAAATTTTTATTGAATGTTTTTTTGTTTGTTTGTTTGTCTTTTCTCTTTCTGTAACATGAACTATTTTTTCATTAATTGTCATTGGACCTGCTCGTTTATTTTATTGGTAATGTCAGCTCAGATTATCAGAAATGTGAGGATGATAAATGAAAATAATGATTCTTATTACAAAAATTCAGTTTGCATTTCAGTATTTGTGATCAGTCCCAGGTTGCCTAAAAGTTGGCAAAAAGAAAAGCCCTTTTGATGGCTTTTATTGGTTTAACCAGCTCCCCCCCCCCCCCCCCCCCAAAAAAAAAAAAACTCTTTTGGCCATAATTGGCTTTTATACAGTGTTTTACTTATAAACTTCACATCATAAAGTGTTTTTCATTTGTTTTAATAACATTTAATTGATTTTAAATGTAATAAGTAACCCAATTTTTCAATAATATAGACACTAATACTGGAATAAAATGAAGTTGCTAGGGATTTATAGTGAAGACTGGAAATATGTCAGCTAAATTTTAAAAGGGCATTTCAACCGCTTTATCTAATTTGAACTGATTTTTAATCCCATCTCTCTCTCTTCTTTTTTTTTTTTTTTTTTTTTTTTTTTAAATTATTGTTAGTGCTTTATAAAAATAAGGTTGATTGTTACTTAGTTACATGCAGGGATGCAGAGAATGTTTTTACTGTCAACATTTTCCCCCATCCATATAAAAATTTCCCCCAAACTTTTAAGATATGTTATACAGACATGGTTGGTACAGGCACAACAACAAAAAAAAAAAAGGCTGGACTTTTGAAAAAAAAAAATTATGCCATTTTGATAAAATTTGCATTTTTTTAAGTGATCCTTTGACAAGATTCATGCTTTTTTTTTTTTTTTTTTTTTTTTTTTTTTTTTCAATTTTTCAACAAAATTCAAGGTCTTTCCCACGATTTTTTGCCAAAATTTACATTTTTTCCATGATCTTTCAAGAAAATTCAAGCATTTTCCACAATCATTTGACAAAATTTGAGTTTTTTTCGATGAAACTCGCATATTTCGTACAATCTTTTGTCAAAATTCACATATTTTATGCGATTTTTTGATGAAATTCAAATAATTTTTCATAATCATTTGACAAAACTCACATTTTATCATGATTGTCAATATTCTCATTTTTTCACATTTCTTCAACGGAATTTGCATCTTTTTTGTGATTCTATGACAAAAGTAGCATTTTTTCAATGATTTTTCAACAAGATTTGCATATTTTACACATTCTTTTGCCAAAAATTGAATATTTTACATGATTTTTCGATTAAAATTGTATACTTTACATGATCCTTTGAAGATATTCTTATTTTTTCACAATCATGTAACAAAAATCACATGTTTTTCATAATCCTTCCCAAAAATGACATCCATTGAAATGTCATTTTTTGCAGAATTCCTTTAACAGAAATGTCATTTTTCTAGCAAACTTTTGATGGAAATTGCATTTTCCTTGAAATCCCTGACAGAAATCACATTTTTTTGCGATTCATAGACAAAAATTGCATTTTTTCATTATTTGTTGACAAAAATCGCATTCTTTTTGTGAAATTTTGACTATTTTTTTTTTTTTTTTTCTGTAATCCTTTGAAAAAATTTGCTCAATTTGGTGCAGTTTGTACTTGGTTTTTGTCATATTTCATCCGCTACTGCTACCTAGCCCCCTTCCCACCTCATTATAAATGTCATTAAATCTCAATGCGTATTTATATCAATCCCAGGATTGATGAAGTCTAGTGCCAAGAAAGCAGAATTCCATGTGTCCGTGGAAAAGCAAGATGTCTGGTAAAATACATAACTTACATAAATTCGGTATTAACCATTGATATGGATTTTTTTCTCCAAATTTTCTCAATAGATGCACAAGTATATGGGCCATTTTCAAATTTCGCGTACCTATGCTGTCCCAGAGTAAAAAGAACAAAATTCAAACATAAATTAATATTTAAAGTTTGATTTGAGCTATGCTTTAGCTAAAGATTATATTGAACATTTCTAACATGAAAAATCTAAAAAGTCAATAAACATTTTTGAGATGTAAATCTTTACAATTTTGATTCTAAGCAAAAAGGCCTGTCCCATTCCAAATTTTATGTTTTTAACTGTTTTTTAATTTGAGCTAACTTTTTTAAATAAAAAGGTTTAATTATTTTAAATGTAAACTGTTAGTGATCTATATTAATGAAAAACAAATATTACAAAAGGTATTTTCTTTAAGAAATTACCAGAAATCTTTTGTCCCTCACTTTTTGTCAAGTCCGTTACCTTGTGATTATTTAAATCAAAATAGGTTTCGAATGCTGTCTAAAGTTAGCAGCAAATATTCGGCAATATAGTTAAAATATTCGCGGCACTACTACTTGCCATTTTTTACTCTTCAATTGTGAATCAATGTAATAGTGGTAAGAATAAACTTTTATCAAGGTTGGTAATTTTTTTTCACTGTCAAGTTTATTATCATAAATTATAATGTTAAAATAAGGATTTTTGCACTTTTGTAATTAAATATTGTTTACTAAATAGTTTCAGAAGGTATGTGTATTATTATCTAAGTTAGAAATTATACAAACTAGTTTATTTCGAATAGTTTTATTTGAAATGTCAAGTTCGTTACCATGAAATGTAAGCTGCTAAGTAAGTTTACTAAATAATTTTAGAAGGTCTGTAAATTATTATCTAAGTTAGAAAATATACAAGCTAGTTCATTTTAATAATTTTTTTTAGTTTTATTTGAAATGTCAAATCCATTACTTGATGACTGATGAGTCCGTTACCATGAAATGTATGCGAATGGTGAAAATGGTCCATATATTATTCTGAGATCAATTTTGTAAGGGTCACAATACAGATCTTTTTGATTGTAGTGGCAATTTTTATGTCTTAAAGTAATTATGTAACTCATTGTTAAAATGAAAATCAATTGTATATTTTGTGCAAAATTTCCCCCAATCCTAGATCTCATATAACTTAATTTCTCTAGGGACATATAAGAATGATTTCATTTTAATATGTTACATTTTGTCATTGTTTAATTAAATATAATCTTTCAAATAAATTTATATGTGGGTCTATGTAATATAGAATTTCAAAAAACCAGTTTAGAATCTAACTTATATTCTTTTCAATATTTTTCTTTTCAGACATAGTGTTTTCATAGTTGCATTCTAGCAATTATAAAGTCTTATTTATTCGATATATTATAAAATTTACAATTTCTTTAGAAGAAAATATTTATAAGTGTATCAAAGATTAATTAATACAAATTTAATAGAAATTAATTGTAAACTAAATTTTAAAAATAAAAACCAGCTTTCTTTTTTTTTTTTAATTAAAACCACAAAAAAAAAAAAAAAAAAAAAAAAAAAAAACGACGAGCTTAGATTAGTCTATATTAGCAGTTTCCAAATGCAGCTGTCACAATAAAGTTCAAAATATTTTTAAAATATATGTATATTTAAATAAATGATTAGCAACAGTTTTCTATATTCAAATATTTCTATCCAAATGGGAATATATATTTCAGTAAATCTGAAAAAATATGCTAGTTACCCTCAATAAATGTATAACTTACATATTAAAACAGAAAATTTAGTTTCACTAAGAAAGTCCATATTTTTTTTTTTTTTTTTTTTTAATTGAATCCTGGAAATTTCACTGTATTGTTGAAATTAACTTAGTATTGAATTCAGCGGATTGGCTTTGGGTTGGAGGAGATCTTTGTTGATATTCACAGTTTTCTTTGGATGTGTGTGTTACCGAATGACAAAATTCAAGACTGTTTGATTCAATTGATTTCGCAGAGTTCCCTCGAGGAAAGAAAACATATTTTTGACGAAAGTTAAAAAACATTCGTGATCACAAACATGCCTGTGCCAAAATAAATTCATAATAAAACCATCCAAAATAAATTTGAAATATTTTATTTTAAAAAATCTTTATGTGGGGTTTCCTCATTTGTGTGTGATTTGCGATATCCCACTGCAGTGATGATGTTGAATTTTCTGAAAAATTAAGGCATTCGATTTAAAAATTTTTTAAAAACCAGTCATCAGTCTAAAAATTTGGACTTAAGTCTTCGCGAAGAAACAATTTTATCAATCGTTCGCAGATTTAAAAAAAAAAAAAAAAACGCCAAATTTGTCAAAGAATTGCAAAAAATAGCGATTTTTGTCAAAAAAGAAAAATATTACTCAAAGGATTGAAAAAAAAAATGGTAATTTTGTCAAAGAATTGCAGAAAAATGTGAATTTTGTCAAAGGCAAAAGAAAACCCTGCAAATTTCATCTATGAACCACAGAAAACACAAATTTTGTCAGATTGAAGAAAAAAATGCAAATTTTGCTAAAAAAAAACGAAATAAAACATGAATTTTGTCAAAGTGCTGTAGGAAAAATACATAATTAGAGCTAGCAGGAGATTCCCCCTTTCGGCTTTAATCTTTTAGAAAATTTGCTGTGAATCAGCAGTGATTCTGTTCCGAAATTAAGACAATTATTTCTGAAAATTAAAAAAAAAAAATCTATCATAAATCTGGTAATTTGAACATAAAATGCATTGTAAATCATAAATATTTGTCAAAAAACACCAATTTCATCAATCATTCAAAGAAAAATTGCCAATTTTGTAAAAAGATTGCGAGAAAAACGGGAATTTCATCAGAGGATCCCAAAAAATGCAAATTTCGTCAAAGGATCACAAAAAACATGAATTTCATCAATGAATCAGGAAAAAATTCAAATTTCAGCAAAGGACTGCATAAAATATCACAAATTTCCCCAAAAGACCTTGAAAAATGGCAAATTTTGTCAAAAGATCGCAAAAAGATGACAAATTTCGTAAAAAGATCGATAAAAAAAAAGACACATTTTGTCAAAAAATCATGAAAAATTCTCGAAGATCGCGAAAAGATTTCATCAAAAGATCATGCCTCTCTCTTTAGAAAATTTACTGTGAATTTAATTTTTTTTCTTCTTTTAAATCCAGAATCGCTTTTTTGTGATTTTCAGATTTTTTTTTTTATTATTATTCAGAACAACCTCTGCCTACGTATTCTAATCCTGTGTTTCAAATAAAAGTTTGCTTCCGTTCCTCCAAGAAACTTTTAAAATGGAATGGGAAGTGTTTTGGTGATGACCCGGAAGAAGTTTTTACTGTTGTGTCTCCTGGTCATTGTTTCAATCACATGATATCTTTCATTGTGAAAGAACCAAACTATATCTGAAGCATTGGGGACTTATTTTCTGGGTAACTCGCTTTCTAATTTGATTGAATCAAATCACTATATTCTTTATTCAGTGATTTGGGCACAAGTGTAAACTCTAAAATATGATGTGGGCATTCATAAAGTCCTTCCAGTTATTATGGATACATTTTTCATACTTTGTTAAAGTAAGTATGCAACTATTTTCAAACAAATGCTACTATTTTGGCTACTATTTTCTTTTTTGTAGGCTACTAAAGCTACTATTTTCAGTGTCATTTGGCTGTGGCAGCCCTGATATGTGTATTGGCTGTATGATATGCAATTACATGTAAAATGAACGTTTTAATTAATTCAAACATTTTATGTATTTCCTTGAAATTCAAAATAAAGAGAGTTTTATATACAGTTACTTTTATTTATCTATATATTTTACTATGTGGGTAAGCAGTGAAAATATAGGACTTTGTGCTCAGCCAGAAGTTTTTAAATGATGTTGTCACATTCCAATTTAATTCTCCCTCAGATTAACAACATTGGAACTCAGTTTTATTTTGTTTTACATATTTTCAATTGCTTTTTATTTTTCATTTTTAAAAGCACGATAAAAATTTTTTTTATAAATTAGTTATATTTCTCTCTTATTTTATTTTTACATATAGCATCTTCTCCATCTGTTGAATTTTGTTAGCAAATTTTTTTTTACCTTGTTTAAGACAAAATTCTTTTTTAGTATTTTAGCTATTAAATTATTTGTGATTGCAACATTTCTCAATTTTATTGCATAAAATACCTTAACATTTTCTTTTTTATATATTTATCTTAGGGAATAAAAGCAATTTGGTCACCTAATACTGGAATTGTAGATTGGGCTGAAGTAAATAAGTCATATGTTGATGATTGTAAATCTAAAGGTGCTGACATCTATTTAAATTTCACTGTCAAGCATTTTGCAACCCAGTCAAAAAAAGAAGCTCAGACATCTCTTGTAGTTTGTGGTCAGAATATGGTATGTGTATTCTAAAATTAAGCTAATAGATGTGTAGTAATAACAAATATTGAATTACTTATATTTGTTATTATACTATTAATAAAAGTAATTTATAATTTGAAATTGGGGATTTGTCTTCCAAACTTTGTTGTTATTTTTTGACACTGAAGGAAGACATTGATTTCTGTGGCAACAATACTTTTCATTGGTGCTCTCTCTGACATTTTTTTACTACACTTCTTCTGAAATATTTAAAATTTCATTTTAGGTTATTTTTTATAGTAGCAAGGTAATTTGGACATGCTCTAATAAATATTGCTGCTTCACAAATTACCTGTATCAAATTTTGAAATATTTCAGAAAAAGCAATAGGGGATTTTAAACATGAACAAAACAAATTTTTAATATACTGTGCCGTGAAATAAACAACTTTGTGTTTTTTTAACAAATCTTTTGAATTTTGAACATCAATATTCTTATTTTTATATATAACTGAGTGCATATACAATGCAAAAACAAAATCCAGTTTATTGAAACCTTTAAATAATGCACATCTTAGTTAATTGTGATAATTTATCTGCTATTACAAAGTAAAAACATACAAATAATTTACATGTTGGTAATTGAAAAATGTCTGCTATGTAGAGGCATCTGCTATTCAATAATGTTTTTATGAAGATATTTTTTGTATATTATTTTGGATTAAAAATCAAATGAAAGTGCATTTGAAGTTGCATATGTTATTAAGTTTTAAACATTTTATATTTTACTGTTGTGATTGCTTTTGAAAAAGAAATTTTGTTTGATATTTGCAAAATTGTGTTATATTTATAAATAAAAATATTTGAAAGAAATATCCAAAATGCTAAAGTATTTGATATTTTATGACATACTTAAATTCTATTTAATGTATTATGAAATTCAAAAGCTAAGGAGATCAGACAGATAATCAAAATTGACACTTGGGGTAAAAAACATTCATTATTTTGAAATATTTTTTAAAATTTTAAATTCTATTGCAACTAAATGAACTGTAAAATATAAATATTCATCAGTAATGTACAGGGTGTTTATAAAGTCCCAGATCCATTCTGATGTTTAATAACTTATAAAATAATAAAGATTGATTAAAATTAATAACATGGTTAGATAGACACAAAAAGTTTCATGACCCTTGTCAATGAACTTCCACATGTGCCCCCTTTGTCGCACGGAGAATATCAAGTCGATAGTCAATTTCACACCAGATAGCGCCAAGCATATCGGCATCTACAGAGGCTATTGCGGTTGTAATTCTGGCTTTTAAGTCATCAATGTTCAACACTCTCCTCCTGTAAACATTGTCCTTTACAAATTCCCAAAGGTAAAAGTCCAGCGGCATTATATCAGTTGATCTGGGTGGCCAAGGAATTGGACCTCCTCGCCCAATCCATCTTCCTGGAAAATGGTCATTCAAAGAAGTACGAACGATGGTACCCCAATGAGGTGGTGCACCATCTTGTTGCAAAAAGAGAAGTGTCTGAAGCTCTTCTAGTTGTGGAAATATGAAGTTCAAAAGCTAAGTCTAAGTATATGACTTTGTGTCTAAGTATATGAGTGATGAGACCGTCTTTTTATAAAAAGGAAAGGCCCAATGACTCGGTCGTGCATTAGCACCACACATTAATCTTTGGGAAATTTCTTTCTGCCTCAAAGTATTTGTAAAGGACAATGTTTACAAGAGGAGAGTGTCGAACATTGATGACTTAAAACCAGAATTACAACTGCAATAGCTTCTGTGGATGCCGACATACTTGCCGCTACTTGGCGTGAAATTGACTATTGAATCAATATTCTCCATGTGACGAAGGAGGCACACGTGGAAGTTCATTGACAAGGGTCATGAAACTTTTTGAGTCTATCTAACCATTTATGTTATTAATTTTAATCTATCTTCATTATTTTATGAGTTATTAAACATCAAAATAGATCCCGGACTTTATAAACATGCTGTATATCATAGCAAACGCGGTAGCATTTGGTATAATATGTTTAAGAAATAGAAAATGCGAACGTCTTTTCGAAATTTCTAGCGAACCAGTTGACGTACGACAGTGATTTTAGTTTCAAAAGATAGAACTCGACGAGACGAATAAAATGATAGCATTCAAAAAATTATCGCAGTTTACTGTAGTTTTTTATTTAACTTTTAACGAAAAAATTAAGACGAAAAGTTCAACAAGCGATAGCTAACGATCTTATGGATGGATTAACTTCGTTTTTGGCTTATTTTGATCGTCTTGATAAAACTTAGAACAGTTTTTTTTTTCATCTTTGTATGTTTGACGGTTTCTGAGAAAATCGAATTTATGTCTTAAACCTCCAGTTGAATATTGTCTTTTGCTGTTGCGATTGTAGTTTTTTTTATTCATTGCCACCAAGTTTAATATAAAAATTGTCATGTATGTATCATAATTCATTCAAATTAAACAAATCACGTGAAAAACATAGTTAATTGTTTTTATTGCGAAGCTTTTAGTTTCAGTTCTTTAAATAATAAAATTGTGAAAACAATGTTATTATTTTTTTGGCCGAATCCATAATTGTATTTTCAAATAACATGCATTTATATGACCATGGGATAATTTTCTCGAGTGTCCTAACATTTTGAATTTTAGGGTACTTCTAGGTTATCCCGTCGACGAAAAAATTATCGCCAAATTTTAAGATTAAATGCCAATAATGGATGATCGTGAATGTCACATTCAATGACATTAAATACGATTCACATGTTTAGAATGTCATTAAGCGATTTTTATTTCGGCTTTTTGTTTGTATTTTTATTAATATTTTACTAATTATTTCTTTTTTCGTTATTTAAAATAAAAAATTATGTCAATGTGTATAATTTGGCTATTAGTTTGGCGATTTGTATAATTTGGCGAAATTGGTCGACGGGATAACAGAGAAGTACATATTTTAGTAGTAGAAAAAAATGGGGGAAAAACAAGTACATCGGAAAAAAGTATCTGGGAAAACCAAAATTTCTCTTCAGGAACTAAATGTAAGATTTTTTAATTAAGATCATATAACGTCCTAATTCACACAAGGAAAAGATATAGAGTAAAACAAAAACTTCACATTCTATCCATATCTTAAATAGCAATCAATTGATTTTAAATAGGGATGTAATGTCAAATATGCATTAGGGTATTTAGTTGGCACGAAAATTTTGTTATTTTGTCTGATAAGATAACCGGGCTAATGTTTATTAAAAAAATATATATATATACCTTTATTTAATTTTGTTAAATTTTATAAATCGTTTCATTCTGTAGTTATTAATTAAACTTTTCAATACTACTTGATTATCCTGTCGACCAATTTCGCCAAATTTTACAAATCATCAATTTATTCACCATGTAAATCATATTGACGTAATTTTTATTTTAAATAACGAAAGAAGAAATAAATTAGTAAAACATCAATAAAAGTACAAATAAAAAGTTGAATTCAAAATCATATTATGGCATAACAAACATGGGTAACCTATTTAATGTAAACTGAATGTAACCTTTATGATAATCCGTTATTGGCATTTAATTTTATAATTTGGCGATAATTTTTTGGTCGAAGGGACAATCAATTATCACCGGTTTTTATTCATTATTATTTTCTTTTGAAAATAATAGAAAATAGTTAATAGAAGTACTACTTGGTTATCCCGTCGACCAAAAAATCATCGCCAAACTATAATATTATATGCCAATAATGGATGATCGTGAATGTCGAATCCAATGACATTAAATAGGATGCACGTGTTTAAAACGCCATTAAGGGATTTTTATTTGGACTTTGTATTTTTTATTAAGATTCTACAACTTATTTTTTTGTGTTATTTAAAATGAAAATTATGTCTATATATATAATTTCGCTATGAGTTTGGCAATTTGTATAGTTTGACGAAATTGATCGACGGGATAACTAAGTAGTACCTTAATATATATGTATGTAATTGAAGTTTGAAAACTAAGCTTTTGCGAAATTGGCGTCAGAAGAATATCGCACAATGTCGTGTATATATGGCATCTGTGCCAGGAAAGCATCAAATGAAAAAAACACATGGTGATGTAAAAAACTTTTGTGATGGTGTGAAGTGAATGTAACATTTACGATCAGCAATTATTGGCATTTAAAAGTATTTTTGTTTGAGATATTCTCGAAAAAGCATTGCAAAGATATACTTTCCCTCTCCCTTCCATTTCCAAATGTACTAAATTTCAAATTATGAAAAAAAAATCAGAGTTTACTTAAAACCGTGCATAAAAATTATAGTAATTATCCTAATTTTTGTAATAGAAATTCTCAATTTTCCGTTATTAACAAACGCTACTTTAAAATCGCAAATTTAATCGACTAAATCGCCAAGTTGCATAATGATCATCGCCGCTGAATATATAAATAATGCCATATTTGCAAACTTATCGGTCAAAAAACAGTGGAACCTTGGTTTACGGCCCCCTCTGTTTTTGACAAGTTCGGTTTATGACCAACTTCAATGATCAAAATTTTACTCTTTCAGCATAGGATAACTCGATTCGCGACCAAAGCTGTCGAATAGTTCAGTTGGCAACCCTCACATAACTCTTGTTATAGGTCAAGTTTGGAGTAAAGTGCATGTATCAGAGTGCTTTGTGACCTTCAGTACAGTAAAAAATTTAACTTATTGTTTTAATTTTAATCAGTTTCACGAAAATTTTAGCTTTTATTATGACTTCTAAGAAGGAAAAAGCGTTTAGTGATAGCAGTAGTAAGAAGCTTAATCGAATAACTGATCAATTATGAAAAGAAGTAGTGACAAAACTTAAGAACGATGATAGTGTAATCAAAATAGCTAAACAATCCGGTGTAGATGAACCGTCAATTACTCTGATGATAAAGAACTAGTCGAATATGGTAACCCCAAAATTATTTTCTATCTCATGCATTTAATGCGTCAAAATTCATTATTACAGTGCCAAAATCAAATGACAGTCATATGCTCACCGTGATCATTCTAAAGACATGAAATTCCGAACATTAGTTTTTGAAATAGGACTGTTGCGGATATCGGGAAAAATACAGCATATACAGGGTGATTCATAAAAGATGGGCAGAACTTTAAGGGGTTATAGTACACTTAAAGACAAATAATATTAAATAGGAGACTAAGGGTCCCAGACGTATTCCCAAGGAGATAGGGGGCATTAAAGTTTAGGGTCCGAAATTTCAAATGATTATAAAAAATGGAAAAATTGGTCGATTCGTTTGCGGTTTTTGCAAAAAATTTTCTTTATGCCAGTATTTTCTTGAAATAAAATTTTAAAGTTCAATTTCAAAAAATGCCGATAGGGGGCGCTTTAGACTTTGGAGTAACAAACAACTATTTTTTAACGTTATTTTTTGTATTTCTTTAAATGATTTCAAAAGCTTAGACTTAAACTTAAATTTTGATCTAAAAATCTGAGTCCTAACGAGTAGTTAAGTAGCGTAAACTGAAATTTGAAATTTGAAACCCTTCTCCCCCCAGAACAAAAATCAGTTATTCCCGATCTTTGTGTCGTAGATTAGGCTCTAACTACTGCCGCGTTTTGCTAAAATTATTCTTTATGTCAGTATTTTCTTGAAAATAAATTTTAAAGAAAAGTTTCAAAAAATTCCGATAGAGGGCGCTTTAGACTTTGGAGTAACGAACAACTATTTTATACGGTTATTTTTTGTGTCTCATTAAATGCTTTCTAAAGCTTAGACTTAAATTTTCAGCCCAAAATCTGAATCGTTAGACGTGGTTAAGTTTCTGGGGAGAGGGGTTTCAAATTTCTGCTCCTGAGCACAGTTCAGTTTACCATGTCCACACATTGTGTGCTGTGATACGAGGTAAAAAGACACAAATTAGGATTATGTTACCAAAGCATATTTATTAACATGTAATTACAATAAATGTTCAAAATTGTGACCACCAGAGGTTATGAACGCAGAACAACGGCGAAGAATGGAACGGCGAACATTCGCGAAAACATCAGGCTTTTCGAGCACTTCCCCTACAGCGGCGGAAAATCTGGCGACCAGTTCCTCGGGGGATTCAATGGGTGTCTCATACATATGAGCCTTCAATTGTCCCCAAAAAAAGAAATCGAGGGGTGAAAGATCTGGCGAGCGAGCAGGCCAAGCAACAGAACCACCTCGACCAATCCATTTGTTCGGAAATGTGATGTCCAGATAGTTGCGGACGTCTCGTACGTAATGGGCTGGCGCTCCATCATGCTGGAACCACATGACCCGCCGGATGCATGGAGGAACAATGTTTAACAGGTCTGGCAGCACATGTTGCAGAAATGTGAGGTATGTTTTACCGTTGAGGCGTTCAGGAAGAAGGTACGGTCCGATTAGGTGGTCTCCGAGGATTCCTGCCCAAACATTGATGGAAAAGCATCTCTGATGAGCATGTGGATACGTAGCATGTGGATTGACATCCGCCCATACATGTGCATTGTGTGTGTTAAATGTACCTTCACGTGTGAAGGTACATTCATCGGTGAAAAGCACAGTTCGTCCAAAATGTGGATTTAGCGCGTTCTGCTGCAGAAACCAGCGGGCGAATTCAATACGATTTGGATAATCCCCTGGAGACAGTTTCTGGACTCGTTGCACATGAAACGGGAGCAAATGTTCATCCTTCAGTACCCTCCAAGTCTTGGACTGTGAGGTATCCACCTGCCTAGCCACTGTTCGTGTACTTGTACTTGGCTACGCCGCTACTACATCCAGAATGGCTTCTGCAACAACTACTGATTCGTCCTTTTTTGCACGACCTGCATTTGACCGGGAAGCGAGAAATGATCCCGTCTCACACAACTGTCTGTGCAAGTGCTCGAAAGTTTTGCGGTTAGGCAACCGCCTGTTGGGAAATCGCTCTCCGTACATTCGTTGTGCCTCTGCACCATTTCCATCTGCCGCTCCGTAAATTAAATGCATCTCAGCCTTTTCCTTATTCGTGAAGGGCACCATCTTCCGATTCATTACTACAGCGACTTACACTTGACTCACCGTTCAGTGGTTTTTATGCCTGAATCGTGTCGAAATTTTGCATACGTGTTCTTCTTCTTCCCCATTTGACATTTGCATACTTTCTGTCTCCTTCTTCACCCGGTGACTAGCGTCAGGAATGGAGCTTTAACGTTTGCATGAGCGACGTTTCCAACTGTGCCAGTGCCTTTATGAGTGAATTCCAACTATGCAGTCCTTGACGAAAGTTGTATTTTTGCCTCGTATCACAGCACACAATGTGTGGACATGGTAAACTGAACTGTGCTCAGGAGTAGAAATTTCAAACCCCTCTCCCCAGAAACTTAACCACGTCTAACGATTCAGATTTTGGGCTGAAAATTTAAGTCTAAGCTTTAAAAAGCATTTAATGAGACACAAAAAATAACGGTATAAAATAGTTGTTCGTTACTCCAAAGTCTAAAGTGCCCTCTATCGGAATTTTTTGAAACTTTTCTTTAAAATTTATTTTCAAGAAAATACTGACATAAAGAATAATTTTAGCAAAACGCGGCAGTAGTTAGAGCCTAATCTACGACACAAAGATCGGGAATAACTAATTTTTGTTCTGGGGGGAGAAGGGTTTCAAATTTCAGTTTACGCTACTTAACTACTCGTTAGGACTCGGATTTTTAGATCAAAATTTAAGTTTAAGTCTAAGCTTTCGAAATCATTTAAAGAAATACAAAAAATAACGTTAAAAATAGTTGTTTGTTACTCCAAAGTAAGCACCCCCTATCGGCATTTTTTGAAATTGAACTTTAAAATTTTATTTCAAGAAAATACTGGCATAAAGAAAATTTTTTGCAAAAACCGCAAACAAATCGACCAATTTTTCCATTTTTTATAATCATTTGAAATTTCGGACCCTAAACTTTAATGCCCCCTATCTCCTTGGGAATACGTCTGGGACCCTTAGTCTCCTATTTAATATTATTTGTCTTTAAGTGTACTATAACCCCTTAAAGTTCTGCCCATCTTTTATGAATCACCCTGTATGCGACACTTGTTGGGAGATTTACTCAAAACACGTAATCAGCAATAATATAAATCAAAGTGTGCCTAAATCTCAAATTTGATGAAAATTTGTGCATTAATTCCTGCGATAGAGATATTGTGGTAATCAGAACAATTCAGCGTAGCAGTGCCATGTGTTTGGTTATTGAAACCAAAACGTAAACAAAGCCAATTCATATAAAGATTAACTGAATTTGATGTTTGATGAAAATCTGTGCGTTAATTCCCGAGATAGAACTACTGCGAAAATAATGAAAAATGCAACACGATTAAGCCATCTGTTGAACGATTTAAATCAAAATGTAAACAGTATCAATTTATATCAGTGATTACCTGAATCATGGCCCACTAGAACTAAAGGCCTGTCTATTTGAGATTAATGTAGGAAGTCTTCCGCCAGAGGACGCTGATACTTTGCCTAAGTTATTCAGACCAATCATGTAAACCCTGAACCAAAACAATGACACGTGTGCAAACATGTGCACAGAACAGAAAGCAGCTTATTCAATGCTAATTTGGGCAGGGTTTGCGTCACGTGAACTTACACGTGGTTCAATGAAATGGTTCAAGGTTTGTAGCTGAATCCAGCTTCACTTTTTCGGCGGTTTTTCGCGAAATGACTTGGCCGGTACTATATAGTCGGCGTTGCCTGAATATAATTTTTTCTTAATCCCATGCATTAGTTTTTAAGATAGAGCGCCCAAAAAATTTATATCACATACAGAAATTCAGATACAAGAATGGATCGTGAACTGAGGTTCCACTGTATATTATATAAAAATTTAATTACAGCTGGTGATTTCAATGTCAATTTTACAAATAATACTAGAAATGAATTTTCAGTATATTTTCATCCTTGGTTTGACATAAATCTATTAAGGCTGTATTTCGAGCGACTTTCTCCAAGGAAGATAACTTAACCTATAATTTCCCTGAAAATGTCCTAGAATATTATTCAATAATTGGAATAAGCTATTCCAATGGATATCAGGAAGGAGAAATAAAAATATTTTACTTATTTTTTTTTTTTTATTTAAATGTGAAAACTCGTTTTTATGTGCTTTGACTATAAAGTTATGTTTAGCGACCTTTGGGTGCCATGATCACAAAAATCTCGCTAACGGCGGAAATATTTCATATTTATAACATCTGATTTTTAAAACAAGTAAATAAGAATGCCACAAATCCTATGCGAAAAGAATAAAAATTTCTATTCGCATTATTTTTCTACAAAATATGTATTATCTAAAATTAATTGAATCTGTCAATTTCTGTACGAATAAATTAAAATTAATTTCGTTTTTTTACGTTTTTTGTCCATTGATTAAATAGTTTAATATTGAGCGAAATAAGAAAAAGTACTGGGAATATTTAAAAGCAACTGAGGTTTTTTTATATTCAATATATAATTATAAAAAAATTTAAATGACTAGTATTAAAAAATGCTCTGACGAGCACCAAAAAAGGTTAATATGTTTTTAAAGTATGAAAAAGTGTTTGACAAGAGCTTCTAATTGAAAAAGAGAAAGGACAAGGGGTCCCTTCTTGGCTGCAATTTACTGTCAATGCCAAATTTGAAAAAATCATATTTGCGCTTTTTCCATATAGAAGAAATCTGCGTAAAACTTTCAATCGCGCTTTACATGTTAACTGCATTGTTGACGCTGCATCAACTGCACTACAAATCAGTTTTCTGAGCTGTTTTACACTGCGACAGTTTATGGTGGGACTACGTGAATGTGATACGCTGCAGGCAGTGTTGAATGCAGGAGGTGGGCCGGGGGGACATTCCCTCCCGAAGGTATCAAATGCCCCCCCCCCCCTCCCAATAAAATTTGAGATTTTGTGTTTTTAATGGTAAAAAAGTATGATTCCCTTAGAACTCCATTCTATTAAAGCCACAGAAGACCCTCCCGGAGAAAAGTGTCTGAATTCAACACTGGCTGCGGGAAGTATGGTTTTTGGCCCTATTTTGCTTTACATTCATGTTTAATCACGCTTCGTCTTTTCTAATTATGCCTTTACACTATACAATTTTATCGTAACAGTGACTGATTTCTTTTATATGGAAAAAGCGCAAATATAATTTTTTCAAATTTGGCATTGACAGTGAATTGCAGCCAAGAAGGGACCCCTTGTCCTTTCTCTTTTTCAATTAGAAGCTCTTGTCAAACACTTTTTCATACTTTAAAAACATATTAACCTTTTTTGGTGCTCGTCAGAGCATTTTTTAATACTAGTCAAAATAGGTATGATTAACAAGGTTTCATTATGATATTTGCCATCAGGGTTGGCAAGTTTTTGACAGTGTGTGGTTTTATCCGGTTAAAACCGTGGTTAAAAAAGTCATGGCTAAAACCTCTTGTCAAAAACCTCGTCAGAAACCTCAAATACTACACTGATCTGTAAAATTTCACATTAAACATCTATCACAAATATACAATATTAGATGTAATATTAAAAATTCACTTTTACTGTATTGTATATTATCATTTACGGGAAAAAAAATTGTCATAAATCTGAAAATTTGGCCTGCCTCCAAACTTGCTCAACTAGCAATGCTTCTGCTATCAAGCCCTGCTAGCTCAGCGCCGATTGAGAGCGTATTTTGTAACTTTGGCTTCATACACTCTAAACTCATAAACCATTTGGGTGTAAATAAATGTGCTAAATTGGTTAAGTGCTATAGGATGTTGTGGGGTAAAATTGATCCGGATTATTAACTGTACAAAATCATTTTCTTCTGTTTGAACATTCTAAAAACAATGTTTTATTACAATTAAAAGTAATTTATTTTTTTTGTAATTATTAAATTAGAGTATAAATAATTTTAAATAAAAAATTACTCAATGTTTCTCTCTTGTTTTTAAAATGTTTAAAGTGCATTAGACGTTTTTGATGGTTTAAGCCAGTTTTTGACGGTTTAAACCAGTTTTTGACAGTTTAAACCAGTTTTTGACACTTGTCATGTCAAAAACCAGTTTCTGACATCAGAAACCCAACCCTGTTTGCCATGCATCATTAGATTATCACCTTCATATTTTATTGCTGAAATTCAATTGTCTTCAGAGCTCTTATTTTAGCTTTGTTATAATTTTTTTATTTGATTTAAAGTTCTTAAATTTTCCATCATCAAGCTTAACCTCAAAACAATATTTATAATCTTTCTTTTCTACTTTTTATTTTCTTCTATAGAAGAAAATATTGTAATCGAAATTTTTTCAACTTCTAGTTTTTGATGGATTTATATGTTTTAAGGGTCAGGGATTCCAGATAACATGTTTTTACAAAATGTCTGTCTGTCCATCTGTGTGTCCGTATGTTGTCATTGTACCATCGAAAAGTATTTGAAGATATACATAGAATTGAACCAAATTTTTTGGCTGTGGCAAGCAGGTTCTACTTCAATTTTGAAATATTCTACCAAAAGGGGGCGCTGTAATAGCAATTTTTGTACCAATTTGTTTGCAATATTGTACCACCAAAAAGTGTATGAAGTTAGACATTGTACTGAACCAATTTTTTTTTTTTGTGTGTGTGTAAACGTTTGGTTATAGCTAGTAGGTTCTCCCTTAATTTGAAAAAAATCCTCCAGAAGAAAGTGTTGTAATCGCGATGCCTGTGTCATTTTCATTATTGTACCATCAAAAAGTGTATGAAGTTGTGCATAGAACTTAATTAAATTTTTTGTGTATTGTTATTTTGGAGTATGACAAGGAGGTTCTCCCTAAATTTGCAAAAGTCTTTTGGAAGGGGATACTGGAAAAGCGATTTCCATGCTATTTTCATTATTGTACCATCGAACAGTGTATAAAGTTATGTACAGTATTGAATCAAAGTTTTTGTTTATGTATTTGACTATGGCCAACAGATCATCCTTCAGTTTGGAAATATTTTTTGGAAAATGAGCATTGTGATAGTGCTCTTTGTATCACTTTCTCGATTCTTCGTCATCCTATTGTTCATCAGCTCGGGCAGCGACAGCAACTCCCATCCTGCTAAACCCGTTATTTGCAAACAGCTGATGATAACAGAATAAGGAAAAACTATTGATTTTAATGAATATCATGATCCACAATAGCTCATTTTTACTCCAATTATATGACTGAAGCAGAAATTTCAGATAAAAAATCAAAATTGGTATAGTATTGAATTAAAGTATTAACACGTGTAACTATTTCTTTAAATATTAAAATGTAAGTTTGAGATAGAAGAAAATTTTAAGATTGGCACATCTAACTAGTTTCCCTTTCCCTTTCATATATGAATCTCTGTAAACCACATATCATTTCACCGGTATTTTTTTTTCTTTTTTTGTAGATATTCATTCTATACATTCAACTAAGCCTACTGAAATCTTTTTTAATTACATATTCAAGAATTCTACAAAAAAAAAAGTTCTTATAACTAGGCTCAAACAAGGTTTTGTAATTAAAATGTAGCAGATTAGTTTGTGTGTATGAAATTTAGAGAAAATATGGCATGACAATATCCCATATTATTGTTAAAGCATAATTTCTAGAAGTCTAGCACATCTGGAAGTAAATGAAATAGCCATAACAAAATTCCATCTTTATCTATATGAGTCACATTAAGTTAATAAAATATATGTAAAAAGGAGATAATTTTCTTTTAAATTAGTTTAAATCTAAAATAGGCAGTGATAATAATAATAACAAGTTTATAACAAGTGGGCAGGTGTGATTGGGATCACACAGGAAGTTTTATTTATATTTCTTTCAAAATGCTTTATCCTTTAATTAAAAATTCCAAATTATTATTTTCTAATTATTAAATCCTTAACTTTTTTCTATAAATACACAGATGGCAAATCTGGCTCTTTTTTCTATAAATACACTCTTGTCAAAAACCTCGTCAGAAACCTCAAATACTACACTGATCTGTAAAATTTCACATTAAACATCTGTCACAAATATACAATATTAAATGTAATATTAAAAATTCACTTTTACTTTATTGTATATTATCATTTATGGAAAAAAAATTGTCATAAATCTGAAAATTTGGCCTGCCTCCAAACTTGCTCAACTAGCAATGCTTCTGCTATCAAGGCCTGCTAACTCAGCACCGATTGAGCCTTTCATGCAAAATATTACATGAGTATGCAAATTTTTGAAAAAAAAATTATGGGATAGTAATAAACAAACTAAAATTGAAAATGCTCTCTTGTGGTGAAAAAAATGACTTTAGAGGGGACAGAGTGGGTATTTAGTAATGTATAGGCCGAGGGCTTTAAAACAATATGTCACATCACTTTATGCTCTACCCCCCCCCCCCCCCCAAGGGGGGAATCCCCCTTGTGTTGTTTTATGATCGAAAGATTGTCATCAGATACTTCTTTGGTCAAGCCTTCAAAAAGGAGTTGTAGTATGCTGTAGCTTAATTGGGAGCAGAATTACAAAAAAAGATGAAAATACACAAGTTAGAGACCAGAATGTTAAAAAAACAACTTAGAAATTAAGGGATGCTCATAATATTAAAGAGTGGTCAAAGAGCTTTCTGATGACAGATCACATAAGGGGTTTGCAAACATTTAGAAACTCTCCCCTACATGTGGTCAGCTCTCCCCACACATCAGATTCACTCAACACCTCTTTCATGTTTAGTAAATATTTATCAGAGTTCTCCATTTAAAAAAAATCTAAAATCTTATTTTTTGTAGAAAACTCTACAATTTAAAAAATTAGTTGTGCATCCTTTTCTACTCCCCTCCTTCCTCTCTTACTGAAATTCAAATCCCCCTCCTTGTTTTAAATTGTTATGTGTTATCATTCTTAAAGAGCATATGCCTTTTTATTAGAACATATTTAGCTGGTCAACTGCCAATGTTGAAGATAATCCAATTGAGAATAATGAAAAATATGATTAAGCACCAAAATTATGTAAAAAACATAAAAATATTCCCATATAAGTATTATCTTCATTAATTTTGAATAAAAGTATCTTTTGTTCAAATTAAATACCACCTAACCTCATTTCTTGCTAAAACAACGTAAGTCAGGAACAATTTTTCTGTTATTTTTATTATTTATAAGTTATAAAAAATATTTGATATTTACAAACATTGAAGTCTAAACTCTATAATCAATTCAAAATAAACCATAAAAATTTGTTTATTTGTAAATAATACAGTTTTTTTTTTTTTTTTTTTTTCCACTGAAAAGTTCTGATTGTGTGACTTATGTGGTTTTTGTAGTGACTAATTCATTTGTACTCAAGGGGGGAGGGGGGGCAATGGTTATTATCAATGCCAAAAATTAGAGCTCTGGCACTTTTTTTTTTTTTTTCTTTTTGTTAGAAACTAAGCTTTGTAACTCTTCTATGTACTCAGTGATTAAGCACTAATAAAACAATCAACAACCATATTATTATGCATATTTTGTTATTGCTTTAATTTGTTACATAATTTTACATCTGATCTTTAGGTTAATAAATTATATAAAAACAGCTTACTACTTTCTATTTTGTAGGAGCTATTTTGTAAATATGCTGTAACATGTGGTGGTTTGCATTCTGATCGTTTAGCAATGTTAACTGGATGTAGTCCTGAGCCTAAAATTATACCTTTTCGTGGAGAATATCTTGTTTTGAAACCTGAAATGTCACATTTAGTAAAAACAAATATTTATCCTGTAAGTAAGTACAGTATTTTTTTTAAATAATTTTATTTGTTTTGAGACTAAAATTTTAATATAATTCATTGTTTTTAATTTTATGAAAAAATATAATGTTGTATGCTTATGTCTGATATTTATCTTTTATAATTTGATTGTGATAGCTTTGATTTGTGATAATTTAACTGAAATAGCTTTTACCAAACATATAACAATATTTCTTTATTTATGGATAAACAAGAAGTTGCTGAACTTGCAACACTGAGCAAATTAGGGGAAGATGGCCTAAAATGGTCCTAGCAGGCAAAACAATACATGTATGCTTTCTTGCAGACAAGTTGTGCTATCTACTGGGTAACAAATAAACTAGTTGTGCCATGTGAAGATGAAGCAATGGTGGTATTCAAGTGATCCCATTTTTATGCATCCAAATAAAATTCTTTAAAATTGTGCTCCTAATGTGCTAATTTTTTTATGTAGCAATAATACTAGAATACCCGACCATAAATACATTGAATTTGCAATTTTTATAATTTTATGATATGAATTATAAATTATGAAATAATTAGTCAAAAAAATTATTAATTGCAACCTACATTTTTTTTAATGCATTTAGATTTATTAAGGCTTGCTTTATGGAAATATAAAATTTTCTTCCAAGTAGTTTTCAAGTTTTGCTTAAAAAATGCCAAAATGATGGTGTAAAGGATTACCTGCGATTGAAGTAACTAAATATTTTGAAACTTCTTATGCTATCCTGTAATTTAGCAGTCTTCAATGACTGCTTGAGTGGTGCCTAAGATGCCTTGATCAGGAAGAGAGCTCCCTTGATCAACGTCTCAACAATACAGTACTATATTTTAATTTGAATACAGCTCTTAAAATATGCTCGTTTTAAAATAATTAATTTCTCTGAAACTCTATTAACTCTCTCTGAAACTATTATTGTATGAATTGCATGAAAATTTGTTTTTATGCTAATTGAAGGGTGTAGAGTTCATTTATGCTATCAGAATTTGGAACTGCTATTAAAAAAAAAAAAGAGTTAGGGCTCATTTTAATATGTCAGTGACCCAATATGCAAATTTTATGTGCATCATTTAAAAGTAGACTTTATTTCCAATCACATGGTACCAGTAACTTTCTTCTACTATATGTTTTTTAGAGTTAGTAGAGAATGTTTACTTTTTTTTCCACAACTGTACATGTATAAATACGTATATATATATATATATATATATATAGTATGCATATATATCTACATGTATGTCTATAGATGTAAAAACACTGACACCCAGCTAACTGAAAAGTTTCTTATTTATTCTGTATTGAGGATTTTTTTTTTTAAGGAAGAATTTTTTTTAAATTGGAGGGGAAAAAAAAACTTTTTATGACTTGAATAAAGCTTTTTTACTAATACTTTTAAATAATGTTACTTTTGGTTCTGAGTTCTGTATTATTTTACCTTACTTCAAAATTATTATTAATTAATTAGTTTTTTCTACAAAAACTAATTTTTAGCTATTGCAAAGACTAATTTTGCTGCTTCTAAATTCATTTTTTATTGCCCTAAAAACTACTACAAATCTTCCTGAGTGAGTATGACTATTGGTACTGTCCCCTCAAATCTCATAAAACTGGATTATTATTTTTTTTTCCTGATCCATCATCTGTTTTGTTGTATTATTACATTGTTTATTCTACACAAATGTTATACTTTTTTTTCATTTTATGCAGGTTCCTCATCCAGATTTGCCATTTCTGGGAGTACATTTTACTCCTCGCATTGATGGTTCTGTTTGGTTAGGTCCAAATGCTCTACTGGCTTTTAAACGGGAAGGATATAAGCCATCAGATTTTAATCTGCTCGACTTCTTGAATTTTATGTCACATAAGTAAGAAAGATAAATAGTGCATATTTTCTTTCATTTGTTATATTGTTCATTTGAAATTATTAATAGTATTTAATTAAAATTATTAGTATTTCTCTTACAAAGTAATTTTAATAAATTCTTCTCTCTGCTCATTATTATTTTTAAAGTTCCACACATTTATTTTTCTTGATTGTCTTGAATAGTTAAGCAGCATTGCTTACCTTTTTCCAACCTTTTCCGAAGCAATAAAAATAGTTAAAAGCTATAGCATATTTTAATTCAAAAGTAACTTATAATGATTTTCATAATCTAATACAAATACAAAATTAATAAATTTTTTTTATTCATAACATATTACATATACACAATACAAATAAAAAAATTTTGACAATACTAATTACTTTTGTGCATACCCGATTTTTTTTTTTTTTTTTTTTTTTTTTTTTTAAGGAAGATTATAACATGATTTGTGATACACAGAAAATGGTTGTGTTTGATATGAAATTTAGCAAATTCTCTCCACTTTGATAATTCAGATTTTACTAAAAAAGTTCATTAGTTGTGGAGTAATGAACTACAATTTTGCATGATGCTGTATTTCCACATACTTCCCACAATCATTTCTCTCACCGTGAATTACCATTCACCGAAAGAAATGATGAAATCAAAATTACATACAGTAACATAACAATAACAACTATATAATACTTTTAATTGCTTTATGACAGGCTATTTCGTTTCATATTCTTATTGACACTTATGATCTATTATAATATATTTCAAAACAAAAATAATTAAAATGAAATGGACACAATTTCTTAAACAAAACAGAAGTTCAGCTTTGCCAAAGCAGATATTGCTATAATGAAAAGTATCCTTGCATTAAAACTTAAGGTGTTATATTTCTAAAAATACTATCAATCAACTTTTATACCTTTCTTCCATTGGCTGAAATGTAATGCATGTAATTTAGGTCGAAGACAGATTTTTCTCTATGAAAAGGAAATTTGTGAAAGGAAAAAACTACAATATGCAGAGTTGCAATTTTTTTTTTTTTTTTTTTTTTTTTTTTTTGTCTTCTGCAGCCAACAAAGGTAATGTATGTTTTTTCAGATTTTCCATGTAATTGGAAACTTAGAATTCTCAATCATGCTTTATAGATTTAAAAAATAGTTACTTAAAGGACAAGTATAATTGTAGCTTATTATATTTCTCCTTAATTTTATATGTTTGTTTTAAACTATATAGTGCTCACATTTCCCCTAAAATGTTGTTATATTACTTTGAAAAAATTCTATCGAAAATTTTTGTTCTATTCCTAAATAATTTTATCTCATGAATTCAGTGAGTGTCGAATTATATCAAGATTTCCAGAATAGGACGCTTTCATTTTCTTCGATCGTTGAAAATAATTCCCATTTCCAGTGTCAGTATTTTTCTTCTCCTCCTATCTTTCGCTTTAAGATGCTCACTTTTTGTACATTCATTCTGGTTGAGATCAATCACATGGGAATCTCTGTCACTTATAGCTTGTGATTGTTTTTGTTGTGCATCTGCGCTCAGTTTGTATGTTTTGTTTAAAAAAATGTAAATGATTTTAAATACTGTTTCTGGTTGCTTTTCTTTTTCATCTTATTATAGTCATATTTCAAAATTGTAATTGTAAAAAAAGTGTAAAATTGACTTTAAAGTTTGTGAACTTTTCCTCGTTCTTACTAAAAATTTGTCAGTCATCTGTCATTTGTATAAATGTCTTTATACTTTGCTTTATTTTAACCACTTTTCTGGTGCAGGTCTTTCTTTGTGATTTTTATTTCATTAATTGTCATTGTATATTTGTGGCTGTTTTCCCTGTCTATGATTTTGCTAGTCGCAGAGGGTACTTTTCTGCCAGGGGTTCCTGGTCCTGTGTTCAGTTTGTCTTATTATGTTGGTTTTTATTTTTGCCCCTTTGTGCTCTTTTTACATTGATATTTTCCTCAATTTAGATTTGTCTATATTCAAACTATAACACATGCATAATAAGAGAGAAAACAGAAAAACTGACAAAATCAATAGTAGCTCCAAGAAACACTGTAGAAATTATTTTTGCTCAAATTTTAATATCTGAAGGAATTGAACAGTTACACAAATTAGAAAAAAGAGTTGTCTGTTTTTGAAATGGAAGGGGGGGAAGCAACTGAATAATAATATTATTCTTATTGTTATTAATCATATACTAAATCATTGAATTATTTTATTTTGAAATGCAATAATATGTCTTTATCAATATAAGTTACAAAATGTGTCTCTCCTCCCCCCCCCCCCCTCAAAAAAAGTGTGTAATTCAAAATGTAATATTCATTGTTTTTAATTTCAGATGTTTAATTTTTTATTTTAATAATTGAAATGATACATTTTAATGTAAAATAAACATTTTAATGTCATTGTTACCAAGTTCAGAAGTAATTTATTTATTTTATTTGATATATTTCTGCATATTGCATACTATTGTAATTTAATGAATTTAAAAAAAAAAGGAAAAAAAAAAACTTGGTATTTAAGGGAGTGTTTAAAGTAGGATGAAATGAATTATTTTGAGTTATAATCAAATATAAATTTTTAATTGAATGATGTTAATATGCAATAATTAAAATATTTATTTCAAAGCTTCATGTTAGCACTATTAGTAAATGTTATACAGAATGTTCAGTTTAATCTTTCAAGATCCAATTTATATCAATTATATTTGTTTATAATGTGGGTCATTTATAATATTTTATGTAGCAACATTAAAATAATAATAATAATAATCTAACTTTTATTTTGATTAAGAACTAATCAATTGTTGAATACCTATAATGCTTTGATTGCTAGAATGTGACCAAACCATTAAAGAATGTTTATTACGAAATATGTTTACTCTAATTTAGTTTCTTTGCTTAAGTTGTTTTCTCTATTTTTACATGTTTTAATTATGGACATAATATGCATTATATTTCCAATTTTATGAGTTAATTGCTACATACTTGTAATGTTAAAAAAAGAAGAAAAAAAATCTGTTTCCCTTAACATTTTCCTAAAATTTCTTTCTAAAGTACTTTAAAATCTTGCTGCTAGTCCTAAACATAATAAAAGCATGGTGTTTAGTCACCTGAAAATAGGATTGCCAGATTTATCTTAGAAAAATACAAAAGAGTTTGACACTAGTTAATTTTGGCTTTATCATGCTACCGTCCTTTTTTATATCATACAAAACTGTGTTGAAAGTGTCAGTAACTTTAGCAATAAACTTTTTGTTTAAAAAGAGTTTATTAATTAATTGATGTAATCATGACTTTTGATTGTGTTTTTATTATATTATTCTATTAATATTTTAAAACTAAATTTCAGTCATATATCCCATTATGAATTTAAAATTAATTGAATTTTAGGATAGAAATAAACAAACATTGTACAATCCATGATGATTATGAACATTATAGTGATGGACACCTTACAAAAATAAATGGTTGCATTTAAGCATAAAAAAATGTAATTAATCAAACACAACTTAAATTAAAACTTAAGATAGAGATATACTAAATTAAAAATTTTATAATGTAAATGCATGCAATCAATAACAATGTCAAGTTCAGATGATCTAATCCTATATAAGAGTTTTATGAATACAAAATTGTTAGTCTTATAAATTTTGTCATGCTGTTTGAAATCATTATTATATTTGGTGCAAAAATGTGTCCTTTTTTTTCAGCACAATGTAGAATTTTGAAAAATAAAAGCAATCTTCAAACTATCAAAAGTAAAATGGTAGAAAAATTGAAGGAATTGTCATATGGAACAAATTTAAATATACAGTACAAGAGGCCTAAAAGATGCTTAAAATGTGCAATTTACAGCAAAAATGTACAATCTGGCAACCTTGCCTGGAAACGTCAGGAAAATTTTTATGGATTGAAAAAATCAGAGAAATTTGAAATTTCTCAAAGAAAAATTTGAGAAATTTGAAACTTCTGAGAAAAATTAAGATTTTTTTTCGTTTCATAATATTAAAGATTTGAAATTGCAGTGACGAGAAAATCTAATTTTACTCTTCATAAATACTGTAGAGAATATTTCAACCTACTATGATATTCCTTTTGACTAGAATCAGTTCTGAAAGTTCTACTCTCAAATTAACAGCTTTTTTTTTTTCCAATCAAAAATCTCGATCCTGGAATTTTTTTTATTGGTATGAAAAATATAGAAATGTTATGGAAATATGTAGCTGAGCTGAATTAGACATCTTGTAAGAATCTGTACTATAATTCTCAGTTGTTTCTGAATTGCTAATTTGTTTGTTTGAACTTTTTTCTCCAAATCATTTGTGTAATGATTTTGTGTGTTCATATCTTACTAAAAGTTTTAATGAGCTTTTTCTTTTAATTCAGGGGATTAAGAAAATTAATCAGAGAAAATTTTACCTATGGCATTCAGGAAATGTATAAAGGACTCAATGTACATGCACAAATAAAAAATCTCCAAAAATATGTTCCTGAATTGAAAAGCTCTCATGTAGAAAGGTAAGGATTTCAGCTTTATTTAGTTGTCATAATTATTGAAATATACGTATATTTTTAAGGAAGTATTTCAGTCAACTAAAAAGACCCGCTCGCCAATGCTAATTACATGGAAGAAATTTTTTAAGGTAATTCATTTGCATTTTAATATTTTTAAATGTTTTTTTTTTTTTTTTTTTTTTTTTTTTTTTTTTTTTTCCCTCATTGGATAGTTACAGTCAATCTGCAAAAAGGCTGTTTTTTATTATTTTTCTGATTTTGTATGCAGATTTTTTTTAACGAGGCCACTTTTATTAAAAGTGGTTAGAAAGATGGGTTTCGAAAATGAAAGTATCCTCATAAAAGAAATCTGCAAACAAATTCGAAAAAGTAAGAAACAGCCTTTGTAAAATCAACCTCAGCTAGCCTATGCAAAAAAAAAAAAAAAAAAAATCACTTAAAAATATTGTAATATAAACAAGTTAAAGTTTCAAAAATATGAACCTTTAACTTGTATTTAACATCACTCTATTTCACCCTGATGACATTCGCAGATGTGATACAAAAAGTTGATAATTTTTAAATGTAATTTTAAATTTATTGTTTTGTAAGTGTACCATTTGGCAATTTGTATTTATTTGAATACACATTTTTGCGAATAACTTATGGTGCAGCTGTCCAATTCATAATTAAAGAGTAATTTATTTATTGTGTTATATTTTGTCCATATTTCAGAGGTCCTACTGGTGTTAGAGCTCAAGCCCTAAGTGCTGATGGTAAGCTTGTGGATGATTTTGTGTTCGATATGGGTAAAGGAGAGTTTGATGGAAAGGTCTTACATGTCAGAAATGCTCCATCACCTGCTGCTACATCTTCTTTAGCTATTGCAAAAATGATTGTCGATGAACTGGAAGAAAAATTTAAATGGAAAATACAATAACATCAGTAAATTATAGTTTAAAAATTCTTTATTTTCCCTCATTACTCCATAGTTTTAAAAAAATCATATTGTTGTGTAGGTATTTATGTAAATTAAATAAATTATTTTCATTATTTCTGCTCTGTCTTTATTATTTTACATATAAAAACATAGTTTTTTTCAGCATTTTAGTTGCAAATTTCTGAATTTTAACTGATATTGCTATACATTTTTTTTCAGGTTTAATGTAAAACCATGCTTCCATTATTTTGAAAATTTATGTTTATGTGCTATATTTAGAGGCTAATAACAACTCACATTATTTTACTAAAATTTTGATATGTATACAGGGGTCAGAGTTGTCCTATATTTCCTATATATCCTATATTTGTAAAATAATCGTTAAAAATGTCCTATATTGTCCTATATTTCCTATATTTCTCCACTACTCTCATATATTATATATTAAAATCATCGCTTGTTTTCACATGCATCACTTTGCTCGCTGAGTTAGTCTAACGTTCAACATGATTCTGTGTTTCATTGCAATTATTTTAGTTTCTCTTACCGTGTATTCAGCTGCAATACATTGTTTTTATTTATTTTATATTTTAATGTAGGAAAGGCATATTTATTGCATTACATTAATGCATTTTCACAATGTGAACATTTTACTGGCAGAAAAAGCTTGAGTGTCAGTAGTAATTGAATGTCAAATTAAGAAAAAGAAAAGTGGATTGAGTACTTTAACTTTAAATGAGGGAGATTAGATCTACCATTCCAAGATTCTGTGTATAATTCATATGGCCCTAATTATTTATTTCAGTCATCAGATGGAATGCAAAATTTATTTCTGAAATGTTTGCAGTTTCCTCTTTACCATAAGGGATACAGTTAAATTCAAAGAAAGTGCCATGTGCCGTTGCTTAAATCACTGTCAGTGATGATTTCAACAAAGAATCCCCCTTTTGTCACTCTCATGTATGATGAGACATTAAATGACCAGAACTTTAAACAATTAAACATTTTTGCTTGGTATTGGAGTGAGAAAATAGGTGGTATTACCGAAAAATATATTGAAAGTGAGCTTTTTGATCATTTAACTGCAAAATGAATGTAATGAAAGCCTTTAAATTGGATCTAAATCATTTGCTCATCTTTGGATCGATCAAATGGTCCTAATGTAAATAAATCAGCTTTTAAAATTTCGAGTAGAGAAGAACAATTTATGAGAATTTGGCATAGTGCTAGAACCTTTAATTTACACATTGTTGATTGTTCACAATGCATTGACAAGGGTATCTATTAGATCACATGTGAGCCTTTCTCAAACATAACAGATTTCCTTGAAATCCGATTTTATAAGAATCTGTGATTATCAAAGATTTTCTTGAAATCTAGCATTGTTAGTTTGGAAAATTTCCATTATACCAAGAAGATATAAGAATAACGATGGAAAAATTAATTTTATGCAAATTTTTTTAATATTGTATCTTGATTTACTATCATTAATTAGTGAAAAATTATAAACATAGATTATGTTTTTAAAATGTGTTTTATAGCAGTATATATATCCAATAGCGTTATTTTTAAAATGTCCTATATATGTCCTATATTTTTTACAAAAAATGTCCTATATTTTATGAACTGGTCACTCCTACCCCTGTGTATAGTATTTGACAATTAATATGTGATAACCATTTATCTACAAAATTCAAGGTTGATAAAAAAAAAAAAAAAAGAAAAAAAAAAAAGAAAGAAAGAAAAATATAAATAAATAGAAAAGGAAGAGGGAGGGGTTGAAATGTAGAAGTTGTAATCTGTGCAGAAGTTTTTAACACATTGTAAATATATTAATACATTTGTAGTTCAAAATAATGATTTTTATGTGTACATAAAATAAATATTTGAAATTCTGGCTGTGTAAATGTTTGTCCCAACCCCCGATAAAATAAAGTATAAATTAATATTAACCAAGGAAGAAAATATTTAATAAAGTGGGAAAGAATCCTCTAAAGCCTTATAAAAATGCATACATTTTAAAAAATCGTTTTATGATTATTTTCATTATTTTTCTAAACTTTAAAAAAAATATTTGATAGCTGAAAATGTAGAAAATGTCATTTTACAGACTTCAACAGACTCTTTTTTTTCCAACAATAGTTTATTATTTTGTTTACAAAAAGTGTTTTTTATTACTATATATATATATATATATATATTGTATATTATAGTATAGTTTTTGGATATATATGTTACAGGCCAAACCCGATTTTAGGCCAAACTAGATTGGCCTAGTCCAAACTAGTCTATCCTAACGCCCATCGGATAAACTAGTTTTTCCTAGGCCAAACTAGTCTATCCTAACGCCCATCGGATAAACTAGTTTTTCCTAGGCCAAACTAGTCTATCCGAACGCCCATCGGATAAACTAGTTTTTCCTAGGCCAAACTAGTCTATCCGAACGCCCATCGGATAAACTAGATTTTCCTAGGCCAAACTAGTTTGGCCGAACGGTCATTAGGATGAACTAGTTTAGCCTGCTATTCATTGGTTTGAATTAGTTTATCCTAGGCCGAACTAGATTGTCCTAGGCCAATTCAATTTGGCGTGATTTTTTTTTAATTTAAAGACCGCCACGGCGCCAACTTTCTAGTTTTGATCTAATTAGCCTAGGCCAATGCAGTTTGACGCGATTTCAGCTCACAGACTATCAAAGTATGAGAGCTAATGTGCTCGCAGATTCTGTGTGTGTGTATGTAACCATGTATGTACGTATGTACGTAATGCGATAACTCCTGATAGAAATATCCAATTTGCTTCAAAATTTGGACATAGATTTATCCTGATAACGAACTTTCCTGATTAGTTTCAGGGGTTCATTGGATAAGAATAAGGGAAGGGGAACAACCGCACCCCCCCCCCCCTCCCACTCCTTAATTTCGTTAAGTCAGTTTTCATGCAAAAGTATCACATTTTATGAAAATTTTACGTACAATATCAGTTTGATAAGGTACATCCATGATTAGTTGTGGGTGTTCATTGTTTACATATAAAGAAAGGAGGAATGGGGGGTAACACTCTTAATTTATGTAAATAGATTTTTCAGGGATAATTTACCGATTTGTTTCAAATTTTGGATGTAGGTTTCTTCTGATAAGGCGTTTACCTGATTAATTTTGGGGTTTCTGAGTTTAAATATAAAGATAGAGCGGATTATTTTTTCAATCGGATAGAAACTTTTGGTTTTATGAAAAGATTTTTAATTCGTAACAGATATTGGTTTTCACACACATCACTTCACGCGAAATTGTTCATCCGAATCCTTTTAAAAATAAGAAAAAGCTTAAATAAAGCATGACACTTGAAATTTAGGATACGGCAGGGAGGTAGATTAAGGGGACGCTAGATTTTTTTTTAAAAGCTCAGCGTTTTTTTAAATTTTAGCTGCTAATTAACCAATTTTGTGAAACTTTTTGAAACATAATATAACATGATGTTAAATATTTAAGAAAAAAAATGCCGCGTCAAATACCACTATTTTCTATTAGTATTTTTTGTAAAAATGTTAAATTCTTGTTGGAATTGTTGAAACTTTGTGATAGTTTATAACATGTGATAAAAAATTGTATAAAAAGTCCCATTACGAAAGGGAAAGAGGGGGGGGGGGCAAACAAAATCAGGAAATGTAACGGAAATTCTAGGTATGATCTATTTGAAACTTTAAGATAGTTTATGACATATGATATAAATTTATAAATTTCGCATTTAATGCCACTATTGAAGAATAGTGATTTTTTCAAAAATCTCAAATTCTTGTTTTGAAGCACTGCGACATCGAGTAACATATCTACTGATAGATTCTTTAACGGAGTTTTCTTAAGATACAGTTCTGTTAGTAATAAGGTGCGCTCCCTGGTGATGGAATGTGGAACTAATGCGAGCACCCTGGTGTTGGAATTTGGAACTAATACAACGCGATTTAGGTATTTACGAATGTTGAATCGAAAGGAAAGAAACATTATGATAAATACTTAAGAAAAAGGATTCCGCATCAAAATACCACTATTTTCTAATAGCAATTTTTGTAAAAATGTTAAATTCTTGCCGGAACTTTTTGAAAAATCCATAACAACGTCTTTCAAATTCTAATTCAAGCTGAAATTTGATGAAAATCTGTGTATTAGTATTTCAGATATTTGAATTATCACAGAAGTAATAAAAAAACTGGATGGAAGCGCTACCTATTGAGCCATTTACTCTAAAAACAAAACAATATTAATTTATATCAGGGACTAATTGAATTTGAAGTTTGATGAAAATCCGTGCATTTCTTCTTGAGATATTGCGACAGGGCCGTAGCCAGAAGTGAATAATAGGGGGGGCTCAAGAAAATGTAGGGGGGCTCATTTTTTTTTCTCTCACTCTGATGTAGAAAGATAAATTAGTGCATATTCATATTGTATGTACTATGTTTTTTATTAAACTGTTGTAATAACCTCATTTTAAGCTAAGAGAAGAATAAGCTGATGAAAAATTCGAGTGTATAACGAGTGCAAAATTAAACATCATCTTAGCTTCGTATGTGCAAATAGGAAGAGCGAGTGTTGAAACTTACTTTAGTTATAATTTAGTATTTCTACAAAACTTTGAAAGGGCCTCAAAACTAAATTAGATTTTTGAACAGAATTTCATTTGGATTTTCAAAAAAGAAATTCATTGAGTAACCATGAAATATTTTCTAAGAGCTCAAAATGCTTTAAGGGTTAGGGGAGGGGGAGGGGGCTGAGCCAGCACATCCTTAACTACGGCCCTATCTGTCATACTAGAACTTTCTGACAGAGTAATTGAAATGCCTCTGCATTTTCGAATTAAAATTTTCTAATAACATTAAATCTGCTTTTTTAAAAAAGCACATGAAAAAGTTAGTCATATATATCCATTGCTATCTTTATAGTTTGCACTCGCGTCTTGAGTAATTCATGACAGATAATTATAAAAAAAGAAGTTCATAGGTTTAAATATATAGGTTATAGAATTTTCGTCAAAAACGAATTTTCGTAAAACTCAGAATTTTGGTCGAAAACGCAAAAGAATTGGCGTTCGATCTCTAATACTTATACTGGTGAAATAAATGATGATGTCAACAAGTAAATAAAAGCTTACAGTTCGCTTGTTTCGAAATAGTTGCAACCTTTAATCTTTTTTTTTTTTTAATCTGCCCTCAAGGAAGCTTAAGTTTCATTCTTTTACAATAAAAACATTAACAAAATCAAAGTTGTATTTTGCATTTAAAATTATTACTGCGTTCATTCAAAAACTAAAAGCATGTACATTTGAATTGGCTACTGGCATTTTTCTTTGATTACCATTTATAAATCAAGGACTATATATATATATTTAAAATTTAAACTAGAAATATTCCAATATACAACAAAATGTTTATCATAAGATAATATTTATGATAAAATTAATTATAAGTTTGATCTATGCTAGTAATAGAAAACGCTACAGAATAAATATTTTCAGTATATAACTAATGCTGATACAATATAATATAAATAATATGTCAAAAGTAATTAAAATGCTCGCATTTCACCTATTTAAAACGAGTTGTAATCTTCATTTCTAATCATTATCTTTTTTTAATAAAAAGAGAACTTCAGTTATTGTTATATAATAAAAGCATAAACAAATTCACTCATAGATACAGAATTTTAAAATTATTTTTATGAACAGTCAAATGTTAAAAACATTTGCAATTGAGTATACTATTAAAAAAATTCTTTAATTTGAAATACCATGACTCAAACTTCAAACACAAAGCAAAATATGGTTGGTTGGTTGATTTTTGACGTCCGATTATCTACGCTAGGGATATAGGACCAGGGGGGGTGCCCTTCGCGGGGTTCTTTCTAAGGGAACCTAACCCGTATTTACGCAAGGTTCGAAGAAAACCACGAAAAGTCCGAACGGTTAGGCCGACAGCCGCGATTGGGTTCGAACCCAGCACCTTCCGTCTACCAGTATAGAGGTCCGAACCTCTCGACCACTGGTGGGGCCCAAAGCAAAATATGAATACTTAAAACTTTATTTTATACTAGAAGCAAAACAGGATTAAAAAATTCTTCAGAAAAAACGCTTTATAGCAAAGTGCTAAAATACCAAATTCGAAATACCAAATACGAACTGCATTTTTCATGTAACACGAAAACAAAATAATAAAAACAAACAATAGTACATGTAACAAACACACTTTTGTAACAAATGGAATTTTTTTAAAACCAATTTGGAAAAATATAATGAAGTATGCTTTAAGGGATACATGAAACAATATAAAATATTTAAGTTAAATAGATATATAAATACGAATGGTTATACAAGCATTATAAATGTGAAAACTAACCTTGTAGTGTATACTAAATACATAAACTGAAAAAAGTAGATTTAAAAGGAATAAAGTAGTGTCAACAAATTGAAGTTCACCTGCTTTAAAACAACTGGAGTCTTCTATTCTTTTTCTCATTAAATTTTTTAAGGAAAACTTCCATATTGATTGTTTCTGTTCTTTCTTTTTCAAACGCAAGAAAACTCAAATCGGCCATTCTTTGATGAGACATTGTTAGTCTTTGTGGACGATTTATTCTTGTAAGGACTGAAAATGTTGATTCACATATTGCAGTACTGCATCCAAAAGTTTTAACAGTTGCTAATAGTTTATAAATGTCTTCAAATGCAACCCTATATTTATAAAGTTCATTAAATACAACGGTGTTTGGATTTTCTTCAGTGGTTCTTTTTATGAAATTCTTTACAACAATTATTTCATCTTTAGATGGAAGCTTAACATTATAATTTTCTAATATCTTCATTTTATTTAAATCCATATCAAGCTCTGCACTTGACAGCGCTAGAAATAACTTATCGTTGTTATTAAACCGCCTTTTCATTTCATTTAATACTATATCTAAAGTTTCAAAATAAATAGCTTTTAGATGTAATGTTTCATCAATATTCGAGCTAGCACCTGTAGTTTGTACAATTAAATAATCTCTGAGTTTTGTAGAAGTGGTTTTTCTTCGCTTTTTTGAACATATTTCTTCTTCCTCTTCCTCAACAACAAATTCAGTGGACATCAAATTTAAAATTTCTTCGTAAATTTCATCTGACCTTAAACAAGTAAGTGAATCTATTGTAGAATCTACAATTCTTAAAGAATCAGTTAAACTAGTTTCTAGCTTTTGCAATAATTGGTTTGCAGGATCTAGCGTTTCAAGAATTCTCTTCAAAAATATTAAGCAGAATTTGAAAGCTTTAGTTTTCATTATCGTGTACAAAACCAGTGCTTTCTGCAATGTTTACTCCATCTTGTTTTCTGTCCAGTTTTACTTCTTCTAGAGTATTCAGATTTTTTTTTTATAATTGTTATACACAATTTTTGTAACATGTAAATGTCCACTCCATCGCTGTTCTAATAAACGAACAAGGGATTGACCTTCATATTTCTTAGCTATGTTACCTTTTCTCAAAACGTTGTACAGCATGGAACACTGATCAAAAAACTGTTTGGTTTCACTTACATCATTTATTGCTTTTATAATTACTAAATAAAATCTGTGGCTGCAGCAATGTACATATGGGATATTTCTATCAAGATGTTTCTACAATATAGCTTGGACCCCTCCTTTTTCACCGCTCATGACTGAAGCACCATCAAAACATTGACTCAAAATTTTAGAATTATCTAAATTACAATCATAAAGGATCTTTAAAGTTAAATCAGCAAATGTTTTTGCATCCAAGTCAGAATATGTTTTTATTGCGATAATTGATTCTTTTGTTTTCCCGTCCTTTACGTATCTTGCTCCTAACGCAACATTTTCTCTATTATTTCTATCACGTGTTCCGACTTCCAAAATCGAAAACCAGGGAACATCAGCATTGTTAATGTCATTTGATATATCTTCTGACACTATTTCAGCAAGGATTTGTATTACATCATTTTGTATTTCAGGTGAAGTGTATTTTGCATTAATTGGCACTGATTTGACACATTCTGCAAGTTTATTGTCCTTTTTGATTGTGTATTTAAAAAGGTTTTGAAATAAACTAATTTCCTCGTGTTCATCTATATCATACGTACCACGTAATGAAAGTTCATTTATAACCAAGAATTGTACAATTTCTGCAATAGATTGAACATAATATCGGTTTTTTTCTAGAACATCGTTACATACCAAAGATGACACACTTAAATTCATCTTTTCACGTTCTTCTCTTTCTGTCCACATGCTCATCGATATTATATGATTCTGTGACGAAGCATGCTTTAGAAACCCCCTGTCCTTGGACAATGCTTTTTTCCAATTCCGGAAACCGGCTGAGATAAATGGATTTTCTTTAGTCCCCGAATGCGGAAACTGTCGACAAGGATAACAAAATACAGCATCTCTGCTCTTGGAATATTCCAGCCACTTAATTTTTTTCATCCAGTCTGGTTGAAAACTCCTGTTATCCGGATTTTTTGGGTACTCTGATAAATTTGTACTTTTTAAATTTCTATCGCCCACCTTCAATATGTCACTAGGTGCATCGGCATTCATCCTGCCTGATAAGTCACCGAAGACCGAAAGAATAACCCTCACGCCTGTTGAGTTTCTGATATCCGATTGCGTGATACGGACTAAAAATCGTAAAATCACTCCCAACAACAGAGGGGGGGGAGGGGGGGGATACGACACCTCATTGACCGAATGAAAACTTTGCCTCCCCGGCTAAGAGTAGATTTCTATAAAATAAATTGATAATTTAAAAATTCCTTTTTTTTTTTAATTAAACCACACACACAAGAAAAAACAATTATTAAGATAAATATAAAAAAATGTATAATAAAAAAAAAAGAGTCATTTACACTTCCTGGATCCTAGTCAAGCTAAATTCTACATTTGCTTAAAAAAAAAAAAAAAAAAAAAAAAAATTATAATGCGTTATTGGGGTTTTGGCGCCGGCTGATCATGGCGCCACACATACGTCACCCATGTATACTAGCAGTAGAAGACAGTAATACCAATAATAATTAGATAGGATGCACATTACAAAATACCAACGATTTAAATTTACAAATCTATAAATAATTCATTCACCTCGCCGACAAATGGAGGGGGGGGGGGGGTTAAGATAATAAATATTTCTGTTGATAATTTGCCAAACCAAACTGTCGATTGTTAAAAGCAAAAATATTTTTTATGATCATAATTAAGTACTTTTTTTTCATTTCAGAAAAGATTGCTCAACTTGAAATGGAAATCGATAAATAATGAACGTTGATGATTAGATTCAAATGCTTGTTTTATTTCTGCTAAACATAAACCGAATAATCTAGCTAAATTTTTGAAGTATATACAAATTTATATTGATTGCAAAACATCATAATGTACGATTATAGACATTCAAAAGATTTGCACAGGCCGGGTTCGGTCCGATTTCACATTTTGATTTTTTAAACAGTTTTATTTAGTGACCTTGGAATATTTTTCAGGGGGGGCTCAAAAATTTTTAGGGGGGGCTGAGCCGCCCCTGGCACCCCCCTAGCTACGGGCCTGTATTGCGATAATCATGAATAATGCCACATAGAAGCGCCACCTGTTGCACGATTTACTCCAAAAACTAAAAAGTACTTTTGTACTTTTTTATATCAAGGACTAACAGAATCTGGAGTTTCATGAAAATCCATGCATTAGATCCTGAGATAGAGCTATTGCAATAGTCACGAATAATACCGTATAGCGGCGCTACCTTTCAAGAGATTTACTCCAAAACTACAGAATACTAATTTATATCAGGGACTTACTGAATCTAAAGTTTGATGAAAATTCGTGCATTAATTCTTGCAACAAAACTATTTCAGGAATCCGGAAAATTGAGCACAACAGCGCCACCTATTAAGCAATTAACACGAATACGTAAAAAGATTTAGTTCATATCACGGATTTACTGATTCGGAAGTTTGATGAAAATCCGTAAATTAGTTATTGAAATAGTGTTAATGCAAATCAGTAAAATCGCACTTTAGAAGCACCATCTGTTGAACTATTTACATGAAAAAGTAATCAGTATCGATTTATATCAGGGACTATCTGAATATAAATTTTTATTAAATTCCGTCTATTACTTCTTGAGATACAGCTATTGTGAAAATTGTGAAAAATGCAGCATATCATAGCCATGTTGAGTGATTTACTTCAAAATAAAAATAACACCAACTCATGTCATGGACGAACTGTATCTGAAGTTCGATGGAAATTTGATTGTATTAGCTATTAAGATAAAGCTGATGCGTAAATCGTAAAAAATGCCAAACAGTACTCCACCTGATGAACGATTTACACCAAAAACTAATCAGCAACAATTTAGATCAGAGACTATCTGAATATAATATTTTATTAAATTTCGTGCATTAGTTCTTCAGCCGCGTTCCCACAGACTGCGGCAGCGTGTAGCAGGTGTACTGCACGCGTACTGCCGAATGCGCTCTTCCTTTTCGAATGAACTTCGAAGCGAACAAAATTTAAATCGTAGCAAGCATGCTGAGCACGCACCACCGAATGTAAACCTCCTTTTCGAAAGAACCTCGAAGCGAACGAAATTCGAACCATATCCCCGCTGCCCACGCCAGTCCGATAGCGGGCGAAGCCAGCAAGTTTTAACTAAGCCACTTTACATTAGTTCCTCATTCCAACACCAGGGAGCATACTCTATTATTAACAAAACTGTATTTGAATGAAACTCCGTTAAACAGCCTATTAGTAGATGTGTTACTTGAGGTCGTGGTGCTTTAAAACCTAGAATTTCCATTATATTTCCTGATTTTGTTCGCGGTCTCTTTCACGCCGAAATGTAACTCTTTTTTTTTTTTTTTTTTTTTTTTTTATAAAATTATATCATATGCGATAAACTATCAGAAAGTTTCAAAAAGTTCCAGCAAGAATATAACATTTTCACAAAAATTACTATTAGAAAATAGTGGTATTTCGATGCAAAATCCTTTTTCTTAAATATGTATCATCATGTTTTTTTCACTTCGAAGTTCGTTCGCTTCAACATACGTCCGTTTCAAGATTTTATATAAAAGACGGGGCCCGATAGCGGGCGAAGCCGACTGGCTTGAACTAAATCGCGTCCAAATTCCAACACCGGAGTGCTCGCGTTATATTAGTTACACATTAGTCCGTTATATTAGTCCTACATACATACATACATGGTTACATACACACACACAGAATCTGCGAGCACATTAGCTCTCAGGCTTTGATAGTCTGTGAGCTAAAATCGCGTCGAATTGCATCGGCCTGGCTAAATTAGATCAAAACAAGAAAGTTGGCGCCGTGGCGGTCTTTAAATTCAATAAAATCACGCCAAATTGAATTGGCCTAGGACAATCTAGTTCGGCCTAGGATAAACTAGTTCAAACCAATGAATAGCAGGCTAAACTAGTTCATCCTAATGACCGTTCGGCCAAACTAGTTTGGCCTAGGAAAATCTAGTTTATCCGATGGGCATTCGGATAGACTAGTTTGGCCTAGGAAAAACTAGTTTATCCGATGGGCGTTCGGATAGACTAGTTTGGCCTAGGAAAAACTAGTTTATCCGATGGGCGTTAGGATAGACTAGTTTGGCCTAGGAAAAACTAGTTTATCCGATGGGCGTTAGGATAGACTAGTTTGGCCTAGGAAAAACTAGTTTATCCGATGGGCGTTAGGATAGACTAGTTTGGACTAGGCCAATCTAGTTTGGCCTAAAATCGGGTTTGGCCTGTAACATATATATGTAATAAAATTTTTTTTTTAAAAATGTGCCATTTTGCTCTTTCTGAGTTTTTAATTCTAAAATTGTGGAACATATTTTTAATCTTAGTTTTGTAATATATTAATCTTTTAACAGCTAAAGTCCTTTTTCTTTTTTTTAATTAACTTATTAATAATCTATTGCTTGTTTCTCAAAAGGGCGGGAAATTATTTCGTAATCTTTCCTTTTTAGAATATTCTCGAGATTTTTAATTTTATTTTTTATTGATCACATGATCAATTAATGCGCGAAGATGTTAAAAGGCTTGTCTCTTTGCGAGACGTGAAGTAATTCCTACCCGGGGTTCGCACCTCCTAGGTCAATCAGAGGTGATCATTTTTATTACATAGATTCAGATTAATCCTGGTTGGATTTTTTAAATGATTGACGTGGAGTAGGAGGGGCTAGTTTGTCATGAAAATGTGGCTTTCTCATTTGGGTTTTGGGAAGCTCAGAATGCATCTTTCCTTTAAACTGTTTGGAAACCATGTCATTTTTTCCGAGAATGTAGAACGCCAGAATGTTGCAGCTTGGTGAGCGAAGGCTGTAGTGGTAGATATGTGGAATGGTGATCTGTGGAGTAACTTAAGTTCATGCTCTAAATAATAAAGAACTAAAACTCATTTTCTTGTATTTTTATTGGAGAAACTCCTACGAGAACAAATCCATGGCTTATCCACTTACCCGAATGACTGCTCAGCTCATCCCGCTATTGATTCTTAGTGAATAGTAGTATTCTACAGCCAACATGGTATTCCACTAGAGCTTATCCATTATTATAGAACATCGCCGTCGTATCATGACATTGATTAGCCGGTAGGATTCGAATCTATGTGGGGAACCCCCAATGGATATAGTCAATGTCATGATACGGGTCGTTCGAAAGATTACGAAATAATTTCCCGCCCTTTTGAGAAACAAGCAATAGATTATTAATAAGTTAAATAAAAAAAGAAAAAGGACTTTAGCTGTTAAAAGATTAATATATTACAAAACTAAGATTAAAAATATGTTCCACAATTTTAGAATTAAAAACTCAGAGAGAGCAAAATGGTGCAATTTTTTTTTATTTTACTACATATATATGTATTTGAATTTAAATAATGTGATTGCTTAAAACAACACAATGTACAGAATTATGTTGATTTCTTTAAATGTATTGTATGGTGTATAATCACTGGCAATTTAAGTAATAATAGTTCTTACTTATTCTGTTAAGAAAGTGCTTATAAAATAAAATATGTAGATTTGAAAAAGATGTTTTTATTATTCCTTTAATATATTAAAGTTTCTGCACCCTACAACTCTGCTCACCAAACCTCTATTCTGCAAGCTAAATCACCCTGCTTTTAAAAAAAATTATCTGATTATGGAAGATTCAATTATATTGCCACAACCAGTGGCAGTCTTCTGTAATCTGGTTGCCATTAATTTGCCTTTGACTGGCAGATTTTTCAGGCACAAAGTCTGCATCCACCACTGTTATAACAGGTGACAGCTGGAAAATCAGCTTGTATAAAATGGTGAAGTAATAAATGTTGCTGACACCAGAACTTTTATAGTCTCGAAGAAAAGTTTTCTTTTACTTGCTGAAAAACCAATCAAAATGCTTTTTTTTTTTTTTTTTTTTTTTTTTTAGATATGACATAATTTTAACCATTAAATGCTTTTTGCAGTTAATATTTTAATTATTTTAAATTTTTTTAGGAAAGATAAAAAAAGGATATGTGTGAATACATTTTTCAAGTGAAATATATTTGGAAGTATTAAGCTTTTCAACTTTTAAAATCGTGCAACAATAGGTTAAAAAAAAAACTGCTATTTTAAATTATATCTCTAATCAGATAATGAAATTTTTAAAAATTCATTAATTTTAATTTGAAAAAAAAGCTTATAAAATTAGACAAATTTAAAAAAACGATTGCACACTACGCATATCAATCTAGTTGCTTTTGTGCTGCAAAAGATGGTGCTAATATAGCTGGGATTGCTAAGCATAGTTTTTATCTTATAAAACTTATGTAACTGAACTATCTTGACCAATTTCAACCTTAAATAGTATTTTAAATAATTCTTTGATTTAAAAACTGCTTCATCAATCCATTTATCATACATTTCTCAAGAAAAGATTCATTTTTCAAAAATTATGCATTAAAAGCCCAGAAACTGAAAAAGCCATAATAAATGTAATTGTTCAGCTGCAACTTTAGTTTTTTTTTTTTTTTTTTTTTTTTTTTCCTTATTATAGAGAAATATTAACTGAAACAAAAATGCCATCAAATGCCTGCATTACTTTTCTTAATAAATAACTGGTTTTGCTATTCAACTTTTTATTTATTTATTATAAATTTGTCTACAAACTTATTAAATATTTATAATACATATATTTATGTTAAATTATTGTTGGTGTTAATTATGTTTATATTAAAATGCAGTATAAGTTTAAATTTCATTGTATAAGTTTTCAAGTGGTTTTATAAAAGTAACCATAATTTTTTACATCCATATTTTTTATTTATCCATTATTTTATTATATTTAAATGAATTTTCTCCTGTGAAGTTCGATATAGCAATAGGTTATACAATATGATGATTTGTATAATAAAATAGTTAATTTTTATTAGTAAATTAGTAAATTTTCACTATCTTTAGTTGCTTGCTTGGTTTTATATCTCTTACAAAAATATCACATTTATTGCAGCTGTATTTAACCTGTTGTTCCTAGCTCATCTAATTTTAGAGAATGTAAGTCTCTTTCCATAATTTTGAAAGGCTTGTAACAAGTTGCTATTAGTTTTTTCTCCAAATCTTCTTTTGATTCATAAATCCATTTGATTTTCTGATCACACACCATTGGATTATCTGTGAGGAAAAAAAGAAATTATTTTATATTAAGTACAATCCAAGATAATTCTTTTGTATTAAGTGCAATCTATTTCAAATATTTAGTCACACACTAAAATGTGATGATAAAATTAGAAGAAAAAAATCTGTATATGCTTATGGTAAGTTGACCCCCTAACTTTTGAATGGAAATTCTGCAAAAAAACAAAAACCTATGTATAAGTCAACCTCCTAACTTTTTATTTCAATTTTGCTCAAAATCAAATCAAAAATGTCACTTGCCTATCTGAAAAAGTAGTATGTAAACAAAAACAAATCATTGAGAGAATTTTTAATGATAAGTTATTACTATTTGTTTGTTTTATATATTATATTATGATAAATATGCATAAAAAGCCAAAATTTTGCAGTATTAAAAGTTTTTTTCCTTTTTTAAATGACTTATGTATAAGTTGACTCCCCCCCCCCCCCCCCAAATTTTCTTGCTGAAAATTGTCAAAAATTCCTCGACATGAGTATATACGGTATTGGAATAACTTTACGATAAATATTCAAAATATAATAGAAGTTAAACATAGTAGAGATATTACATCACCATTACTTATATAAAAAATTGCAGGTTTTTTTTTTTTTTTAACAAAACTATTATGCCAAAAGTTTAGGCATATTCTGCTAATGCTAGATTAGTTTCAACTAACCAACTGTTAGTCCTGAGTAGTATATTAATATACATTGAATTTCTGTTGATTATTTGAAATTACAAAAGCTGCAGATTTCACAAAGAAGAAAATTTATAATGATTGTAAATTGAAATAAAAATGTAATGTCATTATTGAAATTCTTAGAATATTAAAACTTTAGAGCCGAGGAATGTACGTAGTAGTATATGCCTGAAATAGCATTACAACTGAAAACTAAGAGCAGGTGGCTATTTGTAACAAGTTTTCAGTCTGATTAGAAATTAAAAGGATTAATGCCAAAACAAAATGTGTTCATAAGAGAAAGCAGATTCAATATATATATATTGAATCTTGCTATCTACAGTGGCAGTCAAAAGTTTCCAGCCAGTTAGTTTCTCTGATTTATTTACCAGTAGGTTTCAGCGAAGAAGAAGCACAATTGCTTCAAAAGTTAGGAATATGTGAATGGCCTCTGACGACGTGATCATTTTGATTGGATACAGGAAATGCTACATGTAAAGGGGTAGAATTCGAAGTTTGCATGTGCAAAAGTTTCCGGCCACATATCATTTCTTTGTTTTTTTCTGTCGGTAAAGTGTTTTTTGGTTGTGTTTGTGAATGAATCAATGTGAATAGCATAGTTTGAATTCAAAATTGAAAAGTTCAACAATTATTGCTTGTAAATGAGTGATCAGTTTGTTGCCAAACAGGGCCAAACTTCTCGAGATATTGTGGTAAAGTTATTGATCGGTAAATCAACTGTGAATGATATTTAAAAATTGTATAAAGATGGCCATGGCCTTCAAGACTTTCTGAGGTCTGGGAGACCCCGGAAAAGGATTATTTTTGTAGACAGAATTATCAGGAGAAAATCAATTGATGACCCGCATAAAAATTTCGTTGCAATATCCCGCAATTTACTGAATGAAAATATTGCTGAAATAAGTTGATCCACCGTGTCAAAATGCTGACGTGATGCAGAACCTTATGGAAGAGTCAGTGTTCAAAAATTTATCATGGGTAAAAAAAATCATAGCACCCGAGTGGCGTTTTCAAAAAAACAAAAAGTCTGGTCAAATGAAAACTGGACCAAAGTACTATTTTTCCATCAATCGAATTTAAAATTTTTTTGAAAATGATAGCAGACACTATGTCCGATAATCGAACAACAAAAGATACGGTTTGACCTGCGTTATTCCTACAATGAAGAATGGCAGAGGACACATTGTGCTGTGGAGAGTATTTTCTTCAAAAAGTGTAGGTCCGTTATTTAAAATCTATGGCAAGATGAATGATGCAATGTATAGGGATACCTTGCAAGATTATTTTCTGCCTTATTAGAGGAAAATTTCTGGTCGCAACTATTTATTTTAACATGATAACGATTTAAAGATTGTTTGCAAGCCTTGACAAGCAATTACTTTCGCCCAAACATTTTTGCTTATGAAATGGCCAGTCCAAGCAACCAACATGAATCCAATAGAAAATCATTGGAAAGAAGTTGGCAAACGTGTGTAGAGCTATAAATATTTCAACTCAGCCGAAATTTCCTAAAAATTGCAAGAAAAAGGGAAAAAACTATCATAGGCGATCTGTAACCGCTGATTGTATGAATATCATGCTGTTGTGCCACAGTACTTATTATTAAAGTTAATCTGATAAAATATTAATTGTAAATGTTGTTGGGGATCACTGTAATTTTCTATTACAATGCCATTTTTTCCAAACTTGCGAAAGTGGCCGGAAACTTTTGAGAACATGCATTTCCCTCTGTACTTAATTTTGGCAATTAAATTTATTGATATTTATATGTTATTTCATAAATAAGTACCTAGCTATTATGTCAATAAAATGTATAAGTATCACTTTGAAATTCCTCTTCATATGGGTATGCTTACAAATTAACTGAAAAATTTTTGCTGGCCGGAAACTTTTGACTGCCATTGTATATATATATTGCATAATGCAATTAAATCCTACCATCAATATGTCAGACTATATTGCACTCACAAGTACAGATTATACAGGAACAAATGGCTCACCATATTGTTCCATTGGAAAAATAATTTAAATATGGATTGCCTTGATGGTTAGAATTACTGCTAGCATGATCTCAAGAAACAAATGCATACTTTCTTCTCTAGACAAGGCACTTGTGATTGTTTGGAGAGTGAATGGCTGTAACAGCCAAACCTGCCTGATCATTCTACATGAGACACAAAACTCAACAAAATATCAAGAAACATTTGATTAATGTCTACTTTTATTTGATGACATTTTAGTGGGTTCAAAGCAAAAATTTCAGCACAAAAATAGTTCAATCCACAACTCACACAGTACAAAACAGTGGCTTTCTGCAGATTATTATTAGCATTTATTTTAGATTGTCCAGGTGTAAATTAGAGATGAGACGGGCTTTGGCAAGCCTGGGCTCATTTTTTCTAAAGCTGGAAAATTTTATTTAGTATTCATGTGAAGTAAAGATTGAAAGAATTTTTTCTACTTAAAATTCCGTACTTATTCTTTTTCAAGTCATTTTAATTATTTTTTATCAAAATGACGGGGGAACTGAATGTTTGTTTATTTATTTTAGTATTTCATTGTTGTTTCAAATGAAAATTTGTGATAATTACAGATTTATGTCTACGAAATTTCTGGCGATGATCTATTTATATGGTGCTAATCAAAACAAATACAACAATGAATTTGCTTTTAGTTGGCTTTTCATTAGCAGAAGATTTTTTTTATTGGGATCATTTATTTATTTATTATTTAGTTACATAATGCGAATATAATATTTTTTTCTGTTTTTGGTAGATGAGAGTTAGCTGAAGGTTTGCAAATTCTTTAATATTCGATTGCACATGAATCATAGTCGTTTTTCTTATAAAAACAACTTTAGTGATTATTATATGTATTTGTTATCATGAACTCTGCTCATTACATGCTGAGGACGCTGTTCCTTTTTTAAGTCACTTTCTTCGTAAGTAAATATGATTACCATGTTTTCCAACAGAAAGCAATTGATTAGTGTTTCCTCTTTTCCTATAAAAGCATAGGACCTTTAAAATAACAATGTCATTTTTTTTTTAATTTACGTTGATTTTCAGGTGCCTGTCAATCATGGATGATTGTTATGAGAAAAGAATCCATTGTAATAAAATATGTTTACATTTTACAGAAAATTGGAGAACGTTATTCGATTTGCTAGTTTACAAATAGTAATTTCTGCAAATTTCATGCATTTATTCTTTAAACACAAAGATCATAAAATTTATTTGTTAAAGGAGGAAAAAATATGAGAATCCTTTTAAGTAGGAAGTATATTTTTATTTTATACGGATTTTGATAGGATTAAATTTAAATTATCATTTTAAAATTATATCTATGTAAGATGTTTTTAATAATGAGATATTACTTTTAAAACAATTTTTATATACCATACATTTTATTTTGTGTATTTTTGGTATCGGCTCATGTGGGCTCGGGCTCTGGTAAAAATAAATGTTTCGGGCTCGGGCCTCGAAAAACAAACCTGAACTCATCTTTAGTGTAAATCCTGACATGAATTCATGGGGAACATTTGGGCTATTCTATTATATATTTTGTAGTAAAATAATTGGAAGTGCAGTAGAAGCCTGGGCATATATCTTTATAACGCAATTCTATGTAATACAATTTTCCATATAAAACACAATTTTTCACATGTAAACAACGAATTTTGCATTTAAGAAGCACCTGAATTCCCACAGTGTAAATATTACTACTCTTAAGAAAACTGAATTTGATACATCAGTTCAGTTTTATTTCCTTAATTCAGAACTTTTTCATGAAAATATTGCTATTATTACTATAAACAATTTGAAAATGAGCAATACAATGAATGTTTTGGTCCAGGTATAGTTGGACCATGTTTATAAAGTAATTTAAACAATGTGGAATGATCTATATAATGCAAAATTTATAATTTTTATAATTTCAGGTGACAGTATAAAGATACTCTTTTGTATATTTGTATGCTTCATACATATTTGGCCATGTTTACAAAATAAATTTAATGATGTGTGAAATGTGATCCAATAATGCAAAATTCTATGTAACGCATCTAATGTAAAATCTTACATTTTTAGGTTTGCATTATAAAGATCTACTGTATTTATGAAAAATTGCTCTAATGATCATAAGAATAACTAATGAACGTACCCCATATACATTTTTTAACTCTTAAACTAAATAAAAAAGTGTATTTATATAGTAATGATAAATTATAAAGGTAGCTGGTATTTATTTTTTCATGAAGATCATGAAAATTATTTCATTTTCTTTTATTTAAAATTAACTAGAAGTGTTCTGTTGTGCTTCTCTAAGAAAACTGAATTGTGTTACTTACAATCAATATTGATTAATTCAAGATGAGTCCAAACTGGTCTCCATATTTTCTCATCCAAAGTGCTGAACTCGTTTAATTCCAGATTTACTCTCTTAAGATTTGGCATGTCAGTAAATATACCTTCTGGTAAACTTTCAAATTTATTTCTCCTGTAAATTAAAAAATAAAAAGAACTCATACAAAAATAAATTCCATTTCTATAATGACTGAAATAAAATTTAATAAAATGAAAATAATTATAAATACACTCTTCAAATAGTTATATTGCTTTTAGGTAGATTTCATGAAAAATACTACTTATTACATCTTCCTCCCCGCCCCTATGTTGGAATTTCTCAAATTTTTTTGCAGATCAAAATTGATAATGACCCTTACAACCCAAAATCACCTCAAGTTCAAAACTTTATATATACAATATATATCACTTCATTTTTTTTAAATACAATAACTTCCACAATTTTGCACAATTCTCTCCCAAATTAAAACATAATCAAGAGACAGCAAAAAAACAAAAACCCCATAACGTCTTAACTATGATGCATATCAAATCAGTTTAAAGTTATTTCTTCTAGGAAAAAGGTTAAAAAATTATGTATGATAGATTTTTGATATTAAAAATGGGCTCAATGGGCGAAAAAAAGTATGGTTTTAAGAAGAAAAAACATAATTTTGTCTATTTACAAAGTATCAAATTCACTTAAATTTATTATAAATTTTCTTAACATTATCTACAACTTTCATACTGACAAGTTTTTGATAGGACCAACTTTTACAGGGTACAGGGCTTACGTGTCTATCATTACTTTTGGGTTTTTTTACCCAAAAAACAAATAGGGGTTGAAGAAAGAAAAAAATCACAACTTCGTCAATTCATAAGATATGAGATCCACTTAAATTTATTATAAATCTCCTTAATATTATCTACAATTTTTGTACTGACAAGTTTTTGATATGACCAACTCTTACTACAAAAAAAGTGGAGGAAAGGGGTTGTAGAAGAAAAGAATCTCTTTGCCGTTAATCTGTCACTAAGGCGATAAATAAAAAATATATATATGTATCATTGGCATGATGAAAATTTTTAGCCTTCAGAGACATTGTATAGAGAATTGCATTATTAAATGCATGTGAGTCTAAATGGAAAGATTCTCAGAATTTAAAATGTAATGTGGAGTTCATTTAATGAAACAATCACCACACCATTGAAATTTATGACATAAATCTTCTTAATATTATGTATAACTTTTGCAGTAACAAGTTTTTAATAAAATGAACTCTACTAATGATGATAGTAATAAAAATATTCTAAAGGGAAGAAAAAATACATTAATTTGATTCTGATAAAAGAAACTCCTAGAAAAAAAAGAAATTAAAAAATTTATGCTTGTGAATTTTATGCCTGTACAGTTATAAATTTATCAGAAAACGTGTCAAGGTTTCGCGTTGTTGAGCAGTAAATTCAATCCAAAGGTTACTTTCATTACAGAAGTTCATTATCGCTATTAATACTTTTACAAAACATATTGCCTGCCCCGCACATCCTGTAAACAATTAAGTCAAGTTCCGAGCCTGCTCGAATATATATCGAAGAAAATGTAAGCCTGATCTCGGCCTAGTAAGAGTCTGCTAAAAAATAGTAAACCCGAGTTAGACACCATGTAGTTCGATGCCGATCTCTACGCTAGACAAGTTACATTTCTGTATTGATGTTGTCAAATTAGTATCGGCTCATGACGCACATTTATACTTATTCTCGTTAAAGTCATATTCATTGAAAATAGCCCATATTTTAGTTCGAGGTAAAATTTTATATCGGGATTTTATTTATTTATATCGCGATTTTATTTATTTATTTATTTATTTTATTTTTTTATCCCATTTAACTTTTTGCCTGCTCGGCCCTGTTAAAAATCTTTTTCCAATTCTGCCGGCCCGTTTGAAAATTTACCTACATTCCGACGGGCCGTGGTACTAGCTTCGGGCCAGAGCAGTATTCCTCTAAAGGAATTCAACTAATTCGTTCTTGAAATCTAAATAATGTATAAAAAATAATATAAATCTTATTTTTATAATAGGGATACATCCTTATTTAATGTGGACAGATGATATTTCGATGGCTTTGTCCATGTCATCGAATATTAAAAAAAAAAAAAAAAAAAAAATGACATGTCCTTTGTAAAAATTTTTAGGGTTACATTTATCGACTATACGGCAATAAATCATATCGATTTGTCACTTTGACATTTCAAAAACTTAGTTCTCTAAAAGATCGTGTTTGCTGCAGGGCCCGATGAAGCTGGAAGAAAATGAGTCCGTTAATAATTTGCAGATTAAATTTCAAATAAAATAATTAATAAGTAATTAAAAACATTATTTTAAAAAGGGACATAAAATATATAAATTAATGTTTCAAATCTGTTCATTCGAATTTGGGGAGTCTTTTGTAAGGCTGAAACTGTATGTATAATCCCCGAAAGCCCAGGAATTAATTAGACAGTATGTATACTAAAAATCTGCGCGGGTCGGGCGCAAGCCTATTTTTGTTCAAGACTTTCGGGCGGGCCGGGTTCGGGCTAAACATTTTTCTGAATGCTCGAGCTGGGTCGGATATAACCTTTTTTTTTTTTTTTTTTTTTTTTTTTTTGTACTGAGCTGAGGTTTGTTTCATTCGTAGTCTTCACTTCACGGTCCGAAATTCTCATTTCTATTTTTGATACAGCTCGTATGAAAATCATTCTCTCCGCGTGGACTGGTTCGTTTAAAGGTCAGTTAAATAAGGCCTTATCAAAGGAATTTTTGAAAAAAAAAATTGCATACATTTTTAAATCACCGGTATTCTGCAATTATTATTATTATTCTGCGCTTACTAAAATATAGCTAAGTTAAAATATTGTAAAAGAGTGAAAAAGAGTCTACCCATGAATCTTGTTTTAAGCAAAAAACATGTTGATCATGCAAAATTAATATACTAATACGCAAGAAAAGATACATAATGTAACACATTTACACTTGCTAAGAAGGGAACTTGTCTCTAACACATTATTTTTTTTCTTTTCTATGCTATTCCGTCTTAGAGGGATTTTACTGTATACCATTTTTTAGATTTTTAACACTTCATACATGGAATATAGATTAACAGTATCAATAATAACTGAAAAATTTACAGAAAAAATTTAGAAATTCGTAAAAAAAAATATCGCAGCCTGCGGTTCTATTAAAAAAAAAAGATCATAAACATAGAAAAAAAAAGTTAAACATTTTTGATCAGAACTCCTTGTACGATGCAAATTTTTAACCAAATGGATATAAAAATCAATGTTCTGTAGAAATTCAATCGGGCCGAGATAAAAAAAAATTTTCCTGGTCGGGCCAGTCCGATGTTTTTTTGTAAAGGTCAGGCCTTTGGTGGGGCTTGTAGTGCTTAAGCTATTTAGTAGGCCTTTTCACCTAGCTGAAACTGAAACGTGTCGGGCCGAAGTTTTAATTTTTATATCGGGCCGGGCTTGAAAATTTCGGCCCATGCAGACCTCTAACGAATTACAACTGTTAAAATATTCTCTTTAGTCGACAATAGCGGCAATGAAATACAACTCGACAAATCTGAAACACAACATTGCTTCTTTTTCGCTTTGTCATAAAAGCATTTTCACATGTTTTAACCGAGCATAAAAACCTTCAGCGAAAGTTTTCGTAAACCGAACAACTCGCTAACCCATCACCCACTGTATATGCCAATTTTTTCAAAGGTAGTTTGAATTCCAATGAAATTCATTATGCAGTAGTGTCCCCCTATTCCGAACTAATTGAAACCGAACACTGTTCGGTTTAGCGAGAATTCGGAATAGACGGGTTAATTTAATCAACGTATTGACTTGTTCATGCGTAAATTAAGTACGGGCATCTGAATCAAGGATGCTAAAATACAAGTACTTAGTCTATTCAGTGCTTTTTGTCAGGAAAAAAAACAAAACAAAAAAACAATGACTTTATTTTTTAAGTGTGTCTAAATTAGTTAGTTTTTGTGTTTAACAGTGATTAATAAAAAGAATATTGCCCAGTTAAACTGATGGCATTGAGCTCACAGGCTACACATACTAATTGTACATTACAGCCTTGTATTTTCGTTAATTCCGTTCGAAAAAAAAATTAAGAAGGGGAAACAGCTCTCCCCTTTCTCATTTTTTATACTTAATCATTGAACTTCCTAAACTATCAAGTACATGCTTTATCATATTAAAAAATCTATATCCAAAATTCAGAGCAAATCGGATAATTCTTAATAAAAACCCATTTAGCATTTATATAATTTAAGAGGAGTTATTCCCCTCTTTTATACTTAACTATTAAACTTCCAAAACTATTCAGAGATTTGAACGAAATCTGACAATTCTGATTGAAAAATCCATTTATGCAAGTTAAGGGAAGGGGCATTAGAACCCCCGTTCCCCCTGTTTATACTTATTCAATGAACACCTAATAACAGCCACGGACTCGCCTCATCAGAATGATCCTATATCTAAATTTTGAACGAAAACTGTTAATTCTGCATGAAAATCCCGTTTATATCAATTAAGGGGAGGGGCATGAGCCCCCCGTTCCCCCTGTTTATACTTATTCAATGAACACCTAATAACAGCCACGGTATCGCCTCATCCGAATGATCCTATATCTAAATTTTGAACGAAAACTGTTAATTCTGCATGAAAATCCCGTTTATATAAATTAAGGGGAGGGGCATGAGCCCCCCCGTTCCCCCTGTTTATACTTAGTCAATGAACACCTAATAACAGCCACGGTATCGCCTCATCCGAATGATCCTATATCTAAATTTTGAACGAAAACTGTTATTTCTGCATGAAAATCCCGTTTACATCAATTAAGGGGGGGGGGGGCATGAGCCTCCCGTTTCCCCTGTTTATACTTATTCAATGAACACATAATAACAGTCACGGAATCGCCTCATCAGAATGATCCTATATCTAAATTTTGGACAAAAACCGTTAATTCTGCATGAAAAACCCGTTTATATCAATTAAGGGGAGGGGCATGAGCCCCCCGTTCTCCCTGTTTATACTTATTCAATGAACACCTAATAACAGCCACGGTATCGCCTCATTCGAATGATCCTATATTTAAATTTTGAACGAAAACTGTTAATTCTGCATGAAAATCCCGTTTATATCAATTAAGGGGGGGGGGGGCATGAGCCTCCCATTTCCCCTGTTTATACTTATTCAATGAACACATAATAACAGTCACGGAATCGCCTCATCAGAATGATCCTATATCTAAATTTTGGACAAAAACTGTTAATTCTGCATGAAAATCCCGTGTATATCAATTAAGGGGGGGGGGATGAGCCCCCGTTCCCCCTGTTTATACTTATTCAATGAACACATAATAACAGTCACGGAATCGCCTCATCAAAATGATCCTATATCTAAATTTTGGACAAAATCTGTTAATTCTGCATGAAAAACCCATTTATATCCATTAAGGGGAGGGGCATGAGCCCCCCGTTCCCCCTCTTATACATATCGAAAGAACTCCAAAAACTAATCAGGGAAGCGCCTTATCAGGATATACCTATATACAAAATTTCAAGTGGATCCGGTATTTTTATCATGAGTTATCGCGTTACGCACGAACGCACATGCATACAGAACGGACGGGCACATAAGCTCTCAGGCTATGATAGCCTGTGAGCTAAAAATGATTCTAACAGAATTGTATCAATAGAGCCAACATGTGTTGTAAGTAACCAAAATTCCAAATTGATTTCAGGTCTTTTTATCAAGCTTATTGTTAGACTCTATGTATGTCTTTATTTAACTTCTTTGTATAACAATAAATGTACGTCCTTTTAATTTTTTCTGTTTTTAGGCTAAAAAAAAAAAAAATCAAAAAAAATTTCAGAACTCTGGTCGGAATAAGCGAATTTTTGGAATACCGGAATTTTTCAAAATTTTTATGAGTTTATCTATAAAAGTCTAATTTTTAAAAAGTCAAAAATACAACAAAAAATGTACTTTTTTTTTTTTTACAAATTAGTATAGATAAAATATTGATTTCTGGGTTACTATTTTCAAGAAATTAAATGTAAATAGAAAAATGATCTTTTAATAAAAATGATAAAAAGGACTTAAATTTTCGCTTGAATTTAGAAAAGATTCGATTAATCAATTATTGTTTGTTCCGGTTGTTATCCACCCATAAAACTCTTATAACATGTGTACATCTTTTTATGAAAGTAAAACTTATACAAAGCGACTGGATTCTGGATATCATATGAAAATGATGCGATAGGGAATTGGATTGGAGGAAGAACTTGTCTTGTCATGGACCTTAGGGGCTGTATATATAATAACGTTCTGAACTTTTTGACCCTCGCCCCCTCCACTCCAGGGCCGTAGCCAGAAGTGAATAATAGGGGGGGCTCAAGAAAACGTAGGGGGGCTCATTTTTTTTTCTCTCACTCTGATGTAGAAAGATAAATTAGTGCATATTCATATTGTATGTACTATGTTTTTTATTAAACTGTTGTAATAACCTCATTTTAAGCTAAGAGAAGAATAAGCTGATGAAAAATTCGAGTGTATAACGAGTGCAAAATTAAACATCATCTTAGCTTCGTATGTGCAAATAGGAAGAGCGAGTGTTGAAACTTACTTTAGTTATAATTTAGTATTTCTACAAAACTTTGAAAGGGCCTCAAAACTAAATTAGATTTTTGAACAGAATTTCATTTGGATTTTCAAAAAAGAAATTCATTGAGTAACCATGAAATATTTTCTAAGAGCTCAAAATGCTTTAAGGGTTAGGGGAGGGGGAGGGGGCTGAGCCAGCACATCCTTAACTACGGCCCTATCTGTCATACTAGAACTTTCTGACAGAGTAATTGAAATGCCTCTGCATTTTCGAATTAAAATTTTCTAATAACATTAAATCTGCTTTTTTAAAAAAGCACATGAAAAAGTTAGTCATATATATCCATTGCTATCTTTATAGTTTGCACTCGCGTCTTGAGTAATTCATGACAGATAATTATAAAAAAAGAAGTTCATAGGTTTAAATATATAGGTTATAGAATTTTCGTCAAAAACGAATTTTCGTAAAACTCAGAATTTTGGTCGAAAACGCAAAAGAATTGGCGTTCGATCTCTAATACTTATACTGGTGAAATAAATGATGATGTCAACAAGTAAATAAAAGCTTACAGTTCGCTTGTTTCGAAATAGTTGCAACCTTTAATCTTTTTTTTTTTTTAATCTGCCCTCAAGGAAGCTTAAGTTTCATTCTTTTACAATAAAAACATTAACAAAATCAAAGTTGTATTTTGCATTTAAAATTATTACTGCGTTCATTCAAAAACTAAAAGCATGTACATTTGAATTGGCTACTGGCATTTTTCTTTGATTACCATTTATAAATCAAGGACTATATATATATATTTAAAATTTAAACTAGAAATATTCCAATATACAACAAAATGTTTATCATAAGATAATATTTATGATAAAATTAATTATAAGTTTGATCTATGCTAGTAATAGAAAACGCTACAGAATAAATATTTTCAGTATATAACTAATGCTGATACAATATAATATAAATAATATGTCAAAAGTAATTAAAATGCTCGCATTTCACCTATTTAAAACGAGTTGTAATCTTCATTTCTAATCATTATCTTTTTTTAATAAAAAGAGAACTTCAGTTATTGTTATATAATAAAAGCATAAACAAATTCACTCATAGATACAGAATTTTAAAATTATTTTTATGAACAGTCAAATGTTAAAAACATTTGCAATTGAGTATACTATTAAAAAAATTCTTTAATTTGAAATACCATGACTCAAACTTCAAACACAAAGCAAAATATGGTTGGTTGGTTGATTTTTGACGTCCGATTATCTACGCTAGGGATATAGGACCAGGGGGGGTGCCCTTCGCGGGGGTCTTTCTAAGGGAACCTAACCCGTATTTACGCAAGGTTCGAAGAAAACCACGAAAAGTCCGAACGGTTAGGCCGACAGCCGCGATTGGGTTCGAACCCAGCACCTTCCGTCTACCAGTATAGAGGTCCGAACCTCTCGACCACTGGTGGGGCCCAAAGCAAAATATGAATACTTAAAACTTTATTTTATACTAGAAGCAAAACAGGATTAAAAAATTCTTCAGAAAAAACGCTTTATAGCAAAGTGCTAAAATACCAAATTCGAAATACCAAATACGAACTGCATTTTTCATGTAACACGAAAACAAAATAATAAAAACAAACAATAGTACATGTAACAAACACACTTTTGTAACAAATGGAATTTTTTTAAAACCAATTTGGAAAAATATAATGAAGTATGCTTTAAGGGATACATGAAACAATATAAAATATTTAAGTTAAATAGATATATAAATACGAATGGTTATACAAGCATTATAAATGTGAAAACTAACCTTGTAGTGTATACTAAATACATAAACTGAAAAAAGTAGATTTAAAAGGAATAAAGTAGTGTCAACAAATTGAAGTTCACCTGCTTTAAAACAACTGGAGTCTTCTATTCTTTTTCTCATTAAATTTTTTAAGGAAAACTTCCATATTGATTGTTTCTGTTCTTTCTTTTTCAAACGCAAGAAAACTCAAATCGGCCATTCTTTGATGAGACATTGTTAGTCTTTGTGGACGATTTATTCTTGTAAGGACTGAAAATGTTGATTCACATATTGCAGTACTGCATCCAAAAGTTTTAACAGTTGCTAATAGTTTATAAATGTCTTCAAATGCAACCCTATATTTATAAAGTTCATTAAATACAACGGTGTTTGGATTTTCTTCAGTGGTTCTTTTTATGAAATTCTTTACAACAATTATTTCATCTTTAGATGGAAGCTTAACATTATAATTTTCTAATATCTTCATTTTATTTAAATCCATATCAAGCTCTGCACTTGACAGCGCTAGAAATAACTTATCGTTGTTATTAAACCGCCTTTTCATTTCATTTAATACTATATCTAAAGTTTCAAAATAAATAGCTTTTAGATGTAATGTTTCATCAATATTCGAGCTAGCACCTGTAGTTTGTACAATTAAATAATCTCTGAGTTTTGTAGAAGTGGTTTTTCTTCGCTTTTTTGAACATATTTCTTCTTCCTCTTCCTCAACAACAAATTCAGTGGACATCAAATTTAAAATTTCTTCGTAAATTTCATCTGACCTTAAACAAGTAAGTGAATCTATTGTAGAATCTACAATTCTTAAAGAATCAGTTAAACTAGTTTCTAGCTTTTGCAATAATTGGTTTGCAGGATCTAGCGTTTCAAGAATTCTCTTCAAAAATATTAAGCAGAATTTGAAAGCTTTAGTTTTCATTATCGTGTACAAAACCAGTGCTTTCTGCAATGTTTACTCCATCTTGTTTTCTGTCCAGTTTTACTTCTTCTAGAGTATTCAGATTTTTTTTTTATAATTGTTATACACAATTTTTGTAACATGTAAATGTCCACTCCATCGCTGTTCTAATAAACGAACAAGGGATTGACCTTCATATTTCTTAGCTATGTTACCTTTTCTCAAAACGTTGTACAGCATGGAACACTGATCAAAAAACTGTTTGGTTTCACTTACATCATTTATTGCTTTTATAATTACTAAATAAAGTCTGTGGCTGCAGCAATGTACATATGGGATATTTCTATCAAGATGTTTCTACAATATAGCTTGGACCCCTCCTTTTTCACCGCTCATGACTGAAGCACCATCAAAACATTGACTCAAAATTTTAGAATTATCTAAATTACAATCATAAAGGATCTTTAAAGTTAAATCAGCAAATGTTTTTGCATCCAAGTCAGAATATGTTTTTATTGCGATAATTGATTCTTTTGTTTTCCCGTCCTTTACGTATCTTGCTCCTAACGCAACATTTTCTCTATTATTTCTATCACGTGTTCCGACTTCCAAAATCGAAAACCAGGGAACATCAGCATTGTTAATGTCATTTGATATATCTTCTGACACTATTTCAGCAAGGATTTGTATTACATCATTTTGTATTTCAGGTGAAGTGTATTTTGCATTAATTGGCACTGATTTGACACATTCTGCAAGTTTATTGTCCTTTTTGATTGTGTATTTAAAAAGGTTTTGAAATAAACTAATTTCCTCGTGTTCATCTATATCATACGTACCACGTAATGAAAGTTCATTTATAACCAAGAATTGTACAATTTCTGCAATAGATTGAACATAATATCGGTTTTTTTCTAGAACATCGTTACATACCAAAGATGACACACTTAAATTCATCTTTTCACGTTCTTCTCTTTCTGTCCACATGCTCATCGATATTATATGATTCTGTGACGAAGCATGCTTTTGAAACCCCCTGTCCTTGGACAATGCTTTTTTCCAATTCCGGAAACCGGCTGAGATAAATGGATTTTCTTTAGTCCCCGAATGCGGAAACTGTCGACAAGGATAACAAAATACAGCATCTCTGCTCTTGGAATATTCCAGCCACTTAATTTTTTTCATCCAGTCTGGTTGAAAACTCCTGTTATCCGGATTTTTTGGGTACTCTGATAAATTTGTACTTTTTAAATTTCTATCGCCCACCTTCAATATGTCACTAGGTGCATCGGCATTCATCCTGCCTGATAAGTCACCGAAGACCGAAAGAATAACCCTCACGCCTGTTGAGTTTCTGATATCCGATTGCGTGATACGGACTAAAAATCGTAAAATCACTCCCAACAACAGAGGGGGGGGAGGGGGGGGGATACGACACCTCATTGACCGAATGAAAACTTTGCCTCCCCGGCTAAGAGTAGATTTCTATAAAATAAATTGATAATTTAAAAATTCCTTTTTTTTTTTAATTAAACCACACACACAAGAAAAAACAATTATTAAGATAAATATAAAAAAATGTATAATAAAAAAAAAAGAGTCATTTACACTTCCTGGATCCTAGTCAAGCTAAATTCTACATTTGCTTAAAAAAAAAAAAAAAAAAAAAAAAAAATTATAATGCGTTATTGGGGTTTTGGCGCCGGCTGATCATGGCGCCACACATACGTCACCCATGTATACTAGCAGTAGAAGACAGTAATACCAATAATAATTAGATAGGATGCACATTACAAAATACCAACGATTTAAATTTACAAATCTATAAATAATTCATTCACCTCGCCGACAAATGGAGGGGGGGGGGGGGGGTTAAGATAATAAATATTTCTGTTGATAATTTGCCAAACCAAACTGTCGATTGTTAAAAGCAAAAATATTTTTTATGATCATAATTAAGTACTTTTTTTTCATTTCAGAAAAGATTGCTCAACTTGAAATGGAAATCGATAAATAATGAACGTTGATGATTAGATTCAAATGCTTGTTTTATTTCTGCTAAACATAAACCGAATAATCTAGCTAAATTTTTGAAGTATATACAAATTTATATTGATTGCAAAACATCATAATGTACGATTATAGACATTCAAAAGATTTGCACAGGCCGGGTTCGGTCCGATTTCACATTTTGATTTTTTAAACAGTTTTATTTTGTGACCTTGGAATATTTTTCAGGGGGGGCTCAAAAATTTTTAGGGGGGGCTGAGCCGCCCCTGGCACCCCCCTAGCTACGGGCCTGCTCCACTCACACACACTTGCGATATCATTTCTCTAAGCCCTCCCCTTTTCTTAATAATATTGTTATCAATGTCTAAAAATTCTTTTCGTTTTAAGAGTTCCGTACTTATAAAGCTAAAATGGAACCATTATAAAATCTCTGTGTTGTCTGTCACAGCCAATTTACTCATAAACTATGAAATGTGGAAAGCTCAAATTGGGAGAAATAATAAAGACTATTGACCCGCATACTTGCAGATTATTAAACATTTACAAATACATTTAGGACGGGGCAGGGGGGGGGTAATTAAATTACTTGAAGAAAAAGATATTTTCTTTGTATATCGTGTGGGATATCTTGTGAAAGCTTTTGTTACGCTGAATTGGAAAATATATTTCTTTTAATTTTAGGTATTATATTTTCAGTGATATCGTCGAAAATATTAGTGCTAAAATATGTTCCTCCTCCTCCCCTTATAATTCCGAACTTACTAAAACTAAAATTATGAAAAGATTAGAGTTTATAGATGTTACTTTAAACCTTGCAGGAAAACTATAGCGTTTACTCTAGGTCGCATAGGTCTTGCGAAAAGCAGATTTTTCTGTTATACACAAATTCCGATTCGTGGGCATTATGAAGCAAAGGTGTTGAGGAGTGTTGGAGGTACCTGTCGTGAAAGAGAGAAGTATAAAAGCATTGTATAGCAATAACATATTTGTGTAATCCAGTACCTAGTAGTAGTATAAAAGTAATAAATTCATACAATACATTGTAAACATACAGGTTTACAATAGTAAACATACTAATTTTATTAGAATTAATCAGATAAACCAGAGTTCGTATGCATAAGAAATTAAATAACAATTATCCATTTCAGTACCAGGATTTTTTTTTTTTTTAAGAATGCAAAACGGTCCTTACTTTGGATATAGCGGCCACTACCTTACGAAATTTCTGGTATTAAAATGTCTCGTCCTCGGGGTTAATAATACACATGTTTACTGTAGGAAACCCCCTGAACGCGAGTAATACTCGCATTCGACCATTTATTTTTCTTTTATACGTTTACAGTGATATACAGATATTGTTGAATTTTTTACATACGTTTACAGTGATATACAGATATTGTTGAATTTTTTACATTACTGATTCAAATGAAGAGAAATTAAAAGTATCGCAACTATTCATGAAATTTCCCCCTATACAGTGTTATATATTCGCATATAGCAGAATAATAGAATTGCAGGACGTTTGGGGTGGTGCTATATTTTGCAATGAAATTGTTTTATTTTCCTTTATTGAATTTAATAATAAATTTGTATTTTTAAGTTTGATTGGGTACAAAAAGGTTACGCTATCAAACGACAATATCCTACACCCTGTAACAGATATATTACGCTATCAAATGCCAGTCCCCCCCCCCCCCTCTCCCGTAAAATGATTACGTTATAAATGCACAGTCCCTTACCATCTATTCTAATAAGTACCGTGATTTATTATAACCATCCTTACTAATATTATAAATCGGAAAGTGAGTTTGTTTGTTTGTTTGTTTGTTCCGCTTTCACGCCGTAACTACTGAACCGATTGCTTTGAAATTTTGCAGACGTAAAGTTAGAAGTCCGGATTAAATAATAGGGTAATTTTTATTTCTTTTATTCAAATATTTTCCTTAATAATTCAAAATTTAATTATTTTTCATACAAAATCAATAGGCATTTTTCAGATAAAATTTAACCATTTTCCTTTCCTGTTGCCAAGAAAATAAAAAATTGGAATAATAATTTTTCAGCGGCAATGAATTTTTAATAGAAAACTTCCACGCGAAAAACTATAATAAAATAATTTAAAAGAAAATAAATATGACGTCATGTTTGAAATAAAAATAAAAGGTGTATTTTTTATAATACATTTAACAAGGATATTTGTTTAGTTAATGGGAATTTTTGTGTAAAATATGGTGACATAAATTAAAAGTAAAAAGAATGAAAAAGAATTATATTTTTAATAAAATGGTTCACTCATGAAAATGTGACGTCATAGTTGAAATAAGACAGGTACTTTATAGCAGACGTTAAAAATACAAGGGGTATGAATATCAGTAGCTAATGGCGCGAGATAAATAATGACGTCATATTTAAAATGAATCAGAAATATTTTTTACTTATACTAATTAATAAGTTATAAGTTACATACAAATGAATATTTTTATTCAAAATTCATAATTATCAATAGAAGAAATTTTTTGTGGGGAAAAGGTGGAAAATAAAATCACTGATTAATATATTTTTGGCTCGATTTTTTAACACTTTCGAACAAAGTTGAAAAGTTATTATGCTTTCGATTTGTCTGTCTGTCTGGTCGCTTTCTAACTTTCGTAAATATACTCCGATTTCCATGAAATTTTTGGACGTTCCTAACGTTTACCTAACACGAATACCTATTGAAAATAAAGTTTCTACCATTATTAGTTTATTTACAGGGATAGTCAAAAAATTTCCTTATATTACGGCATTATGGGGAAAAATCGTTTTAATTAAATTTAACGATGTTACAGCCTGTAGAACATATTCAAATTTATATGCATTTACAAAGTGCACTAAAATATGCATTTTGTAAAGTATGTAGTGAAAAGGGCACTTACTATTCATTTACAGGGTCAGACAGAAGAATTCCATTGCATAGGAATAAAGGGAGAAACAATTTCCGACATATTTTAATTATGGTAAGCGATTTCATGTATAATCAAATTGATATATGTAACTGAGGCTTAATGTAAGTTATTTCATGCATAATACGAAGTGCATAGCATTTACAGGGACACACAAAAGATTTCAAATATTATATATTCTATCCGAAGTACTGTATATCATGGATGATGACTGTTGCATGGATGAAATGCATTTTGAATTATGATATGTGCTTTTAAGTTTCGCTAAATGTATGCATATTAAATGGAGAGTATAAATGGTAATAATATAAATAGTTAAATTTAGATATACAGGGTTACACAAAAGATCTTGGAAAGGTTACTGAATATGAGCGTAATTTACTTAAAGGTGGTTTTTAAATAAAATATGCATTTTTATTTTGAACTGCATTTAGTAAACTAAGAAATGTTTGTAGTATATATATAAAATGATAAACAGGGTCCCGCAAAGAACTGAATACAAGGTTGTCTTCGGATGATAATTTCTGAAAATGTAATTTAGGTAGTTATAAGAAATATTTTTGTTTGAAATAAATTTTAGAAAGATACTTTCGTGTATTAAAGGCACTTGGAAAACTACAGGGCTGAACAAAAGAATTCAAGAATGTTTCTATCTATTAGTATTAATCGCTGAAAGGAAAATTTTGACCAGCAAACAAATTAGCAAATAGGGATTATCAAAAGTTTTTTTACCATAAATTCGCGATAAAAAGTTAATCACACATGCTTTTCATCATCGAAATTTTTTGCTTGATTGATCAATTATTTCTTCTTTAAATGTTATGTGAACGAAGTCACGGGTAACTGCTAGTAGTAGTATAAATTATAAACATTCGCGATGAGGAGTCTATATGTATTGAGAGTGATCTGAAATCTTGATTTTTCCTACCAGTAATTTTGTGCAGTAAATTTAGTCTTAGTTTACAGAATCTTTGATATTAAATTAGATAAAGTTTTCTGTTTAGAATCACTGGTGATAAAAAATTAAAAATTCTATACAGTACGCTCGCGAAGGGTTTTAACGCAGATAACTCTTGCTTGCTTTATTGCGTTCAGGGCCTGATTACTGTACAGGCCAACTAGGCCGTGGCCGTGGGCCCACTGCTGAAAAGGGCTCAAATTTAATAAAGTGATTTTGAAAAAAAAATCTTAATACTGCATTACCTGCAATTATTTTATCAAAAACAAAAAGGATTTTGGTTAACTTGGAAATCGTATGATAATTTAATGATGCCTTTTTCGAATATTCTTGGGGGGAAGGGGGGTAATCTAGCTAATATTTTGGTGGGAGGGGGTTCTGAAAATATTCTGAGTTTATGGTCCCCCAGCGCCGAAATTAGCCTTTTTTTTTAGCCCGGGGCAAACTTGATTTTTGGCGCCCCCTACCACTCACATATATGCATTCTTTATATCAAACGCACCAAACAAAATCTTAATTTGGCGCCCCCTTCACCTTCTGTTCTGGTGGCGTCCGGGGCATGTGCCCCCTCTGCCCCCCGTCTAGTTTCGGCCCTGTGGTCCTCTACAACCTTAATCAGTCTCTGACTGCGTTAACAATTTCAGGTTGAATTTAGAGTCTGATTACATTCATGATTCTTTTAACCAGTTATCTTATTTTTTGCCGTGAAATACGACTTCACTGACTCTTCAGACCTTGCAGCAGATTTTCAGGCAACATAGAATTGTTGGCATCGTTGGCCTACTGTTTTCTATCTTCGTTGGCCAATGATTGAATTTCATCGTCTTGCTTATGTTGGCCTAGTCAATTGCTGAACCAACGTTTGGCCAATCGTTGGACTAAAAATCCAAATTCCGAGCTGAGCAATGATTGGGCCAATTAGTACAAATGCAATATTAATAATTAAACGTTTTACGCCACTTTAATACTTACCCATCATGGATATGCATACTGTAAAATATGAAAATAAAATATGTGAAAAACTATTTATAAAATGCATCGCAATTCCAAAACATAATTTAAACGTATACTATTTAAATATTTTTAATACATAGTAATGCTCTATTACGGTATTGCGAGTACGAGTACTACTTGGTTATCCCGTCGACCCATTTCGACATATAATATAAATCGCCAAACTATTAGTAAATGATTACAAATTGCCATAATTTTTATTTAAAATAACGAAATAACAAATAAATTAGTAAAAGATTAATAATACTATAAATAAAACACCGAATTAAAAATCACTTGATCATGTAACAAACGCGTGTAACGTGTTTAATGTCAAGTGAATGTGACATTTACGATAAGCCATTATTAGAATTTAATCTTACAGTTTGGCAAAAGTTTTTTGATCGACGGGTTAATCAAGTAATACCGAAGTATGTAAAAGACGCATCCTTATAACTGAAAAAATTATATTAACTAACAGTTTACTGCGTTGGATTAAGCATCTTATCTCCAATTAAAATATATCTTTGAATTGAAATTTGAATTAAATACGGGATGATGAAAAATCGAAGAATGTGGAAAATATGATTACAAATATCTCAGTAACTAATTATCCGATCGACTTCATTATTTATGCAAAATTTATTATTTTTTTATTGTCTTTTACAACCACTCCTTAAAAAAAAAAAAAAAAAAAAAAAAAAATCGAAAATTTTTATATTTTTTTCATTAGAATAAAGATTTTGAGAGTCAAATATATATATATATATATGTAATAAAAAAAAATTGCGCCATTTTTGTTCTCTCTTAGCTTCAATTCTAAATTTGTGGAACATATTTCAATCTTAGTTTCGTAACTTGTAACAACTAAAATTCTTTTTCTTACTTTAGTTATTAATAAATTATTTCTTGCTTCTCAAAAAGGCGGGAGGTATTTCGTAAGCTTTTTACTTTCTGGAATATTCCTGGGATTTTAATTTTATTTTTTATTTTACATCGCGTGACAGGTGTTACTACGCGTTACTAAAGGGCTTGTTCTTCCGAGGAAAAAATATAGTTCTTGCCAAGGACCGCCTGCTACGACTAATTAGAATTGATCATTTTTGTCCGTTTGAGGCTCGAGTTCATCCTAATTGGATTTTAAAATGATTGACGCGGAGTAGGAGGGCGCTAGTTTTGTCGTGAAAATGATTATTTTCATTTGGCTTTTCAGGAGGTCAGAATGCATCTTTCCTTTAAACTGCTCGGAAGCCATGTCATTTTTTCCGAGAATGTAGAACGCCTGAATGTTGCAACTTAGTGAGCGAAGCCCGTAGTGATAATGGGTGGTCCGGTGTTAGGCAGACCGCTTTACCTAACGTAGTTCCATAATTCTAAACGAGATTTCCCATAAAAATGACAAATACGAGTTTCACAATTAATTTTTTTTTCAGTTATTAAAAAATAAATTTGTTCTTAATTTATAATTAATTGAAATTTTCTGCTCATAGAAATTTTATTTAGTTTTAAAGGTTTTTTTTTTAATACGAAAGATGGATTATTTGTTCTTAAAAAATTCTCTGTTGCTAAATTTATTTTCAATACGTAAAGAAAAGTATTTTTGTTCTTAAAATTATTTGTTATTTCCCATGTATGGAAAACCGATATTTATTATTTTATTACTTATTTATTTATTATTTATTTATTTCACATGAATTCAAACAGAATTGATTTATTTATTATTTTTATTGTTATTTATTGAGGTATTTGAAGTATTTGAAGTATAGTAATTGAATTTTAGTAATTGAAGTATAGCATTTAAATATTTTCCATATGAATTATCCTTCTTTCATGTATTAAGATCCGGATTAGTAAAGAAAGAAAAAATGTCAGAAAATAAACTTGATATTGTCCCTTTTGAATTTGGGTCGGGCATGGATATTTTTAAATGGTTTAAACATTTTGATAGAGAATGTTCTGTAGAAAAAAAAGATAATGAGTGGAAACACCAAAATATTTCAAAATATTTAAAGGGGGAAGCGCTAAAAGCTTATATAAATGATTGTTTGGATTGTGCTACTTATGAGGAAATTGTCGAGATTTTAACTGAAAAATACATTCAGGTTAGAGTTCCAAAATTTTCTGAGTTTACTTCCTTAAAGTTAAATGATCTAAGTGATTTGGACTCTTATTTTAGAAAGAAAGTTGAGATTGGAAGGCAACTTCAGCTTGGGGAAAATTTAATTATACAGGGATTAACTGATGGACTTCAGCCGGAGTATCAAAATTGTTTGATGGTTAACCCTCCTTCCAATACTCGAGAATGGTTTCGCATTGCTAAACAATTAGCAGCGATTCCAACTCATACCTCTAATAACAGCAATAGAAATTTTCAACAAAATAGATCTATGCACAATCCCAATCCTCAGCCCAGACATTGGACTCGACCTACTCCAAACAATCCATCCCAAAATTTTAATCCTAGGTTTTTCACTCCTAGAATGCCTACGACTCATTATCAAAACAACTACCCAAGTCGTCCGTGCAGAATATGTTTAAACAGAGGCATAGAAAATGCATATCATTGGGAGAGGAGTTGTATATTTAACACAAATTCCTTTCAATCTCAAACTCCTGCTCCTATTCAACCACCCCCTACTAATGATATTTGACAATTAATCATCCCTGGATATGTGGGCAATAACAAAGTGTATTGTGTGGTTGACAGTGGATCAACTGTCTCAATTTTACCCCTCAAATTTGTTCGATATTTAAATGGTAATTTACATAATGTTACCCCTATTACTATCAGACAGGCACAAGGAACTCTTACAATTAATAAATCTTGTCGATTATGTATTAAATTTGGTAATATAAAGAGATATGTTAATTTTTTAGTAAGTAAGCTTGATTTGGACTATGCTATTTTAGGTTTACCTGATTGTGCCAAATTTAAATTGAAAATTGATTGTGCAAAAAGCCAGGTGTTACAAGACAATATTTCGTTAAACCAATATGTCAACATATCCAGTGATAACTTAGAATTGCTTCATTTTGATATTAAAAAAATGATACTATTGTGCAACCCGATTATGGAAATACCATAACTCCTCAATCCTTGCCGCGAACTAATAATGATGATTATAATCTATTGGGGAATCTGAATGCTATTCAAAATAAAAATGTAAGGGAACTTTTAAGGGATTATTTAGATATTTTTGCAAAAAATAAATATGATGTAGGGAGAATTAATATTGAACCTCAGCGTATTTATCTTAAATCTGACCTACCAATATCTTTGAGGCCTTATTGTACATCCACTGCTGATGAAAAAGAAATATCTCAGCAAATCCAATCCTTATTAGCTGCTGGGTTAATTAAAGAAAGTTATAGCCCATATTCTTCTCCAGTTACGTTAGTAAATAAACGAGATGAAGGCAAAAAAAAACCCGAATGTGTGTTGATTACCGAAAATTAAATTCTATTAGGAAAAAAATGACATGGCTTCCGAGCAGTTTAAAGGTAAGATGCATTCTGACCTCCTGAAAAGCCAAATGAAAATAATCATTTTCACGACAAAACTAGCGCCCTCCTACTCCGCGTCAATCATTTTAAAATCCAATTAGGATGAACTCGAGCCTCAAACGGACAAAAATGATCAATTCTAATTGGTCGTAGCAGGCGGTCCTTGGCAAGAACTATATTTTTTCCTCGGAAGAACAAGCCCTTTAGCAACGCGTAGTAAAACCTGTCACGCGATGTAAAATAAAAAATAAAATTAAAATCCCAGGAATATTCCAGAAAGTAAAAAGCTTACGAAATACCTCCCGCCTTTTTGAGAAGCAAGAAATAATTTATTAATAAATAAAATAAGAAAAAGAATTTTAGCTGTTACAAGTTACGAAACTAAGATTGAAATATGTTCCACAAATTTAGAATTGAAGCTAAGAGAGAACAAAAATGGCGCAAATTTTTTTTATTTTATTACACACACACACACACACACATATATATATATATATATATATATATATATATATATATATATATATATATATATATATATATATATATATATAGTATCGGATAATCGAGATTACTGATATTAAATAGTATCCTTCCTATTACTACATACTAACTACACACCAAATTTCAAGTCTCTATCTCAATTTTTTCTGGAGATACACAGACATACGGACGGCATTTCTTTTTTTCCCTAAAAATATGTTTATCGGAATCTCCAGTGTCTGAAACGTGTAAATCCGTCAAAAATTTTTTTAGCTTTTCAAAACGATTGCAAGACTTACCCCATACTACGTGCGATGGGTAAGTAATATAATGTAAATAATTGATCATATTTAATTAATCTCTTGCGGACGAGGTGACCGGTATACGTGCCACATAAGGTGCTCAGAATCATTGATTATCCTCACCAATAAAATTTTATTGTAAATTTTGCCTTATTTAAACGAGCATTTTTACGATTCAGTTATAGGCAAAATTTTCTATTTTGAGGAACCGGTGACGAAAGATTAAAAATCCTGTAAAAAGACGCTCGTCCCGAAGGGGTTAATGATGCTTCTAAAATTACCGATTTTAATTTGATTTCCTGATTTTATCACCATTGTTTGTATTTTAGGTAATAAATATCACTATAACTATTATATAAATAAATTTTACTCTTATGACAAGTTGCAAGACTATGAATGTTAAGAGTTCTAATTTCTTTTTTAAAAATATATTATTCTAACTTAATATGAATTAGTTATGAAGTCAATTATAAAAATGATAAATGCATTTTCTCTTAATAGCTGTCAAGTAAATACGGTTTCTTTACTACATATTTATGTTTACTACAATTTATTTACTTTCGAAACCGGATCAGAAAATAAAAGTGTCCTAAGTGGGGAAAAAAAATAAAAACATGTAAACAAAATTAAAAACAGCTTTTGTAGATATCGGTCTCCAATTAAATCCAACAAAATCCACCAATTAAATCGCTATCCAACGAAAAAAAAAAATAATTTTAAAATATTAAGAAAATGTTTAAAAAAAAAAAAAAAAAAAAAAAAACCTTCTTTAGGATTAACATTAGCGATTAGTGTTTTTGCGTCAGTGAAGTATTATTTATTTATTTATTTATTTATTTATTTTTTTTTTTTTAAAAAAGAAAAGGGATTTAGCAAGGACTACAGGTAAAGCTGTCCTAAAATAAAGCTTTTCCTTGTGTTCTATCAATGACTACAGCCTAGGAACAGTGGCGCAACCAGGATAAGCTTAGGAGGGAGCTAGCATATTTTAGAGGTCTATATTTTCTGATCTAGCCCGGAATGTCAGACGAACTTGATCCAAATTTTTTTACATTTTATTAAAAATGGATGAGATGTGCCGTTTCAGGACATAATTTTTTTCTATTGACTTGATAAAGAACAAAGACTGAGTGGTAGTGGTGGTGGTGGTGGTGGGGGAAAAAGGAAATATTTTTTAAACAGTGAATATTACATATGCTGATGTTTCAAATTTTATATTAAAAAAAAATTATAAATAAGGGGGAAAAATGTGAAACGATTTCTATTTTGCAAAATCTATTAAGAATATTAAAAGTTAATTTTCATATTTTTAGAAAATTTTAAATAGTTAGTTTAATCTTGCGATTTGGGGGCCTGATCCCCCTTAGCTCCCCCCCCCCCCCGTGGGTGCGCAAATGCCTAGTAATCTTTTATAAGGAATGATTGAATTATATACATAATTTCTTACAAATGTGTAATACATTTTGAAAAACAAGTTTGATAATAAAACAAGTATATTTACTCCAAGTTAAGTTCCTCCAAAAATGTAGCCGGTTCTGGTAAAGCCCATCTTGGTATGTATGACAAATCGTTCTCGGATAAATCGATTATCTTCAAATTTGTTAGAGATGTGAATGCATGGTGACCCATTCTTTGAATATCACCTTTAACAAATCTCACAATTTTGAGACTTTTTGGGCCATTTTTAAACATGTGGTTGCAAATATGTTCCACGTAGTTGTCTCGAATTTCCAGGTTTGTTAATCGATTTAAATGTTCCATAGAAATGTATGCTAAAGGGTTTTTCCGGTCAAAAGTTTTGAGAAACTTTACACTTTCAAGCGAATTTTCCAATCCCTTAAATTGTGGTTCACCTAAATTGCCAATTCTAGAAATATTTGACTGAGAAATCTCTAGCTCTTTTATTGTCACATTTTCAAAAAGATTATACGGTATGTATTCAATACGAGAATTTTTTATCACAAATGTGGATATTCTACGACCGCTAAGATTTAAAACAGAATCCGTCAATTGCTTAAGTGATTCTAAACGTGAACAATGCACATTGATAATATTTTGATATGTAGAACAGTAACATGGTAAAATGTCTTCTCGGGCAGGGCATATTTCTGAAAGAGTACTTTGAACGAAAAACAGAATGAAAAAACACAGCAACCACATCATGAGTATTATGGAAAATAAAATGGGAATGCACACGTTATTATCACTTTCTATTATTTTTTGTTAGTTTCTATCAGTTAGCCAGCTGTGGTAGTTCTCATCTTAATCTTGCCATGTACTATGATTATCTTTTGTTATTTTAAGAATGTTTTTATTATGTAACATTTTGAAATTTCTTTTTTTAATAATTCATAGTTTTCACAAAATGTTTGTATACATGAGGATGTGAGAGTTACAAAACTTGACTTATCCAGAAAAATCACCGATTGCTTCCATTGATTTTCATGGTAAACCAAGATTTTATTTACAATGGTAGAAATAAATGATATTATAGTTTATGTGCAGATTGTATTATTATTATTATTATTATTTGATGCAGGATTGATAAATTACTCAATTTTTAAAATTTTGAATAAGGCGAGATTTGAAATTCACTCAGTGTTGAATTCAGACACTTTTCTCCGGGAGTATATATGGCTTCGGGAAGGGGATTACATTATGGAGTTCCGGAGGGGGAATTGCTCTTTTCGACCAATGAAAACACAAAATTTCTAGGAGGGAGACATTTCATTGCTCCGGGGAGATGTCCCCCCGGGGCACCCCCTGAATTCAATACTGAATTCACGACCTCGTAGGATATATCAAGGACACCGTTCGGAAGGAAGGTCTCTAAAGGCGAAGTCTAAAATATTTTTAAAAAATATAAATAATATAGGGTAGATGTCCCAGTAATGGACCCCCTTAAGGAATTTCTCTAAAAAATATTTTTTTATTAATAGTTATAATTACTGTATACAATTTTTTTCATATTATATTAATCTTTCAACAATATTTAACTAATCCCATAGTTACATTTCCCAATAGAAATGAAAATTTAATTTTAAATAATAGAAATATGTCAACACCCAAAAGCCCAGTAATGGACCATCTATGTTCCAGTAATGGACCGCCTATGTTCCAGTAATGGGCCACCCTACAAAAAATAACAGATAATTGCTTTTAGGTGCGTTCGTAATTATGTAAATACGTAGCACCTATAGTTGTCGTTCAGTCCGTCCGTCTGTCTGTCCGTCTATCTGTCTGTCCGCATATAACAACGCAAAAACTATCCAACCGAATCGGTTGAAATTTAAAATACATAATTATTACATAATTTTGTCAAGTCATTTCAAATTTCATAAAAATCGGATGAATAGATCAATTACAGGGAAAATCAAAAGTATTCCGTTACATTACGGTCAATGGGGAAAAAAGTTTGAAATGCATTTTAATCGTTTGAAATTTAAAACATATAAATATTACATAATTTTGTCGAGTCATTTCAGATCTTATGATAATCAGATGCTTAGATCAATTACAGGGACTATCAAAAGTATTCCGTTACATTACAGTCAAAGGGGAAAAAAGTTGCAAATGCATTTTAATGGTGTTACACTCATTCGCACATAATAAAATTGACATGAACCTATGACGTATATATGTACTAAAATATAAATTATGTACAATCTGAGATGCAAAGATTATTTATTATTAAATTACAGGGCCACACAAAAGTATTCCACTACATAATGCTATACGGGCAAACATTGTTTGGGACATGTTTTAATTATATTAAACTGTGCCACATTTTATGAATATGATATACGTTGCTGAGGTGTAATGAAAATTACTTCCTGTGTGTTTATAGGAACACAAAGAGTTCAACCACTGTACTGTATCCGAAGTACTATCAACTATATCAGGAAGATCTGTATATTTTTAAAACTTCGTTGTCGTACGAACGAACCTCATTTGCTACGCTTCACGTGCAATTTCCAACTGGTTTCAATTGTATTTTGCTCCAGAATTTAATAAAAAAAATAATAATAATTAAAAAAATATTAAAACTTAAGTTAGAAATTCATTACATTAAAGGATTTATAATGAAAAAACATAAAACAAAATATTTACATTTAAGTTATGAATTTATTATAATCAAGGATTTATAATGTGGATATAAAACAAAATATTAATGATATTATTAACTGTTTATTATTAACAAACATTAAAGGATTTATAATGTAAAGATATACAACAAAATATTTAAATTTAAAGGTTTTACTGAAATTAAGTTTAGATAAAATAAGGCACTAAAAAAAAGTCTCCAATGTTCATTCATATTATGATCTAAGTGATGTACTTTGCAACTATGAAATATAAATAACAGATCTTCAATTTTATCTTCCCTTTCCGATAGTCCAAAGTTCTCAGTATGGAATTTTAGAACACATTTAAAATGATGAATGTTCTTGCACTATCCAACCATTTTCAGATAATCATATAGCCCACCAATTTGGTACAGATTGATTCCACAATTTCCCTTCAGAGATGCTTATATCACCATATTATCACCAATGGAACAATCTCATTATTTGCTGAAAAATATCCCATAACAGTGATTTGTTCTTTTTCGTTATTTAGTACTACATAATACACATCTGTAACTGATTTTATTACCGAAATTTTCCTTGTTTTAAGAGCAGAAAAGAAACCTTGTTTTATTTAACCTTATTAAAAATTCTCTCTGTATGCTTTAGAATTCGGAAGAAAATATTAATAATATCTTCTTCCAAATATGATTTTACATTTCTGAACCAACTTCTTTTGTAACAGCACATCTAGATTTTGTCAAATGTTCTGCTTGTGTTTTATACCAATTTTGGATGACTTTTTAAAAACAACTATTTATAAAGAAATTGCCTTTATTAAAATCTAATAGATAAAATTTAAGTATTAAATTTGATTATTTAGCTTTTCAGTTAAATCAAAATATTTTATCTCTACTGAAATAACACTTTTTGTACTGGTCACTTGGGTGGTCCATTACTGGAAAATCGTGAAATAAGCAATCCAGTAATGGACCACCCCTCCTAAAATCTTAAAAATAAATAAAATTTTTTTAATGGCTATTGGTACATTAAATTCAATGTTTCATATTGCTAACCAAACTAAAACATTCAATTTTTACGGAAAAATAAAAAAGTTATAAACTAAGTAAGTAAAGTCTGCTCTTAGCATGTTCATTAAGATTTTCAGTGAAAAACAGAAAAACTGTGAAACTTTATTTTCTGCTTCCTAATTGTTTTGACGAAAAGTGTAAAAAATTAATCCAGCTTATAAAGCATGCAAGGTGGAGTTCAGAAAAAAATAATAAAAGCTAAACTATTTTTCATTATTTTTTTATAAACAAAAAAGTGCGAGGTGGCCCATTACTGGAAGGTGGTCCATTACTGGCATATCGACCCTAGTAATTTGTATTCATGTTTAGTTGTATTCATGTCATGTGAAAGCAGCTGCCATATAGTAAAAAAGAAAAAAAAATCTTTAAGGTTACTAAAAATTTTCTAAGAAACTAAAATGTCTACTAATTTTTATGAAATCAGGGCTGCCACTAGGGCCCGACTACGGCTATGGAGGGCCCCGGGGCAAGCATCATTCTTTGGCGAGGGGCTTCTATCTATTTATAGATTTTTTTTTTTTTTTTTTTTTTTTTTTGTGAATAATGTGGAAGTTTTTAGTATTGAATTCCATATCATATGTATTGTATACATGTATAAATTTTATACCCGGCATAGTCACCACCTGTATACTGAGTATTACAAAAAGATAGTCATAATTTTAAGAAAAAGTACTAATAGGATAATTGTATAAAAAATGATAGATTTGTTGACAGAAATATCTCTTTGCAAACTTTTACTTTGCTTATCTACGTACGTTATAAGAAGTCTAAAAGAAAATGTCCAAAATTGTTCATAATTAAAGGTTTTAATTTGCCAGGTTAAGAGAGAAACATTAATAAAGAATTTCTTTTGGAATGAAAGAATGGGATACTTTGTTGTAATAAAACTTTAATCATTAATTTTCTAACGATGTAGTTTATTTTTTGAATAAATGGATAGGATACTGGAAGCAAAGAGGGGAAAGATGACGCACTACTTTTCTAAATGTTTAAAAATATATACATGTTGGTCACTTTTGGCTAATTTTAATCATTTGGCCCTTTTTTAATGAAAATTCTCATTAGTCTCATGGGGGGAGGGGGGGCATTTGCCCCGCATGCCCTTGTTTAAGTCGGACCCTGAATGAAACTGAAAATAGTAGCTTTAATAGCCTACAACGAAGAAAATAGAGACAATATAGTAGTATACTTACTTTAAAAAAAGGGAAGAAAAAAATGTACCTATAATAACTGAAAGGATTTTATGAATGCCCACATCTTATTTTCAGAGTTTATACTTCTGCTCAAATCACAGAATAAAGAATAGTGATTTTTTTTTTTTTTTTTTTTTTTCGAATCATAAAGCAAGTTATCCAGAAAATAACGCCTCAATGTTTTAGTTATTAGCTTGGTTCTTTCACGATGAAAGTTATCAGGTACAGCACCGACCAGAAACAGCAGTAAAAACTTCTCTCAGATCATCTCTGACACTATTTCCCATGAAGCGTTCTATTTCAAGAGATTCTTGGAGGGAAGAAAGCAAATGTTTTTTAACTCATTCAGGACCAACATCTTTCACACGAACGTTAATTATTTTGCGTTAACTTTACAGATCACGAAAATGTCGTAATTAAATAAAATCAAATAAATCATATTTTTCTTTTTTACTGGTGTCAAACTCGAGCACTGTAAACACATTCCGAGGGTGATTATGTTCACATGGTCCCGAATGGGTTAAGTAACGCGCGACCGAGAGCGAATCAAGAGTTTTTAAAAAAATTCTGAAATTCGCTGCAATTTTTTTACAAGGTCACCGTTGAATGGAGGGAGATCTCCTCCTTATTCTAATTATGCGTTTTTACCACGACCCTTTTGCGAAATTCATGATTTTTCCGCTATTTTATGACTGACATTTTATGAAATTTAAGTGTTTTCGAGGTTCCCTAGCGAAATTCATGGGGTTTTTGCGACCTCTTAGTGAAATTCACGTTTTTTTCTGCGATTCTTTAAAGAAAATTGCTTTTTTCCCCCAATTCTTTGGCAAAATTCGTGCTTTTTCCGCGAATATTTGAAGAAAAACACATTTTTTTTCTGCAACAAAATTGTGGGTTTTTTTCCTGCGAATTGTTAATTAATGATAAAATTGTTTTTTTATTCGGTGACCATTTACGAAAATTTTGCAGGCCGAATTTTCGGACTGATGACCGATTTTTTAAATCGGAATATTTGAAAGAGCATCACCCTTGCCTGCTGCATAATGCAAATCCCACACACACACACACAAAAGAAAAAAAAATCCCATATGATATAAAAGAAATTGTTTGAATGGAATCTTCCATATTTACTTTATGCACAGCGATCACAGGCACACGATTCAAATGCAAATGTTTAATTTTGTTGAAAACCAAAAATTTTTTCTAGGGGGAATTCCGCAAAAAAATTAATAAAGCACTTGCGGAAAAAAATCGCAAATTTCTCCATTCGAGGGGAAAAAAATTGCAGAAAAGTGAGGAGTTTATTGGTCGTGAAAAAAACTTGTCAATTTCGCCTGATTGTGGAAAAGAAATCGTAAATTTTGCCAATCGATCGCAAGCAAAAGAAAAAAAGGCGAATGTGATCAAATAGTCGCACAAAAAATCGAGCATTTAGTCAAATTATCTCAAAACAGATCAAGAATTCCGTCAGTCAGTCGTAAAAGAGTCGCAAATTGCGTCAATAAATCGGGGGAAAGAATCGCGAATTTCGTCAATCAATCATGAAAAATAATCGCTAATTTCGTCAAAAGATATCTGAAACAAACACCGATCACGTAAAAAAAAAAAAAAAAAACAATAAATCAGAGAAAGATTCGCGAAACTGGCAAAGGATCGCGGGAAGAAAATCGCGAATTGTTCATTCGTCTGGAAAAAATCGCAAATTTTAGTAAAGGACCGAGAAAAAATGTCTAGAATTTTATCAAAGATCACGGAAAAATCCTCCTCAATAAAAACGCGAAAATTGGCAAAGGATCGCGGAAAAAAATTCGTAAGTTTGATGAAATAATCGCCGGAAAAAAATATTGCAAAATATGCAATGGCTCGTGGAAAAATTTGACTTCTTAACAACCGTTAAAAAAATTCTGCAAAAAAGAAATTATTCCCATCAATCGACTTGGAGGGAGAGGGAATTGAAAATCTGATAATTGTCGCAGAAAAAATGGCGATTTTCCTTAATTAACGCCAAAAAATCTTTAATTTTATCATAGGACGTGGAAACAAATGGCAATTTTCGTCATTTGGTCGTTGAAAAATCCTCGTAAATTTCGTAAAAATAATGCAGAAAAAATGCGAATTTCGTCACGCAAAAAAATCAAATAGCAATAAAAAAATAAAATAAAATAAAATAAAATAAAATAAAATAAAATAAACGCGAATTTTTTAAGTTGGTCGCAAAAAGAAAATCCTGAAATTTGACAAACGATCTGGAAAAGAATTTCAAATTTTCCAAAAGATCTCTAAAACAAAAGCAACTACTATCAATAATTCGCGGGAAAATATATATTGCTTGTTTCGATAAGTGCTGGCGGGGAAAAAATACTATTTTGTCAATCTTTCCAAGAAAACTTCGCGAAATTTTGAAAAAGATTGTGAAAAGGAAAAAAAATCGTAAGTTCCGTAAAGTAATTGCCCCCCCCTCCCCCCCCCCCAAAAAAAAATAAAAAAAATCCTGAAATTTGCAATGAATCAATGCAAAAATTGCGAAATCTATTTGAATGATCCTAGAAAAAGATAGTGGATAGCTATTTTCGTAAATCGACTGAGGGAAAAATATCGCAAATTTTACAATACGTTATGGAAAAAATCTCGAATCATTTCAAACAACCGTGGAAAAATATCTTGAATTTTGTCGAAAGTCGCAAAAAGTCGAAAACAAATGATGATTTGCATCATTCGACCATCATTTCACAAATTCCACCCAACAGCATCTCAATGCACGACGCTCCTGTTCATATTTATATATAGATATGTAGTATGTGAAGTCGTGCAATTATTTACACTAAAAACAAAACATTTCGTTCTAATTCCGAAGCGATCCCTTCAGCACTGTATAGCTTCCTTTCCTATTTTGCCATTAGAAACGAAATGACTTTACAAGCTCTTTGAGGAAAAAGAGCAATTATTTTCAATAAAAATAGTTGCTGGAACTTGAAAAAAAAAAAAAAAAAAAAAAAAAAGTCTCTTTTCTTGAAATAGTCGCAACTGGCAAGCTTGCAACATGCATAACCAAATCACAAAACTAATTGGGTTTTTTCACAGTTCTCTTGGAGACATGGTCTTTTTATTCTTCTGCCATCAACAGATGTGGTGCACATTTTCCGGCCTTTTCCTGCTTTTTTATTTAATTTGTCTCTTGATATTGTAAAGGTTTTGGGATTTCAGATGTAGTCACTGAACTACCTAACTGTCTTGCAATTTCAGCACAGGAAAGACCACATTCTTGTATCACAATAATCTTAGTTCTCATTCTAGATGTCCAATAGTATAAACTATTATTTTATTTGATGCCATTGCTTCTTGACTAAATACAAAAAAATTTACAAAAAAATCTTACTAAAATATTAAAAAGTTTACAAAATTTACTAGTTGTAATTTAATTACATAAAAAAACCAATCTTCCTTCTACAAAACAAAACACAATAATGACTTGTTCTAAATTTAAGCAGATATCAGATTCTGCTGACAGTATTTTGCTGCATTTGGTTGGTTCCCAGAGTGATTGAACAGTGACTGGCCAATAAAATTAGAAATTACAATTGCAATTTATCGCTGTGTCTGTTTTCCAGATTAAAGTAAGTATACATTTTTTGTATTACAAATATTTGAATTTTGAATTGAAATCAGTATTAAATTATCTTAAAAATTATAATATAGGAGTTTGTATTTTGTGAATGGTAACATTTTCTATAAACATACAAAAATAGAAAAAAAAAAAAAAAATTCTGTGTCCACATTTTTGTTTACCAATGTATATGTATATATTATATATATATATATATATGTAGTTCATTGTAGATGTTGAATAACGGTTGTATTTATAGTTGAGAGTAAAATTAACATTGCAATGTAAATTTGAAATCTATGTTGACATAAAATGCAAAACATACACCTTGTACTAAACATATGAGAAGAAAAAGAAATAGAATTTTTCTTAAATAAAATAAGGAAAAGCAACAGCTTCAATTCCTTACAAAATGATACATGCAGTGGCGGTCAAAAATTTCTGGCAAGTTAGTTTCTCTAATTTGTTTGCCAGAAGGTTTCAGCAAAGAAGCACAATAGCTCTAAAAATTAAAAATAAGTAAATCACTTCAAATCATGTGATTATTTTGATTTGATGCTGAAGACACTTGATGCAAAAGAGAGGAATTCGAAATTTGTAAAAGCAAAAGTTTTCGGCCTTTTCTTTATTTGTTTGTTTTTTCTATCAGAAAAGGGTTTATTCGGACATTTTTATGAATTAATCAATGTGAATAACATAATTGAAATTTAAAAATGAAAGGTTCAACAAATATTTTTCATAAATGAGTGATTTGTCTGTTGATAAAGAGTCAATCCTCTCGTGAGATTGCAACAAAGTTGCCGACTGGCATATTTACTGTGAACTATATTTAAAAAAATATACAAAAATGGTCAGGGCTTTCAGGACTTACTATGGTTCAGGAGACCCTAAAAAAGACTATTCATCCTGACAGAATTATCAGGAGAAAAGCAGTTGATGACCCGCATAAAAATACCATTACAATATCCCAAGATCTATGGAATAAAAATATTGCTGAAATAAGCCGGTCTACTGTGTCAAGCTGCTTAAGTGGTGAAAGACTTTACAGAAAAGTTGGTGTTTAAACCTTTCATTAGTAATAAAAGATCAACAGACCCGACTTGTGTTTGCCAAGGAACTCAAAATCTGGTCAAGTGTAAACTAGAAAAAAGTACTACTTTCTGATTAATTAAAGTTCAACCGTTTTGGGAGTGATGGTAGACACTACATCTGGATCCACCACATTGAGATTTGTTATTCTACAATGACACATGGCAGAGGAAATGATATGCTACAGGGAGCATTTCTGGAAAAGGTGTCAGTCCGTTAGTGTGGCAAGATGAATAATGCAAAGTATAAGGATATCTTGCAAGATCATTTGCTGCTTAATGGAGGTAAAACTGTAGTCACAATTATTTGTTTCAGCAAGATAATAACCCAAAGAATATATAAAAGCTTGTCAAGCTTTCACACAAAAAACTTTCATTTTTCAAATGGCCAGCCTAAACACTTGATATGAATCCAATCGAAAATCTTTGGAATAAATTTGAAAAAGGTGTGGGAAATTATAAATACTCCAATTCAGCAGAATTTTTCAAAAAATTGAAGTGGAAAAAATTTACCATAGATGATTTTCAACCATTCATTGAATTGATGATACATAGCTGCTCTGCAACACTTATTGCTAAAGATGAGGCAATAAAATATTAATTATAAATGTTATTGATAATTCTATTTTCTATTGTAACACTATTCTTTCCAAACTTACCAAGATACCAGAAACTTTTGAAAACATGCATTTTCCTTTGCATTTTATTTTGTCAATTAAATTTGTTATTCCATAAGTAAGTTTCTAACTATTATGTCAATAAAATGTATGAATATTATTTTGAGATCCCTCTTTATATGGGTACTTTTATAAAGTAACTAAAAATTTTATGCTGGCTGGATGTTTTTTACTGACACTGTATTTTAAAAAGCTATTAGATTACAATTGCCTGAAAATTTTGGGTTACATTGTTTTTAACTTTTGATAACTGATTCTTACATATTTTGTAGTGCTAAATCCAAAAATGACTAATTTTTTACCATCATGTAAAGATTTTTTTTCAAATCGTAACTTTGAAAGTTGAAAAATTAAAAAGTAGCAAAAATCTGATATTATAAAATAGGCTTGATTGTTGTGTTTTTAAATTTCGATATATAATTATTATGTATTTTTTATTATTGAAAATGAAAATGACCATTATTTTTAACTTTCATATTAAGATTTTATCCAAATAATAAATTTCTAATTTAAAATCACCCCCCCCCCCCCCGGGCCAAAAAAAATAATTTAAAAAAAAAAAAACCTCAGAGAGAAAAATGAATAAAATTAAGATTTTATCCAAATAATAAATTTCTAATTTAAAATCACCCCCCCCCCGGGCCAAAAAAAATAATTTAAAAAAAAAAAAACCTCAGAGAGAAAAATGAATAAATTATTGAGTTGGGTAATATAAAATTGATTTTAAAAAGTTTTTCATCTATTTTATAATACCAGATTTTTGCTAAATAGAAATTTATGGTTTGCAAAAAAATCCTGATATGATGGTTATATACATAAATGAAGATAATATTCGGATTTAGTGCTGAAAAGTTTATAAAGATCAATTATAAAAATAAAAAAATACAGCCATTGCAGACTTGAGTCAGCTAATCTAAAACATTTTCTTAAATTTGTTAGCAGTAATACAATAGACTCCCTGAAATCTGTAACCCTAAAATCTGCAAACACCTGAAATCCATACATCCTTACAGGTGTAAACAATGAAACTTTCAGTTCAGATTGTGGGGTCAAAATTAGAGACTTCTTTTATTTTCATATCATTCTGTATATATTTTAAACATAATTCTCATTTATTCGAATGAATTCACACTTTCTAATGAAGGAATGTATACATTTACTTCTGAAAAAATTCAAAATATTATTGATATCTTTGGTAACCACAATCGTTTTATCAAATATTTTTATGTATTAATCAAGTTTTTGGGGTTATTAAATCTGGCTAAACATATAGTAAATATTTTATGATTTGTAAGGCAAGTTGCATTGAAAAATTCAAGAAAAATATATCTTTTTGGTACATACTTAATTATGTATTATTAATTATTTGCTTGACATATATTGATAATAATTTAACTTTTTAAAAATTTGTCTTGATTTTTATTCTTTTAATTTATTCTTTTATTTTATTATATTACAATTTTGATTGCATTATTACAATCAAATTGTGTGTAAAAAAAAAAAAAAAAAAAAAAAAAAAAAAAAAAAAAAAAAAGACCAGAAATTTGCACAATTTGTAGACTTAAGCAGTGCGGATTTGAGGGAGTCTACAGTGTTTTAAATTCTTTTGCATTATTCTGCAAAATAAGTGTAGATGGTAAACACTAAAAATCAGAATATCATTGTTACATTATTTCATTATCATCAGATTTATGTCAGTATACAAAATTTAACTTTGAACAGATATTTAAAGATAAGTTAAAGTTTGAACTTTAACTTATAATTTACTTATACTTTAACTTATTTACTTTAACTTATAAGTAAAAATTTTGAACTGGAAAGACACATATGATCACTGCTAATTAAATAAGAAATTATAAAAATAACATAATTTTTGTAAAAAAAAAGAAAAAAAAAGCTTCAAGTCCTTCTAAAATAAAACATATGTTAAAATACAATTATTTTGACTAATCTGAAACTTAATTAATAAAAGTTAACTCAATCATAATACTTGTAAGATTTCTTTCAAAGTACAGATAAACGTTAAATAAGTTCTTATATTTTAAGTTCTTTATACATGACCCCTCAAAGTATGGACAAACTCAATTGAGTTCAAGGGAAAGAAAAATGGAAGAAATCATGTATTTCAATGTTTCATAACTCGGTCGATTTTAGTGTTAAATGAATGTGATTCTTTTCTGTCTTTCTTTTTAGTGCAACAGGAAATTTTTACTAAATATCACTTATAAGACTTTTAAAAAATTAAATTTCATAATATTTTATGAAAAAAATATTTCTTAATTTTTTAAGAAATATTTTTATTGATACAAATGACTTTCAAAAAACATTTAAAACATCTCATTAAAAAAAATTTTGTAAATGAATATCTCTATGACTAATGGTTTAGGAATTAGCTATTGGACATTGTTGAGAATGGACATTGTATCTTGTAAACACACACACACATGTATATGTATTGATACATACATTTTTTAAAATTATGATTTAAAATTCTACTGAGTAAAAACAAACTTTAAAAGTATTATTTATTCAAACATAACAATAAATAAGACATTAAAATAGGCTTTATACATGTAATAATAAAAACACCCTTAATCAAACTAAAGTTTTATTTTTTACAGCAGCTCTAAGTTTAGCAGAGCGACTTCTTGGATTTGAATCAACTTCTTCTTTAGATGGTTTTATAACATGTTTGTACAGAGGAATCCATCTATTAGAATACATATTTTCAATGTCTAATTTTGTATAGGTAACAGTAGCATTATCATATTTTTGATTTAAACTTTGAGATACTGGACCATCCATATCAACACCTTGAATATGACGTTTTAAAATTCGGTCTTCCAGAGAGTGGAATGATAAAGCCACTATCCTTCCTCCAGGTTTTAAAAACTCGTATGCCATTTCCATCCCATAATTGAGTTCATTTAGTTCATTATTGACAAAAATTCTTAGGGCTTGAAATATTTTAGTGGCTACATGAACAGGTCTTTGTATTTTATCAACTCTTTGTTGCCTGAAATGAATTGTACAATAAATAATTTTATTTTAAATGCACATCATTAGCAAAGACTTCTTAGAATTAGAAAATAAACTGCAATTACAGTTTCTGAGTAGATCATGTGGATTTTAACCAAATTATAATTTTATAGCATGTATTTCAAGTTTTATTTACTTATGAAAATATGTGCATAAATTTATCAATCCCTGACCGCCGAGCAAAAGAGCAAAATCTTATTTTTTTTTTCTCTGTAATTTATTTTAAATGCTAATAAAAAATGAATTTTCTAACATGGTATAATTTTTTTGTTACGTATATGCTTATAAGCCTTGGAATTATCAATCATAACTTAATTTTTTAAAACTGGATTATATTTGTAGAATTATATTAATTTAAATAAAGCTTCAACTGCTGTGAAACCTGCTGCTTAGTGAACGGATATATCTGGTCCCGGCAGTGGGAAGGTTAATAGCACTGTTATTATCCACATATTCCAGAAATATATAAATGCAATATGTTACTTTAAGAATTGGCAACATAACTGTTCTATTTTTTAATTTTTGGAATGATTATTCTAAAGCAAAGACAATAGGCAATAATGATTTAAGAACAAAATTTTTTTACTGAATTTACAATAAAGGATGAGAATTCGGCAAAGCTGTCATTGTACAAATAGACTCAGATTTAGCAAGTAACATGAAAACAGATTATAGAAGGAGAACAATGATAATGTTTGAACTTTTGTTCACAAAAATGGTACCAAGTGTGACTGCTGTCTCCTGCAGCATCAAAATGTGACACCGTTTACAACCTGCATCTAAGCCTAAACTCTACTATAATAATATTTGATACAAATATATATATATATATATGTGACGATTTAAGGAGAACTCGAATTATTTCCACTGGTTAAAAAGAAACACACAGTCATGGCAAGCGAGGGAAAAAACAAAATAAATAAATAAATGTAGAAGATCCAATAATTAGTCATGGGCTGCTGTAAATTCATTTATTAAATTCGTAATAATGAGGAAGGAAAAGCTCCTTTTGCAAAAATTCCATCATTATTTCAGCGAGCTGTCCTCATCGAAGAAGCAACCCAAGAAATCTTCTTGTTCATCTCGAGACTTCCACCTTTTAAACTAAAAAGAAAGTTCTGGAACATTCTGTAACCTCAAACCATCATTCTTTTATGTAAACAGAATTCTTGTCCAGCTACAAGATTATTTTCCACAAACGATAAATTTATTTTTAAAAAAATATTATTTAACCAATTTATAATTGACTCAGAATTTTAAATATCTTAGGCAGACGATTTTTATAAATGATTAATTTTAAGAGAAAAAGAAAAGAATTTATTAATATGCACACATCAAAGGTTGACGTAGGAAAAATAGATAAAATAAAATAATGATATTTTTTGAAAGGTATGGTTTTGGAATAAATTTAATAAGACTTTCTTAAAAAGGGTTGATAAAAACATAGAAGAAATCAGTTTTATTTGGAATATTAAGAAATAAAGTTTTAATTAAGAATATTTTTAATTTAGAGCCATATTTTAAATTTACGCATACTGGAATAATGTTTTTTAAGGCAAATTAAGAATTTATATCGTCTGCATAAGGATTAACAGATTAGATTTAGAAACAAGATTTTAATTTAATAATTTGAAGTAAGTACGGAATATTATTATAAGAAAATTAAGATAGTATAAAGGTTAGTTTTGGCGAAAAAATTTTAAATTTGTAATATATATATTTGTATCAGATATTATTATAGTAGAATTTAGGCTTAGACGCAGGTTGTAAATGGTGCCACATTTTGATATACATATATATATATACACACACATATATATAATTCAACGGTTTGTATTTTCACATTTCCTTTCATTCATTGGATACAGAATAATATATAAAAATAGTCTTTTACTTGGTAATGTGAGTACAAAAAAATATTTTATAACAAGTTTAAAAGAATTAAGTACATTTTTTCCTGTAATATACATAATTATCAGTGGCAAATGCAATGCAACTTTGATCTTTTTTAGTACCATGCTGTAATATTTAAAATTTGGGATGCAATTCTATTTTTTTTTTTCTTTTTCCTTTCAGAAAAGGCATTTTTTAGTTCAAATTTTTGTATTTTAAATAAGACTTTAAATTGCAGTTTATATATAATCTCTTTGTTGTAGTCATAAAAAATCAAGGAACAGTACTTTTTCAATTTACAGAATTCAAAAATCATAAAATAAAGTATCAGGATTTTTTTTCCACAATTTTTATAATTAAATTTTAACAGAAATGTAGATATTTTGATAGAAATTAAAAAAAAAAAAAAAAGGGAACTTATATATTTGTTAACTAGCAGTTTTTCTTATTTACATTAAAAATTTATTGATCATGTAATTGTGATAAAAAGAAAATAGAATACTCAAAGACATTTGGTGCTGCCATTTATAATCAAAAATTAAAACAACAAAAAAATAAATGATCATCATGTGATTGCTGGTCACTCATTTTCAGAAATTCCCCTCTGTGATGTTAAGTCTATGAATGTTTCATGTGCTTGTATATTCAAAATATCTCCCCAGAAATTAACATTTTAAACTTCTTTTATCAGTGTTCTCTTCTTTATGCATGTTTTTTTTTTCTTAACTTTCAAAATATTTCTAAAAGCTATGCATAATTTTACATAAAGTGTTAAAATTTTAGAAATATTTTGAGAACAAAGAAGGAAAAAGGACATCTTTCAAGATGAAAACACTGAAAAAAGAAGTTAAAAATATTAATTTCCTGGCAAGATACTTTGAAAATAAAAATGCATCAAATGCCCATAGACTTAACATTACGGAGGGGAATTTGAGTGATCAGCAGTCTTAAAATAAGGGAACCAGCACCAGAAACGAAAAGCTACTTTGGGGTCCTGCATAATTCTATTCTATATACAGTGAAACATTTTACAACACTCACTTCGAACAACTATAACCTACAAATACCAGTCATGTTTTAGTGTTACTGAATGTCTTTCGTAGAAATAACATTACATGAAACCTCTGAACAACGAATTCCAAACAATGGCCATGTCCACAACATTTTTTTTTTTTTTTTCAAATATTCTTTATTCTCACATTTTTAAACATTTGTCAAGGGTTTTTTTTTTTTTTTTTTTTTTTTTTGGGGGGGGGGAATTTTGTCTGCAATTTTGTAGAATTAAAATTGAAATTCAATCAGACTTTTGCAAGTCAATAATACGAAATGCATAAATAGTCATAGATGATGCTAAGTTAAATGACATTTTAAGTAGTGCCGGAAAGACCATGAAAGCCAGCGAGTATGTGATTGTACATAATGATTTGGCAGTTTTTTTCTACTTTTAATGTAATAGAAAAATTGATAAAAAAGCAAGATCAGTGAGAATGAAAGTGTTGGTGAAAAATAAATCAGAGGATAGTATGGAAGTATCGTAAAATTGTAGCATAAAACGAATCTGAAAATTGATTTTAATTGACTTCATTGTTAAAAATCTGCAGCATTTACTGCAACGTCACTCCACTACTTTTATAGAATATCTCTCTTCTGACCAATGAGAATGCTCCATAGCACGGTGAATTGACCGTTTTCTATAAAAGCGGTGGTGTGACGCTGCAGAAAATGGTACAGATTTTTAGCGGAGTTGTAGCTTGTGCAACACTGTTAAAAATCTGCTGCATTTTGCTGCAACGCACTCCACCGCTTGTATATAATATCTCTATTCCAACCAATGAGAAAGCTCCATTTCACGGCCAAGTAACTGTTTTCTATACAAGCAAGGGAGTGCGTTGCAACAAAATGCAGCAGATTTTTAACAGTGTATTTTTCAATTTGGAACAATTTTAATCAATTTAAATTGTGTTTTAAATGATAAAATATATTAATTTCATTTTGTTATAAGTACATATAAACGTATATGACAAAATTAATATGCAAAACTAAAATTACTTAAACTAAACTTATTTAAATAAATTGAACATAGAAAGTTTTTTCTTTAAAAAGTATTCGAAGTGTAAAAGCGCATTTTTCAAAATTTCGTTTTTTCGCCAATCGGAGATAAATCACCAAATAAACAAATTTTTTTTTTTTTTTACGGACGTTACAAGGAGGTTCCGCCGATTTTTTTTTTATAAACATATATAACTACAATATGAGAAGAACATTCTGTAATTTTTTCAGATTTTTCTGAGTATGCCCGTATGGAGACCTTCCTTGTAAGTGCGAGCAAAACTAAAAGTGGTTTTCTTGTGAGGTTAAGGGAAATTAAAGGTTGAGTTGAATTGAGTTAGCCTGGTAATAAGAATGAAAACATAAGCTATAGCTATGAAATGATGATGTTGAAACAATGCATTCTTTAACAAAACAGTGGTGATAAGTAATAATTTTAGAAGCATATGATTGGAATCAATCAATCTCATCTGGATTGCCATACTTGTTTATCAGACAATAGCCACAAATTCTGCATTTTTAAGAACTTTTCTGTATCTTTTTAAACACTTTATAATAAAACTCAAATTTGAAAGAATTTTGAAAACAAAACAAAAATACATTTTTAAGGAAATACAAAAGAATGTTGAAATAGTAGGAAAAGCATTAAAAAATAATCTTAGAATAGAAGTGTAAAGGAAAAAAAAAAAAAAAAAAAAAAAACTATGTAGCATAAAGTTTACACTTTAAGCATAAAATTGAGTAGGTATGTATAGATAAAAATAAATGAAGAAATACAATGCTAAACTAATTTTAACTCTAATCTATTATAGCTACTATGCAAACCTTACCTTAAAGAAAAAGAAAAAACTAAAAAATTCAGACATATTATGTAGTGAAAGAATTAAATATAAAAATTACTAGTTTTAATTTAATTGCTATTATTTTTCCTTCCAATGACAACATTATATTTTTAAAAATGTCATTGTATTAAAGTATGTATTTCTGTATGTATTTTTTAAATAATGTATGTTGATAAAAAAAAATAGTAACATATTACCTTCCAAGTGTACTCTGAACCAAATCAGCCAGTTCAAAAGTTGTTTTTATATTTTTTAACATATACCTTGCATCAAACAGAGCTTGAGCAACTTTTTTTGAATATCTCTCTTCACCATATATTTTGAAAATTTTAACTAAACTTGGTACATCTAATGTATTCAAGACATCAGCCGCTGTTGGTTCATCAGGATACCTAAAAATATGATCAGGAGAAAAATAAAAATAAACACATTTCTTTTCTAAACAATAATAAAAGTACTAAATTATATTAAAATTTAATCAAATAGATATATATTCAGGTATTAAAATTATAAATGAATGAATAATAAGTACAATTAAAAAAAAAAAAAAAAAAAAAAATCGCAAAAGTTAAACAGAACATCAAACTCATAAATGCTTAACATGATTTATATTCTTCTTCAAGTTTTTGCAACCAAAATCTACAGATAATTTTCAATATTTTTTTTACATAAACTAAAGACCATTTTACTATTTACTAAAAAAAAATTTTTTTTTTTAATCAAAAGATTGAAAGATTTTTTGAAAATAATAAAAAACATTTACTATTATATTATTAATTTATAAAATTATGATATAAATTATGTATACTTTTAAAATAAAAAAAAAATAAATCATATATATAATTTAACAAAGCTGATTTATAGTTGGTTTTGCAACAAAATAATAAAAAAATATATATAATAGCTAAAATCAAAAGCAGGTTAAAAATTTTTTAGAGAAAAAACAAACTATAGGAGAGAAAAATAAATTTTGTGGTAGAAGAGAAATGCATAAAAATAAAATTTTAATAATTAAGTAATAATATGATTAGAATAATTGTTAAAATTATGATTCAAAAGATGAAATAAATTTCTAAACATAGGCAGAAGTAAGGCTATAATATGCTAAAAGTGAAAAAGTACATTTAAAGGCACATAAATACTTTTTAATAAACTAACCTACATGTTTAATATGCACAATCAGCAATTTTATAAAAATCAATAATAATAAAAATAAATAAAAAAAAAACTGCAAAAACTATTATTGTGTGCACGAAACATGTAAATCAATTTATTAAAAGTTATTTGCATGCTTTGAAATGTACTTTTTAAATTTTTAGTATATATTTGATATTAACTTTAGTTTAATGATAATAAGTAATTTTCAAGCATAATGGTACGTTCCAAAGTTATTATTATTTTAAATCAAGTTCATGTCAATACTAGCTTTTAAATGAACTTTCAATGTATGGATTGAAATAATTTTGATGAAACTTATTCCTAAAAAAATTATCCAAAGCAAATGAGTAAGATTTTTGCTTTTTTTTTTTTTTTTTTTTTTTTTCTCAAGAAAAAAGTGTTGTAAAAAACCTCTTTTTTTTGAGAGATTTGCACATTTTAGGGGTTAGTGATCCTGAAAAATATGTTTATTTAACCTGTTTATACAATATATGTTTATACATGTTCATACAATCAAAAACAGCATAGAATGCACTTTTCGATGCACTTCAAAAATGGCACAAAATCACTGTAATTTTTTCTGATTTTTCATAAATCTATTGTACATCAGCTGTTATCTCGTTCAGGACCAGCATCCTTTGCACAAATTTTATATGGTCGACACCTTTTTTTGTCAAATAATTAAATTTACTTTATCAATATTTAAAATGTTTCAATTAAAAAAGGCAAATTTTACTTTATTTATTTAGTGGTATCAAAAATAAGTGCTTAAAGCATCTTTTGAGAATGCACATATGCACCCATGGTTTCAAAAAAAGTTAATGCAGTGAGAAGCAATTTGCATCCAGCTAAGCTAATGATTTTCAAGCAGGTGATGTATAACAAAATAATGAAAAATATGGACTTTTTAAAATATTGTGATTAACTCATTTTTACTCTGATTGGTAAAACAAAGCAAAAATTAAAGATGAAAATCAAACTTCATGTAGTATTGATGTAATAACACTGGGGGATTAACACATGTAACAATTTTTAGAAATACAGTAGACTCCCTCAAATTCACACAGCTTGAGGTTGTGCAGATTTCTGATCATTGCTTTGTTTATATTTTTTAAACAATAATTTAAATGTAATTTATAATCCAATCAAAATTATAATGAATACTTACAACATAGAAAAACATTAAAATAATTAAAGTATTAAATTGAAATAATAAAAATTTAGATAATTTTTTTAAATGATTAAAATATAAAAGCAAAGGTCAAATAAATAATCAATAATGTATAATTAAATATCCATAATAAAGATGAGATGCAGTTTTCCTAAATTATTCAGTGAAATTTGCCTCATAAAGATGCACTACTAATCTGCATCAAAATCTTAAAATAAGGAACTTTTATTTCAGATTCAGCCAGATTTAATAATAATAATAAAGTTTTATTGATGCATAAATACGTTTGGCAAAAAGATTGTGAGAACCAATGACATCAGCAATATCTGGAATTTTTTCAGAAATAAATTTATCCTTCCTTCATGAAAAAGCATGAATTCAGTAATATTAACAAAAATTATATTAAAATATACATAGAATTATAAAAATTAAAAATTTCAAATTTTGTTCCTAAATTTGAAAGTTTCACCTATAAATTATGTGCAGATTTTAGGGTTGCAGATTTGAGAGAGTCTAGTGTATTAACATGTATGAGAAAGAAGAAAACTTTGAGATTAGAACATCCAACTAGTTGTTTACTTTTAATATTTCAAAATGGTTATAATTTTTAAAATGACCTGTTCCCAAAGCAATGAATGTTTTTAAACAACAGGTTTCTTGGAGTTACAGAATTACATAAAGCTTATTACTAAGATTAATTTTTTTAAAAAAGGGAATGTTTAATGTAAACATTTATTTAATTATTTTAGAAAAATTAATGTATTCTTACAAATTAGTCCTACTAGACTACATTAAATAAAGATTCATAACAAATTTTATTGTGATAGTGTGTCAAAGACATTTTCTTTAAAACTTACATCTAAAACCAAAACTGAATACATTTAACTTTTGTTTGACATTTTAAACAACAATTAACTATTGTAAAAATTTCAGATATTTGTGTTTTTTTTTCACCCAACCATTTTCCCTAACCAAATTATATTATTAAATAGAAGGATTTAACATCAACAATGAATAAGCATGACATCACATTCACTGTTGTCAACTGCACTGTTGTATATCACATATCCCACATGTACATATTCTGTTTTTATATATTTTGAAAACAAGGCAGTTTATTTTTTTTTATTGAAGGATAAAAGTTTATTGATATTTCAGTTCTTTTCTCTTCCATTTAGAAAAATTAGTACAGACTAACCTCACAAAATTTTATTAAAAAATTGATGAACAATGGTAAAATGAAAAAAAAAAAAAATATATATATATATATATATGGGTTTATCTTATTACTTCCAAAATTACATTTTTGAATGTAGTAAGGCTTATTTATAGCAGATTAAAAGAATAAACATAGCTTAAATGAGAAAAGAACAGCTAGATTTGAGGGGGGGGGGGGGGAAAGACAGTAATTGCAACTCACTTGTTGTGCTGTTTTAAAATTACAATTTTGCAATTTTGAGAATATTATTTCTGTAAACAAATTATATTTTTATGCTTATTCTGGAATAAATAGAAAAATGAATGTTTTTGTAGCATGGATTTTTAACATGATTAAAACAGCAGCTTTAAATGGTCAGTGTGGACACATTTCTTCTCTTCGATCATATGGTATTATCATAACATGCATTTATGTATACACATGTGCACATACACATAAAAGTAGTTTCTTTCATTATTTATGCAAAAATTCTCTTTGGTTAGATTATACCAATTTAGTAATTTTACAGGTACTTTGTTTAGAAAATTCAAAAGTTATAAGAAACTTATTTTAACAATAATTCAGACCTTTAAAAAGTTTCATAAAAAAAATAATACTCCTTTTTTAAAAGACTGAAATATGATAATAGGAAAAAAAATGGTTCGTTATTAGTATAGGGGTCTATTTTTTTTTAGTACGGTGCAATTCGAACATCAGAAAATCTGATTTGTAGCCAAATTATACAAACAGTTATGAAAATAAACCTAATAAACTTTTATGCTTGTTTACATACATTTATATATACACACAAACATGTTACAATCGAACTAACTTATCGAGCTCTGATTTAACGAGGAAATAAGAAATATTTGGTTGCTACAGTGTTAAATATATGTTAGCATAATTCGCTTTTAAAGTGCAAATCCCAGTTATAAAGAACAACGTTTTTGTGATTTATGAAAGTTCTGTTGACTTCTACCTCTCCAACTCAGCTAATTATTTCATGGAAAAATTCCTTTAACATTCAAAAGTCAACTGAAAGTTTGCAAATAGTCATGAATCCTGAGAACAAATGATGACAGTATTTTTCATTGTGTGAAATGCATGTATCTAGACCTCCCACAACGATCTTGAGGAGATGTATGGAGAAGACTGAAGTTATTCATTGGACGGAAGTTTATTCTGCATATGAGTGGCAGGGTAGGAGGCTTGTGTGAAATTCATTTTTTGATCTGCATTCATAGAATATGCTTGTCAAATTTTATCTTGAAATGTAAAATTTTATCAGTTGATGATTTTACATAAATTAGACAATAGCTTAAAAAATTCCAAAATCTGCAAAAAATATGATTATCTTCTTCTAGTGTTCCAACTTTGTCGAAAAACAAGGAAAAATTAATAGCTGCATACGATCAAAATAAGAATTTCTGTAAATGTTTGAAAAAATGTGACAAAGAGGATTTGGACAAATTTCTTTTGAAGTGGATGAAGGTACAATGTAGTGCAGATTTACCTGAAAGTGGTCCACTTTTAAAAGTTCAAGCAGAAAAAATTGCTGATAAAATTCGGCTATTTTGGATTTGTATGTGTGAATGAATGGCTTGACTGATTTAAGAATAGACATGGGATAATCTTTAGAAAAATTTGTGGTGAAGCAAAGTTTGCAAACAAGGCAGATATCATGACTTGGATGAGTGAAAAGTGGCCAGTCATCAGAGAAGGATACATCAAAGATGACATAGATAATGCTGATAAAACACAGATTTTCTACTACATAACCCCACAGCAGACATTTAAGGTCAAAGGTGAAAAGTTTGTGGGAGACAAGTTCTCAAAGAATCGATTGACAGCTTTAGTGTGTTCTAATATGTCTGGCATCAAGAAGAAGAAGCTGTTGGTTATTGGCAATTCCAAAAATCCTAGGTTTTTTTAAGAATGTAAAAAAGCTTCCCATTGATTATAATCACTGCAGGAATGCCTAGATGGCTGCAAACATTTTGAGAAAATTCATTTCAAAATGGTATTGCTGACTAAGGAAAGAAAAGTGTAAAATTATCATTTTATTTCATAACTGTTCTGCCCATCTCGAAATAAATCTTACAAATATCAGGATTGAATTTTTGGTACCGAATTCTACAAGTATTATCCAGCTTATGGACTAAGGGATCATCCAAAGTTTTAAATCAAACTTTCGTAAACACTTGATTTTGATGCTTCTAAATTGAAGAGAAAAAATAGGAACAACCTCAAATATTAATGTAAACATAATGGAACCAATACATTTAATGAATGAGGCAAGGGAAACTATTTTTTTATTATTATTCACTTGAATAACATTTTTTTACAGAGAGAAGCATTTAAGTCTAAACTGCACTCCTATATGACAATTACTTGATTTTATATTGATTTTTAAAATGTATCATGGACTTTTGGGATATCCTGTATAATTACTCATAAACTTACAAAGATTGGATAGCAAGCAGCTCATAAAGTATAAAAATTATATTTATCAATACATCTCCTTCTATTTTTTATTGATTTTATGTAGAATTATTAAAAGTTGTATAAACAAGACAAATTGTTAATTTTTTAAATATTACAATTCACAAACAAATAACATTTGCTTTTTTTTTTTCCTTTTTCTTTTCTCTTTTCTTTTTTTTTTTTTTTTTTTTTTTTTTTTTTTTGTAAAAGAAAAAATAAATAGCTTAAATTACCTGTTTCCATCCATCCTCATGTCTAATGGGCCATCTTTACTTATGGAAAATCCCCGTGAAGCAGAATCCATTTGCATTGATGAACAACCTGCATCAATCAAAATTCCATCTAAACTGTTTTTCTGAATACCTATCTTTGGGAGAATTTCATTCATTTCACTAAATCTTCCAAGAACTGGTGTAACTATACCGCTGTTACATAAAATATAACATAAGTAACTGACATTACAACTGTCTTTATATATATATATATATATATATACATATATATATATAAAATTACTATAATACATGGCAAAAAATGCAAATTTTAACTTATTCAAGCAAATGAACACAAGAAATATTTTCTCTATATCTTAAAAATTAGCTCAGACAACACTATTACATAAGTACTGAGTCATCCTTAAGAACAATAGCATTTAAATATGCATACTATATACTGAGAAAAGGTTCAAGTAGGTACCATGGACATTGCTAATGTAATTTTTTGTACAATTTATTTTGCAATGATAAAAAATTATAAATTTATCCCATTACACCGTTAAACATAGAGATAGCCTTCAAAATTGCCACTTCTACAGATACAATAATAAGATTTAGAATAATACATTCAACAATGTGTTTTAGATAAAATAATTTGTGAAATGAGCATTTTTAAAAATATGTTTTTACACTACATATTTTTTAAGGTTTTAACAAATTCATTACATTCCAGTTCAGTAGTGGGAATTTGGCATGATCATAAGTGTTAAAGATAGTTATTTAATGAGTCTAAGGCAACGGTTCCTAACCTATGGGTTGCGAGCCACTAATGAATCACAGAACAATCAAGCTTTGCCACAAAAATATATCTTTTATTTCAGACATTTAAAAAAATATAACATATGTAATATTTTGAAATAACAATAGTCATGGAAACTATTAGTATAAAATAAAATTTTATGAGAAAACAATGTTTCCTTAATCAGTCAATCAGTATTATGTTAAAACCTCATTGTGAGATATACCAATAATCCTAGTCTATATGACAAGCCTGAAAAAATCTTTAATTTTCTTCTTGATGAACATGGTAGCAGAATATCAAGAAATATCTAAAACAGTTTTGGCAGAAGTATGTTGTGTTGAACATCTGAATGTGGTTTTTCTACTTTGTTCTTTTTGAAAAACAAGTACAGAAACAAATTGCTTGAAAAAAGTGACTTAAAGTTAAAATTAACCATTTTCTAATACAGGTGTCTCATTGGTAAACACGAGAGTAAAAAATCTCTCTGACTGTAAAGTTGTGTTTTGACAATAATTAAACAAATTTTTAATTGGATTTTTTGTTTGAATTATTATTTAACTTACAAACATTGATATTATTAATTCTTGCTTTTACTTTTCTTTCTTTTTAAAAATTTCTTTGCCTTCTTCTTTTTTTCTTTTGCCTTCTTTTTCTTTCTTCTCTTTTATAGTTGTAGCAAAAAATTACTTTCATTTTTATAACTTGTTAAATTTATTATCGCTAAGAAATGCTTCTTTTTTTTTTTTTTTTTTTTTTTTTAAGTAAATTTTTTGCTTTGTTCTTTATTCTGAATGAAAGAAAAAAAAAGTTATGACGGCAATATTTCCACTCCAGGGTTGATAAGTTTTTGACGTGTGACAATTTGAACCGATTTTAACCAAGGTTTAAATAGTCATGTCAAAAATCTAGATTTAATTAAATAATATCAAAAGAATTATTTAGCAGAGTTAAATAGACTTTAATCAATAAATTCTAATTAAAATGACATAAACACATTAAAACTGTGGAGTATAAACTGCACAAATACACTCTTGAAACCTATTTGCATAGGATATGGTAAACTACAAATAGATTGTTGCATGATTTTAAAAAAAATTATTTGAATAATGCATGTTTTTATGACAAACAGTTAATAAATCCTTCATTATTTGTAATAATTAAAATTATGTAGGTTTAATCTAAATTTCGAAGAGGTAAATAAATTTAGTTTTTTCATTTTTGTAATGATTAGATGAAAAACAAATCGATGACAATTGGTATCTAATAAGGATATTTATTTTCCATAAGATAGAGCAAGCTCAAAGAAACCTTCTAGTACAAAAGAGTACTGTAACTGCTACAAAACTAGTTTTCTTGCTTTCTTCTCCCCCCTCTCCATCTATGTTCTTATGAATGGGCTTGCTTAAGGGGCTACTTCATTAATGTGAAAACATCCACCTGCTAATGTTAATTATATAGAGATTTTTTTCAAAAGTAAAAATCCAAACACTCATTCAATAATGCTAATTCTATGGGAGATTTTTTTTTTAAAACTTAGTTTGTATTTCAATATTTTTAAATAAAAAACATTGGATAGCTAATATTGATTTTTACTTCTACATAGGGCATTTTTTATTTTCTGATTTCACTTGCAGTATTTATATTATTAAAATTAGGATATTTTCACTTTTAGAAGGGGGTTTGAATTAAGTAACTATTTTATTCCTAGTGGTATGGTGAATTATTAATTTATTCTTAATTTCAGGAGATATTTTGTAAATAAAATCACTTCATTAATAAAAGGCAACTGTCAGTCATTGACAAAAATTAATTTTGGGATAAAAGATTTACAATATATTATTTTGATAATTTACACCTATATTTAATTATTTTCTCTTTAATAAAATAAATGTTGTTTTTATTTTTCTGTGTTTGTATTAAATGAATAATTAATGCTGCAAGAAAATGTATATATATATATATATTTAAAAATAAAGTCCCAATTAAGTATGCAAAACAATACATATAACTTGAAAAAAAAAATCAAATTTGATTTCAAGTTAATGATTACTAAAATTACATCACACTATAATTATTGAAAAACAGTGCTACAATAACAGCATTTGTTCTGAGTTTAGTTACTTATTTGAGATTTTGACAGTTTAAACAATACCACATCAAAAATTAGTTTCTGACAGCTAAAACTCAACCTTGTTTTCCTCCCATCCATCTAAATTTTGCACATAATCTTTGTTTAATTATTATTTCTTTTTTTATAAGCATGTTTTAAATTCAGACAATCTCCAAATCTTGTTTGAATTGAAAACAGATATTTTGATGGTAGAAGAAAGGGGGGTACATGTGAACATTTTTTTCTAAATTTCAAAATTGTTATGAGCTATTGAAACAAAAATTGATTAATATGAATATTTATACTTTATTTGTTCTTTTGGTGAAGTTTTTTAATGCATCTATCAAGAATTTCTAACTTATATCATCATTCTAAAAATTGTTTAAAGGGTCTAGCCAGATTAGCATAAATGGCCAATGTTTGAAGTAATATGTGTGATAGTAAATCTCACCATGAGAATGCAAAATACAGTGTTTTTAGCACCTGACCTTCAGATAATTGCAGAAGTATGTGTCACCACTACTATTTTTCAAATATGTTTTACTCAAAAAGTAAAAAAAAAAAAAAAAAAAAAAAAAAAAAAAAAAATCAAACCAATGCCAATTACTGAAGAAATTAGTCCACATTATATAATATATATTTTGCATACCAATATATTTCAAATTGCATATATTACATTTCAGGGGTCTGTCCAGACACTTCTCACAGGGTCCTGTTTTTATGAAATTGTGAAGTTTTTTTTTATTTATGAAAATTCTAGTCTTAATTTTGTGAATTTTAAAATATCAATGTATTTAAGTTCTATCCTTCACATATAAAAATAGCTAAGTAAAATGTTCTTCAGTTAGTTTGACTACTTATTTACAGGCCAGATTTTATTTTTAAATGATTAAAATTGTGAAAAATTCAATTTGAAGGTGGAAAAATCCTGTGAAAAGTTTATTTAGGAGACATTTTGTGAAGGGGTCTTTAAAGGACTGAAACTTTTCCTAAACATATCCCTGCACGTTATATAATAAAATACATTAAAGACTTTGCAAAAAGCAGAAATATGAGGATCTGAAATAATTTGTGTCTCAGAAACAAATTTAAATGTCTTGCATTTAGCATCTAAACATTTTCGGAAAAATAATGGAGGAGGAGAACAAAAAGGTTAACTGGATGACGATCCATGAACAACTCTATTATTTTTCTTGTACCGGGCACTACACTGCATAAATGCTTTGTATATCTTGCCAAGATCAAGATTTTTGCTAAGAACTGCGATAATATAATTGTGAAACAATAAAAATGCAATAATATTATTTAAAAAAATAGTAAAAAAAAAAAAAAAAGAAAGAAAAATTATAAGTAATATATCAGTAATGCTGATCAATATAATTAATTAAAAAAGTAGAAGATTTTGAATATTAAATATACAGTACAAAACCATTTATCCGGGATGGTTGGGTTCAGATGTATTCCGGATAATTAGTTTTTCTGTTAACTGGTTGGGCATTAAAGCAGCATTTGATAAGTTTTATGGAATATATGTGATTGTGGTATTGCTTCTAATTTTAAATTAATTATTAGATTACTTGAACTAAGAATCAGATGCAAGTATGTTAGAGTTTGAAAGAAGGTAATTTATGGAAAATCCTTGGAAACAAAAATTCTTCTGTTTTTTCTACATAAAAATGAAAATATCTATAATATAACTATGTATGATTCTATTTCAAATACTAGATGCTATTATCAAACTATATAATTGTTTCAAACAATGTATATGTGAAACTGGCAGTGTATGTCACTTTTTTCTGCAAAGATTCTGCATCTTTCTGTTAGAAATATCATTCCAGATAACTGATTTTCTGGATAAATGGTTCTATACTGTAAATGTAATTGTATACATTACATACATAATGGATATGTAGTGCTCGAACCTCCAAAAAATAAATCCATAATCACAATAATGTTAACCCTCACAACAAATACTACCTAGCATGAAATCATAGTACTAATTAGTGCAAAAAATCAATATTACTCATGTCTCTAACCCAGAACAAGTAACTTTATATCAATGCATAATCTACCATACTATTATTCCAATTGACTTCCCAGTACAATGTTCATAAATATTCTAATATTTCTCAAAAACATGATAGGCCTAATTCTAATTATTATAAAAATATGTAAAATTTTAATTTATATAAAATGTAGATAAAAAACATGCATGTATAGCAAGACATTGAATTTAACATAAAATAATTATTATACTATTAAACAATTAATGTTAGAAATGAATTATATTATATCACTTCACTATATGATATGATTAGTTGATAATATAGCAACTCATAATGGAATTTTCTATGAAGAGGTATCAGAAAAATATAAAGTAGAAATCTCAATGATAATACAATAAGATGATGTGCAACATAGCCATTATCTTAGGGCATAAATTTGCTAAAACATTTAGCTACCTTTGTTATATATTAAATATATATATATATAAAATGGAAATAAGAAAATAATTCAAAATGAATATTTCATTCAAATAAAAAATAAATAAAAATAATAAAATAAAATATCAATATGAACTGACAGTCATAATTACTTGTGCAATGCAGCATAATAATTTGAAAATGCTAATATAAAACCATTAATTGTAAAATAATATATATAAATAAAACATAAAAAAAGAAAAAAACATTAAATTAAATTCAAACTACCACATTGAAACATGGAAAAAAATGAATTAAAAAAAATGAAATTTGTAGATTCAAAGCAGAATTTTCAGGCTCACAAATACTTTGGAACTACAAATAAAGTGTGTGGTTTCATCAGCGTATCAGCAACGAAAAAGCAAAATAATATGAATTTGGGACTGCCAACACACATAAAACCAAAATAAAATGGAGAAATGAATCATAAGAACATTATTAAAATAGATAGAAAAAAAAAAAAAAACATACCAGTCACCATAGTTATTCCTGAAATGATGTAGTAAAAAATAGACTGTTATGATTACAAATTAATTAAATGCATTATATATCCACTGGAAGATGCCTTAAGCATATACTCTCAGTAGATATATGAGTGAAATTAAATTATTTATTTAATAAAAAACATTATTAAAAATAATAAGCAATTGTTTTATTAAATAATAATAATAATAAACGGTACTACTAGGTTATACCCTCGACCAAAAAATTATCACCAAACTGTAAGATTGAATGCCAATAAAGGATGATCTTGAATGTCACATTCAATGACATTAAATACCATTCATGTGTTTAAGATGTCATTAAGTGATTTTTATTTCGACTTTTTATTAATATTCTACTAATTATTTGTTTTTTTGTTATTTAAAATAGAAATTATGTCAATATGTATAATTTGGCTATTAGTTTGGCGATTTGTATAATTTGGCGAAATTGGTCGACGGGATAACAGAGAAGTACCTAATAAATATATAAAATTTAATATAGATGAATCGTTATAATGATTCCTATAATTAATAGAACCATATTATAACATGTCAATGATTAAATTATTCTTATCATACTGTAATTACTTAATAAGTAAATAATATAATGATAATTAATTGTTAACTAATATCATAATGTTTAGATATTTAAAATGTAAAAAAAGAGAATAAAAAATAATAAAAATAAAAATTAATTTCATTTAATGTGACAATACTACCTAAACACAATATAGTAGTATAAGATAAAAGGAAGGAATAGAATAGATAATTATTATATGCATTTTATACATTAAGAAATAATATTTTAGGTATTGTCTAAATTGTAAAAAGTTAGATTCAAGTTAATTATTAACATTAATTATTCATACATATGTGTCAGTTCAACATCCAGTATAAAATGTACGATTGCAATTTAACAAATGCTTCTTCCCCACTCAATTTCTTTTTTACTTAAATAATCATTGCATATTATCCAGACAACACCACTTTCCTCTGTACTTTAACATCTACCCACTCAGCCATCCTATTATATATATATTTTTTTATTTTACATTCTTAATTTATAATTATTATTTTTATGTTTTTATATTTTTTATACATTTTTTACGCAATGTGTTAATTGCTTTTAAGATCATGTAATTACTAATTGTATATTAAAGAACATATGGATTTTTTAGGAAAACCATTATTTAATGCATCATAAATTAGCTCTTTGATATTTGTGTTAATAAGATGAGAAGAACATAAACATTTATTCTATATAAATGATTAAGGAATACATTACAATGTACAGAATTATGAAGACAGGATTAAAAATTAGTAAATGTGTTAAACTTGAATTTAAATTCATTGCGTTTGTCATACATATCAGTTATTAATTTCTTTTCTTTTAAGATCTAAAAAGTTAATAGTATTGTTAGCAAGCAGGTTTTTCATAAGTTCTAAATTAACTGGATAGTCTATTAGAAATTGAGAATATTGGTATTTTCAATGGCAATTAAAATTATATCATCAATATAAATGTATTTTATTATTAATATATTCATGGTCATAATGATATAAGTCTGATAATATACTAGATGTACAACCATCTTGTGGTATACTAACTTTCTGTAGATGTATTGTGTTATCTTGCAATATAAAATTACTATAGATAATGAAATTTGCTAAAGTATGGAAATAATCTGTATCAACATTCATTGATAAATCCAAAACATGATGGTACTTTTTAAATAAATTATTTATTATATTATGTACATCTAATAAATCTATATCATTAAAAAGATCTTTGAAATTGTATGTTGTTATATTGTTTATACATTTAAGATTATTCATAATATTGACCAGCTCATAACTATTCTTTATACAATGTGTATGGGATGTTCTCTGCAATAGTGCAAAAAGTGGTTCCCAGCCATATAAATGCTCTAAGTTTCATTTTATTTTTATTTATTTATACTTTTATTAGAAGGTCTAAAGTTTGTTTATTAGGGGCAAGGCGTAAAATTTAAAAATAAACAAATTTAATACAGTAGACTCCCTCAAATCCGCACAGCTTGGGACCAGAGGTTTTGCGGATTTTAGAATTTTGCAGATTTCTGGTCATTGCTTTGTTTACATTTTTTAAACAGTAATTTGAGTGCATTTAATAGTGCAATCAGAACTATAATGAATGCTTACAATATAAGTAAATACTAAAATAAGTAATAAACTAAAATAATAAAAAATTAGATAATTTCTTAAATGATTAAAATATTAATAGCAAAGGCCAAGGTAATAATCAATAGTGTCTGATTAGATATTCATTATAAAGATTAAATGTATTTTTCCAAAATTATTCAACAAAACTTGCCTCATAAAAGTACATTACTAATTCACATCAAAATCATAAAATAACAATTTTTTTTACTAGTTTAGCCAGGCTTAATAACCAAAAAATCTTGATTATTGCATAAATATATTTGGTAAGAAGATTGTGATTACCAGTAATATCAGCAATATCTTGAATTTTTTCCAAAAAAATTTATTTTTCCTTCATGGAAAAAACATGAATAGACTATTATTAAGAAAATTACAAATTAAAAAACATATGAAATTGATACAAAACTAAAAAAATCTAATTTTGTCCCAATGTCAAAACTGAAATTTTCATTGTTTACATCCATAAAATATGTGCAAATTTTAGAGAGTTGCAGATTTCTGGTTTGCGGATTTGAGGGAGTCTACTGTATTTAAAAATGTAGGATATATCATGCAAATATCATTCCCTTACCTCTCCCCTACCCATACTTTACTGCCTGATTTTTTCCATTCAGAAATAAAAATAATTAAAAACACCCTAAGCAAAATAAAGTTCTTAATTGGTACCTTACAAAAAATAATAAAAATATTATTTTTTACTATAATTATGTAGTCTACTCAATCAATTATATGTCTCCCCATGTTAGACCATCATTCCTTCACACCTTGCTATTATCGCAAATATCCTATCACTAAAGATGAGCAGCAGTCTAGCATTCTTCACAGAGAGGAAGCTAATTTGAGTACTTGTCAGCCCAGCAACATAAATTGGTGGTATAAGTTTTTGTTAATTTTCTAGAAATTTTTTTCAATCAGAAAATCGGGAGTATTTTTATTAGCAGTCATTCCCTCACACAGAATGCTAAATTTTTAGCAATTTTCAAAATTTTTAATTTTATCATACATTATATATTATGTGTTCTTCTTTAAGGAATCAGTTCGTTTTTTTCCGTAATTTTGCATTTTTCATGACAATTAGTAAAAACATCTTAATTTCATCATTCCCTCACATTTATTGTTATGAGTTAATGATAAAGTGAATGGGGAATATGTACTTTTGTTTAAAATTTTATAACAATTTCTGCTGCTATTAAAATCTTCAACAATTGACCAATTACTAGCAATTTATCCAATTTTTATGAAAATTTAGCTATGTAACATTCAAGTCAGACTGCTTGGTCAAATTTGCCGTATTGTGAAGAATAACCCGTATCATTAATGGTTTTTGTAAGTATATATATTTGAATTTGATTAAGAATTTTTAATAGAAGTTTACTAGCAGTATTATTATATGCATTGCAACCAATTGTAATAGTTCTAAATTTAATTGGATTCTTATGAAATTTGGATAAAAGAACTAGATAGAAATAATTAAAATTTGTAGAGTTACTGTTTAATATTTTATAATAACTTCTAATTTTACAAAAAAAAAAAAAAAAAAAAAAAAAAAAATACATAACAGACGGTATTTTTCCGTGAGCAACTATGAGTGGATTTACAAATAATACATTTAAGTTTTGAAAAAATACAAATGATATAAAAGAGAAAGTATAGAAATTAAGTCACATACTCATTATATAACTTAGAAAATTTTACAGCTTTGTCATAAGCCACAGGATCTCTGTCTAAGCATATCAGTTTTATAGAAGCAGAATTCAGCAAGTGTTTACTATGTCCTCCAGCTCCAAAAGTCATATCCATTAATATCTAAAAAGAATTCATATTAAATATTTTTACAAAATAAATTTAAATATTAATCTATACATATTGGAAAAAAAAGAGAGACAATGAGCTACACAAAGATGTTTGAGACATAAATAGAAAAAACATAAAATTTGGCACCTTCCTAATAAAAATTCTAGAATTAAACTACAGAACTACCATATTTTCGGGTGTATAGCCTGCAGGTTATACAAGAAAAAAATCTTTGGAATAGCCGCTGCAACTTATACATGGTGCATGTTATTCAAAGATTTTTTCTTTTAAAAAACAGAAATCCTGTAATTTTTAAACCTCAAAAATTGTCGAAATTTGTGATTTTTTTTTTCCGCTTTGCTGTGAAATTTAAAGAATTTTCTCGTATTTGTAATTTTTTTTTTTTTTTTACTGTTTAAATATTATTGCGAATTATTATTTAAAATAACAAAGCAATAAAAATATATTTTCTAGCTGGTAAATTTCCATTAAGAATCTACTTCAGTCATTTGAAAAGGTCCGCAACAATTAATGCTATTCTTGGAAGAAATGCTTGGAAGAAATTTATAAAGATATGTAAAGTGCATTTCAATATTTTTAAATGACTTTTTTTGCATTAGATAGCTGAGATCAATTGGTATAAAGACCATTTTTTACTTTTTCAATTTTGATTGCAGATTTTTTTTCTGTATGAAAAACGGCCTTCATACAGATCAATCTCAGCTAACTAATAATAATAATAACTAAAAAAAAAATTATTTTAAAATAATGAAATGCAACTGATATATCTGTATAAATTTCTCCTAGGATTAGCATTAGCAGACCGGACAGATCTTTTCGCTTGATTGAAGTAGCCTCTTAATGGTTTTAATTGTGTATTACATAATATTCTTCTAAAGTTACTGTTACGATATCTTACCTATTATCTGCTGCTACAATCCAAAAAAATTAAACTGACATAAATAACATTTAGTGTTTGCCAAAAATATATGTAATATATTGTTAGATATCTATATTTCCAGAAATGTAACATAATGGAATACTTTTGAGTGTCCCTGTAAATGAACCATTAATGTACATACTTTACGTGCTATACCAAACATGCTTTGGTGACCTTAAAATAAGCCTTATCAATTGCATGGAAAACGAGTATATTCATGGGAGTTAGAGCGTATAGAAGCTAGACAAACAAACAGACAAACCAAATGCATAAGCTCTTTTCAACTTTATAGGCAAGTGTTAAAAACGATAATGTTAAAGCAGACATTTTAATAAAGAATTTAAAGATAAAAATAAGAGTTATCTAGATGGAACACCTCTTTTCCCCGTTAGTTTTTTATCAGAAAAACATTTACAATACTGAAAAAAGAAAATAAATAAAACTAAAGTAGATATTTTAGTTTTAAAAAAAATCTATTTTGTGAATTTTTTGCATATAAAAACATATTATCTTCTCAAAATAAATGGTTTAATTGTGTAAACCTTTGACATCCAATTTCTCCTTCTCAGCGCAAGATGATGAATAAACAAAAACAAATCATGGATAATTTCCTACTTTGCAGTAACTGGACATTTTTAAGAGATGTTGTACCTTATGTTATTTTAATGAAAATTTGAAACCTTATGTTATTTTAATAAAACATTCATGTCTTTTTTATACTTAAAAAAAAAAAAAAAAAAAAAAAAAAAAAAAAAAAAAAAAAAAGGAATTTGAATAGTTTTTTTTTTTTTGGAAAAAAATGAGGAAATAAATGATAGAGGTTTTAATCATCACAGCTTTTTAAAAAGCCATTCCAGCAAGATATGTTGATGTGAATATCATAAAAGACTTTAATAATACAGTTTTTAAATCACCATGGCAGATAAATAGAAAGTGAAGCTTTTCAAAAATATTACATAAAAAATAAATCTTGCAATGTATCACTGTCTTCATTAAAAATATTTTTACTTTTTTCTATCTTTACAAGAAAAAAGTACTGGATTCGTGAACAATTTTGACTTCAGATTTTCATTGGATTTATACATTTTAGAAGGTTCAGAACCAGAACATGATTTGATAGTTTTTAGAAAATGTCTGTCTGAGAGTTAGTATATGACAAAATTGTTGTAGGCACTCTATTTCATGAACTAATTTCACAAAACTTTAGATTCTGTTAAACCTTAATATAAACTAGAGATGTTTAGTGTACATCGTTCAACAGATGGTGCTGCAATGCTGAATTATTCACAAATTCTACAAGAACTCTATCTCCAGAAGTAATGCATGGATTTTCATAAAACTTTCGTTTTAGTTAGTCCTTGACCCTTTCCGGCACAGGCAAATTCTGTTAACAAAATGAAAAATTATAGACTGACACCGGGATTTAGACACAACTTTTTGAGAAATTAAGAATCCCTTAATTTAAATTTTCACTGTGAAAGAGAAATTTTATTAAAATGTTACTTGTGCTATTTGCAAGTTTGGAATTAAAATTAGGCATCCCAGACTGGATACAGTGTGCCGGAAAGGGTTAATATAACATGGTGGTGACTATATTTTGCTACAAATTGCTTAAAAAGTGGCACTGCCATGTTGCATCATTCGTTATTATTGCAATAGCTCTATATCAAGGACTAATGCACGAATTTTTCTAAAACTTCAGATTCAGTTAGTTTCTGATATAGAATAGTGTTCTTTAGTTTTTTGTGTAATTTGCCCTACAGATGGCACTGCTATGCTGTATTTTTCACAATTTTGCAATAAATGTATCTCAAGAACTCAATTTTCAGATTCAGTTAGTACATGATAAAATAATGATCCTGATTTGTTTTTTAGTGTGCATCACCCAAAACGTGGCTCTGTTATGAAGATTTTATAAAAGATTTTGCAATAGCTCTATTTCAGAAACTAATTGATGGATTTTCATCTAACTTTAGATTCAGTAAGAAGTTGACATACGTTGTTGCTGACTAGATTTTGGTGTAAACCACTTAACCTGTGGTGCTGCTATGCTGCATTTTTTAGAAAGTATTAACATGCATAAGATAGAAGAAAGTTTTGGGTTTGCCACATCTGACTAGTTTTAAATTAGAAATATTAATAAAATAAAGATAATTCGTCTATATAATTATCCTATTTTCTAATAAATAAACTTTATTTTTTTAGCTTTTTTTAACAACAAAATTTGTTTAAAAGTATCATAATTCGTAATACCTTTTTTTTTTTTGCATTCATGTAAAAACTTTACAATGTTGCTTCATTTACAATAGATTGCAGCACGATGAAATACTTTTTTTATTGGCAATCGCATAAGAAATGTTACATGGCAGTGCCGTAAGGAAAATTATTGTGTATTGTAATCCTGTAAAAACAATTCTGAGTCGATGTATACCCCACAAGCTATACATCGATGAAAACCCGTGGCTTATATAGAAACTTTTTTACTGTACTGTTCAATTTAGAGGTGCAGGCTTTACACCCGAAAATACGGTAAGTATGTAAATCATTAATGATATTGTATCAATAAAATCAAGGAAAATATATATTAAGCATTAAATACAGGTATATAATGCATTTATTTAATTCAGTTTCAAATTGAATTAATGCACTGACAATTGTGTGCAATAATGTATGCATAATAAAATTGGTAATTTGGTTCATAATCATATTTTCAATTTATACAGGAGATAGGCAGATTTGTATAAAAGCAGAAACTTTCTATACACATAAATATTGGGTCAAAAACTTTCCGCAAATTAATTTTTAATAAAATTACATGCTATATTTATAATAATAGACTTTGTAAAAATCACCATAAAATAAAAATCAAAGCTTGTACAAAAAGAAATTGCAAATATAAATTTGATGCACCACTTCATTTTGAAAAAGAAGCACTTATCATAATTTTTTTTAATTGATGTTACCAGTCTCACAGACCACTGCCTTTTTCAATTTTTATAGTTTAACTTGTAATTTTCAATTTAACTACAAACACTGCCAAAATTTTGCTTCATTGGGAACTTTAATATTATCCCCAGAGACTTTTAAATAGGTGATGTTATTTATAACAGTCCTGTACAAAATGTTTACTACAAAAATACCATCCTATGAGCTAATCATGCATTTTATTCATCAAGACTAATTAAATATCCCAGCAAAGGACATCCCTCTTAAAAGTTTTAAAATAAGCAGAATTTTATAAATGGCTATTAATATATGAAATTCAAAGTTTTCTATTATTACCAAAACAAAAAGCTGCAAATTTTGAAAGAAAATAAGGAATATATAAATTTATTAAATGAAGCCATTTCTTAGCATGTTCATCAAGATTTTCACTGAAAAACCGTGGAGTTTCAAAACATTATTTTCTGCTTCCTGATTGGTTTGACTAAGAGTATCAACTTAAATGAAAAATTATAAAAAATGCAAAAATGAGCGGGGAATTCCGAAAAAAAAAAAAAAGGCTATATTTTTATAAACCAAAAAATTTGAAGGGTGTCCATTACTGGCACATATATCCTATATACTCCAAACGTTCATATATAATATGTTTCATAAACTTCAATATAGAGGTAATATTTGCGTTTAATATGTCATATAACATCAAATACTCATGACATATTTATATGTCATATATGGCTATAACAACTTGATTAGTAGTGATGTACATATATCAGATTATAATGTAAAATCCGCTAGCCGATTTCTTTTAGGAGCCACTATAAATAATTCTAAACAAAAATAAAATAAATAACAACAGAAAAATGAAAAGATTAATAAGAGCTCTCTAAACCTGGCCATCTTTTGGTTGTAGGGCATTTAAAATTTCTTTGGGCATCACCGGAGTGTGTGAAAGTTCTGAATCTGCAATAGTCATATTGCTCTGACATTCTAAATTGATGGACAGAGATCGATAGATCTCGAAGGAATTAATTCGAAATATACGGCAGTTCACAGAGAAATTTAAATAGTTTCTTAAGATACCAAACATTGTAATTGTTCAAACAATTAACAAAAACAGAGCTATTAATATTAACAATCTGAATTTGTAGATAAGTAGACAGAAATTATATTTCTTAAGGCTATTTCTAGAACTATTTAACATAATAAAGCCTTAGAAATGGGAGTTTGTGTTTGCCATGGACGAATACTTAAGTTTGTTTCACAAAAGTCCGGGTTTGTTTACACTTCACACTCCTGAATACCTCAAGTCGTTAGTTATACAACAATCCATCTTCGAACGCTTGCGCAGTAGCCACGAAAAATCCAGATTCATCTCGATTTTTCCGGGTTTTCCTTTCCTTATGCACACGGAGGAAAAGGAGTGATCTCTTCCGCTCAAACCAACGATATTTCTTTGCTAATTCCAAAGACTTTTGTTAATTTAACGGCATAAGAATAAGACTAATATCATATTTAATATTCTATAGTGTCAAACTAGGCAAAATGGATGTCGATAGCAATCCATCAAAAATTTGTATAGATATTCAAAATTTGACTCCGTGTTATACGATTCGAAATTCATTCCGATTCAACTTATCTGTCTGCTCTGCTTGAAGTTGTCAAACGAGAGATGGAGGATCGGGATCAAACAATAATAAAAGTATGTGAATGATTGGAAAGATACCTGAAGGATGTAAATATCACTTATCTAGTGAAAATAAAGTGCTTTTCTGTGTCGTGACATATCTCACCCCTTTTTGAAATGGCTGTAATTCTTGCTCAATTATCAACTTTGAATGATATCTTATTGAAGGAGTTCATGCAAAAGCATGAAGGATTCACTATTACCGGTATATTGTTTTTTCCCTCTCTATTTTTTTTTATGTTTCTTTGCAATAAATAGTTAGTACCAATTTTTTCTAAAATTATTTAAATTGTTTCTTTGCCTTTAAATCCTGAAAGATGTTAAAACCGTATTTCAACTTGTATTAATTTTTATTTTGAAAGCTACTTCTATATATTGCTGAAAGTTTTAAAGCCTTTTATAAATACAAGATATATATGATTAATATTTACCAAAAAAAGTTCTATTTAATGCGATTTTTTTTTTATTAATTATCAAATTGTGAAGTAAAGTCACACCCTGGTTAATTTCCGATTAAAAATTATTTAATATTAAAAATCTATTAAAGGTAATGTTTAAATGTTTGTTGTAGATATGCTATATAATATATTTTAATGTAAATCTTGTTTATTTATTTTATGCAGAAATTAATAAGATTAATAATCACTATTTAAAATAATTACTGATTAGTGTGACTTTTTGTTTGTATACTAGAAATTATATCAAGGCTTTCTGATATAAGTATCAATCAAAAATTTTAAATGATCAAGATTTATAATTCCCCCTCCCCTCTCTCTTTCAGAAAAGAAAAAAAAAAAAAAAAAAAAAAAAAAAAAGTTAAAAATAAACGGCAAACCTTTTAATTTTTCCACAGATGATTGCAAGTGTTTTTAAGCACCATTTATCTACATTAAGCAATTTTCTGAAGCAAATTTTCTGTTCCTAAGACAAAAAAAAAAAAAAGAGAAATTTTCAAATATGGTAATAAAAGAAATCTACTTTCAGTTTTAAACACTATCAAGATTTATACAGTATTTAAATAAAGAATTTCACTTAAAAGATTAATTTTTCAAACATCTCACTTTAAATTTTGTTTAAGATATGAAAATGTATATTTTTTCCTATCATAAATCCTGCATGTGCAGATTAAAAAAGTAATTTTTCTCCCAAATTCTTCTTTCATTTTTTTTTTTTTTTTTTTTTTTTTTGCAGCCTTCCCCCATTTTTTTTTTTGGGGGGGGGGGGGCTGCAAAATCTGAAGTATGCTGCTGAAATTAAAAAAAAAAATTATCTTTTTTTCATAGTCTGTCTTTTTTGTTGAGTCTGCAGATTTAAAATAATACAGAAACTGTATAATTTTTATACTTTTTAACATATTCTCTTTTACTTTAAGCTTTTGGTACCACCCAAAAAACAACAAAGATTAAAATGTTCTTTTTTTTGTTCATGTAACCTAAAATTTTCAAATTAATATAGTAAATAAGGGTTTTCTTTTTCTTCTTTTAACCGTTTTAGTGCTAAGCAATTTTTGCAAGAATGCACGAAAATTGCGGTACATATTTTGATTTCTTTAAAGGAAAAAATAATGTTGTCATATAAAACACTGTTATTTAGACAAATATCAATCAATTTTAATAATTCTTTTTGTATTATAAAGAACAAATGTTAATTGTGATTGTGAATAAGAAAAAATAAACATAAAATTGTAATTTTTTTTTAAATTACAATTTATAAAAAAAATAACTTACATTTTATTAATCTTCTCTTATTATCAGGGCGTAAAAGTTCATTTCGATTAGGGGAAGATCACTGAATCTTACATGAAAAATTTATGTATTACAACTATGTTTTGCCGCACAAATAGCGTGAAGGCCTTTCTTACAGGAAACGCATATAAGGCGGGATCGCTTGATCCCACTACTTCTGTTGCTACACACCGCACATTGTCGTAAGTTACGTCCCGGTAGTTTTTCAAGCGCAAACTTTTTGATTGTTGAAGATGGTTGTGTTGACACGCTATTTTTATGACTCATCCACTCCTTTTCGATATCGTTAATAATTTTCGATGTGAATTTGAGCCGGGTCATTTTTTTTCCGGTAGTGTTGGAAACATACAAAATATAACAGTTCAGCACCATTCTCCCAAATATGTTGAATACCACTTTTTTCCAATATTTTAGGGTTCTTCGCTCGTCTAAATATGCGTATAACATTTTGTCGCACTCGTCCACACCTCCCATGTATTTGTTGTAGTCATCAATCATACTTGGTTTCGTCTTTTCGTATTCAAAATTCCCTTTCTTTTTCTTGATGGTTACACTATTAGTATTCGCATTCGATGAAATCAATATGACTGGGTTTGGTTTGGACTTTTTGTCCCTGAAAGAGCACATCAATACATTTTTATGTGACATGTATTTCGCTTCTCCTACGATTGCTTTCTTAGCTTCTGGAGGAATCTCTTTTCTGTTACGTCTAATTGTTCCAGTCAGATATGTATTTTTTTTCAAAAGGGCTTTGGCCAAGCCTAAGCTTGTGTAAAAATTATCTGTAAACAGATGATAGCCTTTGTGCAGATAATTTCCAATTGAAAGCAATTTTTGCACTACCGTAAATCCAAGACCATATTTTTCTACTACATTTCTGTCTTCTGTATTTTTAGCTCCTTTGTAGCAAAAAAAACCCAAGCAATATTTAGAAATCGAGTCGCACAGCATCCAAAATTTGATCCCCCATTTATGGTGTTTTTTGTTTGGGATGTATTGTTTTATGGCAGAATGACAGTGAGTACCAACTAACGACTCGTCGATAGATAATTGTTGATTTGGTATATAATGCCGCTGAAATACAGTATTTGCATGTTTGACAAGCATATCAAACTTGCCACATGGATCATAATTCGGATGGCCTGGTTCAAATAATAACCTATTGTCAACCAAGTGAAAAAACTTCAAAATCAGTTGAAACCTATCCCTTGAAAACATTGTCCTAAACCATGGTATATGTCGGGAACCTTTTATCCAATAACTATCAATTGTTGGCCTTCTCGTAATCCCCATTTCGAGTAAGACTGCAATAAAGGCTTTTATTTCGTATATTGTTGTTGGCATCCACTTTTTTGCTCGAGAATTATTCGAAACAGTGTGCGAGGCTAAAAACTGGGTAGCGTATCGATTTGTTTCCCTTACGATGATTTCAAGCAGTGATGTGGTAAAAAATAAATTGAAATATGTTACGGGTGTGGCATCAGGGGTAGGCGCGCATCTAGGTCCAGGAGTCTCGAAAAAATCATTTGTTGTTTTGGAAAACACTTTTGTCGGAGGAATATTGGTAAAAGTTGGTGTTTCTTCTGTTTCTGAAGATGAAGATGTTATAGAAGACTCACTTTCAATCCTCAATCTTTTTCTTTGATGCGTTATAATAATGCTATCATCACTACTTGTATTTGTTATTTCACCATCCTCAGAATCACTAGGAATCGAATCAACGTCCGAAATAATAGCACGTGACATGGTTATTTTTTAAAAATAATATATAAAAAGGGTAGAAAGTTATTTTAAAATGTATAAGAATGCACTCTCGTTACAAATTACGCGTGAGGTTAGATTACATTCACTCCCACGGAGCATCAAACACTCTGCAGCGCAAAAGCGCTGCGCCGCGGTTTTCGAGATAAACTATCGCAGCGCTTTTGCGCCGCGTAGCAGTCAAACGGTTAAATAACTCCAGAGGATTTAAAGTTAGAAAAATTATGCTTTAACTTTTTAGTGCTTTTGTGCCTTTAAAATGTTTTATGCAATTCGGGTTTCAGAAAAGAAACTGAGACTTCTTGCCAAATGATGTTTGGGGGTGAAATGTACTTTACTCTCCCTCGCCAAGGCGACTTTTTTTTTTTAGCGATAAATGTTTCGACATGGCAACCGTGCATTTTCATTTTCTCCACTCGGATCTTCATTATGGCAACCCGAAGGAGTGCTTCGGTTTACGTAATGTACTGATTTCTAAGCCGTTTCTGATTGGACACTTCTGATGGCTTTTTCTTGTTACCGGATCGTTTTCTGAATTCTTTCCACGCCTACAGTTGTTAGTTCAGGAATTTTGATCGGTTTAACCGGATTGCACGGTTTCTTATCTTTTGTTTGATTGGCTTTTATGAAATCTCATTGTTACATCAGTCTATTATTGTTTGAATTAAAAAAGGAGATTGCATTATACATGTATGACTATATTTTCCCGGCCTTTTTTTCGTTTTATTTTAAAGATATTTCTTATTTTAATAAATAATAACATACATTTGGAGACAAGTATGCGGTACGAAATAAATTTCTCGAAATAAATATTCAATGATTTAAGTTATGATTTATCAATTTCATTTAAAAAATTGAGATGATGTGTTAATTTTACTGAAAGTGAATTACTATTTCAGAAAAACTTTCTTTTTTATTTAAAAATTCGCGCAATATATATGTACCATAAATACATAAAAAAAAATATATTTCAAAATTTTATCCCGTATTTTCGTACAAATTTACAAAGATTTTAATAGTTGGATATCTGCATTAATAACCGCAAATTTGCTCAGTTTAGAAATTTCTTCAATGCGACTTTTGAGCATCCAGAGAATAATTTTTCGGTTATATAGTGTCGTTAGTTAACGCAGTTTTGACAAGTTTTGTGCATTTTAGGAATTCTAACTCAGCGAGTTTCGTGAAAGCAGCGATTTTTTTGTTTTCTTTTAATGGACGCGCAGCATTCATGCATGCGTTACTAATTGCGGCATTGACGAGTTTCGTGCATTTTAGTGATTCCCGCACAGCGAGTTTCGTGGATTCACTGATGTTTTTTTAGATTTAATGGGCGAGAAGCTTTTATACACACGTCTGTGACTGCGGCGTCGACGAGTTTCGTGCATTATAGTGATTCCTACACAGCGAGTTTCGTGGATCCACTGATGTTTTTTTAGTTTTAATGGGCGCGAAGCGCTCATACACACGTCTGTGACTGCGGTGTTGACGAGTTTCGTGCATTTTAGTGATTCCTACACAGCGAGTTTCGTGGATCCACTGATGTTTTTTTAGTTTTAATGGGCGCGAAGCGCTCATACACACGTCTGTGACTGCGGCGTTGACGAGTTTCGTGCATTTTAGTGATTCCTACACAGCGAGTTTCGTGGATCCACTGATGTTTTTTTTAGTTTTAATGGGCGCGAAGCGCTCATACACACGTCTGTGACTGCGGAGTTGACGAGTTTCGTGCATTTTAGTGATTCCTACACAGCGAGTTTCGTGGATCCACTGATGTTTTTTTTAGTTTTAATGGGCGCGAAGCGCTCATACACACGTCTGTGACTGCGGAGTTGACGAGTTTCGTGCATTTTAGTGATTCCTACACAGCGAGTTTCGTGGATCCACTGATGTTTTTTTTAGTTTTAATGGGCGCGAAGCGCTCATACACACGTCTGTGATTGCGGAGTTGACGAGTTTCGTGCATTTTAGTGATTCCTACACAGCGAGTTTCGTGGATCCACTGATGTTTTTTTTTAGTTTTAATGGGAGCGAAGCGCTCATACACACGTCTGTGACTGCGGAGTTGACGAGTTTCGTGCATTTTAGTGATTCCTACACAGCGAGTTTCGTGGATCCACTGATGTTTTTTTAGTTTTAATGGGCGCGAAGCGCTCATACACACGTCTGTGACTGCGGCGTTGACGAGTTTCGTGCATTTTAGTGATTCCTACACAGCGAGTTTCGTGGATCCACTGATGTTTTTTTTAGTTTTAATGGGCGCGAAGCGCTCATACACACGTCTGTGACTGCGGAGTTGACGAGTTTCGTGCATTTTAGTGATTCCTACACAGCGAGTTTCGTGGATCCACTGATGTTTTTTTTAGTTTTAATGGGCGCGAAGCGCTCATACACACGTCTGTGACTGCGGAGTTGACGAGTTTCGTGCATTTTAGTGATTCCTACACAGCGAGTTTCGTGGATCCACTGATGTTTTTTTTAGTTTTAATGGGCGCGAAGCGCTCATACACACGTCTGTGACTGCGGAGTTGACGAGTTTCGTGCATTTTAGTGATTCCTACACAGCGAGTTTCGTGGATCCACTGATGTTTTTTTTTAGTTTTAATGGGAGCGAAGCGCTCATACACACGTCTGTGACTGCGGAGTTGACGAGTTTCGTGCATTTTAGTGATTCCTACACAGCGAGCTTCGTGGATCCACTGATGTTTTTTTAGTTTTAATGGGCGCGAAGCGCTCATACACACGTCTGTGACTGCGGAGTTGACGAGTTTCGTGCATTTTAGTGATTCCTACACAGCGAGTTTCGTGGATCCACTGATTTTTTTTAGTTTTAATGGGCGCGGAGCGCTCATACACACGTCTGTGATTGCGGCGTTGACGAGTTTCGTGCATTTTAGTGATTCCTGCACAGCGAGTTTCGTGGATCCACTGATGTTTTTTTTAGTTTTAATGGGCGCGAAGCGCTCATACACACGTCTGTGACTGCGGTGTTGACGAGTTTCGTGCATTTTAGTGATTCCTTCACAGCGAGTTTCGTGGATCCACTGATGTTTTTTTAGTTTTAATGGGCGCGAAGCGCTCATACACACGTCTGTGACTGCGGAGTTGACGAGTTTCGTGCATTTTAGTGATTCCTACACAGCGAGTTTCGTGGATCCACTGATGTTTTTTTAGTTTTAATGGGCGCGAAGCGCTCATACACACGTCTGTGACTGCGGAGTTGACGAGTTTCGTGCATTTTAGTGATTCCTACACAGCGAGTTTCGTGGATCCACTGATGTTATTTCAGTTTTAATGGGCGCGAAGCGCTCATACACACGTCTGTGACTGCGGAGTTGACGAGTTTCGTGCAGATTGTCAGCCATTTTTCTTCCTTAACACTCTAAAATACATAATTCTAATTATATATATCGTAATATTGTAAAATGGCATGGCTTACTATCTTATGTTTTATTCCAACTTCCTTTCTTTCCTTTGCCGGCATTTTCCATTTTCCATCTTCCGTATCCAGTTTCCGAACTTTTGTTTACACGTTCAAATCAATCGCTTATCTTTTCCGTGGGTACGTTCATTCTGGTTTTATCGCTCCGTTCGATCTCAATCCGCAAGCATCGCGGATCGCATCTCGCAAGTGGCGGTCTTGCATTTCTTCCGTCGCAAGTCAGGAGCTCGCTTACTCAACTCGGAGGGGCGTATCCAGTTTCGGAATTGCCGCGTCTATTTAAAGCCGGCTGAGATATGTTGTGGGGTGGATTTTGAAGTGATGTTATGTCTCTAGACAATTGATGTTAACGTCAATATGATACAGTTTCAGAAATGTATTTTTAACTCATACAGTTTTAAAAGTTTTAAAGTTAACATCTAGTTGAGTAATTATGCTAAATCCATTGCTGGACATTTGATTTTGAATATGGTTTTATCAATTTCGCCGGTGTTTCATTTCATTAGCAGTAGTAACCCATTTGTGTTTGTTTTAATCAAGTCATCATATGTATGTGTGGACATTATTAGCTTCAATTAAAACTCTGGTTTCTTAAGACTTTTTCATCGAGTTATTAGATGTGCCGTATTGCTGGAATTTCTTTAATACGTCGATAGCTGTCGTCCATAAGTGAGTCTTTTTTTGTTTTTCATTGCTATCCTAGTATTGTTATATGCCATGCCATGCCATTCAATAAGTAATATTATTTCAATACATAGAATGATTTTAAGTTAAATATAGAGTTGAACTTATTATTTTTCTGTTTACATTTTACCAGTTATATTTTCGTCTGAGTTTATACATATTTTTCATTTAAACTTGAATATTATTTCATGACTTAGAATAATTTTAACTGAACTTGTTTCCGTTCACATTATGCCTGTTATATTTTTCACCTGGACTTATATATGTTTTATTTGAACTTACATTTATTTTTCGTCAATAAACGTTAGCCTGATTTTACTGAAAAACAGTTTCTTTAATGTCTTATACTACACTGTCACAACGTCACCAATTACTTACTCTTTTAGGTCACCGTAATTACACTGTTATAAGCTGCTAAATTTTACTCTGTTTTAGACGGTTCTTGTTACAGAACCGATCACGGGTTATGGGCCAGAAGCGAATACGCTTTTAAACCCTTTACGGCGGCCATAACCTAATTGGTGACATTTCAAAATTTTTTTTTTTTGTTTGACAGTTGTTTGTAGTATGCGGCCATTGGACCTCCGAGTCATTTTAGAGGGGGGGGCCGCAATATAAATTTTTTTTGAAGGCTATATGTATTGTTTTCTTTCCTATCGATATGAATTACAAAAAGGTTTTTTTTCGGATAACTTATAATAGAAAATTTTTTGTTTATGTACAACCTGACTACTAAGTACATTAATTAAAAAAAAAAAAAAAAAAAAAAAATTTTTCTTTTTTCCTGTAATATCTTCTGGTTAAAGCATGGCCATGGCTAACATACAGGTGTGCATAACAAAACTGAATTCTCACAATTATGGAACTTGGGCAGCTGACGTAAAGTATCTACTATTAGATAAGAATGCGTGGAGCATAGTTAATGGCACTGAAAAGGCTCCTGATGAAAGTGACTCTGTAGCGACAAAAGAATATCAATCCAGAGTCAGGTCTGCACTATCAATTGTATATTTAAATGTCGAAAATGAATTCCGGAGAATCATCGAAAATATCGACGACCCTTATGAAGCCTGGACTAAACTTAAATTGCATTTTCAGCCTGATAACCGGGCACGCCATATGCAATTATTTGGTGAAATTCTTTCCTGTAAGATACAACCTGAAGAGCCCGTGGATATGTTTGCAGCTCGTCTCCAAAGACTTGCCGACCAACTTGCTGCAATAAATGAGCCAATCAAAGAAACCTACCTTACCTTTCAATTACTTAGATGGCTCCCGAAGAAGTTCGACAACATGGTGCAAGGGATTCTGCGATGGCCAGACGACCAATTTACGTTTAAAAGTGTTCTTACAGAGTTAGTCGCTGAAGAGTCCCGTATCAAACTACGTGAGGATGACAGAGTAGAAGCTGTGCAGTCTCATTTCTCCAGAGCCCGTTCCTCAAAGAAGTGTTCCTTTAAACCTAAGTTCAAAGGTCGATGTCACAAATGTGGACGCAGAGGACATTTACAGAACCAGTGTAGAGTGCCTGAAGTCACCCGCCAGGAATCCTGTCTCAGCTCTAGTTCCAGAAATTCCGTGATGCCTAGAGACTCCTCCAATTCCGGTTCTATGGTGTACAGAGACTCTTCCAGTTCCAGAAATTCTTCTTTGTCCAGAGGTTCCTCCTTTTCCAGAAATTCATCGAAAGACTCTTCCATATCCAGTCCTGTCCGTGTCCAGTCTGATGGTCATAGATCCAGAAAAGATGTGCCTCGCAACAGACGTCAACGTAAGACAACAGGCCAGGTAAATTACCTCATACAATCTAATTTAAGTAACATAAAATGTGGTGGAGACGCCTGGGTCTTTGACACAGGTGCCTCCCACCATTTCTGTAAAGATAAAAGTTTATATGTTAAGTTTAAACCATTAAAAAATGAGGAATTGGCTGTTGCAGTTGACGGTGCTACTTTCCCTATCGAGGGCACCGGTTTAGTGGATTTAAAAATAAACGGGGAAATGGTTCGCTTCGGCGACGTCATGTATTGTCCTAGTCTTAGACATAATTTAATTTCAGGTCCCAGACTTGATAAAATGGGTGCCAAGTTCAAAGGAGGCGAGGGAAGGGTCAAGGCATATCGGGATTCTGGCACACTTTTTCGTGCTTTTCTTAAAGATGGCATTTACTGCCTCTATCCGGATCCTAACCATAAAAATAGAAATAAAGACCCTAAAACTAACCGTAATCAAAAGCCTAAACGAGTACGTTTCCAAGCCTCGACAGTTCAAAAAGATGATTTTAAACTCTGGCATAGACGCCTTGGGCACATCAGTTCCACATTAATGGAACATACTTTAAAATGTAATGGCGTTAGGGGCTTACCACCCATTAAATGTAAAGATTTTGAATGTGAAACATGTAGAATTAATAAACACAGACGAACATCATTCCGCCCAATAAACCAGATAAGATCTAAACGACCTCTAGAACTGCTACACACTGACCTGTGGGGTCCAACACAAATAACAGGGCGAAACGGGGAGAAGTATTTCCTAACTATAACAGACGACTTCTCTCGCAAAGTGTCAGTATACCCCTTATGCAGTAAAACACAGGTATTTAAAGTATTTACTAACCACGTAAAAAGAGCAGAAAGATTTTTGGGTACCAAAGTAAAAGAGGTTCGTAGCGACAATGGGCGGGAATTCGATAATGAAGCATTCACTAAATTCTTTGAAGACAATGGCATAAAACATGAGTTTACCAATGTATATTCTCCTGAGCAAAATGGAGTTTCAGAGCGTTTAAATCAAACAATAATGGACGGGGCTCGCTCAATACTCAATGAAAGTAAACTCAGTCTCAAATTCTGGCCTGAAGCTGTCTTATACATAGCATACACTCTGAACCGAATATGTCACAAAACCCAGAAAAAAACTCCTTTCGAATATTATTGTGGTAATAAACCATCCATCAGACATTTACGACCTTTTGGTACGGTGGCATATGTGGGGGTACCTAAACAACAAAGAAACTCTAAATTCGATCCGAAGGCTAAAAAGGGTGTTTTAGTGGGTTACGCAATGTCTACAAAAGGCTACAGGGTATGGATTCCCGAAACCAATAAAATAATAGAGACAATAAATGTTAGGTTCGGTGATGAATCTGTATCCACAAGTATCCCCAAACACAGTGAACAAGGTCCTAGCTATTCAATAGGCACAAACCCATTTACAACTTCGGAGCAGCGCAACGGAAGCGACCTGGGACCCTCTTACATCCTAAGTTCTGAACCACCTGAAATAGATCCTTTAACTGACCTTCAACCTGACAGTTTTACTTCAGAAGCACCACCCACTCAAAGTATTAGACCAAGTACCTCTGAATCTTCCGACTCCGCCTCCTCACACCCATCTGAGGATGACAGTGACGAGGATGGCGAGGAGTTTACTAGAACTCTCAGGGAAGCCGTCTGGTTCCGTAAGCCTGTAACTAGGCCTGACAAATCGAGAACCGACGTCTACTATTACGAGTTGGGTGAAACTCAACGTCTGAGATCATTGAAGGAAGTAAGAGATTACTGTCATTCTAATGGTATCAAATTTAATCCATCACTGTTCAGTTTTAAAGGAAGCAATAAGTACCAAGGCATTGTAAAGTCCACTCCTAGCCCTAGTTCAAGTCCGGGTTACACACCTCCACACACCTCTTTCTCTAACACTCATAAAACCAATTCCTGACTAGAAGACGCCATACCTAACACATATAAGCAGGCATTAAAATCACCTCAGTGGGAACTCTGGAGACAAGCCATGCAGGAAGAGATGGATGTTATAAACAAAAGACAAGTCTGGGTATTAACATCTCTACCACCCAATATCGAACCACTAGGCTGCAGATGGGTATTCACCATCAAACGAGACGACAAGGGACGGGTTGCAAGGTATAAAGCGAGACTTGTAGCACAAGGCTACAAACAAGTCAGGGGTGAAACGTATGATGAGACGTTTTCGCCCGTAGTTAATTTCAGTCTAATTCGCTTTTTCTTTGCAGCCCTTGTCTCATGTCTCGGATGGATCCACACTCAGTGTGACGTAAAAGGTGCCTATCTGTACGCCCCGCTTTCTGATAACATCTACATGAAACAACCATCAGGGTTCGAGGTGAAGGGTAAAGAACATTTAGTATGCAAACTCCAGAGGGCCCTCTATGGTCTCCACCAGAGTGGACGAGTTTGGTTTTATGAACTACATAAGATTTTAATTTCTCTTGGTTTTAAAAAGTTAGAGTGGTGTAACTGCGTCTACTCGTTCTCTAATTATGTTGTTTTATTACTTTATGTGGATGACTTTGTAATATTAAGTAACCATCAGAAACATATTAATGAAGTTTTAACTCTTTTAACTAAACATTTTGACATAAAAATCCTGGGGAGAACACGTAAATTACTTGGTGTTGAATTTGAGGAGGATGGGAATGGCACTGTTTCAATTCATCAAAGGCAATATATTGATGATATTTGTACAAGGTTTAAAGAATTCAATTTTCCCATTACATCACTCCCTATAACTAAAGGCACGGTATACTCCAAGTCACAATGTCCTCAAACCGAAGCAGAAACCCAGGAAATGTTACAATATCCATATAGAAGTGTTTTGGGCTGCCTTTCATTTTTAACAAGCAGGACACGTCCTGATATTTCATACGCTGTAAATATCTTCAGCCAATTCCAGAGCAATCCTGGGATTGTTCACTGGAATGGTCTCCTGAAGCTTTTAGGGTACGTCCAAAGCACAAAACATTATAAACTGAGGTTACCTTGCAACCACATAAACCTAATAACTTACACCGACGCGGATTTCGCCGCTAATAGGGATGACAGGACATCAATGGGGGGACAACTACTAATGTTAGACAAAGCTCCTATCATGTGGAGAGCCTTTAAACAAAAATCTGTCTGTTTGTCTACTATGGAATCAGAATTTGTGGCTTTAACAGAAGCAACTAAAGAGCTTCTATGGTTTAGTAGGATCATAACTGAATGTTATGACAAACGTATTTTTACAGGTCCACAAGTTAAACCAACACTTTTAGTAGACAACATGGCCTCCATTGATTTTCTTAAGTCTCCCATTGAAAATTACAGAACGAAACACATAGACGTAAAATTATTTTTTGTTAGAGACCTTTTAAACCAGGAGATTTTTAACGTTAAACACGTAGCCAGTAAATCTAATCTCTCAGACATTTTCACTAAACCTTTAACAAAATTTGATCTTAAGAAATTTATTGATGTAATTTTTAGTTATAAGTAATTTTTTTATACAGTATGGAACCATTTATCCGGAAACCAGTTAACCAGAAAACCAGTTATCCGGAATGATACTTCTGATAGACTGATGTTAGAATCTTTTTAGAAAAAAAGTCTCATACACAATCAGTTTGACATATACATTGCTTGAAACAATTGTATAGCTTGATAATAGTATTCTAGTATTTGAAATAGAAGCATATAATCATATTATAGATTAATAAATAATATTATAGATGCTTTCATTTTTATGCCGAGAAAACAGAAGAATTTTTGTTCCCAAGGAGTTCCCATAAATTATCTTTTTTCAAACTCTAAGAATTGATCTTATTTGCATCAGATTCTTGGTTCAAGTAATCTAATAATCAATTTAAAATTAGAAGTAATACCACAATTACATATGTTTCACAAAACTTACCAAATGGATGCTGCTTTAATGCCCAACCAGTTAACTGGAAAAACCAGTTATCCGGAATACATCTGACCCCAACCATTCCAGATAAATGGTTCTGTACTGTATATACATAATATTTAAATGCTATGAAAAAAAAGGAAACTCCTCCTCCTTTGAACTTGTGTCAAGCATTAAGATGCTTGTTTAACTTTTCATGTTGAACCTTGAAGTTTAACATTTTTTTTAAACTGAAATTTTTGTATATTTCAGTACTTTTCTTTTGAAGAAAAATGTTTGAATATGTAATTATACTCTTGTTATTTCATATTTGTTTCGTATGCATACATTTCATAATATCATTTCCGTGGTATTGAAAATCGAGTTGTATTTTGTTTTATTGCATATGTAAATATGAATTTTTTTTTTTCTTCTCTTCTTAAGAGTATATATAACAAGTTTTTTTTCATATTGAAATTGGCCAAATCATTTGCAAATGTATATCGTTTCAAAAGCTTAAGCATATTATTATTTTTTTTTTTGTGTTGTCTTTCATGTGAGCGCTCACAGTCACAATCATTTAACTATGTCACTATCATAATCATAATTCATAATCGCTATCACGATCATGATCGTTATTATTCTCATTATTGAAATTTTCTCATTTGTATAACATGTGTCTTTCATATACTGTCAAAGGACTTTCATATTGTAGCTCATGTATATGTATTCTTCATATTATCCTGAATTTACGTTTATGTGATAATCATTCTCTTTCAGAACAAATATGCAAATGTATGATTGTTTAAAAATTCATTTGAATATTGTTACAAGTCAAGACTAAAGGAAAAATCATCATATTAAATTCTTTTTATGTAAAGGTAACTCGTAGTCACTTGCATGTGACGAGGTAATTGTAATTATCTTTCACGGTTTTTTTCAGGAAAATGTTATTTTTATAGACTTTTGCTATTGAACTTTTCCGACGTGAAAAAAAACTTTTTGTTAGAGTTACAATTGTAACTAAACTTTCATGAAATGAAAAAAATTGTTAATCTAGTTGTTATATATAATTGTTAAAATTGTTGTTGTTGTTATTGAATATTGTTATTAACATTGTTGGAAATTGATGTTTTTGATTAACCATGTTGAAGTTATTGAATTTGTTGCATTTATGCTTGTTAATGTTAAGTTTCTGTTTTACTGGTAGCTATCGAAGTGTGATAGTTTATATTCTAATGTTTTACTGTATTCTATATATATATATATATTTTACAATATCTGGTAATTATCCATTTTATTTTTAAGTACGAGTGTTAAGGGGGGGGCGATTGTCAGCCATTTTTCTTCCTTAACACTCTAAAATACATAATTCTAATTATATATATCGTAATATTGTAAAATGGCATGGCTTACTATCTTATGTTTTATTCCAACTTCCTTTCTTTCCTTTGCCGGCATTTTCCATTTTCCATCTTCCGTATCCAGTTTCCGAACTTTTGTTTACACGTTCAAATCAATCGCTTATCTTTTCCGTGGGTACGTTCATTCTGGTTTTATCGCTCCGTTCGATCTCAATCCGCAAGCATCGCGGATCGCATCTCGCAAGTGGCGGTCTTGCATTTCTTCCGTCGCAAGTCAGGAGCTCGCTTACTCAACTCGGAGGGGCGTATCCAGTTTCGGAATTGCCGCGTCTATTTAAAGCCGGCTGAGATATGTTGTGGGGTGGATTTTGAAGTGATGTTATGTCTCTAGACAATTGATGTTAACGTCAATATGATACAGTTTCAGAAATGTATTTTTAACTCATACAGTTTTAAAAGTTTTAAAGTTAACATCTAGTTGAGTAATTATGCTAAATCCATTGCTGGACATTTGATTTTGAATATGGTTTTATCAATTTCGCCGGTGTTTCATTTCATTAGCAGTAGTAACCCATTTGTGTTTGTTTTAATCAAGTCATCATATGTATGTGTGGACATTATTAGCTTCAATTAAAACTCTGGTTTCTTAAGACTTTTTCATCGAGTTATTAGATGTGCCGTATTGCTGGAATTTCTTTAATACGTCGATAGCTGTCGTCCATAAGTGAGTCTTTTTTTGTTTTTCATTGCTATCCTAGTATTGTTATATGCCATGCCATGCCATTCAATAAGTAATATTATTTCAATACATAGAATGATTTTAAGTTAAATATAGAGTTGAACTTATTATTTTTCTGTTTACATTTTACCAGTTATATTTTCGTCTGAGTTTATACATATTTTTCATTTAAACTTGAATATTATTTCATGACTTAGAATAATTTTAACTGAACTTGTTTCCGTTCACATTATGCCTGTTATATTTTTCACCTGGACTTATATATGTTTTATTTGAACTTACATTTATTTTTCGTCAATAAACGTTAGCCTGATTTTACTGAAAAACAGTTTCTTTAATGTCTTATACTACACTGTCACAACGTCACCAATTACTTACTCTTTTAGGTCACCGTAATTACACTGTTATAAGCTGCTAAATTTTACTCTGTTTTAGACGGTTCTTGTTACAGAACCGATCACATTTTAGTGATTCCTACACAGCGAGTTTCGTGGATCCACTGATGTTTTTTTAGTTTTAATGGGCGCGAAGCGCTCATACACACGTCTGTGACTGCGGAGTTGACGAGTTTCGTGCATTTTAGTGATTCCTACACAGCGAGTTTCGTGGATCCACTGATGTTTTTTTTAGTTTTAATGGGCGCGGAGCGCTCATACACACGTCTGTGATTGCGGCGTTGACGAGTTTCGTGCATTTTAGTGATTCCTGCACAGCGAGTTTCGTGGATCCACTGATGTTTTTTTTAGTTTTAATGGGCGCGAAGCGCTCATACACACGTCTGTGACTGCGGTGTTGACGAGTTTCGTGCATTTTAGTTTTTCCTGCACAGCGGATTTCGTAGATCCACTGATGTTTTTTTAGTTTTAATGGGCGCGAAGCGCTCATACACACGTTTGTGACTGCGGCGTTGACGAGTTTCTTACATTTTAGTGATTCCTGCACAGCGAGTTTCGTGGATCCACTGATGTTTTTTTAGTTTTAATGGGCGCGAAGCGCTCATACACACGTTAGTTATTGCGGCGTCGACGAGTTTCATGCATTTTACTGATTCCTGCACAGCGAGTTTTGTGGATCCACTGATTTTTGTTGTTGTTGTTTTAATGCAGTCATAATGTTTCAGTTTAAAATTATAGAAATTATATGATATAGAAATTATATTATTTGATAAATATCCTTACTAAATTTTAGAAATAAAATATTTGTAAAATTCACGAACGTAAGTTGTAAAAATTATATAACTTTGTGCAAATTTACGCAGCAAAATTTTAAAATTCCTTTTCTGTAATTTTTATCTCTAGTAAGTAGTTGCTTTTCCCGAATTTTTAAGTATGGAACGAAGCGTACGAAGAGGAAACTGTGACTGGGTCAAAGTCTCAATTTGGCGCCCCCTCCCCGAACTTTTTCTTGTGACAAGCTAAAACTGACGTTGGTAGTGTAAATTTCTGCGCCCGTAAAACTGCCATCTTCGCCCCCCCCCCCCTTTCGCACGGCGCTGATAAGTACACAATTATTTTTGTGACTGTTTATTGATATAAATAATATCTGTAAAATTCACAAATAAGAAATTCCCCAATTTAAAATAATTCGCTTGAATGTACGCAGTGTCTTTTTAAAATTAATTTCTTTTAATTTTTACAGTGCTTAAATAGTTTTTTACGCTGAGTTTTTTAAGGAACAAAAGTATTTTTCATAGCAGAAATCTGGATAGATTTTGTGCTGTTAGCGAAACGAAATTGACTAATCAGAAAATTCGCTCACTTAAAAAAGCAAAAACTTTGAATGCCGTTTTCTGATTGTTCAATCTCGTTTTGTTATCTCTGTATTCGCAAAATGTGCCTGAATACCGGACATTAGATGAAAACATTGCATCAAATTTTTTAATTACTGAATCGTCTGCCGCATGAAACGATATCTGGAAGCAGAAATAATTCTTTTAGTTTGTTGGATAGATTTTTAATTTGTAACGCGTGATGTATTTTCCTGGATAAATTATAAATAAAATAAAGTATCCTCTTTGTAGGATTCCGTAATGTAAATAAGTAAAGGTAAGTGAATTTTTTTTATGGCTATTGTATTTTGTTTGTTTTAGAAACTGGTGCATATAAAGTTTTATTATTAGAAATTAGATTTATTAGTATATTATTTATTATTAGTATATTAGAAAGTCAATGGTTTTATATATTTATTGTGAAATTTTTTTTTTAATCGGTGACGATGCAGCAAAAGTTTCAAATTTTTAACAGTGTGTCATGTTTTTTCTCTCAATGTATGACAGGTCTGATGACATGGACAATTTCACAGTAATAAGAGAGAAAAAACCGGTTTGCTTGCGTCATATTGCACGATTTTTGACGTATGTCTCTGTAGTGTGTGGCGGGCCTTGGAGAAAGACGCTCCGGGAGAAAAGACGCAAAAACGCGCCAATTTGGCGATTTTTAAAAAATTGCGCCAAGAGGGAGAGTAAAGTACATTCGCACCGATGTTTGGATATAAAAACAAATTCCCCACCATTTTTTTTTTTTTTTTTTTTGGGGGGGGGGGGGATGGGTTTTATCTAACATTTATGTAAACAATGAAATTTTCAGTTCAAATGTAAGGACTAAATTATCATTTTTTTTTAGTTTAATATCATTCTGTTTAGTGTTTTAATATGTAATTCTAGATAATATGACTGACCTCATAGTTTTTCATTAAGAAAGTATAAATCTATCTCAGAAAAAAAAATCAGGTTATTGCTGATAACTGGTAATCTCAACCTTTTCACCAAATATATCTATGTATTAAACAAATTCTTTTTTTTTTTTTTTTTTTTTTTTTTTTTTTACTAAACCTGAATTAAAACTTTCTTACTTTGCGATTTTGATATGAATTAATAGGATACCTTTCTTTATGATTTATTTTTTTTAAATAAATCAAGGTAAATGTATCTCATCTTTATGACGCATATTAAAATATAAACTATTTCAGAGTTTCCCAAATGTTTAAAAAGGGGCAGAATGCTACTGTTGTGAAAAGGGGACTTTTTACATTCTTCAGGGCACTTTTATAGAATTAAGTCTAGAATCTTGGTGCCTTTTTTGATGCGGTTGTTTTATTAATTTCTTTTTCTAATAGTAAGAGGAAAAAAATCACAAAATATGTCCATTTATCACAGGAAAAATCATTATTTGATTGAGGGGGGAAATTTTTGAAATTTGTCAATCACTTGTGAAAAAATCTTCAGTAGGTTGCAAAAAATTGGTGAAAAATAAAAATTTTGTCAAAGAATCTACAAATAAATCCAAAATTTTCATCAAAAGCTTGAAAAAAAGGCAAATTTTGTTAAAAGATTACAAAAAATGGCAAATTTCATGAAAAGTTCACAAAAAAACAAAAAGAGAATCGACGAAAAGGGGCAGATTCCGAAAAAGAGGCATGAAGAAAAAAAGCACATTTGCCAGGAGCAGGGTTGGCAAGTTTCTTCCGCAGTGGAAAAAACCGGTTGGAAGAAATAGGTTTCTTCCAAGTGGAATAAATGGAAGAAACTGTTTTTCTTCTAGAATTTACCATATACTTTCAATTTTGTAGAATATAATAAATATCTTCTTCCTATAAACTTATATAAATTAATTCCATTGGACCAAAACAAATTTAATTAAATATATATGCTAAATTAATAATTACATCAGTTTTTTTAACCAAGATCACACACAACCCTGTCTAAAGATCTTCAATCATTGGCTAAATGAAAATTTATCCAAAATTAAAATACACAAAATTAATTAAATATTATTCACTTCAATTTAACCAACATTTTTTTTCATTATTTAAATTTCTGAAATTAGTAGTAATTAGTAGGGATTCTTTACTAATGGTAGAATGAAACCTATTTAAATAAAAGCTTTTAATTTACATCAATCTTATTAATGTATGTAATATACAATAATTACTGTAATATTAAAAGCTTAATGTTAAATTTTTAATATTATTGTATTAAACAGTGATTGATCAAAAATATGTTTTATTTTCAGGCCAAAATCGGAGTTTTGCCAAAAGCATGGCTGAAAATTCAGCTTGACTGAAACTCTCAGTATTCCAAAATTTTTGTTTCTTCCTTCGGAAATTTTCAACATTAGTCATTCATTTGAACTGTATCTGCTCAGAGTGTATTGCAATGAACTTCATTGTTTATAATTATCAGTCATGAATTAGCAATCATCTTATAGAAAATTTTTAGTTTAAACTGCATTAGTGTTTCAAATATTCTTTGAGCAGTGATGCCGCTGGACTTGAAAAATCCTGGGTCCCGGGGACCCAGGACTTCTGAAATTCTGAGTCCCTTTTATACAAAAGCGGGTCCCCATTAATAATAAGTCATATTTTTAGACGCAAAAATTGAACTTCTTTATTTGCAAAAGAAAAATTAAAGCCAATATTTTTTTTTCAAACTATTAAGAGAAATTTTCTTTACTTTTTAAAAAATAAATGTGCAAGACACAAATTAAATTATAAAATAATGCTTATTTGAGTGTAGAAGCTAACAAGTATCACTATTGCTCGCATTTCTTTTAAAAAGGAGCAAAACTGATTTATTGAAAAAGATATTTTTCCTGTGAAAAGAATACTTTTGGATAAAGGGGTACTTTTTGTTTAATGAATGGGTGTTTTCAGAATTTACATTCACTCAGAAAGATTTGGATCAATCAAAAACAAATTGTGAAGCAGGAAAATCTGTTTTTGGAACAGCAAAAAAAATAATTTGGAGGCAGGAAAGTTAGTTTTTGGAACAGAAAAATTCTATCCTGGCATTAACTTTTTTTTGTGTGTGTGTGCCCCTTTGACGAAAATTGCGTTTTAAAGCGATTTTTTGACGAAATGTGCAATTTTTTTCGCGATCTTTTGATGAAAGTTACCATTTTATCGTGATTTTTTTATTGCCCTTTTTTGTGACTTTTTTGACAAAATTTGCCGATTTATTGTGATTTTTTGACGAAATTTGTCTTTTGTGATTTTTTGAGGAAATCTGCCTTCTTTTGGGGATTTTGTAACAAAATTATTTTTTCTCGAATCAGTTGACGAATTTTGTCGTAAATTATTCGTTATTTCGCAATTTTTTAACGAAATTTGCCTTTTTTGCGATTCTTAGCCGAAATGTGACGTTTTTTCGCGATCTTTAGACGAAATGCGCTGATTTTTCGCGATCTTTTGTCAAAAGTTACCGCTTTATCACGATATTTTGATGAAAATTGTTGTTTATCGTGAATTTTTTGACATAATTTGCCATTTTATCACGATTTTTGGACGAAATTTGTCGTTTTTTCGCGATTTTTAAAGAAAATCTTTTCTTTTCTGGGATTTTGTAACAAAACTAGCCATATTTCCATGAATTTTTTGATGGATTTGTTGGAAATTATTCGTTATTTCGCGATTTTTTAACAAAATTTGCCTTTTTTGCGTTTTTTGACAAAAAATTACACGTCCCGCGGGACGCGTAAGCCCCTTTTTTTGCGTCCGGTCGCCGATTTTTTGCGTATTTTATGCGCTATAGCGCGTCCGCGGCATCCCTATTTGAGAAAGTCCTAGAATAATAAATGATAATTTACAAAAATCATTATAAAAGAAAAATGATGTGTATACTTAAAACTAAAATTTTTTTTATTAAATGAAATTCGTATAATTAAAAAATCTTTCTGTGTCATTGATGAATTATGTTTTATTGTATATGAAAATAGTTTTGGGGTAATTAACAATTGTGCATAATTAATAAATACTATACATATAATTAATTTACATTTATGTATGTATTAATTATTTTAAAACATACAATTTAATTATTTATTTATTTTTTAATGTTTTTATTTTTGGCCGAATTTGAATTTTCTGAAAATTGGTTTTGGCCTTAGAAACCTGTATTGGTCGATCCTAGTTTAAAAAAAAATCATTAAAATTCTAATTTTTCTTAGGTCAATGTAGGATAATATAGCAAAAAAGGATTTTTTTTTTTCAAAGTCCTACATTTCAGGATAGTTTAAAAACATTTTGACATACCCATAGATATTTTTAGAACACTAATCTTTTAAAATCAGCATTTAGATATTCATGCTAGTTGTTAGTATAAATAATTACAAATTTATTAATTTACTGTGTTGCACAGTTTAAAATAAAGGATTTTTATGTAAAGATATATTTTTATATGAAAAATAAACAATTTGTAGGTGTTTTTTTTCCTCTCTTTTTTACATAAATAGCGTAATTAATAATGAAAAAACATCCCTCTACCTTTAGAATAGATAAATACATCACCTGAAAATGTCTGCTGAACCTTAAGTATGTTATTAAAAAATAACATATCTTTGCAAAAAAAAATTTAATAATTAAATTTTACAATTTAGATTTCATGTAATAATACTTTATTTCTTTTATATTATATAGTTAATATACTTTGAGCTTTTGTTTTGGTTTCCGGTATTTTTTCCATTTCTTCCGGTTTTTTCCAGTTTCTTCCACTGTCCTGGAACAAATAGGTTTCTTCCGGAAGAAACCCAACCCTGGCCAGGAGTGAAATCACCCCCTCCTTTCCTCCACATATGTTGTAACTTTTTAGAAAATTTGCTGTAAATTTCAACTTTTTTTTTTTTTTTTTTTTTTATTACCTCTGTGATTTTGCCAGATTTCCTCCCAAATTAAGAAATATCAAAGCAGTCTTTTCCAAAAATTAAACTTACCGCAAGTTTCGTTAAAACCTGGTAAAATAACTGCAAATTTCTTCAAAGGAACATGAGAAAAATATTACATTTCATCAAAAGATTGCAAATAAACACAAATTTTGTTAAAAGAGCACAAAACCCCACAAATTTTGTAAAACACCATGCATTTTGTCAAAATGGGTGAAATAACTGCAAATTTTATTAAAAGATCATGAAACAATCACAAATTTTATGAAAAAAAAAAAAAAAAAACTGGAAATTTCGTGAAAAAAATAAAAAAAGGTGAAATAACCACAAAAGTTGTCAAAAAATAGCGAAAAAAATGCAAATTTTATCAAAGGGCAAATAAAATGCATATTTCGTCAAAGAGCTGCAAAGAAAATATAGTGCAGGAGTATTCCCCCTTCCCCCACTCTGCTGTAACCTTTCAGAAAGTTTGCTGTGAATTCCAGAAAATTTATTTTCACTTAGAATTAGGGATGCACCGAACAGTGATTTTGGACGAATAATCGAATATTCAGCCAACAGGTGGGCCAAATACCGAATATTCGGCTTTCCAAATACTTTTTATATTTCAAAGTTTAAAGGGATTAAACTGTTACCTTTTAAAACAATTTTACATAATATTTAATAAAAGAAACTTACATTTTGATAAACAACAGTTTTTTTTATAAGGACATTTAGTATTGAAAAAAATCTGCCTTGAGTTAAGCAGTTATAACACTTTTTAATTAATAAAATTTTAAATTTTATGCTTTCTTGTACGAATTAAAACAAACATTTTAATATCAAAGAGATATATGAAAAAATGATTACAGAAAAACTTTACAGTCTCTTAATTGTCATTTTTCAATAACTGAAGGCAGGTTTTTTTCAATATAAAGTACAAATATTTTCAACTTAATACTGAATAAAGGAATATCTAGCTCATAGTTCTTTTCTTATGGATGATGGCATGTTCCACCCTTCCTATCATATCATATTTTGCAGAAATTAAAGCATGTGAGTTGAAAATATAGTTATGGTATCTTATTTATTGTTAATGTAACAAAAGAAAACACAAGTTTGACATAGAGTGTGATGACGTACAATGTATTTATGACTCAATAAGTTGATTAAAATTATGGTTTTATGAACAAAAATTGCCTTGATAGCTATTACTATTCTCAAAAGATTTTCTTTCTTGATTAAGGACTTTTATTTGGGAAAAGCAAGAAACAGATTATTTATTAAACAAAATTTAGGAACTTGCATTTGCACATCATTTATTCTTAAGGAGAATCTTAATAAATCACCATTTTAATCCTTCTCATGGTTAATTTTCATACTTTACAAACAACAAATAAATAATGTAAAAACATTCTATTTTATTCAAATATGATTTTCTTCTAATTATTTTAAATATATTTATAAATTGACAATCAAGAGTAGAAATTATAAAAGTTTTAAAAAATGTGTTTTAAAAGGTTTTATTAAGTATTGGATTTGGCCGAATACTTTGATATTCGGCCAAACTGAATATTCAGCAGGGCGAATAGTTTTGTATTTGGCTGAACCGAATAGTTTGATATTCGGTAACATGGCCGAATACCGAATATTCGGTGCATCCCTACTTAGAATCATCCCTGCCATATATATTCACTCATAAGTTATGAAATATTGAAAATATTAATTTTCTATACCTATGGTAATACAGCGTGTGCCTATAACATCCCATAAAATTTTGGACAAATTTTCATGTGGATTGAAAGAAATGTTGGGAGTAAAAACATTTTCTGCACCTCTGTATAGTAGTACAATTAATACATAATTTTGCTCACAGACAATAATCATGGGAAGAAAGTATGGAGATAAAATAACAAGACTTTTTTTTATGTATCCAGAATTAGATCTCAAAAGATAGCATATCATACTGGACAATGTCAACTGTCTAGTTTGTAACTTCTCTTAGAATATCGTATTTCCTTTCTGTTCTCAACAAATTCATACTGACCACTAGAGATGAGACGGGCTCAGCTCGAGCTCGGGCCTGATGCGGGCTCGGGCTCTATTTTTTTATTTCAGTCTTCGGGCCCGGGCAGGCTCAGGCTCATTTTTTCTCAAACTGGAAAATTATTTATTCGAGTGTAGAAAAGTTTGAAAGAACCCCCCCCCCCCCCCTTCCCTTGAGAATACTTATTGTTTTTCACATCATTTCAATGCTGTTATGTCAAAGCGAAAGTTGAACAGAAATCGTGTTTTTATATTTTAATAGTTGATTGCTGTTTCAAAAGAAAATTTGTGATGATTGAAGATTTATGTCTACTGCATTTCCTGCGATAATCTATTACTGATATGGCGCCAATCAAAAACAAGCACAAACAATAAATTAGCTTCTGATTGGCTTTTCGTTTGTAACAGAGGATATTTTTTAACTCAGTCGTTTATTTATTTATTTAGTTAGCTATATAAAACTTAAGAGAATGATTTCTTGGGTTTTTTTTTTATGTAGACCAAAAGCTTGATATTTGCAAATTATTTAATTGTGTGAGTTATATTCGTTCAATTTATGTAAATAGCATCCTGATTAATCTTTCTCTTTTTCAACATGAACTCTACTTATGCTGAGGATTTCCCTTCTTAAGTAAACAGTAAACATATTTTCAATGTTATGTTATACTGATAGAAAACAATCAATCAGTGTTTCTTCTTTTCCTATAAAAGCATCAGGCCTTTAAGATAACTGTATCAACGTTTTAATTTGCATAGATTTTTATGTTCATGTCATTTTTGGCGAATTATTATGAGAAATGAATGGAATATGTTTAAAGATGTAATACTTTATAAGAAATTGAAAACCTTTTATGATTCTGCAGCATACAAATAGTAATTTCTGCAAACTTCATATATTTATTCATTACGCTTTTTTAATGTATCCATCAAATTTTCTCATTAAAGGACAAAAAATATGGGAATCCTTTTAAATATGAAGTATATTTTTATTTTATACTAAACTGCTCTTTTGATAAGATTGAATTTAAATTTTTATTTAACTGTAATTTTTATGTAAGAAATTTTTAAAAGCAAGACATCACATTTGAAACAACTTTTAAATGTCATGTTATTTTTTTTCTTTTCTTTTTTTTCTTGTATCGGGCTCGGGCTCTGATGACAAAAAAAAAAATTCGTGCTCGGATTCAAAATCATCGGGCTCGGGCGGGCCCAGGCTCAAAACGAGCCGGAACTCATCTCTACTGACCACCCAAGTTGCCTGCCACCCACCAGATGGAAGGGGAGCAAGTATACGTAATTTAGTTATGACGAATTGATGAGAAGCAGGATACTTCTGATGAAGTGCAGTTTCTCAAAATTCATAAAACAAGGAAAATTATGGGTGATTGCTGAGAATGATTCCGAGCACATTTGACTACTTTTAAAATGTGGAGGGTGCAGTTTGCCGATTTTAAAGTGTGTGAGGCTCATCTTACCAATTTTTTAAAAGGGCAGAGCACTGAGCCAAAAATGACTTGGCAGGAACACTAGATTTCATATACATATATTTGACACTATGGTCATCTATTTATTGATCCTAATGTATTTTAAATCAAATGAATGCAATATGAATGATGGTCTTGGAAAATTAACAGTATATCATCCGCACCTGGCTAACATTAAAGTGTCATTTTTTCGTTTTTTTTATAGTCATTCAAAGATTCATCTGGATTATAATTAACATAATATTCTTTTTAATAAGTATGAAAAAAGTGCTTTTAAAAAGTTTTTTAAATCTCAGAATGCATTTTTCTTTGCCTTTTTACCTAATTCACTAATAACATGTTTTTTATTTTTATAGATGTGAAAAGAATCCTTTTTAAAGACTTTTTAAGATCTCAGAAAGCATTCTTGTATTTGTAAATGTGGTTCATCATGTAGTGCCTGATTCTTCAAGTATAAGACAATATTATATTTCCTGTTTAAAAAGTAAGAAACATTAGTTATCTATTATTTTATATATTCTATTAATTACTTAAAAATATGAAGGAAACTATATTTTCTTATTTTTCATATCATACAGCAATTTAAGATGGTGGTATTCATTCAGGATTAATTTTAGACCATAAAAGGAAAGCATGCAATTTTCTTTTTCTTTTTGTGGTAAAAACATATGAGCCATGCTGCATGTTTTAATTTAGTTTTAAATAAGAAAAGTCTATTTTTTTAAACATTTTTCTTCTTATATAGATTTATTTAAATAAATAAATCATTTCTTTCAATGAAATTCTCCAGATAATCAACATTTAGTTGAATATGCCTTGAATTTTTATTTAATTATAAAAATAAATAAATAAATGAGATAAATGAATTGTGCAGCATCAAAAATCCAGCATCATGTTTTTATAATTTAATTCATAAATAAGTGATATTTATCTTATATAAAAGAAAATTGATTATTTAACAAAAACACACTTTAATTTTTTTTATGTTAAAAAAAAAAAAAAAAAAAAAAAATCCATTTAATAGAAAAAGAATGTGTAATTTCTGAAACACCTGTTAATTCAAAGGTGGATGCAGGTTTTTTTCTTGGGGCCCATTTTGTGAAAAGTAGCAGTTATTTTTGTGAATTTCACTACATTTTTGTGAATTTTATTATATTTTTGTGAAAAACATTTTACGACGACAGCTGAAATCTAGTGACTCAAGTTCGAACCAAGTATTTATTAACAAAAACTAACTTCTTTAAACCCTTTTCTAAAGTTTTTGTTTCTTAAGAACTGGTTTTATGTACTAATTACACATTTTAAAATCTAACAAAATAATAAAAATAAGTTTTTGTGGAAAAGAAGGGGGCTATTTTATTAAATTTATTTTTGTGAAGGGGTGCATTTTAATAAATTTATTTTTGTGAAGGGGGTTTTTGTGCCCTAAATAGGCCTCAAATTTTGTCTGGATCAACCCCTGCAATTTTATTTGCTTCTTTATTTTTCCTCAATCTTTGACAAGTTTTTGATGGATATATTGATTATTCACAATAAGAAAATAATTAGAAAAGAAAGAAAAATAGCAATTGTTTATGAATTAAAAATTTTCAGACTGAAAGTGATAGAGAGAGATTGCTGACACTTTGCTCAATAGAACCGACAATAATGTTGGTAGCAGCTCAACTGAATGAGGAGGTAATACAAGGAGGAATAAAAAAAAATTGCTGGAGAATTCATAAATTTGGCTTGAAATTTCATATCTGCTTTACAGAAACAAGACTGTGAATGTAAAATATATTTTATAATAAGAAAATTGATTATTTCATAAAAACATACTTTGATATTTTCTATGTTACAAAAATAAATAGTGAAAAAATGTGTGATTTCCAAAATATTGTCAATTTTATTTGTTCCACTATCTTTTGCTTTTCTTTAAACAAGTTTTTGATGGATTATACAATTAGAATATCCGTTTTAGAAACTGTCAGTGCAATATCTGGCGATGACAGTTCTTCCAAACCCAGAAATAACTGTATTTAAGCAGTAAAAAAAAGCTTTTACAAACATGGGAGAACTCTCTAAATTTCGTGGTATAGCGAAAAAAATTTACAAATTTTGATGTGTTTTTCAAATTTTTTGAGGTTTAAAAGTTGTAGAAAAAATATCACAATTTTCAATTAAAAAAAAAATCTTTGTATAAGCCGCAGCGGCTTTTTGGAAGGTTTTTTTCTTGTACAAGCCGCGGACTATACACCCGAAAATACGGTAAGTTTTTATAACTACTAGAAGGCAGTAGAGGCATTATGTCTAATATATATACAGGGTGTTTGAAAAGTCTGGAAACGGTCAAATAACTCAAGAAATACATATGAGATTGAAAAACAAAAATATATGTGTTAAATATTTTTAAATAAGCTACTCAGTGATACCAAATTTGACCTTCGCAACCGACCCCTGGGAGTCAGAGGGGGTCCAACTTTGAAATCTTAAATTATAACCCCCATTTTTTATTGCAGATTCGGATTCTATGGACAAAGATACATAACTTTTGTATTTGATGTTTATTTCGAATCCTTGTTTATTACAGTGTAATTGAGCATATTAAATCGATACATATTTTGGTTTTCCCAACCAGATTTTGCCTGATTGGCCAGAATATTTGACGTCAAATTCCTCGTCTTTTGCAGGAATAGCATTTCTTAAAAATCACCCGTGGCGATTATTTCGATAATGCTATGCTGTTAAAAATTTGATCCATTTGCTGTAGAGTCATTCCACAGCTTTTATAGAATATCTCTTTTATGACCAATGAGAATGCTCCATAGCACAGTAAAGTAATTATTTTCTATAAAAGCGGTAGAGTGACGCTACAACAAATAATTTAAAAAAAACATACACCCACATCAGCTGTATTTAGAAACCATTTACTGGATAAAATAAAAATCCAAATAGAAAACTAAATTAATTTTCAATGAATTTTTGTAGAGAAAAACATAAAAAAAAACCTGTAAAAAAAAATAACTTATTTGCTACAGCATTACTCCACCGTTTTTATAGAAAACGGTTACTTTACTGTGTTATGGAGCATTCTCATTGGTCATAAAAGAGATATTATATAAAAGCTGTGGAGTGACGCTACAGCAAATGGGTCAAATTTTTAACAATGCAGCATTATCGAAATAATGGCCATGGGTGATTTTCAAGAAACCATTATTCCTGCAAAAGACGAGGAATTTGACGTCAAAATTCTGGCCAATTAGGCAAAACTAGGTTTGGAAAACCGAAATATGTATCGATTTAATATGCTCAATTACACTGTAATAAACAAGGATTTGAAATAAACATCAAATACAAAATTTATGTATTTTTGTCCGTAGAATCCGAATCTGCAATAAAAAATTGGGGTTATTATTTAAGATTTCGAAGTCAGAGCCCCTTTGCCCCCAGGGGGTAGGTTACGAAGGTCAAATTTGGTATCACTGAGTAGCTTATTTAAAATTATTTAACACATATATTTTCGTTTTTCAATCTCTTATGTATTTCTCGAGTTATTCGACCGTTTCCAGACTTTTCGGACACCCTGTATATGCATATAAATATTGAAAAGAATATAAGTTAGACTTTAGACTGGTGTTTTAAAATTTTATATTACATAGCCCTACATATACTACACATTTTAAAGATTATATTTTATAAAACAATAACAAAATGTAACACATTAAGATAAAAACATTCTTAGAGTCAATTTGAAGAGATTACATTATAAATGTTAAAAGAAAAATTAGAAAGGGTGTGATATTTAAGGAGAGTTTTATTTAGTGCATAAGTGTATAAAAATAGATAGAGCAATTCAGAAGAAAAAAAAATACATTCTCTAAGTAAATTTTGAAAAACTTGTTTCTATTTAAACGAGTTCATATTCATTCATATGCTTTTTATTATATTTTTAACACTGCGAAATAATGTTTTTATTACGATTATATAATATTTTAAATGTTAATGACTTGTATTTTAATAACTCTTAAAATTTGTTAATAAAGAACATGTAACTTAATAATCCTTGTTCTCTTTAATTTTATAAAGCAGCCAAAAAAAAAAAAAAAAAGGTTATGTACCTGTATTACTTGCACTCAGAAGGTTCTGTACAGTAAACATATGTATTATTAATTAACCCCTTAGGGACGAGCGACTGGTAAATGTACTACTTAAACTTCTCAGAATCCTTCATTATTCTCCTTAGTTATTTATTATTTTAAAGGTTACCTTATTTAATAGCAGAATTTTTGCGATTCAAGTACAGAAAATTTTCTGTTTTGAAAAACTGGTGGTTAAAGATTAAAAATTAAGCAAAGTGCTTTCATCACGAAGGAGTCATCGAGAAGAAAAACTATACAAAGTAGAGTTGATTATAGCTGTATATACTAGAAAAATATGAATGGGTGTACCATTAAAGTTCAAAGAGATATGAAGCCTAAATAATATCAAATACTGCTATTCTGTATCTCCTTTTTTTTAATCTTATCCATTTATAAGGAATTTAAATCGGTATGCAGATCCTCCACAGAATATAACCTCCTCAGTCCTGATATCGCCTGGAGCTGGAGGCGATATTAAATTAAGCATTTAAATTAATTTAAAGCATTCTAGAAGCATTTAAATTAATCTAAATGCTTCTAGAATTGTTAAAATTTCATCTAGACTTTTTAAATGAATGTGTTCATATTAGAAGAATCAATATGTAGAGTAATGAATCTTCAAAGATGTTTTACAATAATTTTAAACTGTTTTTTGTAGTGACATGTAAAATTTGCCTGAGGACTGAAGAGGTTAAATACACAAGAGTCCTAATGAGAGACCCACTCAATGCATATTACTTATGGAGGGTTCGCATGCATAAGGAATTAAAAATGGTTTAACTAAAAACACATTTTAAAAATTTATAGTTTTAGATTACAAAGTTAATATCATGTGTAAATCCAATATATTGCTCTCAAAATGAGAGAAAAGATATGTTAGAAATTGAATTTTATGAATTATTTAATTGTCTGTTAAGAAAAATCTAAATTTTTTGTAGAAATTTAGTCAGAACAGGTTGGTCCTGATTTGATTTTTCTATGGGACTGACCTGGAAAATCAGGCCTGTGCAGACAGACTTCTGTGTTCCAAATGCAATCCGGCCCTAGTATCGTAAATGATAAAAAAAAAAATTTTCCTCGATCTTTGCTGGTTTTTTTATGACTGAAAGCGATTTTGAAGAAAATAAGAATTTAAAATGTTCTGCTGCAATACCCATTGTTCTGCAATGCATGTTACACTTTTAAGCATACTCTGATTTTAAGGTTATCGTTGCTGTAACTTTGAATAAAGCAAATTGTCATTGAATAATGCAAAAAGATGATGTTAAAAATATACCTTGTGCTTTTTCACACTCTGTCTCTTATAATAAAATTGGGTTTATTATTGTCCCAACATGCTATTTTTGACAATATTTTGCTATTTTTGCATATTGTTGGTTATATAGCTGAAAACATTGAGGGACATTTTAACCACTCCATAGCTACATGCTCAAATTTTGAAAATGTTCAGTTTGCTTGCCTGAAAAAAAAATCATTAGAGTAATTAACTGTAATTAACAATAAGATGGAACTCAAATTATAATATGTTGAAAAGATTACACAAATTTAAGCAACTTGTTTGCTTTTATGCTACTGAAAATGGGATAAAAAATTCGATAACTATGCTTGGCATCCCTTCGTCTGAACAATTATTTCATTTCATCACTATGATGCCATATTACTCGTGGGTGTCAATAATGGCACAACTCAAAAAATATGAATTTTGAGTTAATGCCCTCTCCAGCATTGCAGATTGGTGTTCTTTCCAGCAGCAACAGTGGCATATCTTGTAGTTCAGTATTTCACGAACAGATGGCAGAAATGCTGCTGTTGCCTTCCTTGCTTTCATTACCAGGCAAAACTTCAAACCCATTAATCTCAAAACCGGATTTTTTTAGTTGTGCCACTATTGCCACCCACGAGTGATATATGAATTATTTACTCAATTAGTTTAACCTTGTTTTTTACTGCAATTTTGTTGGCTCAAAACCAGAATCAACAAAATTGTAGGAACAAACAAGATATAGGTAATTGATTGGTTAATTTGTGTATGATAAAATAGAACAACTTTTCAGAAGTACATCTAAGACAGCACTTCCCAACTTTTTGTTTTCACATATCCCTTTCCTAGACTTTTCATTTTGGAGTATCTCCATTTCTCATAAACATGCCCCTTCCCCCCTCCTCCACTTAACTAGATAACACAAACATGTTTACTATCATTAGTAATCTTGTAAATTAATTAATTGTTACAAATTACATTGTCATTTCTAAAATTTTTGTGACTTTATTAATCATTTTTGTGATTCCCACCATTACTGATATTATATTCACGTACTCCAAGCACACCTACCATGTAGAATCCACGTATGAAGAATCAGATGATTTTTTTAGACATTTTGTAGTAATGGCTCTTGAGTAGCTTTTTGGGTCATTAACATATTACTCTCAGAAAAGTTTCTATATGTTTAATTTTTGTCAGCACTTTACTACCCTTATTTTTGAATAATAATTTTCAGAGTTGGTGAGTTTTTGCCGAAGGTGGAAAAAACCGTCCCGGCAAAAATAGGTTTTTGCCAAAAAGGTGGCAAAAATAGACTGTCCATTTAATTTTTTCCCCAGAAAGAGAAAAAATATTTCATGAAAGAAAAAATAAACTGCATACTTAATTGAAGAATCAATATTATTCTAAATTTATTTTAATTTTTAAGTTAAATAAGAATAATTATGCACTTTATGAAAGAATACTAACTTTTATAACAAGATTTTAAACGAAATAAATTCCAATTTTATATAAATGAATAGAAACTTCTTTATTCATGTTTATGCAATTATTAATAATTTACATAATAGAACTGTTGAGACTGAGTAAAGCACTTATGTTTATAGTTTATATATGTTAGAAATTCGAAGAAACAGTTATAGTAACCTAAATTTAATTTAATATAAAATTATATTTAAAGCAGAAAATATTAAATTTCAAATATTTCAGCAATATCTTCCTTACAACCTAAATTTTGCTGCTTTAGCATGACATTAACAGTAAAAAAGTTTTGAAAGAATATCTATTAATAGCTTATTTTGAATCTTAGTTTGCACAAATGAAAAATTTGAAAACAATCTTTCAATAGCAGCACTACCTGCTGGCATATTTGAAGGTGTGCTATTAATGAACAGAAGTTTTTTGAAATTGCACAAGCTTATTCAATACTTCTCCACCAATTACATGCACTGACACTATTAATCACTTCTGCAAAATATGAGCTAGGAAAAGGTTTTTCTTTGAACTTAAAATTAATAATATAAGATATAAAATCAGGATTTATTTTAGATAACCATGCTTTACAGCTTTCTTTTTGTTCATAATTTAGAAGTTCATCTCTGTACTTTCGATGTAACAAATACGCTACAAGATGACATGGCAAAATCGCTTGTTCAAATATCTTTTTTAGTTTTGAAAAATGTGGTTTTAACTCTTCATTTTTCAAAAGATTTAGCCATACATGACAAGCATCTGCTATGGTGGGGGAAGGGGGAATATAATACAAAAAGATAAATAGAGACAACAGGCTACTTTCTGAAAGTAAATCTAAATAATTTAACATTTTGTTCCTTTCTTGGAGAGTAAAAGTGACAGAAAAAAAAACTAGTTTCCTAATAAGCCATAACAGTTTTTTCAATATATAATTTTCAATTTAATTTATTTATTTTATCTTTAAAAAACTAGTTTCATCAGATAAATAGCTATAAAATAGTACCAAAGACTTAGATATTTACATTCCTTAAGTCTCATGACATAAAAACAAAAATAACAAAATTGTATAAAATCTTTTGATAGTTAAAAAAATATATACATATTAATGACTGATAAAATATTTTACTTACAGGGGTCTATCTAGACTTTTCTCACAGGGTCCTGCTTGTGTTAAATTGGGAAGTTTTTCTTGTCTTTGTGAAAATTCTAGACATAGTTTTTGTGGATTTTAAATTATTAGTGTTTTCACATATAAAGAAACTAAGTAATATATTTTTTGATGAGTTCAATTGTTTATTAACAGGGCAGATTTTATTTTTAAATGATTAAATTTGTGAAAAGTTCAATTTGAAGGTGAAACGTCTATTTCAGAGACAAATAATTTTATGAAGGGTTCTGTTTGAGGTTAAAGAATTTTGTAAAGGATCCTATTTTAAAATAAATTATTTTATGAAGGGTCCTTTAAAGGACCTAAAATTTTCTTAAACATATCCCTGACTTTAAAAAAAAAAAAAAAAAAAAAAAAAAAAAAAAAAAAAAAATTAGGTATGTAATTTTTTATTTTGTTCTTAAATTCTTAAGTAAGAGTGAATCCCACCTATTTTTTAAAGATTTAAATTATTTAATATTAATTAATTAGCAAATTAAATTAAAATATTAAATAGTACACTGTTAAATTTAATTGTTTATACCATTATTATTCTTATTAGCATGCAGATTTTATTACACATTAAAGACAAATAGGTTTTTTCCAGTTTGGCAAAAATGTTCCTGGCAAAAATGCCAACTCTGATAATTTTTGATTTATGTAATTGAAGAATATTCTATCATTAAAAAGGCCAAAAATAAAAAATTGTAATAGTAAAGTATTTATAAAAGTAAAGCTCATTGGAACTCTTTTGACAATACTATATAGCTCTTCTAAAATGCCAGTCATGAACTGTTGCTGGATATTTTGATATAGAAGTTATAAATTTTATAGAGGTTGTGATGAAATGTTAATGTGTCAAAAATAAACTGATCCCATTCAACAAATTTGCCCCCCCCCCCAAAAAAAAAATGACTGTCTAAAAAATATTTTCAGAAAACAATAAATGTTGTTGGGTTTTTTTTCAAAGTGTAAAAATTATAGTAAAATGAGAAACAGTGAAGCACTTTGGGAAAACAAAAATTATTAGTCCAGTCATTTAAGCTTAAATTAGGCAAGAATCTCGGAATTCGAGATACCCAGCTGTAAGTCTGTAAATACCTGTATATTGACACCCTAAAAGTTGTCTCAAAACCTACATATGGTAGGGTGTACGCAACTATTAAATTCCAAGGTCAAAGGTCACAAAAATATCGCTTTTTGCGCTTTTTTTTGTAAATATCTCATTTCCTATAGATTTTTTGCTATTTGTATTTATTATCAATATTGTAGAATACAAAATTCTCTACAAATTTTGTTTGAAAACATTTTTCATACGTCGAACCGTTTTCGAGATAGAGGGCGGAGAGCGTGCGGTCACAGCATCACTTCAGGTCAAACGGTGCCTCCGGTCGAAAACGCGCCATATATAGTTGATGAACTATCGATAAATCAATGATTATAAATATTTATCAATTTTTATTAACTATTATATTATATTTTATATTTTTCTTTATGCATTGTATAATTGTATTATGCATGAAATAAAGTTGAAACGTTCCGAAAAAGTAATGCCGCTTTCCCGTGTTAACAAATCTGTAAAAATAAATGATTGTAAAGTTGCAGTGGCTCCATTATTACTCTTCCAAAGAATTACTGTCAGCAAACAATTTGAAAGTAATCTTGAGGAATATCTTCAATATGAATTGAGTCCGTATCCAACAGCTCTATTTGATAATGATGGCATGAGAAAAACAACAAAATCGTCATTGTATGACAACATGAGCCCAATTGATTTTTTTCTCTATGAAAATAATGTGACGTTCTTTATTGATGGCGGATTTCTTCTTCATCATGTTGTATGGAGCAGAGAAGTTACTTTATCTATTATTTTTGATAAATACATTAATTATTTAAAAAGGCATTACAGTTCCAAAATAATTGTTGTATTTGACGGATATTCAGACTACAGTAGAACGTAAAAGCTATGGAGCAGCAGAGAAGAACTGCTGCACTTTCAAAAACGTATAAAGTCTGTTTAGATGAAACAATGGTTGTACCAGTTACTCAAGAAAAATTCTTATCAAATCGAAATAACAAAGATATGCTCATTAATACCTTAACTGAAAAATTACAAGCTGCAAATATTACTACTAAACCAGCCAGAAATGATGCGGATGTTCTTATTGTTGAAACTGCAATTGAAGAATCAAAGCCAGAAAAAACTGCAGTTATAATAGGACAAGATATTGATTTACTTGTCATTTTAATTGGGCGTACACTGTCTTACGAACAAGAAATTTTCTTTAAAAAAGTTGGGAAAGGAAATGTAAAAACGGAGATATACTCGACTAAAAGTTTTGATATTATCCTCATTCCAAAACACACATTTTATTTCTGCATGCATTAAGTGGCTGTGACACAACTTCTGCGTTTTTTAAAAAGGGAAAAAAATCATTTTTAAAAGTTTTTGAGAAACTGATGAATTTGGATGAACTAGCTGCAGCATTTGAGGAAGAAAATAGTTCGGCCCAGAAATTATTAGAGAGTGGAACTCAAATCTTATTGGCAGTCTATAATGCTTTGAAATCTGTGAAAAGTCTCGATCATCTTCATTATATGCATGACGTCAAGTCTACAAAACTTAATAAATCTGTGCAGCTTTCAATTCTTTCACCAACAAGTGCAGCTTCTCATCAACATTTCAAACGTGTATATTATCAAGTTCAAACTTGGTTAGGGCATGATTTGGAACCCCAGGTATGGGGTTGGGCAATGCAAAACGATTTTCTGTAGCCTATCATGACAATTTTACCACCTGCTCCAGAAGATTTGCTAAATACAATTTTCTGCAACTGCAAGAGTGGTTGTGGTTCGCGATGCGGATGCAGGAAAGTGGGCTTGCAATGCTCTTTAGCTTGTGGCCAATGTAATGGGCAAGCTTGTCTCAATGCAGAACCATATCAGAGTGACATTAACGAAGATGAAACCTTTGACCCCGAAATCATGGAACAACTTGAGACAAATGTCGTTGAAGACGATAATGAAGACCAGTTTGAAATTTACCAGCAGCCGAAAGACGACTATGAAGAGGAAGAAGATGATTAAACACATAAATTATAGTTTTTGTACCCTTTATTCCATTTTTTTACTTTTAATAAAAATAAATGTATTTAATAGTATTTTTTAATAAAACGATTAATTCATAATTTGTTTTTTTTTCATCATGTAAGAAGTTATTAATATTATATTAATTAGGTTAAAATTCAAATATAATTCCTATATTTTCATTAACAATTCTGCAATTACATGGACAGGTAAGTGTTGTTAAATAAATTAATACTGAATAAAAAGTGGATAGGAAAAAAATGATATATGGCGTGTTTTGACCGGAGGCACCGTTTGACCTGAAGTGATGCTGTGACCGCGCGCTCTCCGCCCTGTATCTCGAAAACGGTTCGACGTATGAAAAATGTTTTCAAACAAAATTTGTAGAGAATTTTGTATTCTACAATATTGATAATAAATACAACTAGCAAAAAATCTATAGGAAATGAGATATTTACAAAAAAAAAGCGCAAAAAACCGATTTTTGTGACCTTTGACCTTGGAATTTAATAGTTGCGTACACCCTACCATATGTAGGTTTTGAGACAACTTTTAGGGTGTCAATATACAAGTATTTACAAACTTACAGCTTGGTATCTCGAATTCCGAGGTGAACTTACTATAATGACTGGACTATATGGAAAAAAAGGAGAAAAGAGAAGCATATCTTTTTAATTTGAGTTAGTGTTGTTAGTGCTAAGACTAAAAAAGTTGTAAAGTAAATTAAACACACAAATACATTCATTTAAACTATATTTTAAATATTGTTCAAATTATCTTGAACTCTTGAATGATTATCCAAACTAATCACTTTCAAAACTGAGCTATTTAGAAATTGGTATCTTATTACATTTAAATTTTTATTGAAATAATTTAATTGTCTTTTAGTTTTAAAAATAAAATTACACGTAAATTAGTATTATTATTTTGAATTATTTTGGTTTATGAATATGTAAAATATTAAAAAAATATATTTAAAAAAAGTATATTAAAAAAATTTTATGCTCTTTAAAAATTTTAATTTTGCTCTAAGAATTACTAATGCTAGTAGTTAATAAAGGAGTTATTAAACTTTTTATCTTCATAATGATTACTTTTTGTACTAAGAATATTTTATATCTTTTTCCCTAGAATGTAGCACATGACTTTTGGGGATGATCCAATATTTTGCATTCAATTCTTTATCTATTTGAAGGAAGAAGATGATACTTCAAGGACTTCCATTTAAATTAAGAATTTATAATAACTGTTTGCTATGTCCTGCTACCATTAGCAAGATTTTCTTATAATATGCATTTAGTATTCAATGGATGGAGAGGACAATTTATCTGATTCCTTGTTGCATATTGACAAAAATGCTTGGGAAGAAACAACAGCACAAGTAATTCAAAGTATTGAAGAACGTTGTTCCAAGAAGGAGTATGGAGGGGCAGTTACTCAGTTTGGGGCTCAAAGTGAATTTGCTCGCCCATGGAGTAACCGCAAGCCTCGAAAATCAAGATCTAAAGCAGAATCTGCAAAATCTAAAGCTGAAACAGAGCAGTTGATGAACACAGATTCTGATAATGCAAAGAATTTTACTGCTGCTGTTGATATTCCCGTTCATGTTACAGAATCAGCCTTGGGAGTGCAATTGGATGATATAAAATATATTGATGATAGTGCCAAAAGTTCACTGTCAACTAGTCTTACTGAAGCACCTGCACCTATATTACAACCAACAAACTGTAGTACAATTTGTCGTCCTCAATCACCTCAACAGCCTGCTGAAAAAAGATCTTGTGCTTCCGTATTAGAGGAACGTTATTGTCAAGCCTTCATTAGTTCCAAAAATGAACAAATAGCTGAAAGTTGGAACAGGCACTATGCCTCACCTTGTTTGCCTCCTAATCATCATCCTTATGTACCAAAATATAAGCATGAACCAAGATTAGTTGTGAGTCCTTTACCACCTGAAAAATTAAAACATGAAAAAGAAGCTACATATTCTGAAACAGATTACTATTCTCGAAATTCAATTGGTGAATCAGAACACTTAAATGTGCAAAATCTTTACATAGAAAAAGATTTTAGGTAAGTAAAAATTTCTGTTTATAAAGATATGTAAATTTAGTAACATTAATGTTTGGTTTGTCAAACAATCTTTTTTTGTGATAAATTATGATTAATTCAATGATTTAACTTTTTCTGATGAAAATCTCAAAACTTGTCCGATTTATTATTTTCAGAATTTTTCTGTTTGTGTATTTTGAATAGTTTCATTCAAAATCTCCCCCTTCCTCTTTCTGCCTTTATTTTAGATGAGGAAAATATTCATTCTTGGTTTCTTTTTTATGTCCCTGTAATAATTTGTTTTTCAAAATGTTAATAGGTAATTTCCATAGAAGTCTTTTGTATATTCTTTTTATGTAGAATACCTTGGAATAGAATAGTAGAATAGATTTTCCTTATTGTTTTTTCTCTTTCCTTTATAAGATTAATTTTTTTTATTCTTCAGTTATTGCTAACCAAATAAATCACATCTGGCAATTAATATACTCACTACTGGCCTTTCTTTAGCAAGCAAATTAAATGTCTTTAAAACTATAACAGAGTAAGGTAAGTAGTTACTAAAGATGAATTGTTAAAATAATATAAAATTCTGTTGTAATGAATTAAGAGAAAAAAAAGTTTATATTACCAAAATTTTGTTATATAATAAATTTTATTCAGATAATGAGAACTCTGTAAAGTTAAAATTTTCTGTCTTGTTCCAAGGCTGTAGTCATTTTCAAAAAAATCCAGAGAAAACTGTATAACTTTACCGTGGAAACAGATGATATATAAAGTAAAAAAAAAAAAGGAGTATACCCTTGACTACATCCCTGTCTTGTTTCCTACTCTGTAACAAAAAATAAATTAACTTGATTTTTCCTGCAGTTTCTATTTCTCTTCTTTGCCCTAGTCAGCACACAAAGTTAAAAACCTTTAAAAGCCTGTAATTTTTCAATTATGTTTATTTTATAGTAAAAATAAATAAATATTGTACCTTCTCTTAAAAACAATTTTTTTCTCTCTCCATTTGTCTTCCCCAACACAAAGTTGAAATACAGTGAATTCCCTCAAACTTTCAACTATGTAATCTGCATACTATTTTAGCTGTAAACTGGTTACCATTAAATTTGCAAGAGAAATTCAAAATTGGAGCAGTTTGATTGATAATCCATAATCACTTTTCCCCATTAAATTTTTGAATTTTAATGAAATAAAACATTTTTCAAACAGAAAATAAATAAATAAAAAGTCAAAATTCAGAAGACTTTATTTATTTATTTTTTATGGCTAATATAGAGTATAGAAGGTAATTTGCAATTCACCAGCAGCAAGTATATGAAAATAATGCTTTTCCCCCCCAATTTATCTATGGCCAAAAGTTGAAGTGATTATGGAATGTATTTTTCTCTTAACTGATGCATGAAACTTTATATGCAAAAACACTTTAGTAGATGCATGAATCAATACAGTGTCTTTAAAGTGCCTGCAAGAGTTGAATTGTTCTTGTTACCTTCTCCTGGCTACAATCAATTGATATTTCATGATTCGTATATTTTTAGCAGTTTTATAGAATTTGCATGCAATGCCCAAGAGTGCATGGTTTAATTTGTGCCCAGCATTATTATTTATAGGCACTGATGGTGATGATGTTGACTTTTGTGGGTACAGTTTGCTTAATAGCACAGCAGAAATATGCAGAACTTTTTATGTTTTTTAAAAGAAAAAATTACTGTGTGCTTGATTTCTTGAATGGGTGTCTTCCCATGATGATGTTCCATTTACAGAGAGTTTTACCGATGATGATATGATAAGTATTTGTTAAACTCAACTGAAAATTTTTAGCTTGTATCAATACAGGTCTAATACATACTTATTCTACTATAAGCAAAGTTATATAAACAATCCTTCTATAGTAAAAAAAAACTAGCCTTAAAAGGAATGACTCCCGGAATGATGCTGATGTGGAAGATTTCCGGAACTAACGAATCCGGTTTGTCCACTCCTTCAATGAGTCGAATAGACCAATCAGGAAAGGACTCCCTCTATGCATCGCCGTATGGGTTACCATAAAGAGAGGAAAGGTTACCATCGCCAACAATCGCCAAGTTTGTCGCCAACTTGGCGATATATCGCCAAATTTGGCGACCAAAATTAGTTGTCAAAAGTGACGCCAACTTGGCGATAACTGTAATATTTCGCCAAATTTTTAATTTCTTTACAACGCCAGTCGTTTGATACATCATTTGAGAGGTTTGCAACTGCTTATTCATATAATGGATGTCTTGTGTGTTATCCCCCATTCTGCTCCCCAGGGGGGACACATTTTTAATTTCTTTACAACACCAGTCGTGTTACACAGGATTTGAAAGATCTGCAACTGCTTATTCATATTATGGGTGCCTTATGTGTCACCCCCACACTCTGATCTCCCCAGGGGGGGGGGGGTCACATTTTTAATTTCTTTACAACACCAGTTGTGTGACACATCATTTGAGAGGTCTGCAACTGCTTATTCATATTATGGATATCTTGTGTGTAACCCCCCCCCTCTGCCCCCAGGGGGGCACATTTTTAATTTCTTTACAACACCAATTGTGTAACACATCATTTGAAAGATCTGCAACTGTTTATTCATTTTATGGATGTCTTGTGTGTCACCCCCACTCTGCCCCCCCAGGGGGGCACATTTTTAATTTCTTTACAACACCAGTCGTGTGATATATCATTTGAGAGGTCTGCAGCTGCTTATTCATATTATGGATGTCTTTTGTGTCGCCTCCCACTCTGCCCCCCAGGGGGGCACATTTTTAATTTCTTTATAACACCAGTCGTGTAACACATCATTTGAAAGGTCTGCAACTGCTTATTCATACCATGGGGTATTGGCGAGCGCAGCAAGCAGGGGTAGCCAATAATTTGGAATCGCGAAGCGATTACGCGGGGGGTTGGCGAGCATAGCGAGCAGGGGGGCGGGGCCCCCCTAGTAATTTAAAAGATACCTTTAAACTGTGCGTTGAACTTTGATACATTAAAAAGTCATGAATTGATGATGACAATTTATTTATTTAAATTTCATTTAAATCAATGTAAACTTTTTTTAAAAAATACTTTCATAGCATTTTTCTATTGATTAATATTCAGAGCAAACTTTGTTTATAAATGACTAAGTAAATCATTAAAATATTTCTTTAAAACAGGATTAAACTTCACTACACTAGGAGAGTATTTCCCCCCACTGCCCCCCCCCTTCAATTTTCATCAAATTGCATAAATAGGCAGTTCAAACAAAGCTTACAAAATAACATTTGTTAAATGTTATTTTGTTTAATTTTTAAGTACAATAATTTTTATTTACTTTATTTTTTATTTAACAGATGTAATTTTATTATATTTTGTGTAATATAAAAGTATGATTTTGCAATAAAATGGGACTATGTAGAATTTTTTCCATCATTTCTTTTTCACTCATAATTTGCTTAAACTTTGCAATCAATTACAATTTCTCAGAAAAATACTTCTGTCTCTTGCAGGAATTCATTATTGACATTCTTATTTTTTCCTGCAAGATTCCCCTTCTTTTTAGCCACATTAAAAAAAAAAAAAAGTTTATGTAAGGTAAAACCTTACCAAACTTTAAAATGTAAATATGTATAATATTTCCAGTAATAAAAGAAATACAACATTGCGTTGTGTTTTCAATTACTTTTGGACGATCATTAAAATGGAAATTCTTCTTCAAACAAAAATTTTGCAAACTGCCCATTAATATTTTTTATCAGGCATCAAAATACACTTTGAGCTGCCTATTTATGCAATTAGGTGAAAATTGAAGGCAGAACAATGAGGAAATCAGCCCCTGAAGTTACACCTTTTTATTTTCTTATTAAAAAAGACAAAAAGTTATTTTTAACAGAATTTAAAAGAATAAGCATCTATAGAATATGACAAAAATCTGTTTAAAAAAACTTTATTGTAAAGGTGAAAAAAAATCGGACTTAAACCTGAAAGAAGTTAGATTTTTATTTGTCACATGTGCTATTCAAAATGGCATCAAATCGGCCATTTTGAAAGATATTTAAAAACTTATTACTCTCTAACCATTTTATCAATTTCCATGTGATTGATATTTTTGGAATCAATATTAAAAGTTCTACAAATTCCCTGAATTTTATTAAAATTGATGATGGTGGAGGACTTTTTTAGAAAATTCTGTGTGATTTGACATGGAAGGACCCATTTCACTGATAAACTTTTCTATTATATTTTCCATAGAAATTTTATTTATTTTTAATTGTCCTCATAGAAGATAGGACAGTCAATTGTAGGAGGGGAGTACTAAAATTTAAAAGTTTAATGAAGTCATAATAAAATAATTACTTGTTATATTTGGTACAGATTTCTTCAGTGTTGAATTCAGGGGGTAGCCCGGGGGGGGGGGATATCCCTCCAAAAATTTGAAATTTTGTGTTTTTAATGGTAAAAAAAGTGCAATTTCCCCCTTTCTGGAACTCTATTGCATGCTCCCACCCCAACCCCTGGAGCCACAGAATTCCCTCCCGGAGAAAAGTGTCTGAATTCAACACTGGATTTCTCTTTCATAATTGAAAGTACCGTATTTTCGGGTGTATAGCCCACACTCTGTGTATAACCCGCACCCTTAAATCGAGCTGTGCAGTAAAAAAAGTTTGTGTATAACCCGCGGAGATGCATCGGTGTATAGTCCGCAGGCTATACACCATTTGCAAACGTATATTTCGACCAGGGTTCGAAATTAGAAGCCATTAGTCATAATTTTTAACACAAATTTACCAAATTTTTTTGTGATGCATATCTATAGTAATTGGGCTAAAAAGATTAAGATTATCAGTACCGTAATTTTCGGAAGAAACGCTGTGGCGTTTACATGTTTTAAGATAAAATTTCAAGCGATGCGTCATTTACGTGCATTTTTTTTTTCAAAAAAGCGTGATATTTTTAAAAAAAATTTCCGAAAATTAAAAAAAAAAAATCTGTGATAAATTCAAAATTTTGGACGTAAAATGTATATGTATCTTAGGTCATTGGTTCCCAAAAGGATCGAATCCTCTGACTCGATCCGAAAAGGAACGATTCCTCGGACTCTATCTGAAATGAAATGACTCTGGAAAAGTTCGGATCCTTGAACTCCTTCCGAAATGAAACGACTCTGTAAAAGAAAGATTCCTCAGAATCGTTTCGAAAAAGAACGACTGCTCTGAATCGTTCCGAAATGATATAAATCACACACTTTTTTTGTTCTTTGCAACAGGGTCAGTAGATTATTTTTTTGAAAAATAAACTGAGAATGATCTTAAATTCAGAATTGTCGAGATTGGAAGGATTTTGGATTTTGTACTCTATGAACACAATGGCTATTATACATCTATCAGTGCAATACTTGGCGATAGTTGCAACAGTTCTTCCAAATCCAGAAATAACTGTATTTAAGCAGTAAAAAAAAGCCTTTACAAACATGGGAGAACTCTCTAAATTTCAAGGTATAGCGAAAAAAAATTACAAATTTCGATAATTTTTTCAAATTTTTTAGGGTTTTTTTTTGTAGAAAAAATATCACAATTTCCAATTTTCTAAAAAAAAATATTTGTATAACCCACAACGGCTTTTTAGAAGGTTTTTTTCTTGTATAAGCCGCAAACTATACACCTGAAAATACAGTAAAAGTACATATTAAAAACTAGTGTAAGAAACATGTATTTTTAAAAGTCCTCTTTTGAAACAATCAAACCTATATAATACTTGATTTTTTTTTTTTTTCTTTTCATTACCAAGATTTGTACTGACTATGCTGCCATTAACAGCATAGACTGGGTATGCTATGCAGTATCTTCCAAACTTTTTTTTTTTTTTTTTTTTTTACATGATTCAAGCTACCTATGGCATAATATAACAAGCATGTTGTGCCCATAGAAGAAAAACTGAATTGAAAGAACCCAATTTCTTTGAAATCAGGCTCTAGTGTTAAATTTAGGATGTGGCCTGGAGGGGATGTTCCCCCTTCCTTCTTCGGAGCCACAGAAGTCTCTCCCGGAGAAAAGTGTCTGAATTCAACACTATCAAGTTCATAGTACCAGAGAAAAGAATGCATCAATAAGGTTAAAAAATGGTGATAACAGAAGTCTTAAGATAAACTTCAGAATCATAATAGACGCTTTCAGTCGTGACGTCAATTATGACGTTTTGCTTGGATACTGACTCCAAACAATCGGTTGCTATGCTGTATTTTCTATTTTATTTGCATATTACAGCAACATTTTTTAGCTATATATAACAGACACATCTTTAATGCTTTATATGCAAGGATACCATTTTCTACGATTTATATTTAATAAGAAATGAAGCATAGCAACCGTTTGTTTGGAGTCAGTATCCAAGGATAATGCCATAGTTTGTAAAAGAGCCAAAGGATCCTAGTTTGAATGCAATATTAAGGCTTTCTAAAATTTGTATTATAATTATAAATTAATTTTCTTTTACCTTATGTATGATGACCATAGGATTGAGAACTTTGTCAAACAACATACAAAACTAAACTGAAACAATTTAATAAAGTCACAAACAGAACAGAATAAAAAACTATCCTTAAAGCTTCTTTTCTCTCAGATTGTTTAATGTTAACTGGACAATGTGTTATCAACTATGGCAGTTTTAAAAATTAATTTCAGTGTCCATGAAGACTTTCTTCATTAGGGACAAAATGTACAAATTTTTTATTAAAAATAAAACAATTTTTAAAAATCGAACTACAGTAGACTCCCTCAAATCCGCACAGCCTGAGACCAGAGATTGTGCAGATTTTAGAATTTTGCGGATTTCTGGTCATAGGTTTGTTTACATTTTTTAAACAGTAATTTGAATGTAATTAATAATGCAATCAAAACTATAATGAATGCTTACAATATAATAAAATATTAAAATTAGTAATAAACTAAAATAATAAAAATTTGGATAATTTTTAAAATGATTACAATATTAAGAGCAAAGGTCAAGTTAATAATCAATAATATATGATTAAATGTTCATTAAAAAGATTGAATAATTTAAGAAAAATACATTTAATGAAATTGGCCTCTTAAAAGTACATTTCTAATTCACATCAAAATCATAAAATAAGGAAGTTTTATTTCAGGTTAAGCCAGACTTAATAACAAAAAAAGCTTGATTAATATATAAATATATTTGGCAAGAAGATTGTGATTACCAATGATACCAGCACTATCTTGATTTTTTTCAGAAATAAATTTATTCTTCCTTCATTAAAAAACATGAATTCAGTAATATTAACATAAATTACAAATTAAAATATGTAAAGAAATGATATAAAACTAAAATAGTAAAATTTTGTCCCTATATTTGAACTGAATTTTTCATTGTTTACATCCGAAAATTGTGTGGATTTTACAGAGTTGCAGATTTTAGGGTTGCGGATTTGAGGGAGTCTACAGTAATTATTAATTTTTCAAAATGTGAGATAAAAAAAGAAAAAAGAGAGAAAGAAATTATATGCTTCATTAGAAAAACTAAACTGACTTATCCACAGACCAATAAAAATTGAATTCAGACATTGAATATAGTTTGCAACGCTGCAGCTGATTACTGTAAATGAACATCACACTTATCCATTATTGGTGTTTAATCACATTTTTTGGCAACAGTTTTTGTCTACCTTAAATGGTCTACTACCTTAATGGGAAAATCAACAATTAACCAATAAATAAATAAAATTAAACATAAAGAATAGAAATATGTGCTCCAGTAATGAAAAGCAGTTACATTAAAAATAGCTGTATGTTTTTTTAAATGGATAATAAATAGTTCTTGTTAAATTTTTCATTTTATTTGTGTATTTTAATATAAACACTTTTTTTTTTTTTTAGGTATTACTTTCAGCATCCATATTCTCGCCTTTTTGTGTCATATTTTGTGATCTTCTGCAATTTCTTAGTATTTGCTGAAGATCCTGTTTCTCACAGTCACACAGAAAGTGAAATTCCTGTTGTTGGAAATGTTTTCTCTTTTGTTGCCACTAAATACCCTCCTCAGTGGAGTTGGTGTGTATTAAAAGTCTTACTGTGGGTTGTGGCTATCATTAGTGGCTCCTTTTTTGGAAAATATCTTATTCACCACATTGTATTAAGTAAGTTGCTTGAAGCAAAATATTTTTTTCTAATTTTATAAAAGTATATTTTACTAATTATGTTTTCTAGTAGAAAATGAAAGTTTTCAAAATGACATCTTGAAACATTTTAACATATTTGAAAATTGTAAATTTTATGATGATAATTAAAATTTTAGATTAATAAACAAATTAAATTATCAAGACCTGGAAACATTCAGTGATGAGTAATGACTTATTCGAAAGCATTTAATTTAGTAATGTGCCTTTTGAAGGTCGTGTAAAAAACTATTTAATGTTAAGGGAATAGCACTTTTTAATATTCTAATTAAATCTTTTTTTTTTGTTTTTTTTGGCCACACTTTAAAAAATATCCCAGCATATATATTTTTAACATGATAGCACATGTACTTTGTTTTTTATAAATCAATAAAAATTCACATGTATTTTTGAAATTGAGATTATTCTAAACAGAAAATGCATATTTTTTATAAATATACATAAAAATAAATTGTTACTAAATGTGTTTTAAAATAACATTGTACCTTCATTTGAATGTCAAAATAGCTACTATTAATACAGATAGTTAGATAATTTAAGAAAAATATAGTAATAAAAAAGTTTGATAGATGCGATGTGCTTTTTTATTGTCTCTTTTTAATGATGCTTATTCTGACAAGAAAAGCCTCCATACAGGCATATTCAGAAAAATCTGAAAATAAATTACAAAATGCTCTCTTCATGTGGTTATATATGTTAAAATCAGCTGAACCTCTGTAGAAGGTCTGTAAAAATAATAATGAAAAGTTTATTTATTTGTCGATTTATAACCAGTTGGTGATGGAATAGGATATAAAAAAAAATGTCAAATATTTTTTTAGGTAAAAATGTTTTATGTTGAACTTGTTTAAATAAATTTAATTTGAATAACTTTAGTTTTATCTGTTTTAAGTTGTTTTAGCTCAGGGTTGTTAGATTATTGGGTTTTTTCAGAAAAAACCCAACCCACTGTGTTTTTTCAGGGTTTTTGGGGTTTTTTCAAGTTTTTAGGGTTATGAGAGGTTCAAAATGCTTGGGAAAAAAAGTACTTATTACTAAATTTAAAATAGCTAATTGATTACAAATATATATAAATCAATGACAGTAATCAAAATTACATTTGCTTTTAGATAAATTCATTATTAGTAATAATTTTAAGAATAAAACTATTATTAAAGTACTTTACTAAAACTAGTGCTGAATCAGAATTTTTAAACTAATATTTTGTTAAGGATCTTTATTCATTTTGATTGAAGTAATTGCCTATATATATATATATATAATAAATATTTTCTCTAGAAAAAATTCATTCTGAAAATTGAATTCTGAAACATATTGATTAATGATAAATTGCAAGATTCTGTTTTTTTTTTTTTTTTTTTTTTTTTTGGGGTTATGAGAGGTTCAAAATGCTTGGGAAAAAAAAGTACTTATTACTAAATTTAAAATAGCTAATTGATTACAAATACAGTGAAATCTTCAAATAAGGGACACCCATGGGACCGGAACTTTTGTCCCTTAAATAGAGGTGTCCCTTATTCTGAGTTTTTTAGTTTTTTAAAAATTAATCATTCATAAGGGCATAAAAAATAAGAAAATATTAAAATTTAAGTTTAAATGTACCCGAAGGTTATAAATTACATTAATTAGGCACAAAAGTAATAGAAAATTAATTAGTTTAATTTTTTAATTGATTACTTAATTAGTAAATGATTTGCAGAGTTGTTGATTTGTATTTTTTACATAAATGTTTCTATAATTCAAAAAGTGCAATAATATTTTAAAGAGTCTTACTTGTGATGTAATCAATGAAAAAGTGACTGTTATGCAGATTTCAATTCTTCTACTACTAAACTCTTAAGACATTCATTTACCCTACTTAGTCCTTCATTATAACAGTATTTACGAAAAAGTATTCAACTGCTTTGCATATTTTAAAGCATCTGTAACGTTCTTTATTTCACAATTTTCTTTTCTCTTTCATTTTCAGCATTTTTTTTCAATACAGACTGGGAAGTGGGAACACAGACAATCACCTCAACGAGTTCACGGCAGGAATTCTAGAATTAATTAAAACTCAATATGCATGTTAATATGCAACTGGTCTACTAAGTCATATTTTGGTGGATAACACCTAAAAATCAAAATTTAGGGGTTGACTGGTAGATTTACCATTATGTTTTCCTGCACTCAAATCTATGAAAATATGGAGGACTGGGTTCAGGATACCTCAATGATAAACCTACGAATCAACCACTAAAATTGGCTTTATATCTATTTTCCACCTAGATATGACTGGACAGATCAATTGAATTTTAATTTATAAATCGACTTTTAACCAATTCTGGAATTTCAGCTGTGAACTCATTGGAATTATTGTCTGCACTGTCAGCTCTTGCTCTGATAGTCATAAACACACTTCGATAATTTCATTTGAAATGTGGATAAATAAATTCTCATCAGTTGAGTTGCATATCTCTGTACCAACATAACTCATATAACCAACATATCTCAAATGCAAATCTCAACCCCTTTAACATTTTGCATTCGTATGTCCAGTGTGCCTGGTCAGCATTTTCCTTTGCAAAATTTGCTTTTGTCATACAGTAACAAAGAAAAATAAAATTTGTCATTTAATTAAAGTTTCTTTTTTGATGTTATGTACTTGAGGGATTTTTTTTTTAAAGTGTTGTCAACTGAATAAAATTTGTGTAAGGAACGCCCAAATCAAAAGGGTTAATCTCATTTTCAAGTGTTCCTTAAATCGAGTGTCCCTTATTCAGAGGTAAGTACATTACACTTCCTATACCAAGGGACTGGGACTGAAACTTTTGTCCCTTAAATAGAGGTGTCCCTTATTCGGAGTGTCCCTTATTTGGAGGTTTCACTGTATATATAAATCAATGACAGTAATCAAAATTACGTTTGCTTTTAGATAAATTCATTATTAGTAATAATTTTAAGAATAAAACTATTATTAAAGTACTTTACTAAAACTAGTGCTGAATCAGAATTTTTAAACTAATATTTTGTTAAGGATCTTTATTCATTTTAATTGAAGTAATTGCCTATATATATATATAATAAATATTTCAGGGCTTGAAATTCAGTTTTTCGAAGGAGAGGAGTCTCCCTACCAACATTTACAAATGGAGGGGAGTTTAGCTGTTTGGGAGGGAGAAAAAAATGCTTAAAACCCGCTATTATTTTATGCTCTATTTAAAGAATTACCAGAATACAGACATGACAAAAACAACTGAAGCAATTTTTAACAACAATTCAGAATAATTATGCAAAATGTGCTAAAAACTTTTATACTGTCTAGTCTTTATTGGTGGTAAATTTTTTCCTAGTGCTAATTATTTTTGTTACAGGTCTAATTATTGTTTTGATAATAACTAATAAAACTTCTAATTAATTCGATATATTTATATTTATAATTAATTGTTATAATTAAAACCAATATTATTTTTCTGTATATTAAATCTACAAGATACGAATTTAATTATAAAATAATGCTTATTTGAACGTAGAAGATAAGAAGTATCACTATTGTTCGCATTTCTTTTAAAAAGAGGCAAAACAAATTTATCGAAAAATATTTTTTCTTAAAGAACGAAAATTTTCGTTAAGTAAAAGGGTGCTTTTTGTTTAATGAACAGCTACTTTCAGGAATTGCATTAACTCAGAAAGATTTGGAGCTGTCAGAAACAGATTTTAGAGCAGCAAAGAAATAAATTTTAATAAATAATTGAAGCAAGAAAATTAGCTTATTTAACAGAAATGTGCACTTCCGGCAATATTATTTTTGGGGGGAGGCGGAGGTGAGAGGTTCCCTTTGACGAAATTTGCACTTTTTAGCTATCTTTTAAAGAAATTTGTCTTTTTTACGATCTTTTCAGAAAATCTGCCGTTTTTTTGATGAAACTTGTCATTTTTTCGCTAATCTTTTGAGGAAATTTGCCGTTTTTCGCGAATCTGTTAAGGAAATTTGCTGTTTTTCGCGAATCTGTTGAGGAAATTTGCCGTTTTTCGCGAATCTTTTGAGGAAATTTGCCGTGTTTTCGCGAAACATTTGAGGAAATTTGCCGTTTTTTCGCAAAACTTTTGAGGAAATTTGCCGTTTTTTCGCAAATCTTTCTGCGATTTTATCGTGATTTTTTGAAGAAAGTTGACATTTTTCGCAATCTTTTGGAGAAATTTGTCGTTCATAGTAAATCGTTTGTCGAAATTTGTTGTTTTTCGCGATTTTTGGGCGAAATTTGTTGTTTTCCTGCGACTTTTTTTGACGAAAACTGCTGTTCTACAGGACTAAATTAGCCATACTTTCACGAATCTTTTGACGAAATGTGCGGGAAATTCGGCGTTTTTTCGCAATTTTTTAACGATATTTGCTGTTTTTTACGAAATCACACGTTTTGTGGGACGCATAATAGCTGTTTTTTTGTGTGACATCTCCGACTTTTTGTGTAATTTACGAGCTATAGCCTATACGTGGCATCACTGTTTCATAATTTTTGAAATTAAATGCGTTAATTTTTTATTTATTTATTTTTTTATTCGGGACAGAATCATCTTTTTTTCGCCGCGGAAAATAGAACGAACCTCGTCAATCGATTGCTGGAAAAAAATTGCGAAATTTGTCGATCGGTCATGGAAAAAATAGTGATTTTCAATGATCTTTCGTGGTAAAAAACTCTCAAAATGTGTCGATCAGTCGCACGAAGATATCATAAAATTCGCAAAACGGTCGTGGGAGTTGATCATAGTTTCAAAATGTAAAATTTTTTGGGCGGGAGCCTCTTGTCCACGTTATTCTTTTGGGCGGGATTTCAAAATTTTGGGCACGAATCCCGCCATCCCGATCTGAAATTCAAGCCCTGTATTTTCTCTAGAAAAAATTCATTCTGAAAATTGAATTCTGAAACATATTGATTAATGATAATTTCAAGATTCTATTTTTTTTTTTATTTTTTATTCCAAAATGTGTTGCTATATTGAATTAAGTTGTTGTGGTAGTTTATATTTAATTAAGCAAAGTTTTATGCAATTGAAGCTGGGTATAACAAAATTCGCTGCACTGAAAAAATATTTCTTGTGAAGTATTTTTTTTTATTATTACTAAAGTATTAATAGAATAAGCCAAGTAATTCTACATGTCTGCATAATTAAATTAGGATTTTCAGCATATATGGCATTTTGTTATGAGTTTCTATTGTATAACATAGAATGGATTACCGTAAAATCCCGTTAATCCGCCCTTCCTGATCAAACGCCCCCTCCCCACTTTATAAAGAATTTGAAATTTTCAAAAAATCCCGAGAAAGCGCCCTCCCTCCCGATTCTCAAAGGCGGTTGAGAGTGGGATGAATCATTTTGAAATGAATGAATCATGAATCTTTGATGAAATGTGCGTTTTTTCAAGATTTTTTAATTGATTTCATGCTTGTTTTGGCTTTTCTTTACTAATTTGTCCTTTTTTCTGCGTTTTTTCGACAGAAATTACGTTTTCAGGGTTCGCACGGACCTTAAAAGTCCTTATAAACTCCTTATATTTCGATAGTCCTTAATAAGGATCCTTAAAGTCCTTATTTTTTATTGAAAGTCCTTATTTTTAACGTGAGTTCAATATTAACGCGATCCGTAAAATGTTTTAAAAAAATCGCCGAACATTCCAGGAGTGATTCTCGTCTGAAATTTCTGAAAATTTAAGGCATCCTCTTCCGAAAATTTTAAATTGGGTTGTCAGTTCCGCATAATTGCCAACTTGTACGGTTTAGCGCGTGGAAAAAACAATCGCGGAGGAATGCAAATTTCGTGAAATGTTCGCCGAAAAAGCACAAGTTTCGTCAATATTTCGCGGGAAAACGACGATTTCGTCGATGTTTTTATCAACGAACTTTGCCAAAAGATCGCTAGAAAATGCGAATTTCCTGTGCAGATCACGGAAAAAACGGCAATTTCACCAAATATCGCAGATAAAACGCGGATTTCGTCTGTAGACCGCGTTAAAACGTCGATTTCGTCTAAAGATTGCGGATATAATGCCGATTTCGTTAAAAGATCGCGGAAAAAAACGCCGTTTTCGATAAAAGATAGCTCAAAAATATTTTGTCAAAAGATCATTGAAAAGAAAACCGCCGATTTCATCAAAAGATCACGGAAAAAACGGCGATTTCGTCAAAAGATCGCGGGGATAAAACGCCGTTTTTGAGAAAAGATCGCGTAAAAATGTAAATTTTGCCTAAAGATCGTCGAATAAAACGCCGATTTCATAAAAAAACAACGGGAGAGCGCCGATTTCGTCAAAGATCGCAGAAAAACCGCCGATTTTGTCTGAAGGTCGCCGATAAATCCCTCCTCCAAGGGGGGGGGGTAACTCGTGGAATCCTCCTCCCCCCGCGCCGCCGATTTCCGAAAATGCGATGTGAATTTCCGGAAAAAAAATTTCACTCAGAATCACCTCTGAAACATTCATAATCTGCCAAATATGGCAGCTGAAAAAAAAAACAAGTTTCTTTGTTATAATTCTTATTTCTGATTGGACATTAAAGCTGCCTCTATCGTTTCCCGATTGCAACGTAGAAACCTCGTATCCACAAACACCAATTATAATCAGTATTCACCATCCAAAATTTCCTTTTCTTTGAAATAGAGAAATGAATAACAAAGAAAAGATATTTCGCCAAATAATTGCGCCAATCTGTTATATAATCCGCTGATCTGTATTTGATCGTGGTCTTATTCAGGGATGGAAATTTTTTTGTTTACAGGAATGCCGCGGACGCGCGTATACGCAAAAAATCGGCGACGGGACGCAAAAAAATGGAGCTTATGCTTTCTGCGGGACGCGTAATTTTCGTCAAAGAAATCGCAAAAAGAAAAATTTCGTTAAAAAATCGCGAAATAACGAGTAATTTCCAGCAAATTCCGTCAAAAAATGCGCGAAAAAATGGCTAATTTTGTTACAAAATCCCGAAAAAAGGGCAGATTTCCTCAAAAAATCGCAAAAAAACGACAAAAATCGTGATATAACGGCAAATTTTTTCAAAATAATTCGTGATAAACACAAATTTCATAAAAAAATTGTGATAAAATTATAACTTTCTTCAAAAGATCGCGAAAGTTCGGCACATTTCGTCAATAAATCGCAAAAAAGGCAAATTTCGTTAAAAAATCGCGAAATAACGAATAATTTCCGGTAAATTTCGTCAAAAGATTTGCAAAAAACGGCTAATTTTGTTACAAAATCCGAAAAAAAGTCAATTTCCTCAAAAAATCGCGAAAAAGAACGACAAATTTCATCCAAAAATCGCGATAAAACGGCACATTTTGACAAAAAATTCGCGAAAAACGGTAATTTTCATAAAAAATCGTGATAAAACGGTAACTTTCGCCAAAATATCACGAAAAACCGTCACATTTCGCCGAAAGATCGCGAAAAAACAGCACATTTAGTCAAAAGATCGCGAAAAAACGGCAGATTTCGTCAAAAAATCTCTTAAAAACTCAATTTTCGCCAAAGGGGACGAAAAAAAAGTTAATACCAGGATAGAATTTTTCTGTTTTAAAAACTTTCTTGCTTCCAAATTATTATTATTATTATTATTATTTGCTGCTCCAAAAACAGATTTTCCTGCTTCACAATCTGTTTTTCATTGTTCCAAATCTTTCTGAGTGAATGTAACTTCTGAAAACACCCACTCATTAAACAAAAAGTACCCCTTTACCCAAGAAAAGCATTCTTTTTTCAAGAAAAATGTCTTTTTTCAATAAATCAGTTTTGCCCCTTTTTAAAAGAAATGCGAACAATAATAGTACTTGTTATCTTCTACACTCAAATAAGAGTTATTTTATAATTTAATTTGTATCCTGCTCATTTATTTTTTAAAAAAGTAAAGAAAATTTCTCTTAATAGTTAAAAAAAATAATATTGGCTTTAATTATTTATACATTATTACTAAAACAATAATTATTGCATTTAACGTTTCTTTTGCAAATGAACAAGTTCAATTTTTGCATCTAAAAAGAGAGTTGGAGAGGGCAGCGATTATGGTATTGGGAATAGATATAAAATTTTTGTGATAAGGGGGGGGGGGGGGAGAAAATGAGAATTTGTAATTTACTCCTCTAATGTAATATACAGGCTGGTGTGCTTGTCTTCATTTGCTTGGAAATCAAGACCTGCTTTTGTTACTTGAATTATCTTTCACAAACAAAATGTTGTGCAATTTTTCATTCGCACGTGTGATCAAAATGTGGTGCAATTTTTCATTCACGCATGTGAATACAGTATGGTTCAATTTTCCGTTCACGCGTGTTTTCAGTCTTTTTGCTTTTTTGCAGCTCCCATCCCTGCTTATTATTTCACTGGATATGTGTAGCATGGTTAACAGCAACAGTCTTCCTCTACAGGAATTAAAAGGAAATTAATTGAAGATGACTTAGGTTTTATAAAGAAAAAAATATATAACCTCTTTGAAAAAGAAGTATCGGATTTAGAAAAAAAGGCCAATGAATTAGCTGATAAAGCTGAATCAACTAAAGATATTCAATTATTTATAAAATCGAACAATTCTAGAAAATCTGCAAAAGAAAAAAATTTCCTCCCTGGCCAAAGAAATAGATGCTAAAAAACAGTTACTAGCCAACTAATGTTATATATTTTGTTATATAATTACATAATTATGTTTTATGTAAGATTTCAATCTATCACGATTAAAATTTAATGTAAGTAATTATATGTACTGTTCTTTTTTAACTTTAGAAAGTCCTTATTTTTCTTTTAACGAAGCCCTTACAAAGTCCTTACAGAGTCCTTATTTTTCATTTAGCAATCTCTGTATGAACCTTGGTTTTTAAATAAAAAAAGCCAAATCTTTTCAAGTATCAAAATTCATGATTCATTCATTTCATGATGATCATTCCTGTAAATTCCTGTTGAACGATTGCAAAAAAATCCTGTGTAAGCGCCGTTCTCTACGATTTTTCTTTTCGTTTGGGAGGGCGGATTAACGGTATTTTACGGTATACATCAAAGTATTTTTTAATGGGAAAAAATTTGTTTGTGTTAGTTACACATATACAGAGATTAACTAGCAATTATTTCTTTTAAAAATTGTCATGGTTATAATTAGGACATTTCTTTTCTTTGGGGTGTGTGTGTGTGTGTGGGGGGGGGGGGGGGGGGTGATGGTTATAAACTTTATGAGTGGTGTACTGATATTAAGAAATATATTACAATATATTATATATGAGGACCCCAGAAGCCAAGGGGTACAAGTGACAAAATTTAGATTTCGAGTAAATTGAGTTCAGTTACACATCAACTGTAATTGAATGAATTGAAATATGAAAATTTTGCTTATTTCTTAGTGATCCTTGAACTCCTGTTTCAATAGCTGTTTAAAAAAAAAGGTGGAATAGAATATTTTTTAAATTTATAACTAAGCAATATTTATCATCATTCGGCACTTATACCCCTTGGCTTCCAAGCAGTAATGAAAACTGCTTGAAAACTAAAGGGTACAAGTGCCGAATGAACACAAGAAATGAAAAATTATTAAATAAAAAATTGTATTTTTGAAAAAATTAAGATTAATGTTGATACAATTAAATCAAAGAACAAAATTTTGTTTTAATATAAATTCTAAAAAAGGAAAAATTATGAAATAAAAAAATGAATTTACGAAAAATTTATGAACAATGTTGATATAAATGAATGAAATGAAAACTTTTGTTCTAATATAAGTTTTAAAATTTTATTATAAGTTTAAAAACATTAGAATTTCATATTTTTTAACACTTACCAACAAAGTTGAAAAGTGAATATGATTTTCATTTGTCAGTCCGCCTGTCCTAACTCTCGTAAATATATTCGGATTGCCCTGAAATTTTTGGGAATTATTCATGTTTACCTCAACACAAACTTATTGCAAATGAAGTTTCTAACATGATTAGTTTATTTACCAGAGACAATCAAAATTTTTCCGTTACATTACGGATTATGGGAAAAATCATTTTAAATGAATTTGAAATATGTTATACCTTATGTTAAAATTTATATGCATTTATGAATTGCACTAAAATACACATTCTATAAAATCTGAAGTTAATAGTTATTATTTATTTACAGGACCATACAAAAGATTTACATTACCTAATGATAAAGAGGGAATTGTTTGCGACTTGTTTTAATTATATTACAATTTTCATGTATAATAAAATAATTGTATATCGCTGAGGCTTAATATAAATTATTTCACACATAATACAAAGTACACAGTATTTACAGGGACACAAAAAAATATTTCAAATAGGATCGAATTTCTATCCGAAGTGCTGTATAATTATCGATGATGATTGATGGATGAACAAAATGCTATTTTAATTATGATTTGCGCTTTTAAGTTTCCCAAAATTTATGCACGTTATATGATATGTATAAATGCTATAATTCATATACAGTAAAACCTCTAAATAACAGACACCTCGGGAACGGAGAAATTGTTTGCTATTTGGAGGTGTCTGCTATTAAGAAAACCTGAGAGATTCAAAAATCGCCAAGAAATGCTTAATGTTTCATTCATTGACTTTTATATTCCTAAAACCTATATTATATGATTAATGAGAAATTAAAATATTTTTTTAAGCAATAAAACTGAAATAAAATTGTGCATACCTTTATTTTCCGTTTATTACATTCTTAAGAAAAAATCTGCTACGAAAGTTTACTTTTTCTTGCAATTACATATAATTTGTTTTTCAATGCTACATTATTGGACTCTATAGAATACCGGGAGTGGAGGACGGATTGCACATTTTGTCTATTAAAAGCATAAAATCTTAAAATCTTCCGGTGGGACATTGCAATGCTGAAGGAGACATCCACCCCGGGCAACCCTGAATTCACACTAAATGTAGGGGGGGGGGGGGGGGGGATTTTCCCTAGCCCATCCTCTACATTAATCTGTGATCACAAAAATTGTGACACATTGCTCTGATAAATTTAGAGGCCTTTTTACTCTTTTTTCGTTTTTCTTCTGGATAAAAAATTCTTTTTCATCCTTTATTGACGAAAATAGTGTCCGCTATTCGGAATGTCCATTATTCAGAGGTTAAACATACAAAAATGTAGATTTTGGGAGGGGAGGTTGGAAAACTGTCCGTTAAATAGAGGTGTCCGCTATTCGGGAGTGTCCGTTATGGAGGTTTTACTGTACAGGGCTACACAAAAATACTTGTAAAGGTTACAGTATATGAGCGTACTTTACTTAAAGATTGCTTTTAAATAAGTCTTGTATTTCTATGCTGAATTGCATTCAGTTTACTAAGAAATGCTTGTAAAATATAGATAAAATGATATACAGGATCACACACAAATTTTTATACATGGTCATCGATGAATGATAATTTCCAGAAATGTGATTTCAGCAGTCTTAAGTGTGTTTAATTTGAAGTAAATTTCAGCTTAATACTGGCGTATAATAAAAATTCAAGATAAACTACAGGATGAACAAAAGTATACAAGTATGCTTCCATCTATTAGTATAAACTGCTGAAAGAGAAATTTCAAACTGTTATGCGTTTTCTTGCTAAGCTAATTTTTTCCATTATACAGTATATATCAACCGACAAAAAAAACATAGGGCTGTTCAAAAGTATCAGAATACATATTTGGCAATGGACAGTAACACTTTATTACCCTCAATAGCAAAAATTTTTGAAGATTTCAGGGAGTGTTGGAAAGTGTTTCATAATCGATGCTTAACGCATGATTTTTCTTACTTGATAACAGTGATTATTTAATGATAATAAAATGCATATATTTAATGCATAAAAAAAAGCAAATGGCTTTGTATGTATGTCGTTGGTCGTACTTCTGCTATATAGACGTTAACGGACACAACTGCACTTATATCCCTTGGCCTGCAAGCGTTTCACAGTTTTGGGAAAGAGGTTAAGTGACTGACCCCTATAACTCAATACATAATAAAAAATCATTCTTAACTCTTTACCTACAAATAAATAGACATATTTCCAGATAACCTGTGCACTTAACTCATTTTTTTCAATTCTGTCCGTTATACCCCTTTGCTTCTGGGCTCCTCATATGTAATATGTATACATTATATATGTAATTTAAAGTTGAAATTTTGATAAAACCCACTTGGGTTTTTTCTAGTGGGTTTTTTCAGAAAAAACACATCTGGTTTTTTTGAGCTGGTTAAAATCGTATAATTTAGAAAAAAAAAAAAAAAAATTAAGTACTAAATACTGAAAAAAAGAAAATCCATTTCACTGAAATAAAAAAAAATCAACAATGTACTAATTTAGTTCAAGCATTTAATTAGTAGAATTTATACATTTCTAGGATAATATTTAAGGAATTATTTAATTAACTATGGAAATATATTATCTGCTTCTGTATCTTTTTTTTTTCTCTCTGACATTCTATAGAACTAAGTAAAAATGAACCTTTCCCTTCAGTATACAAAAAGAGCCTAATATGAGCATGAACAACAGATGAAGACTTAACATCCAACACAAAGAATTATAAAGACATCTGTTTATTCTCCAGAATATGTATTCAGTTATTTAGACCATGATTTAATTTCATTAATACAGCATTTAAAATTAAATGTATGTTGCATTAACAAAAAAAAAAAAAAAAAAAAACTTAAAGAAATTTGAATTAAAACTGTGCGCTTACCTTCAACAGACTTTCCCTTGTTTGCTGCTATTTTCAAATAAAATGGACATTTTGCTGCTATTTTTTCTTTTTTTTCTCCCCAATTTATCAATAGCAGCACTTGACAATCTAATATAATAGACAGTAGGGTGGAGCTTAAAAGCCATGATTTTTTTTATATTATTTTTTTTTTATAAGTCTCACCCTTTTTTTTTTGTTCATTTTGATCCAAAAACATTATATAAAAAGTTTAAGCAATAAATTTAAATATTTAAAGGTAGCTCAATTATCTCAAAATTTATAAAAATGGAAAAAGAATTAAAAATACGAGGGTAATTCGGAAAGTAACCTCTGCTTATGAATTAAAAAAAACTAATGAAAGGAAACATGTTTTATTACTTATGTATGAAAGACACGTTCTTCAGCTACTTCTCAACATAATTGCCGTAATAATTAAAACAATTATCATAACGGTAAATCAGCTTTGAAATTCCATTGTCACAGACTTCTGCCGCCGGCCTATTCAACTGCGATTATTTTAAAATTCAGTTCGCACCACTCTTTCAATCCAAAAAATTTTAACATATTTTTCTATATAATTTTCTGATAAATACACTACCAAAAATGTTTTAAAAAATAGTGGGTCAAGTAAAATATTACAAGAACAATTCAGAATTCGTCAATATGAATAAAAGAATATGTTAAAATTCTTTGGGTTGAAAGAGTGGTGCGAGTTGAATTTAAAAATAATCGCAGTTAAATAGGCCGCTGGCAGGAGTTTGTGACGATAGAATTTCAAAGCTGATTTACCATTATGATAATTGTTTTAATTAATATGGCAGTTATGTTGAGAAGTAGCTGAAGAACGTGTCTTTCATATGTGAGTAATAAAACATGTTTCCTTTCATTAGATTTTTTAAAATTCGTAAACAGAGGTTACTTTCCGAATTACCCTCGTATTAACTATACATATTACAAATGCGTATTTGCATTTTTTTAGTGTTTTAATTGTAGCAATTTACTTAATTTACTATTCAACTTATTAATTTTTTATTTTACTTTAAAATTGTATTGTCTTTGTATAGGTTGGGATAGTCTTTTTCTTGCTATTTAGGTACATTTTACAGTGATCTTCAATAGTTTGTTGCAAAAAATGTAGTTGTGTTTCATTATGCGCAGACTTGCATAAAACCAAAAACTTTCCTCGCACGCAATATTGGGTCAAAAACTTTCTGCAAATTAATTTAGTGTTGGGTGTAATTCGCGTTTTTTGTGCGATTTATGAATGTAATTTTGTAATTTGTGTTTTTTGATCAATTAATGGACGTAATTCGCGATTTTTATGCAATTCATTAACGAAATTTGCATTTATTACGCGATTTATGGTCGTAATTCGCTATTTTTATCCAATTCATGGATGTAATTTGCTTTTTTTTTTAGCTTTCTGGCAACAAAATTCGCGATTTTTGAGCAATTTATGGTCGTAATTCGCATTTTTTATGAGATTTATGAATGAATTCGCGTTTTTTACACGATTCAAGGACGTCATTCGCGTTTTTTATTATCAACGTTCTTTTATGGAATTTATGAACATAATTCATGTTTTTTATGCGATTTATAAACGTAATTCGCATTTTTTTTACATGATTTATGAACATAATTCACGTTTTTTATGCAATTTATGAACATAATTCGCAGTTTTGAGCAATTTATGGATGTAATTCGCGTTTTTATGAGCGATTTATGGATGCAATTCACATTTTTATGCGATTTATGAACATAATTTGTGTTTGTTACTCGATTTATGGATGTAATTCGTTTATTTTTATGTGATTCATGGACGTAATTTGTGCTTTCTGATGACGAAAGTCGCGTTTCTGAGTGATTTATGGACATAATCCGTGTTTTTTTATGCGATTTATGTATGTAATTCGCATTTTTTACACGATTTAAAGACATAATTCGCGTTTTTGTCTACTTTATGAACGTAATTCGCGTCTTTTTACAAGATTAATGGACGTAATTCGTATTTTTTTAACGATTTATGGACGTATTTAGTGTTTTTTTGAGTGATTCATGCTTGAAATTCACATTTTTTTATGCGATTCATGCACGAAATTCGCATCTTTTACTCGATTCATGCATGAAATTAGCGTTTTTTTACAAGACTCATGCATGAAATTTACGTTTTTTACGTGATTCATGGATGGAATTCACACTTTTTGCGGAGTATTTTGTCGAACTATGTGTTTTTTACTCAATTCTTTGTTGAAATGCACGTTTTTTATGCGATTCTTTGTAAAAATGCATGTTTTTTATGCGATTCTTTGTTGAAATTTGCGATTTTTTATAAAAATGTTTTTTTTATGATATATGCGTTAACAGTAAATAATTCATTCATAAAATTGAGGCAATTTATACATATTTTTTTCTTTGGTACTAAAAAAAGTTCAAAAATAATAATAATTGTTTCTTTCTTAAAATTTTCTGCAAACCTCATAAAATTTTCTGTGCACGGCGTGTGCACGTGCGTCTATATTATACGACTCTGATTATGCATTTTCAATCCACTTTATTCCTGAATGAGTCAAAAGCAAGTTCCTCATGGTCACTTATCGCTTGTAGGGATTTTATAATATCCTGAGCCTGTTAATAATCCCCCAATCTCTCACAACACAGGAACGACTACAAGATATACAACTGGAAATTCCAACAATTTGAACAATATCATTGACTTTGCAGCGACAAAATATTCCAACTGTTTATTCTTGAATGAATAAAGAGCAATGTTATCTCGCTTGAAGTAATTTTGAGCTTGTTTTTAGAATTTGATTCATTCTGTAAGCAATAACCATGTATCTTTTAGTTGGTAAATTTACATGGCTCTCAAAAAAAAGGATAAATAAATAATTCCTTCTGACAAATACTGAAAGTGATTTGCAAATTTAGGGGATGAGGACTTAGAAATAGCTGAATGTATTGATGAGTATTTAAGTAGGAATTTTTAGAAGAACAGGTTACTATAAGAGGCATATGAAGCTTGGGGTACATACATCCAAGCTTTCAAGTATACACGGACTATGGAAACATATACATCAGGTACACCTTCTTCCTTCTTTAAAGTCATTTAAAATAAGAAATGAACATCTAGATCTTGAGACAATATATTATTATAGATATGTACCAGGCATGGTGCATTGCACCTGGTGATAGAAATCTGATTCTACTTTCTGGGATAGAATCAATAAAAATAATCAGAATTTCTAACAATTCTTTATAATCATCTCTTAGTTTTGTTTCTCTTTGTTCGACATTTCTTTGCATAGTTGATCATCTCTTCTACTAGATTTGCGACATCATCAAAAGAAATTCCTGGTTCTTACTCATATTTCTTAAACTCCTAAAGCACTGATTATCAACTCCATATTGTGATGTCTGCAAGCATGTGACAAAAGCTCTTTTCTTTTAAACTTTTGTTCTGTATATATGCAGCTGAATTATAATCAGTGTTTGAGGTGGTGAATGTCGAAGCACATTTTTCTCGAATAATATCTGCTTTGCCCAGTTTTGGATAGTTTCAAGGATAGCTTCTGACTGAGCTTCTCCTGTTGCAGATATTGAACAATCAGAAGTTTAGAAACACTTTTCCCAAAATTTAATACTGGAAGTCGACAAATCTTTTCTTTTCCAGTCAAATCATATATTAAATTTTTCATCCGAATGAATGACAAAATTAGTATTGTTTTGAAACTTTAAATTTTTTTTTTCGTACTTTTTAGCTCTCTCAAACATTTTTTGTTAACAAATTGGTTCTTTGTTAAATATATTTTTAAAGATGAAATTAGTTTTCTGTGACATAACATAGAAGTACGTATCCATTTATCATTGCTTATACATTAAAAACTTCCCCCTCATTGAGCTACCTCTAAATATTGTTCAAATGCATTAACACTTTACCTGATTTATTTTTTCATAAAAAGGAATAAATTTAAAGGATGAGAAGATTACATTTTGAAACTTCAAAAATAAGCTCCACCCTAATAGACAGTATATTTTTACATGTTTCAACTGAAGTGAAATATTTTCTATGAAAAATAGAAATGTCTAAGATTGATGCAGACGATTCTCAAGATGTTACACTAAACTAAATTAATTCTTCTGTGTCAATGTTTGAATGTAACAAACTAAGAATTTAAGTGATCATTAATGTTTCTGTTCTATATTCTGTGGATTGTGGAGATATAGTTTGAAATTTTTACATACATTTTTATGTGGTATTCTTTAAAAATATTCTCATTTGTGTCTTTTAAGAATTTTTTTTTTTTTTTCTAAATTAATTCTTCTGTGTCAATGTTTGAATGTAACAAACTAAGAATTTAAGTGATCATTAATGTTTCTGTTCTATATTCTGTGGATTGTGGAGATATAGTTTGAAATTTTTACATACATTTTTATGTGGTATTCTTTAAAAATATTCTCATTTGTGTCTTTTAAGAATTTTTTTTTTTTTTTTGAGAAATTGATTAGGGTTAAATCTGATTCAATTAATTTTTTCATAAGCCAAATTTTTAATTTTTAAGCTGTCCTGGGCCAGGTTCAGGCTTGGAAATGTGTGTCATGCTTAGATCTCTTATCTATTCATTGTCGTATGTGCTATAATTACCATAGATATTTTGACTATTAAGTTTTTTCATACTTCCTACATTTTATAATGCATTTTATTACTTCCAAAAATGTTTAAAATTCTTTACTTTTTTATTTTCAGGTAGATGTTTTCGTTTGAAAATGTTTCGGGATGAGCAAGGCACATGGATGATAATGTTTCTCACATCATTAATGTTTATTTATATGTTTTCCAACATTTATAATTCATTCTTAGAATCTGGTCATCCTCAAGTGGATGTGTATCGTATCAATTCACATATGGGTATTACTAATGCAAACTTTATGAAAGCTGCTGCTTGTGGAACTTGGATTGGAGACTTTGTGACTGCATGGATGGTTAGTAGAATTTTAATGTTAGAACAAAGTTGATAAAAATCATGATTAAAATTAATAAATAAATAAAATAGGATTTTTTAAAATTTAAATCGGACTTCTTTTTTATTAATATTATTTGTGTACTTATGTATCTACATATTTATTTTTTCTGTATAGATAGATTTGCACATTTTTTATTAATTTCATTCAATTTCCTAGATAAGAGTCCAAGATGTTTTAAATAAAATTAAAAATTGTTGCAAATTAATTCAAAGGATTCAATTCACACTTTAAACTTAAAATTTTATTATTCTAGTATTTAATTTAAATTGTTATGTTTATATCTATGTATGTTCTGTGTATAAATTGTTAGTTTATTTAATGGTATTTATGTTTCATAAATGTATTACACCAATAATATATAAACATATAAATTCAGCAAAAAATGCTAAATGTATATGTGCATTCAGATTCACTAATGTTCACTTAGTGTGCAAGTTTCTTTGTGTTTTACATTCTTTCCGTAATCCCCAATATTTTATCACTATAATATTTGCATATTGCTATTACATCTTTCCAAAAATATTTTTTTCTGTAAAATAAAGCCACTTGGATTTTTTTTTCTGTGAACCATTTTTCTTGTGTATCTATAGATCCAAAAGCTCTCTGTAACTGTACTTAGTATTAGTAAATGACATTATTGTTCCAACTTGCGATTCCCACTTATACTGATCTAATGATTCATAAAACAGTTACCAGATGAAAAATAATCACATAACTGAAAGCCTAAATCTATCAATTGTCAGTGTTATCTTTAAAGGGCCTTTAACAATATTTTAAATATGAAGCCAGGACCCTTCACATAAATTTTCATTTTAAATCAGAATTCTTCACGAAATTCTTTATCTTCAAAAGATACATTTCCCTCAACTTTTCTGTCACCAAACTGAAATTTTCATAAATTAATTAATTTAAAATAAAATTTAGCCTGTCAAAAAACAGCTAAGGTTAACAAGGTATCTATTAAAATTATCTTTTATTTTAATAAAAAAATTATATAATTTTACAAAATTGTGATTAGATTTTTCAGTACATAAAATTAATAAAAACAGGACACATAAGTCCTGGACCCATATCCATGACCATAAATAAAGTACAGTATTCCTTTTTTTTTTTTTTTCTTCCAATAGTAATAGGCAATGAATTCTATGATAAGAAAGAAAAAAAGGATTAGACATAGTTACTAAAATATTTTCAGTTATAGAAGAAAGATGAAATTAGAATTTTATAACTTTGTTCGACAAACATTCAAAATATTTATTATGTTATAGTCCAAATATTGATTATATTATTTGATGAATATATGAATCACCAACATATGGGATCCAGTAATTTGCAGGTCTAAGCAACTGCGCCTTAAACAAATTTGTGAATTGTGTGTAATTAGCATCTGATAAAGTAACTTTTCACTGAAAGTACTATTATATTAAATACCTTATTTTAAATAGATTTAAATAAAGCTTCAGCATCAAACCTGTAAAAATAAAGTGACCATTTAAAAAAGAAGACAATTTAACCCCTTAACTGCCCCGGGCGTATATATACGTCTCTAGAGAATGCCTGCACATATTACAAAAATAGGAAATTTTCATACAGCAGGACAATTTTCAGCAACAGAGCTGTGTTGTTTTGCATCCGTATAACGTGTGCGTTTTCTTGATGTTATTTCAAAAAATTAATCGCCACCTTATTTAATTGTAGAATTAAGTTATTAAATAAGGCACTGTAGATCGCATCAGATTTCGTCGGCAGTTAAGGGGTTAAAATGAGAGAACATTTACCAATATTTTTTATGAATGCACTATGTTACTATGTATAGATAATATTTTTAATACAATTCCCTTTACTTGCATAAAATAGCATTTTGGACTTGTAAAAGTTTTATTTGTTATTAAAAGGCCATTTTAAATCTAAAATGAATGATAACTTTTTGCGTAACATAAATGACGAATTTTATTCCTATTTAACCTGTAAATATCAAAATTAAACTGATTTAAATCAAAGATAAAAAACATTTGATTTAAATCATTTTATGATTTTAATTGTGATTTAAATCGAGCTGATTTAAATCTAATAACCTTGGTTATCAGTATTACATAAAATAAGTACATGTCTTTTATTTTTGAAAAACTCTTTATAAATATTTTTTAAATCTTATTTCTGTATTGTTGACATTACCTTATACTTAACTTTAATTTTGTTTGGTGTTTTTCAGATCTTGTTTAAAATTAGAAACTGTCTGTGAATGCAAGTATTTTTAAACAAAATTGCTGCATTGTATACACACGTATCTTATACTCTGAATTAATTTAGTTTATTAACTTTTTGATTTGTCATGTACAATGGTTTAGAACAGAGTTTTCCTACTGTGCTTAACAGTGCTAGTGCTTTGCAGAATTAATCCAAATGTTACACAAAAATATGTCAATATAATTGTTTTATGTACATTTATTTTCATTTATTTTGTTTCAAAATTTTTATTAAAAAATAGTGGCAATTACTTAAATTAACTACAAATTTTTTGTCAATTTGCTATATATAATTTTAAATCATCTAATTTACAAGATATTAATTTTAGGAAAATATAATAAGGCTATTAAAAACTTGACATTATAAAGATATATTTACTTACATAAGTGAAACATCTCATGCGTATTCTTGTATTATTGGAAAAAGCTCTTTATATATATATATATATATATATGTGTGTGACATTTTAAAGTTTGGAGCCAGAAACATCATCACCGGGTTCCCCGTTTTACCGCACAGAAGTCATGGCAAGCGAGAAGAAAAAAAAAAGTAAATAAATGTAGAGGATCCAATAAATTACTCATTGGCTGCTGCAAGTTAATTTATTAAACTAGTCATGAGAGAGGGAAAGGCTCCCTTCGCAAACTGTCTTTAACTGAAACATCAAAAAGAATATTCCATCATTATTTCAGCGAGTCATACTCATCAAAGAAAAACCAAGAATCTTCTTTTCACCTCGAGGCTTCCTTTCTTAAATCAAACTTAACAAAATATTTACTTTAAATACCAAATATAAGAATATTTTTAATTTAGAGCCATCTTTTTAAATTTACGCATATTGGAATAAATGTTTTTTAAGGCGAATTAAGAATTTGTATCGTTTCCATAAAGATTAATAGATTAGATCTGGAAACAAGATTTTAATTTAATAAGTTGAATGAACTAAGTACGGAATATTGTTATAAGGAAATTGATGTAGTATAAAGGTTAATGTTGGCGAAAATTTTTTTTAATTTGTAATATTATCCTTCCTCTCCAAAACTTTGTATGAAATTGATTGTTAAATAAAATACAAGTTCAGACAACAGAAATCTAATAACTTAGAAAAGTTAAATTTTGGAATAAAACTGTCAAATCGAGGAAGCCAAGAGATGGAAGAAAAAGAAAATTGACGCAATATAAAAAATATTAGCAATTAAAAAAAATAGTTAAGAGCAAATTAAATCGAATTAAGATTAGGTAGGAGCAATTTCCCTGAATGAAATACAATAATGTTACAATATCACTTACCATTTGTAAGTGCATAGGAGATAATACATACAATAGTACTAAATAATTAATAAATATTAATAAGCAAGAGATAAAAAATATAGTAAAAACAATAAAAACTCTTTCTCATGGAAGTTTAAATAATTACAATAACTTAATGCATAGTTTATTTTAAATAAAGTCCTTTAAATGAAAAAAGTCTTTCAATAGTGTATATAAAAGAGTCTTTTCCAATGTTCACTGAATACAGTCTCTTTAATTAAAGATCTTCAAATCTAGTTTAATCTTTAGTTTTAATGTTATGTTGGATCCAACATCTTTAATATCAAATCTTTTATTTATTAAATTTTTTAATTATAAATAGTCTCAACACCAATAATAAATAACATAGAAAATTTTAAATAATAACAACAACAATAATAACAAGTAGTATAATAAGACTCAAAATTTATAGCAATAATAATAATAATTCTCCATATCCTAATACTTCTCAATAAGAGCATAATTAATACTAAACTTCATTATAGGAATCATAATGACAATAATAATAAAACAAGAGTATAATCAAAAGAAAATATCACAGTTTATTACTGATAGGGAAAATATTGGTTGAGGATAAAAAATAATTACACAGCAACTAAATAATGTTCTTATTTCTAATAGCATAAGAAAGTACTTTTTTGCTAGCCGAAAGTATACATAAAAATAATAATAATACTAATTCCAAAATCCAAATAAAATTAAATCCATGTTTAGAAAATGGACTCTCAACCAGTATTTCCTTACAATAATTCCTCTCTGATACTCTTTTACAAAATTGTCAAATTTGGTTATAAGTTTTCAAATGCAAAATGTAGAGTAGTGTTTTATCTACACATGGTTTATAAACTTTAATAATAAAACAAATAGGAATAAAAGGTGTCATTCTTAAATGAGAATTGGAAATAAAAATAATTTGCTTTTTGAAAAACTTTTAATATCTGTAGTTTTCACAATCACTGAAAATCACATATTAAGTTATAGGCTTGAGTAAAATCATCAAATTTTATAACTGTTATCACATAAATTAAATATCTGTTGAATAAATAGAATAATACTAATGTCAAATAAAGGAGTAAATATAGTTAGAATTAAATACACTTAAAATTAATTTATCAACATCGACTCTTGGTTTTTTCTTTGATGAGTATGATGACTCGCTGAAATAATGATGGAATATTCTTTTTGATGTTTTTGTTAAAGACAGTTTGCAAAGGGAGCCTTTCCCTCTCTCATTACTACAGTTTAATAAATTAACTTGCAGCAGCCAATGAGTAATTTATTGGATCCTCTACATTTACTTTTTTTTTTCTTCTCGCTTGCCATGGCTTCCAAGAAAATATCGCTGGCCAAGAAAATATCGCTGGACAGTATAAGCATTGATTCATAATCTTTGAGCAGCAAGTAATTGTGTTTCTGTAATGTTGAATTCACACCAAAATTAAAAATAAAAATTTATTTCAAAATAAGGAGAAGCAATTTTCAAACTTTTTCTATGTTTATATTACCATTTATTAGTATACTTTGTTTAAAATTATAGTAATATTCTAATTAAATTTTGTTATTTTTCAATGGCATTTAATGCAGCTTAATTTGTTGTAGATATTTTGATTTAAGTTAATTTGTTTCTTTTCGTAGGTCACTGATATGATGCTACAAGATAATTTATATCCTTTCTGGGCAAAACCATATAGAGAATTTTGGAGATCTCATGGCAAAGTTCGAATTACTATATTTTGGACTGGCTCTGTTGTTATGACAGCTTTAGTTGTAACTTTGATTGTTAGTGACTTAATAAGTTGGGATAATTTAAACAGAGATTTTGTTGCAACTACTGAGTTATCAAGAGCTTTTTTAGCTTCTTTTATTCTTGTTATGGATCTGTTAATTGTCATGCAGGTTAGAAATTTTTTTTTTTCTTAAAGTAAACAAAATTCATTATTATATTTTATTATACATGAATTAAATATCACTATATTTTTATAGTTTACAAGTCTTGAATATAAGATCAATTGTAATTTGAAAATATCTTAGCATTTTATTAATGCCCATTGCTAAATTTTACTTCTAGTTTTTTTTTTTTTTTTTTTTTTTTTTAGTTTGTTTATTACAGGGATGCCACTTTTCTGCCAAATGGCGGATTTCCGCTTTTTTTAATTTTTACGAATTCGCGATTTTTGTTAAACGATCGCAAAATAATATAACTATTTTTGTCGAACGATCGCAAAATAAAACAGGAATTTTCGTCAAATGATTGCAAAATTACTCAGCAATTTTTGACAAATGATCGCGAAATACAACAGCTTTTTTCGTCAAGTGATCGCGAAATATAACGATGATTTTTGTCAAAAGATCGCAAAATAAAACGGCTATTTTCTTTAAACGGTCACGATATAAAACAGCAATTTTCATCAAACCATCGCGAAACGAAACGGTGATTTTCGTGAAACGATCGTAATGTGAAACGGCGATTTTCGTGAAACGATCGTGATGTAAAATGGCGATTTGCATCAAACGATCGCAATGTAAAACGGCGATGTGTGTCAAATGACCGCGATGTAAAATGGCGATGTGTGTCAAATGACCATGATGTAAAATGACGATTTTCGTCAAACGACCAGGAAGTAAAACGGCAATTTTCGTCAAACAATCGCGATGTAAAACGACGATTATCGTCTAACAATCGTGATCTAAAGCGGCGATTTTCATCAAACGATCGCGAAATAAAACGGCGATTTTCGTCAAACGATCATGAAATAAAACTAGTCGTTAGGGGACCACCTTAATACTTACACATCATGGATATGCATAATATAATATATGAAAATAAAACGCATATAAACTATTTATAAAATGCATCACAATTCCAAAATAAAATTTAAATGCATATTTAAATAGTTTTAATATACATAATAATGCTCTATCAATTAAAATGTATCTTTGAATTGAAATTTGAATGAAATACAGGGTCATGAAAAATTGAAGAAGGTGGAAAACATGGTTACACATATTTCGGCAACTAATAATCTGATTGACTTCGTTCTTAGTGCAAAATTTGTGTTATTTTATTGCCTTTTACGCCCACTCCTTAAAATAAAACATTTCGAAAATTTTTGTATATCTTTCATCAGAACGAATTTTTCGAGAGTCCGAAAAAAATAGTTCCGGATAATCAAGGTTATTAATATTAAATAGGCTTCGTCCCATTCTTACATACTAAGCACATACAAAGTTTCAAGTCTCAATCTCAATTTGTTTGGGATATAGAGCGATTACAGACAGACACAAATAGACGGCAAAAACTTTTTTCTAAAAATGTTTTTCAGAATCTCTAGTATCTGAAACGTGTAAATCCGTCAAAATTTTTTTTCCGATTTTAAAACGATTGCAATACTTACCCTGTATTACGCATGATAGGTAAGTAACAACTATTTTCTCAAATGAAAAAAATCGAAAAAAAAAACCTTTGCAAATTTTTGCTATTTACTCCTGGAATAATCATTGAATCTATTGCTGGATTACCTTAATTGATGTAAAATAGTGTGAAATAAAGAAAAATCATTTTTATTTACACTTATAAATTAAAAGTTTCCAAAAATGGAAAAAAAGAGCTGTAATTCTTTTTTTAGTTTATTATAAACAATATAGTTTACAAAATTCACGCATAAATGTTATGAAAAATGTCGTAAATTTTACTTTACGCATAATTTCCTCTTTTTTGCTATTTTCTGAGTGGCATCCCTGTTATTAAATAGAACATATTTCCATATTATATTATTTGCTATTTTCCTGAAATATATAATTGCAGGGATGGGGATATGTAGGTAGGTAGGAAAAAGTTGGCCAACGGCATGTTTAGCATATAATCCCATTAAATTTATTACTTTGAAACTGATTGGAGTTTTGAATACATGATTTGTGCAGGTATTTACCAGACACCTTTGAAAGATCCTTAGTAAGTAAGCAAGTTGTTATCACAAGGTAGACAGTGTGTTTGTTTCATGCAAAAGTTGTTTACAGTTTATAACTTATTCATTATCATTGTAGCTGAAAAGAAATATATTAGTACAGTAAAAGCTCAGTTAACTGACATGCTTGGGAAACATTGATTGCCGGATACTTGAAAATTCTGGATAGTTGAGTGCTACAAAATCTGTAATGAAAGAAGAGGAGGGGGCTGTTACATCGATTTAACAAAGAAACTGGAAAATGATTTTTGGCCTATTTTCATGTCATCAGGAAATCGATCAAATAGCTCTTTTATTATCATTAAATTTTCATTTGATAAAGTTATTCTCACCAAATTAAAAATAAAAGTAAGCAATATTTTGCATTAGTATGCAATTTCTAATTTTTTTATGAACCTTTTATAGTGCAACATTATTTATAATAAGACATCTCTCTTTTTTGGAAAAGTTAATAAAAGCTTGGAAAATTAACTTCTGTATGAATTATTTGTGCTGCCTCAATTATTCCACAGTAATAATAAATTCTTTCTGCATAGCTAAGAATGTTATCAGATGCAAATTGAAAATATCCAACTTTTTTTATTACATTAAAAACAAACTACACAGTCATCAGCTTTCTTTTTTTTTCTTTTGTTGTTGAAGAAGCTCAGGTAGTTTTTCTTTTCGTAGGAGGGAAGGGAAAAGGGGTCTGATTTTCTGAAGACTTATTGTATTTTGAATAGAAATTTTTGAAAGTGGAAACTAATTTTGTAATTATTTGAATTCACTGAAAATTTGAATGCAATTTTTGCTTAATTATTGTTAAAGTAACAAGAGAAAATCCAAGTTTAGCCTGTAGTGAAGTGTATTGTATTTTTGACTGAATAAGTGAATTAAAAAATTTTTCTTGTGTAAGACAAAGATTTTCTTTTTTCTATTTAAAAAATATTGCACTATTTGTTTCTTTTTGAACTGATTTATTACAATTTTTCTACAGTTACTCATTGCTTTCTTCATTCAGTTTTAAATGTTTAGTATTAGATGCATTCATAAAGTAAAATCATTTCCATTTTTACATCATTCACATGTTCTCGTCTTCAAACTTTAAGAAAACAGCATTCAGTTTAAATGAAATTTTAACCAAGCCTTCAAACAACAAATGCAAGAATTTCAGGGGTGTAATTTCTTAAAGTCAGTTTTATGAATTAATGGTTGTTATCAATCTGATTGACAAGTGTAATGGGAATAGATAAATTTCTCAAAAAATAACATTTTCATTTTTTTTTTTTTTTTTTTTTTTTGTGTGTGTGTGTGTGTGTGTGTGTGTGTGTGTAATGGTGCTATAAATTTCTCTTTGCCTCCTATGTTCAGAAAGGCTGACTTGTTTGCCTATTGCTAGGTACTCACAATTGGACAAAGGGTGCAAGGTTCAAATTCTGATTCATTCATCAAAGTTTGTATATAAGAATTTATTCCTGGATCCAAGATCCGACCGTCTTACATCGTGGCTGACAACGAACGAACTCCCGAACATCGTTCGCGGCTGAACTGCCTTTTGACTGGCGCTGATGGCGCCATCTAGTGCACATCATAACAGATATAACATTCTCTTCCTTCTTAAAGGAAATATTCAAGTTGTTAGACATGCACAATACAATAAAAAAAATAAAGTCCTTGACACAGTTCAAAATTTAACAGTCCAATTTAAAAAGTCTAATATTGCAAACGTTCAGGTTTTGCTTTTGGACGAGTGGAACGTCTAGGAAGTGGCGCTCCTGGATTCTGCAAAACTGCTTGCGGCGAGAGTGCTGGAGGATCTGCCTGAGAACTGTGTTCTTGGACACTTACCTGCGGAGACAGCGTAGGAGGTAGAAGGGTGTCTGTCACCTGATCAGCTGGTAACTCTACTACATCTCTCGGTTGCACTGTAGGCACTGACACATCTGATCCTGAAGAAACAGAATCTGGTAGTTCTGGAGCTGGAGGAATTTCCTGTAGAGTGTCCTCTTGCCTGTAACGAATTTGATCAATGTGTCGTGTCCAAATACCCCAAGTTGTCTTGACTTTGCACATTGTATTCCCCATTGTTCCTGTAACCTTTCCAGCAACCCAAGATGGGCCCCGGGTAAAAGAGCGCACCCAGACAGGAGTGCCTTCTGTAAACTTGCTATTATGGGTATCTCCCCTCTCAGATGTTTTAACTTTAGCACTGCGGATAAGATCCAAACGCATGCGAAGAGGTCGTCCGAACATTGCCACAGCTGGAGATATACCCGTTGCCTTTGATGGGGTATTTCGAAAATTCAGAAGAAATCTGGTCAGTCTTTCAGTGAAAGTGCCTTCTTTAGCTTTCTTCAATGCAGTTTTTACTGTACGCACTGCTCTTTCCGCTAAACCATTTGAATTCGGATGGTATGGTGCGGTTTTAATTGGTGTAATGCCATTTCTTTTCAAGAAATTTGTGAATTCGTCACTACGGAAGCCAGGTCCGTTATCACTGACTAAGCTCTCTGGTAAGCCAAAGCGTGCAAACAGGTTACGCAGAGCTATTATCGTTGAAGTTGCTGTGGTGTTGGGCACTGGAATCACTTCAAGCCATTTTGTTTTGGCATCAACTACAATTAATAGCCAATGGCCTTCTACAGGACCTGCATGGTCGATATGGATTCTGTCCCAAGGTTTTTCAGGTGTGAGCCAAGGGATTTGTGTCGAAGGAGGAGCTGCAGCATTTTCTTGACAGTCGATGCAGTTTCGAACTTTTGTTTCTAAGTCCCGATCAATACCAGGCCACCAGACATGGGAACGAGCCAGAGATTTAATAGCAGAAATCCCTTGATGAGCACTGTGAAGTTCATCCAAAACAAATTGACGAAACTTTCCTGGAACAAAAACACGGGAACCTCTGAGAATGATGTTTTCCTCAACTGACAGTTCATGTCGGATATGCCAAAAGGCTTGTAAATTTTCTGTCACTTTCTTTGGCCACCCATTTTGAATATGAGATCGTAGACGGCTCAGTGCAGGACACTTGTCTATCTCCCTTTGGATTAGATGTGCTGTCAGTGGACTATCATTTAACTGTCGGATAAGCAAAACCGACTCGACAGGTACTGGAGGCTCCGCCATTTCAGATTTCAGTGGAAGTCTGCTGCAAGCATCAGCATTTCCGTGCAACTTCCCTTTTCGGTACTCTATCTTGTAAACGTAGGCAGATAAAGTCAATGCCCATCGCTGGATACGGGCTGCAGCAACTGATGGAACTGGTTTTTCTTCTGATAATAAAGTTACCAAAGGACGATGGTCTGTAAGTAACGTAAATTTACGTCCCAAGAGATAGTTCCGGAATCGAGTCACTCCAAATACTAAGGCTAAAGTCTCCTTCTCAATGTGACTGTAATTTTTTTCTGCTTTCGTCAGGGAGCGAGAAGCAAAAGCGATTGGTCTATCACCATCTGGAGTTTTATGTGACAGAACAGCACCAAGCCCATAAGGACTTGCATCACAAGCCAGGATCACTTCCTTGTCTTGGTCAAAATGCACTAGTAATGATGAGGTCTGCAGGACATCTTTAGCTTTTTTAAAAGCTTCTCGTTGTGATGAACCCCATCTCCATGGCCGTTTGTTTTCCAACAACTGGTATAAGGGTGCTAATAGTGTTGACATGTTAGGTAAAAATTTCGCATAGTATGTGATTAGGCCAATAAAAGAACGTAGCTCGTCTACATTTATTGGTTCCGGAGCATCCGTAATCGCTTTGACCTTCGATTCAACTGGATGCAATCCATCTTTGTCCAGACGATGACCAAGATATTCCACAGATGGTCTGAGAAATTCACATTTTTCTGGATGTAACTTTACACCTGCTGCTTGCAGACGAGAGAGAACTTCTTGTAAGTTCTGTAGATGTTCTGCTTCGGTTTTACCAGTTACTAGAAGGTCATCCAAGTATTTAGAGGCTCCTTTTACCCCTTGTAAGATCTTGTCAATTTCACGTTGAAAAATAGCCGGGGCGGAAGCAATGCCAAAAGCCAGGCGTGTGTACCGGAAGAGACCTCTGTGCGTATTTATCACTACCAGGCGTCTTGACTCTTCATCGAGCTCTAGTTGACAGTATGCATCCCGCAGATCTAATTTAGTGAATGCTGTACCCCCAGACATTTCAGCAAACAAATCTTCGATATTTGGCAGAGGGTACTGCTCTAATTCTGTTACTTTATTGACTGTTAGCTTAAAGTCACCACATATTCTAATTCTGCCGTCTTGCTTCAGCACAGGAACAATAGGAGCTGCCCAATCAGAAGTTTTAACTGGCTCTAAAATGCCATCTGCAAGAAGGCGGTCTATTTCCTTGTTGATTTTTTCCTTGTATGCATATGGTACAGGACGAGCCTTGAAAAATTTCGGAGGTTCACCAGTTTTACAGGTAAGATGAACTTTAATTCCTTTCACTAATCCCAAGCCTGGTGAGAAAATATTCTGGAATTCTTTTAAAAGTCCATCTAGCTTGAGCTGCTCAGTCCTTACACAATGTAATGTGTGGTTCATGTTGGCATCAAACGCATTCATTAGGCTTAATGGAACAATCCAGTTTCGCCCAGCTAAATTAGTGCTTCCCTGAGAAACCACTAGTAGAGGTAAAGTCTCTGTTCTTGCTTGGAACACCACATTCACATTTGTAACTCCCAAAATATCAATGGTATTGTTGGTGTAAGACTGAAGCTTAATGTTCGTTTTTTCCAAAGGAGGGCAGAATCTTCTAATTTTATCAAACAGTTTTACAGGCATTATGGAAAATGGAGCCCCTGAGTCAATTTCAAAAATAACAGGCTGGCCTTGGATCTCACAAGTAATTTTCACCGGAGGGTAATCTCTCTTGTTATCTCTTAAATTAAAAATTGTATACTCCTTACTGCCTAAATCTTCTTTAGATTCAGCAACTAAGTTAACTTTAGGTTTGTAACCTTGTTTATTCTTTGATAAACACACTTTTGACAGGTGCCCCAATTTTTTACAACTATAGCACGTGCTATTTTTGTGTTTGCAATCAGAAGGATGGTGTTTGGAGTCGCCACAACGATAACACTTCTTCCCTGTACGGCCGTTATTTGAATTGGACGCCGATTTAACGATCTCGTTTTTTCGCGGCCGTTGCGCCGTAACTTGTAATTTTTTCACTTCAGGAACGGCAGATATCTTCAGATCAACAGCATCCCTCGCAGCTGCTTCCATTGAAACGGCAATTTCCGACGCTCGCAAAAGGGTTAAATTGCTTTCTGATAACAATTTTCGTTGTATTCCTTCGTCTTGTATGCCGCAAACAATCCGATCACGGAGCATCATATCTAGAGACTCGCCGTAATTGCAATACTTCGCTAATTTCCGAAGCTCTGCGATATAATCGGCCACTGATTCGTCCGCGCGCCGTACGCGGCTGTTGAACTTGAATCGCTCCACGATCTCTGAAGGCACTGGATCATAATGTCCGTTGAGGATGCCGATGAGTTCCGCTAATGTCTTAGATGTGGGTGCAGCCGGCGATAGCAGATTCCGAAGCAATCCGTAAGTGGCAGGTCCTACCACCGTTAAGAAAACAGCACGCTTTCTATTGTCTTCGACTATGGCGTTGGCGATGAAGAACTGTTCCAATCTTTCGGAGTATTCGCTCCAGGATTCGACCGATGGATTAAATTCTGCAATACAACCAAAAGAAGCCATGCCGGAACTTGAATAAACAATTCTGGGGTCGCCGGTCGAGCCTGCTTCGCTAACGCCGTAACGTCCGTCCGCCGATCGGCGCTTAGGCCTAGTAGGAACACGCGGCCATCCACCGCTGACGCTCTTTCTTCAAAATCGCGTCAAAAAGCATTTTTTTTTATTGAAAAAACATCGATATTGATTTTCCTCGTCGCCACTGAAACATTGCTAAAGGTGTATGGAAATACTAAATGATCACTAGAGCTGGATGCATTAAGATATAAGAATTTATTCCTGGATCCAAGATCCGACCGTCTTACATCGTGGCTGACAACGAACGAACTCCCGAACATCGTTCGCGGCTGAACTGCCTTTTGACTGGCGCTGATGGCGCCATCTAGTGCACATCATAACAGATATAACAGTAGTGGGTTGGATTAAATAGATATCTTGGTGTATTTAGTCCTCATTTGCAAAAGATGACTGTAACATTTTCAGCAAAGCAAAATTAACCTATAAAGTTACATGGGACGACTGGACCATGATTTTACAATGTGATTCTGCAATTCAGCTTCTGAAAGCTAATCTTTACTCGAATTACTGTCTAAATCTTTGTAAATATGTTCAATTTGGTTTAATCTATCAGAAGAAAATTTCAAAATTACATTTTGATGTCTAAGTATATATATATGTATGTATATTTAATACAAACAGTTTATATATTGTTTTCAAAGAATTTTAAATTTTGGTAAATATTTATGTTGCATTGGATTTATTTATAACAGTATATATATATGCATGAATTTCCATGGGTCCAATTACTTCATAAAAATGGGGTGGCTGCATCAGGCAAATCTATGCTCCACAAGATTTTTTTTTTTGTTGTTCAAATATGGGGTATTAGGTCCTATTTGTAAAATTGTAAATAACTTAAAAATTTTTTAACCAGGCAGATCATACAAATTATATATCAACTAAAGAACATTGTAAGAGAAACATTTACTGTCAAGGTATTTAAAAAAAGCACCAAATGTGAAATTATTAAATTTATTTATACAAAGAACATAAAAATTAAGTATGTGCATGTCTACTTTAGTCTAAGCAATAGGTATAAATGTTACATGGGTTTTTTAGGAGGAAAAAATCTATCAACAAATAGGTATGTAAGTACTTAAGTATCTCATTCTGATTTTTAATTACTTCAATGAAAGTTTGATAACTTTAATGAATCTATGGAGAATGTAACAATCTTTTTTTATCAAATAGAACTATTTTTTATTAGTTTTGATAGTTTTCTAATTATGTTACTTTGTCTTATGAATCTCTCTTCATCTGTATCACCCAATTTCGAGATTTTGCTGCCTCACTTAAGAAATTTCGTTTGATACCCATTGATATACTTTTTAAAATTTTATTATGAAATTTTAATAATATATTATACAATTTCTTTTACTGAAAGCAAAAAAGACAATCTAGAAATTAATTTCCAGTAGTTAAAGAAACTTAAAGTATTTATAATTGTTAGGGTAACTGGATCTCACTTGGCCCAGTTACCCCAGATACATTTCTCAGTTACCCCATTTTTTAAAAATGAAAGGGTTAACTGGAACGTCAACTTTACACTTGAAACATGATATATATATGTATAGATACCTGATAATGTTAGTGTATTTATATGTCTGATCTTTAAAAAAAAAAATGATTGTTTAATAAAAATATTTTCCATGTTTTATTAAAAAGTCAAGGAAGTTCAACCAAATTGACGCTGTTTCTAAAAAAAGAAGCCTGATTTTTCAGTAACTCATCACAGCAAAGACAGAGCTATGATTGAGTTTGCCCACAGTGTTTTAAGAAGTAGAGATGGGGGTGCAATGTTGACAAAAGCTAAAACTTGAAAGTCATGAACTGTTTTCTATAAAATAGCCTATGGCCCAGTTATTTCGTGGGTCCAGTTACCCCATCATACCTTATTCAAAATATCCTGTTTCAACCATCTATAATGAATTGTTTGTATTTCTTTTACACATTTAGCTTATTTCCCTTCATTTATTTAACACTTGTATCTCTTCCTTGTGAAGTAAAAGTTATCCTTTTTATTTTTTACTGATTTATGCAAAAGGTCATAAACTTTTTCTACAAAATATTACTTATTAAGAAAAAGAAAAAAAGAAAAGAAAAAAAAAAGAAAAGAAAGAAAACCTAAAATCGAAGCATTTAAAAGCCTTTTTTGAACTTTTACCACCTCATTTGAAAAATTGTATGATTTACTCAGTCTTAAGGTTTTTACAGTAATACATAAACATACATGGATACACATAAAGATAAGTGGTTTTGTGGCATACCAACTTGTTTTTTTCCCTATAAAATTCTTTAAATGTTTTTGATATTAACATTTTAATTTTTGTGTATTATTTACAAAATAAATTTGTTTTTAGGATTGGGATTTCCCTCATTTTGGTTGTGATTTAGATATAAAATTGCCAGGATTACATGCTGCATCTTTTAAATTTGAACTTTTTCAGAAATATGTAAATATTCCTGATGTTAGTATTCATGTTACTGGTAAGTAATAGTCTTACTTTTTTCCTTTTTTTAATCAAAACTTATGCAGTATTATGATGAGTTACCAAATTAAATTATAATGTACACACTCTCTGCTCTTCTCTCGTTTAATAATGCATTTAAGTTATAAATAACCATTTAAATCATTATTTTACTTTTTTACTAAAATTTGATATTAATCTTTTTTATATTAGTCTGTCTTTGAGAATTTTTTCCCATTGAAAAGTTCCAATTTTCTACTTATAAAATTTCGCCTGCATTTGTTTGCAGACTTCTGTACAAATTTTATGTGACTAGCTCTTAATTAGTGAAAAGTGCATGTATATTTCTATGCCACTTTAAATAGTTTCTCTTCATGCATCTTTCCATATTCAAATCTATTCTGTTAGTTTCAATTCATTAAGTCAGAGCTTCACCTCAAAAGTGTGCAAAAGTACTAAATGTATTAAAATTTCTTTCAAACACTTCTCAAAGTGCTAGTCTCTGTATAGAATCAATACAGCATATTGCTCACCTGCAAGAAAAGTAATATGTCTTGACAAAAGTAAATTTCACATAAGAAGCCAAAGAAAATTGCATGATTTTACGGTAACATGAAATTATAGCGCTTAGTTCTGCATACAGGAATGAAAACAAGCGTAAAATACTTAAAGACTTTAGATAAAGTATAGAGAGTTCGATAATTTTATTTCTCCACACAATCCATCTCTTTTCTGTGGTCACAAATGAAGATATACCGAAATAAAGTGATATTCTGCATAGCTACACATATGAAACTCTATAGCAAGATGCAGCTGTGAGAGACCTGTTAGCAAAGTTGTAGTAAAGCGTCCTATGATGAATGGGAAAGGTGTTTGCAAGATTAAAGCTGGGGTCACATCAATCAAAGTCATACGTCACCTATCAAGAGGGGTGAACTACAAGAGGATTATTAAGTAGATTGCAGTTTCTTTTGTGTGAATAGCAATGGAACTTTTTTGTTTCAATAAAATGTTATTTTAAAATCTACATAGAATAAATTTTAGGTTTGAAATATTATAAATAAATATAGAATAAATAAGTGACGTACGATTAATTATTAACATAAAATATACAGTCGACTCTAGTTAATTCGAACTCGTCGGGACCACAAGAAATGTTCGAATTATCCGAAGTTCGAATTATGGAAAGCATGTTTCATATGGTACTATTACAAAGGAATTAATGTTATAGTGTTTTTTAAACTTATTTCGTCTATTATAATTAGAATATGACTTAATATTAAATTAGAAAGTATAAATACATATACTAATTAAAAGATTAGAAACAAGCCCGATGGAAGAAAAATTTAAAGCGTCACTGGTGGACAGACGAGGCTCTAAGAAAGTGGATATCAAATGCATTGGATTATATGTATACTCGTTTGGAACAATTTTCACAAATATCAAAGAAAGAAAGTTATTCAAATGATCTGAAATCGGTGAGAAAGAAAAGAAAAATGAAAAATCGGAATTATCGTTAGTTCGAATTAAACAAAGTCAAGAGAAAATGAGTTTGAATTAATGAAAATTTTTAACGTTATTCTGCCATTGAAAATTTCAGGACTTCATGTTTAGTTCGAATTAAGCGAAGATTCGAATTATCCGATTTCGAATTAACGAGAGTCAACTGTACTAAGATGAAATATTATTTAATTATGCAATATAAATGACACTGATTTAAATATGTTCAATTTTAATTATGCTTTTTAATGTAATGAAAGATGACTCATAAAAATTAGTATTTAATATGTAAAGGCAGGATTTTGTAGTAGTCTCATATTTTACTAAATTTTTGATGAGTTAAGTTATACAAAATGGTATACACCATTGTATTTCCTATGAGAATACATTTACCAATGTTTAGAATATGTATAGAATTTAATACTAAATAAAATATTCAATTTTAATTTTGCAGACGATAAGGATCCAATGTTTTCTTGTTCATATTGCACTTTTATTATTTAACTTGGAAACATTTCATTCTTTTAATTTAAAACTCATTTCATTATGTATTCCGAATAACTTTAATTTTAAATGCATGTATTAAATGTTGTTTTATTAAACAAAAATACTGTTCATTTATTTGTTTAAATATTTTGTGATTCTAGACAATTTTCCTACAATCGTAGGTTAAACTCTCTCACAGAGAGAAAGATTGATTAATTGATTGATTGATGGATGAATCCTGTTTACCAGATTTATTGTAAAAAAATATTTGTGTTACAGATTTTTTTGATTAAAAATATATGTGTATGTAAAAAAAAGTTGCATTGTCATTTTAATTTCAGGGTAAAAGACAATATTTCTTGTAGCATCAGTGCTTTTTCTCCCAAAATTAAAATATTGACTATTTTTTTTTTTTTTAAATGTACATAATTTTATCAAAACAAACTGTAAGAAAAATATTTTGCAATAAATCTGGTAGACTTGATTAATCTGTCATGATTGAATAAAAATTCAGAAAAGCGCAATAGATATATAGATAATAGATATATGTGCATATATGGTGTCATACTAAAAATCTGCATATTCATTATCACCCCGGCCACCAGTTGGTGCAGCTATGTTAATTTATGACAGATTCCAGCATTGTCTTTGAGCGCTTGATATGTATACAGTTTTGCCTATTAGTGGAATAAAGTGCAAAATGAATTATTGTGAGATGTGTCACTTTTTTTGCTGGTGAGTAATATTTGGACATTATCATGTCTCTCCAGTTTATGGCTGCTTGATATTCTGTATTTATCAAATTGGAACTAGTGCATTTGTCTATTGAGAAATAAATGCATTAGTAAGTTATGCATGTAGAAAAAGGGCACACCGCTTTTTTCAGGATTTTTAAATCCCCACCATCAATATAATAGTTAAAATTATCCGAAAAAAGTGTATAAAAACAGAAGATTACAAGCAACACAGTTTACAATAAATGGCAAAATGGCAGTATATATTGAAAACAAACATCAGAGTCGAGAGTTTCTGGATGTATGATGTTCTTAAGGAGACTAATAAGAAGTGCTTAAGAAGGAATGATAAAAAGGGGAAAAAGAAAAAGAATTAATGAACACTAAATTTTCAGTGTCAAATTGTCAGGTTTCCAGATTTATACGTGAAATTGTCTGAAAATAAGACTTATTTTTACAGCAATATGAATTTGATGGCATTATAATGCACATACTTAGTCCATTTTCACCACTGTCTCTAATTTCAGGTATCTGTTTAAAACAAAGTTATTTAAAAAAAATATGAATTTTTATGTGGTCATCAAAAATTTCTGGAATATAAAGAGCATGTTTGGCCTTATTGTTTTCAGTGAAGGTTTTATTATCTAAAGACAGTTAAGAGCAGGGACAGTGGCAGAACTGGCCAAATTAGATTCATGCAAGTCGGATACCTGACCCCAAAAATTACATTTGGAATCACCCACAATGCAATCCAAACCTGCCAAAAATATTTCCTGAACCTGCAGCTTGTTCTGAACCTGTCCAAATAATTTTTAGGAGCCACAACCTGACCCAAATCCAAAATACTTTTACTTTCAAGCCCCCCTCCCCCTCCTAAACTGAAATGAAAAGAAAGTTTTAAAGCAATAATAAAAAGTATTCTATAGTTATATCTCTAATACCATAGTTATGTATTACATAGAAAAATGGACAAATCTGTGTACTTTAATATTGGAATATAGTAAAGCCATTAGAATGACTTAGTGTACAACAATGAATGAGATATCATTGAATAGGATTTCTTGTCCATATCTGACATTGCTTAGGGGATTTAATTAATATGTAGCATACAGTGATGGATGAGGTATGGATTTTTTATTAGATTTATTATAGGATTTTTTACTAACATCTGTCATTGCATATCAGATTTTCATTATATTTTTTACTTAAGTATCATAATACATATTATTTCTGATGTCAGCATTCATTTTCTATACACATACAAAATTTTCAGAATTGTATTGGTATTATTATATAAAAGATTTTTGACCAGTTTTTGACACAATACATGCATATTTTATTAAAAGAAGTTGTTTGATTAAAAAAACTGTAGTTAATTATAAATTAATGAAAAATGTATCGCAAAATAAACAAAGATTGTAATGTAAACCTCCCACATGTGTCTACTGGTGTTTTTCTTTATATTAAATTTACCTACTATTACCTGAATAAAATTACATTTTTATAAACATCCTTGAATGAATAGCAAAACTTTAATTTGTGGTTTTATCTGCGCTTTTTCTTTTTCTTTTTTTTTTAACCCATTAAAAACAAAAGTTTTCAAAAATGATTAAACATGATGCTGTTGTTTGTAAAATTAAAATATAGTCTTTAGTTGCTGTTGTTGATAATTAAGAGAAATGCATCCATTAATTAAACTTTTAACTAAACATTTACATTGAAAACTTTTTGTATATAGACCCCTTGCATTGACATCACAATAATGGCTGATACTCTAATCTGGTGCACATCTGGAGTCCAAACAAAACATTATAACTCCCTGTTTGCCATTTAAAGCATGTGTGATCTTTCTGTTTAATTTTGATTTTTTCTTATTTTTGCATTATATTTCCAAGTATTTAAAAAAATGAAGCGCAAATCACTATTTTTACAATTGTGAAATCACCACATTTGCCTTATGTTTGGGCGCCAGATGAAACATGTGACATCACGTGCAAGGGGTCTATTTAAATGTACATGGTCTTATAAATGTCAATAGTAATTTTCAACAGTGACTAAAATGGAAATGTCTTAAAAAAATATAAGTGTTATGTCAGTTTTGTTTTTTAATGTATATTTTTGCTAAATTGTTTTTATAATTTTTAATTTTTCTCCTATTTAGGTAAATGGTTTAATTATAGTATTATTGTATTTGTTATGATTCTTGATTTAAACATGTGGAAAAATCAAATATTTTACATTCCTGCTGAATATGGGCAATATACTGGACCAGATCATAAAGTATTTTCTATCCCAGGAATTTTTGGTGAACCAAGTGAGTACCAATTTTATCAATAATTTAAGATTTTTTTTTTCTTCATAAAAATGTTAATGAGTTGTTTTTATGATTAACTATTACCTCTCACCTCATTCATGTGAAATTCAAAGAATCAGTTCATCTATATAAACAAAAATTTAATCTCCAAGAATTAAAAATGTTTATGTATATTAAAATAGTACTACACTACCTGATTATCTCCAACCAATTTCGCCAAATTAAAAGTTAGGAAAATTAATGAATTTATTTTTAAAAAATCATTAAAGAGTAGGATTACTTTAGTGATGACATACACTCTTATGATGTAGTGACATACTAAATATAAAATTTGAATTATTCAGATGATTTCATACAAAATAATATGGAGAACAGTTTGTGTATTTAAATGCAGAAGTATTAAAATAAACTATTAACAGACAGATATTTTTAAGATATTGCATTTGTAAATAAAACATAAATATTTTAAATATGATAATCTAATTTATTAAGGGAACATAATAAATATCAATGATAATGGAAGATTGTAAGGAACTTAATTATCTTTATTTAGTCAAAAATCTAGATAGATATAGCTATAAAATGTATGTAAACATTAGGTATAGTCTTGAAGGAGAAAAAAAAATAAATAAATAAAACAACGGCAAAAATTGAAATTTGTTCCAAATAGTTTTTCTTTGTTGTCGCTTTTGTCTGATGGATAAATATTAGACATCATTTGAAACTAATCTATTATGTTTTTTCTATTTAAAAGAAATTTAGATAATCATTTATTAAGTTAATTTTAAATACCAAAAAACAAATAAATCAGTAAAACATTAATAAGGATATAGTTAAAATGTCAAATTAAAAATTACTTGATGACTTAACAAACACGTGTAATGCATTTAATGTCAAGTGAACGTGACATTTACGATCATCCAGACATTAGTTTTTTGGTTGTAGTATCATTAAAACTTATGCAAAAATGAAATCTTAACTGAGACAGAAAATTTCATTGTCCTGGTGAAAAAAGTAGATTTCCCTCAATTAGTGTTGTTAATTAATCCTATTGTATTACTGCACTAATGTAAATCACACTAATTGAAATATATACTGAATGGGAAAAACTGCAATAGATTCACACCAATTTCCTTAAAAATCCAATGCACATAATTAGACAATGTAATAATATAAAATTTTTTTTGATGTATTTTTGTTAGAAATTATATATTAAAGTCTGATTTGAAAATTTAAAATGTTTGTTGAATTTTTACAAGTATCTATTAACAAGAATGTGTGAGCTAACTTAATAAGAATCAAGGAATCTTAAAATCTTAAATTTTCATTGTTCCTACTTAACTATAATTTTAAGGATAATTATTTAGCTTGCTTACTAGTAGGATAATTAAAAAATATATACATAATTTGATTTTAAATTCATTGCCTAGTATTGTATTTATGGCAGGTACCGAAACACAAAGCCCTGAACAAAATTAAAAGCTTTATTTATTTTTTCAAATTTATGTTTTTATTTTACTGCAACAGTCATTAATCAACTAATTTTCACTCGCCCTCTAATATATTTATTTTCTTTTTACAAGCTTGTCCTTAAACATATCACCCAGAAACTAGAGAAATTTATACATATTTTTTTCTTTATAATGAATTTAACACATAATATAGCCAATGATTATGATGATAAATAAATAACAAATTAAAGAGTATGTTAAAGGATATTTTTAACCTTTGTTCACATATGCTCCATTTGTGTTCATAACTGCCTCACTTTTGAGGCTCACGTGAATTTTTTAAATTCGTAAAACTATTAAAAAAGTAAGAAAAACTATAAAGACAAAAAAAAAAAGTGTGAAAAACAGTTCTGTTTACTATATTCAATAGTTTTTGTTTATAGAAATTAACCCAGTTACGAGAAAAAGCTATATTTGTGTGAACTATTCACATGTGTCCCAATCTCCTCTACAGCTATAATCAATCATATGTTGTTTAGTTTTTTACAAAGTCTTATTATTCTTTCAACAACGATTTTTTTTTTTTATAATATAATAATAATTTCTTTTAATAATTTGCAACGAGAGTATTTACTTAATTTTTAATCTTTAACCAACTGTTTTTAAAACAGAAAATTTTTTGTTGTTGAATCTCAAAAATGCTTCAATTAAATAGGGTAATTTTACAATAAAAAATAACTGGTGGGAATAATGTAGGATTCTGAAAATTTTATATGGCACATATACAGTTGTTCGTCCCCAAGGAGTTAATTATTTATATGTTTATTGTACAAAATCTTCTGAGCGTGAATACTACCTGAACTTGTCCATTTATTTTATTAAAATATGACAAAAACTTTTATTAAACAATCACTTTTTTTAAAAGATTAGGCATATAAATACATTAACCATCAGCATATGCACCTACATTTGTAGATTGGCTTCATAAAGTAATTGGAACAAATTTTATCTCACTGTGTGTGCTAACAGATTAATAATACTAAGTATATAAACCTATTTGCTTCATTTTTCAAATACATATTATTACATTAATACATTTTTCATATACATATTTACTTCATTTTTTATAATTGGGTCATTCCATGTCAAATCAACCAAAAAAATTCAATATTCAACCTGACCATTTCCGATTTCAATGAAACTGCTAGGGATCATTCTCTATGATGATATAAATAAGAGCATATTTTTATTTTGTGTTTATCGCTTTAAATTTTTATACAATTAATTATTTAAATTTTGAAAAATCAGCATTTTTTGACTTGCATAAATATTTTCAATTTTGAATTTCTCAAGTTCTATCAAACATAGAAAATTTTATGACCATTCATTTCAATGAGGAGTTTATAAGGTTTAATTTGATATGCAAGTCGACTATGTATAATTAAAATAAATAAAATTTAAAATTTGAAAATTTTTTAGATAGTCATTTTTAAAAATTTTGAAAAAATTGTATGTTTGTTGTAATATTATAAGCTTTAAATTCTGAAATTTTTAGAGTGGGATCTCAATGGGATAAGGAGTTATTAAATAAAAGCAAAAATTACCATACAAATCATAAATAAATAACAAAATAGACAGAATTAAATTGCTATTTTAATGGTAATTTTTGCTTTTATTTAATAACTCCTGATCCCATTGAGATCCCACTCTAAAAATTTCAGAATTTAAATTTTATAATATTACAACAAACATACAATTTTTTCAAAATTTTTAAAAATGACTATCTAAAAATTTTTCCAATTTAAAATTTTAAAAAATTTAAAATTTTATTTATTTTAACTATACATAGTCGACTAGCATATCAAATTAAACCTTATAAACTCCTCTTTGAAATGAGTGGTCATAAAATTTTCTATGTTTGATAGAACTTGAGAAATTCAAAATTGAAAATATTTATGCAAGTCAAAAAATGCTGATTTTTCAAAATTTAAATAATTAATTGTATAAAAATTTAAAGTGATAAACAAAAAATAAAATTATGCTCTAATTTATATCATCATAGAGAATGATCTCTAGCAGTTTCATTGAAATCGGAAAGGGTCAGGTTGAGTCACTGGTTGATTTGGCATGGAATGACCCAATTAAGACTGGTGTTCCAATTACCCCATAAATTATCAAGAAGAAAAAAAAAATCTCGGCATCACTTGAAGCTTCTTCGCATTTGTCAGGAAGAGATTCTATTGACTTAGAAAGAGATGCTACAAGCAGATGTCATTAAGATAAACTAAAAAAGAAGTTTAGCTTGCAACATGCAAGTGCAAAACTATTTTTTGCAAATAAAATTAAAAATAAGTGAATGAACTTCTGAAACAATATGAATTTATGGAACTGACAATTAGAAATAAAATTTTGAAAATAACAGTAGAGAGACATCATTATATAGAAATAAACTAAGTTAAATTAAACAAAATATAACAAAAACTGTAAGAATTTTAAAAAATAAATAAACTTACTTATTTGATAAAGATATTATTATGATTTATGATGACTTAATAAAAATTTACTATTTTTGATAATCTAATAAAGATATTATTTATTATTTTGATGATCACTATTCTGAGAAAAAACATTAAATTGCAAAATGTTAATTTTATTAAGTGGTTGAAAATTAAAAATAATTTAAAGTTTTGTAATAATATTTATTTTAGATTTATTTAGGAAAATCATTACAATGTAACAAAAGGTTTCTATAACAAATAAGCATTAACAAATTATTACATCAAAATACAAAATGTTTTATGCAAAATAAATTTTACATCTAAACTTTCCAAAAAACATTGCCACATGTATCGCTAAACTAATTAGGAATTAGGGTTGAATTATCTTATTCAAACTGTGGATGCTCTTTCCTATGATCTTATTTTTTCCCCTTGTTAGAAGTTATTATCTATGTTCTCAGGAATATAACTCCTTTGAGGGAAGACCTGGCAAAATAGTGACTTTCTTCAAATGCACTATGAACAGTGAAAGAAACTATTGAGTGAGGCTTAGTCTCTCAGGCACTATTTTATAGGAGGAAATCTTGCATGAGAAATTAAATGAATAATTAATGAATTCTGTTTACATTGGCAGTTTTTAAAAAGTTCCTGGTTAAAGGTTTTATAAAGATTTTTTTAAACTTGCAAATTCTCTAATTTAACTTTTAATTTTAAAATATTGCATATTTCAAATCTAAACACAAACACCACAAATAAAGATTTTTAGATTATTTTACAGTCTTTGGTATTTTAAGCAGTCATCACTTAAAACATATAAACTTATCAAAAAGGAATTGTTAAAATAAGTCAAATTAAAATATTGTTCAATATTAATGTTGTACGAAAGCTTCATTTTTATGTTTTTAATTTTTTTTAAATAGAAAATTTTACTCAGTGGACTTATGATGTTCGAAGCACTACAGTTGATCCGGCTACTAATAAAACTTTATTAGAGGGAGACATTTCCATGAATTCTCGATACCTAGGATATCCTCTCTCTGTAAAAGGGATGGCTTTTATGCCATCGCTAATTGGTTTTGCTATGTTTGGAATTTTGACATACTTGTATGGACGTTTTCCTCCTCCTACTGAAAGGATTGTTTATGGTCAGCGTAGGAAGCGGAAGAGGGAAGTTCCTCGTAGTAGTTGGCGGAGGGAAAGAGGTAATCGTGGTACCCATTATCTTATTCACAATAAAGAGAAGCATCCTGAAGAAAAAAAGAAAGGAAGCCAGTTGGCTGAATTAATTGTAGCATGGGAAGAAAATGTTGGTCCTACGAAGCAATGTGAAAAACCCTTATGACATACATAGTTTTGGTTTGTATCTTTCTATGCTAGCTTTAAATAGTATGCTACTGTATTTGTGATGACTCTTTTTATTTTTGCAATGAACATGCTACTTATGTTTCTAAAATCACTTGTTTTTATGAAACAATGCTTTGAAAGCTATGTGAATAATTTAACCTTCTCAATCCTGAGACAAATTTTACATGGTACTACAAAAACCAGTTTAAAATTATTGTACAAAATCTCCAAAGACGTATCAGTCTATATATCAATGCTTCTAATATACACACATTTATTCAAAAAGTCTAGATGTAATTTTTACTATTCTAAAAGTATTTAAGTTATTTTTAGTATCGCCTCCAGGCGATGTCAGGACTGGGGAGGATAAACAGTTTTATTTGATCTTAAAAAGAAACAAATTAAAATATCTGGACAGTCTACATGGATTTAATTTATAACTTCCTTGTCTTCCCAAATTTTTCCATGATTAATTTGATTATAATGATTTAATCATCAAACTTTATTATTCCCTGTTGAATGTCTTGTTATTTAAACATGTTTGCCTTAGTTTATTTTCTTTTCCCATTTTACTGGTGTATGGTTTATGGTATACTTTCTTTTCAAAATTTTAAAGTTCAAAGTCAGGAATAATCTTTAATGTATAGCACAATTGCCAATGCTATTTTCCTGTACTTCTGAAAGACATTTTTTAATAACTCTATAGATAATTTTGAAATATGAGCTTGTTTTTATAGGATGTGTTTAGTTTTAAAAGCAATTTTAACTATGTATGATTTCAGTAATCGATGATAAATCATAATAAAGTTTCTCAAGTGATAAATTTCATTCATAAGTAGCATGTCTTTTATTTATGATTTTTTTTTCATCAAATTTGTAATCCATATTTGTATAGTGAAGTAAAACAAACATGTGTTTTCATATTGTATCTTAGTCCACACAGATGTTATCACAGTCAGTTAGCATTCAGAAAATAAGTGATATATGTATAAAGTCTGTAAAAAAAAAAATAAAATAAAATAAAAACTAAAGTATAAAACTGTATTTTATCTGCAGATATGTGGTTTACTTTTTTAAGAAATCCTAGGTTTTGCTTTAATATGTTGCTATTCCAGTATTTCTATGATAAAGTATTTTCATAGTATTTCTGCCTTGTATACTGAATGTCACCATTAAAGTATCTGGAAAGATATTTTGCCATATTTATTAAATCTGTTTGTGTAATTGTTTATTCTAGTCGTTCAAATGGTTGGAGTGTCTCAATCTAGTATTAACTGGTGATAGACATTGATTTATTAAAACAGAGTAATCCTTCTGCTTAACTCAGTGGTTCTTAGTTTATGTTAAACTACTTGATTATCAAAGATACTCATTTTATATTTGACTTCTGTAACATTTTTTGTATTTTAATTCTCTGTTAATTAATGGCAGCACCAAAGTAATCTTGAAAATCTTGATTAGTCTTTTTTTTTTATTTTATTTTTTTCCCTGAATAATAAGTTTTAATAAAGATATTAGTTTTTAGTATTTCTTAAATAATACTAGTAATAAAGGTCTTGATAATCAAAATGTAATTGTTATGTAAGTATAAATAACATAGCAAATGTTTAAAATGTTTTGTTTTTGTCTTGATACATCAATTTATGTTTAAGATTCTTTTTATGAAAATTGTCTGGTAGAGCATTTATTTTCTAATGTTTCTGGATTTTCACATTTGAAATTTTGTGCACTCTAATCAAACATCTTTTTTCTGAATTTCACTTTGCATATGACTTCAAAAAAATTATATTTATTTCATATTCTATTTTTGTGTAAAATTTTCATCTAATTTTCAGAAATTTATTCATAGACCGTTTTAGAAAAATGTGTTTTTTAGTTTTACTATGGTTAAGAGCCACTGCTGTATTTTCATTATTTCATGAACATCTAAAAATATTTATTACAATTTTCATATCAATATATCCAGCCAATAATTGAGCTTCCAGTTTTTATATTTGTACTTTAAAATGGTCATTAAACTATTTTATTTTAAGACAATTGAACTGAATTTTTACAATGTGTTCATTGTAATATCTCTTCCTTAATTTTTTGCCATAACACAAACTGTAAAAAAATTTCGCTTCTCAATAGTAATTGCATATTTTTATGTTTATTTGCCTCAAAGCATTTTTCTTTTCAAAATTGTTATAATCATTATGGCTCTAAATAAGCAATTAAAATACTTGTTCAATATGGAATGCTCATAATTGCATCATGAAATAAATTCTATTTTAAATCATGAAACACACATACATGCATTCATTTTTAGCACCTAAGTGCTATTATTTTTTGTAAGGTGTAGATCAAAACTTTGCTTTTGAATTAAAAAATACAAACAAACCAAAAAACAAATATCTCATGAGTAACCTAAGTGCTTACTGTGTTTAATATGGAATTCATTTCTAGCATGCCAAGTTGTAGTGATAGTCATACTATATGAAGAGCATCAAAAAGGCATTCTATAATCAGAACATGATAGCAAATGTCAGTTGTTGATTTCATGAATCGCATTTGAATCTAAATGGTAGGAACTTTATTGAATGTGATAGATATAATTATATTTTACTTTTTAAATTTGAATTTTTATAATGTACCTTAAAATGTGTGCTTCTAATCAAAGTATGCCTGCTGAATCTATCTTATCATCATTTCTTCATTGACAAATTTTTCTGATAATACTTTTTCTAGATTGTTATATGATTAGACTAGTGTTCCTCATTTCAGTTGTTGGTTTTCACAATGTTTTACTTATGTAAATAAACATAATTAAGTTCTATTTATGATCCATTTTTGGTTTTTGTTAATTGATGTAGGTCAGTGATTCCCAAACTTTATTATTATGCAATACATCTTAAAATTTGAAAACATTACATAATTTTTGCTATGGGGGAAAAATGAACTTTCATACAAAATGTGAGCACATAGGTAATCCCAATGTGATAATGGAAAAGTAATAATAAAATCTTTTAACATATATTGTCGGATCCGGTTAAGATTTTCCCAATTAATATGCAATTCTGCATAATATATACTTTTTTCCAGTGAGTTGAAAATCATCATTAAGCTAATGTAAAAATAATTTTAGTAATACACGGTTGAGTTTCAGTTCATTGAGACAAAAAATTTTGCTTAAGATTTAGATTCATGCAACTATGGTTGCTACTACTCATTAAAAATGAATAATTCAATAAAAAGAAAAGTTTCAAATCAATTTGTTAAATAAATAAATAAATTAAATAACTGAATCAAAAGAAAAGTTCAAAATGACTCAATTAATATATAAAGTAAACATGTCTGAGTAAAAAAATCTGTATAATAAAAATAAAATGAACAAAATACTTAATATATAACAAAACACCATGGCAATCTGAATTAATTGTAAGAATTTTCATTTTTGTATTACCACTGAGAAAAAATCTAAAAGTGATACTTGTGCAGGCATTTATTGGTTTTCTGGGGATTTTCTACTCTGTATCATGACAGCAAGGCACCTTAAATGCTCAGATCAGCCAGAATCTGTCTTAAAAATTCAGCTGCGTCTTTAAATAAACAGATATTATTTTTAAATTGTAACATATTTTTACAGTAAATTTAATCTTATGTTTTTAAAAATATGACTCATTCCACACAAACAAAAACATATGAGTTTGGGAGCCACTGGTTGTAAGTAAATTTGTGCTAGTTATTACACAATTCACAAGGTAAAAGTATGTGTCTAAACAAATTCCTTTTCAGTATGTATATTTACTGATGATTATTTTGTACTAAAATGGAGAAAATGTTTTTATTTATATTTCATTTTATGTAAGCATTTTAATGCTGTGTGTTAATGGTTTTTAAAATATTTGTATTCATATTTAAAGAAATATTGTTAAGCAGAGGATGAAATTTTGTGATAAAGTTACTACTACTGTGTTAGCAAATTTTGTTTATTTAGTATTTATTTATTTATTTATTTTTATTGTTGTGTAATGTGAGTCAGAGAGTTGTTGACAAGTCTAATTCTGCTATATACTTAATTCAAAAGCAATGCAAAAATGCCATTTTAATGAATTCAAGCAGATTTAAGTATTCTTTTTACCCAGAAATCTTAATAATAATAATAATAATAATAATTCTGACAATTTTTAATGCAAATTGTTATAAGATAGCTAAAAAAATAGCAACATTCATTTTGTCAGCTATTTGTGCCATAATTATTAAATTTCTTGCAAAAAAAAAAAATTGTCCAGGAAACACATTTAGCATGAAATTTAGCTTTTAGTTTTTTAGAAGTATTTCACAGTATTTTAAAACTGTGTTTTTGATGAAGATTTAAATTTATACATTCGTAATGGATGTAACTCTTTCTTTATATGGAAATTAGGTAATTAGAATAGATATGTAAAAAATCTTTTTATGCACCTTTGTTAGAAACTGCCATTAAATTGTACAAAAAGAAAAAATATATAACTAAATTTTTATCTGCTTGCATGCTTTTTTTCTTTAGATCATACTTCTGTCATGTAAATATTTCAACTCATGGTACTGTTTATAAGACCAACATACATGCTTTTCTAAATGATTAATTCATACCTGAAGTTAACGTTGCTTAATTGTTCATTTCGGGGTTTTTTAAATGATATTTTCCTCCATGATATACATCCATAAGCCTAAAATAAATGTTTTCCACTAACTTTGAATCTGAAATTGTTCACAAACTGATTGTTCAGTACCTTTGAAAATAAGTTGTGAGCTTTATAGTCTGCATTGTTGTGCAAAAGAAATAAATATTTTTATTAATGTAGTCTAAGACTATTTTTTTATGCATTATTATTATTATTACTTACAATAATTTTCCAGCCTCGGTATTCTAGGGGGAAAAAAGTCATCTACCAAAGTTACAAATAAGGTATACAGCTTCTTTTTTTAAGATAAATATATCTTATATTCATTATCATACATCAGGACTGTCCAACATGGCGCCTTTTGCAGATTTTCTTGGCACTCTTTTGAAGGTTTCCTGTTTTTAAGTAAAATTCCTTTGTAAAAAATACTTTATTAAAATACTTGATATTTCTTGAGATATGTTTTAAAAATCTCTACAAGTGATTATTGTCTCAAATGATTAAGTCTCAGTTATAACTTACGGGACATATTAAAAGAAAGGTAACAGCACATGATTAGTTAAAAAAAAAAATCATATGCTGTTGCACTTTTTTACTAATTTCTAGTTATTGATTTTATGGAAATTATGCCAATAGAAATTAATAAACGTCAGCAGTAATTTTTTTAATATGTTATGAAGTAAAATGTAGAAAATAAATAAGTGATCCTCCCCCTCCTTCATGTATGAAAGTTCAGCATGTTTGTTATCGTTATTGACATTGTTTTATTCCCCATTTTAAAAGACAGGATAAAGGCTGTATTTTTCTTGCCCAGACCTTTGTAACTTTACGTAATTTTGATGATTTTATTAAATCTATAAAGTCACGTGAAAGGATTTCCATCAATGAAAATTATTTCGGGCTCTCTCTTTGGAACCACCCATGACTTTAACTCTGTACTTTTTATAATGACAAATTTACGCCTAAAAACAACAACAACAAACAGTTATTGCTGAGTATTTGTGTCCCCTGAAAATCTGACAATATATCTGATTACCATTTTATTTTAATAATAGGTGATATTTCATTTTCTAGCTCCTTCCAATACAAAAAAATTTTAGATAATCCCCTGCCGAAAAATGCAGTATTCAAAATTTACTACAATTTACAGTTTGATTACTTTTTTTTTTTTTTTTTTTTTTTTTTTTTTTTTTTTTTTATAACCATAGTATTTTAGATCTATAGCCATATTATGTCTCTACCGGATTATGTATTATTTGCCTACATGTATTGTTACTTATATTGAAAGATGATTTTCTTGTATGTTTTGAGACTTATTAATAATGGCGCCCTTAACTGGTTGTGAAAAGCTAAGTTGCACCCCTGTTTAGTAAAAGGTTGGACAGGCCTGCCATACATCATTCATCTTTTACTAAAATTTAAATAGAGTTTCTGATTTAGATTGCTAAATGAGACATTTTTAAGAAAGATATGTCATTTAAATATTTTATTGTGTGTAAATACATTAAAGATATATTCAAAAGATATAATATTTAATACTTTAAAGTAGTTAAGTGTCAAGATGCAAAGCAGATTCTTCAAAACGATCATAAAAATTCCAAAGCAATGAAAAGTATTCTTCAAAGCAATCATAAAAATTCCTTTCTGATTGTGGAACATTTAGCTCTACACTAAATAAACAAAAATATAATTTGTAGAACAAACAAAATGATTGTTTGTGTATGATAATTGATATTTATTTTTCTGTTTAATTTCAATATTCCATTCTTCGCTTTGTATGCAACCCCTAAAAGTTAGCTAACATTTTTTAATGAAATAACCCTTTTTGTTGATACCTCAATTTGACAATGCCAGCTTCATGTGGTTTTGCCATAAAAATGACATTACACCCTGATTTTAATCTCTAATTACTAGGGATGGGACGAATAGTGATTTGGCCGAATAGCTGAATACCAAATATTCAGCCAGATTTCAGGCCGAATATCAAATTTTTTTTCAAAAAAGAAAATAACTTTTGATTATATATCATTTAAAAAATAGGACTCATTAATCATTACTACTCTTAAATGTATTTTTAAATTTGAAAAACTTATTTTAACACAAAAAAATATATATATACAATTGACTCTCATTAATTTGAAATCGGATAATTCGAATCTTCGCTTAATTCGAACTAAACAAGAAGTCCCGAAATTTTCAATGGCAGAATAACGTTAAATTTTTTCATTAATTCGAACTCATTTTCTCTTGACATCGTTTAGTTCGAACTAACGACAATTCCTATTTTTAATTCTTCCTTTCTTTCTCACGGATTTCAGATCATTTGAATAACTTTCTTTCTTTGATTTTTGTGAAATTGTTCCGAACGAGTATACATATAATCCCATGCATTTGATATCCACTTTCTAAGTGCCTTGTCTGTCCATCAGTGACGCTTCAGATTTTTCTTCCATTGTGCTTGTTTCTAATCTTCTAACTAGTTTATGTATTTATACATTCTAATTTAATATTAAGTCATATTCTGATGATAACAGATATAATACATTTAAAAAACACTATAACATTAATTCTTTTGTAATAGTACCATATTAAGCATGTTCTCATTTCATACTTTCCATAATTCGAACTTCAAATACAGTAAAACCCCGATAATTCGGATTAATTGCGACCAGACCCAATCCGGATTATCGAAAATCCGGATTATCCGAAGAATTAGAAAAAACTGAAATAAAATAAAACATACTTACAGAAAATCACCTTTATGTTAAACTTATTGAATATTTACAGACAGTAAAAATGTTTACTTTATTTAATTCTTCCGAAAGTACTTCAAAAAAAGTTTTATTTTATTTTTTTTAATTTAGAATACGACGATGAAACCAATTAATGTTATGGAAATAAGCCAATCGCTTCTCAAACTTGAAAAAATAATGACCCAAACCGGTCCGGATTATCCGGAGATCCGGATTAACGGGGTCCGAATTTACGGGGTTCTACTGTAATTGGAACATTTCTTGTGGTCCCGACGAGTTCAAATTAACGAGAGCCGACTGTATATGAAATTGCATTATATCCTTTTATCCTAATGCACATCAAATAGATTTTCAGGAAGTCAGGATGGTAAAATATTTCCATTAAAATATGAAGAATGTTCACTTTCACTATCAAACGATACTTTTACCCTTTCTTGCTTCCAAAATCCATAATATTTTTAATCTCTCTCTCTTAGAACACACGAGGAGTTATTTTCTGAAATAACCTTTAATGAAGTAAATTTTATCATTGAGAATTTGTGGTTCTAATTATAAAAAAAATTTGAAGGATGAGACTGTTCTGAAATCAGTTGCCAAGCTTTAAATTACAAGTTATGTTAATGCAAAAGGTATGCTTAAAGTAGAATGCATATGTTAACAAAATCTTTGACATTTGAATTGGCACATGCAATATTCAACTTCAATATTCCACTTATTCAACAAGCATTAAAAGGATTAACAGAATTTGATAACAACATGAATGAAGGAAGATGTAAATTAAAAATATATACATAATATTTTACATATATAAATCAGTAATTAAAAGCAAGTAATTTCATGCAAGTAATTAGTCAAAACCTCTTTAACATGAACACGCTTAATGTGAATTACTTTTAACATGAATAGTTTTCACAACCCCGTATAAAGACGAATATAAAGATTTAATACTGATAACATGAATTACTGTTAACATGAACAATGAATGAACGAACATGAATGAATTTGTTCATTTCTTACTTTATAGAAAATAAGTTATGAATTTCATAAGAGTCTTTTTATGTGTGCATGGCATTTGTATACATTAATAAATATTTGAGTGTTTTAGAATAAAGCAGTGTTCTTCCTTTTTTTTTTTAAGTGTTTTTATATCTTGAGTTGTGATATATCATTTTCTAATGGAGACATTTCCCATACAATTGAATCTCGAATTTGGGCAGTATTTTCTAAATTGTCACTAATTTTTATAGGAAATACAGAAAGGCTTTATATTTTTTAGTATCTGAATAACTGTATATTTTGTAAATAAGAATGAGAATGACTTCATGAATGTGCCAGAAAGTAGCCAATTTGGATTACAGAAAGAAAAAAAATTACAAGAAACAAAATTCTTCAAATCAAATCCTAAATTTATTTGGCAAGATATCTTTGACTATTCAGCGAGATTTTAGCAATATTCGGCAAGATATTTCTAAACATTCAGCTACAGGTATTCGGCCGAAGCATTCCGTCCACAAGCCTTCATTCGGCACTTCACAACATTCGGCAAAAAGGACGAATACCGAATAGTGGCCGAATATTTGTCCCATCCCTACTAATTACTTTCATTCATTTTTTAACTAATCCTTCAATAAAAAACAAAATCATGTGCAAAAAAATCAAATTTTCAAATTTAATAATTGTTTTTTTTTTTTTTTTTTTTTTTTTTTGAAAAAAATCAACAATGTTTTAACATTAATATTTACCTCATTTAAAAATTTTTGTAACTGGAACTATATGTCTACGACCAACAGTTAAGAAATTAAAGGTCGGCGATAGATAACATATTACACCCTGTATAAGAAGAATAAATGGAACACAATGTGTAGTTTCTAACTAAGAGAATTTGACAGTTTGATGTGTTTGAGAGCAAAAAGGAATTTAAAAATATATTAGGAAATATGCAGTTTGGATTTGATTTTACACCCTTAACAGCCATTTATCTCTTTTTACACACTTAATTTTTCCAGGTGCAATATTTTTGTCTGTCAGTTGTTTTGGTCCCCCTGAAACAGGGTTCATGATTTTTTTAAATAAAAATTATAAAAATCAAATTTTTTTTATTTAAATCAATTTTTTAATTTTACGCAGTATTATTGTTTTTATATACTTTTCTTTTAATTTATAAAATATATAAATTATACATACACACACATGCATGTTATAAGTATTATCAATATATATTATTAATATTACGCAATTTACATAAATGATTCAGAGATAAAATTTTAGTCAATGGTAAAATCTTTATTGCACAAAATTCATGGAAAAGTATAAATCAGATGTCAAAAATCAATTCAACCTTCAGTATTTTAGTTGAAACAAAAATAACTGCAGCACATAAAAATTTTAAACAAATTTGAAAGTTAATTGTAAATTAAGTTTATTAACTTTTGTTTTTTATTTTGTTAAAATGCTGGTACAGAAAAACGAGTTTAACAACTTTATGAATCTGTTTCTACTTTTCAAATGCACTAAATCAAAGGCAGTAAATATTTGTTCCACTGTAGTAGATGAAGCTATTGCAGTAAAAAGTTAGTTGATCAAGTTGTTGAGGGTCAGACTTTTCAATAATTGTGACAAATACCTTACCTACCACCATTCTAAAAAGGCTGAGATCTACTATGTTAGATTCAAACAAAAAATCATTGAATGGCTCAGATTTTGGTCAATAGCATTACCAAAGTGGAACACACAAAGTCACAGTTTTATTTTATCACAACTTTCTCAAGTTGCAGAAGTTTTTCTAAATACCAATAACTAAGTATTCCAATATGTAATGTATTTCTGCTTAGATTTCCTTACTGTTGCAAGATTATTTTGAAAGCATTTTTTTCTATACTTTACATTGTATTATACTTATTGACAAAGATTAAGCTTTACCTTTCTAAAAGCTGTTTGATTATCTGCATTATATAAAAGTTAATTACATTAAAAAGTTAATTTAATTTAATTACAATCAATAATTTAATTACATTAAAAAGTACATTAATATGTTTGTTTACATCTTAAATTTATTGAAAAATAACTAAAGAAAAACTGATTTAAATCAATGGTTTAAAAAAAAAATCAGTTTATTTAAATCGTGATTAAAATGAAGCTAATTTAAATCAACGAGCCCTGCCCTGAATTTGAAAAAAAATCTGCCAGAAGAGGGTGCTGCAATAGTAATTTTTGCCCCATTTTCAATAGTATACTACTGAAAAGTGCATGAAGTTATGTATAGAACCGAACCAAATTTTTTGTGTAAGTGTTACTATAGTTAAGTCTTCCCTGAATTTGAAATAAATCTGCCAATAGGAGGCGCTGCAATAGCAGGTTTTGTGCCATTTTTAATATTGTGCTATCGAAAAGTGCATGAAGTTATGCATAGAATTGAATCAAATATTTTGTGTAAGTGTTTGGTTATGGCTAATAAGTTCTCCCAGAATTTGAAAAAAATTTGCCAAAAGGGGGCTCTGCAATACCAATTTTTGTGCCATTTTCAATCTAGTTCCACCGAAAAGTGTATGAAGTTCTACATAGAATTGAAGCAAATGTTTTGTGTAAGTGTTTGGCTATGGCTAGTAGGTCCTCTCTGAATTTGAAAAAAAATCTGCTGGAAGAGGGTGCTGGAAAAGCGATTTTGTGCTATTTTCAATGTTGCACCACCGAAAAGTGTATGAAGTTATGCATAGAATTGAATTAAATTTAATGTATGTCAATGTCTGCCATTAAATGTAATATAGATTAATATTCTGAAATAATGGTAGCTATTTTGAATAAAATCATTCCCCAACTTTGCAACGTTGTTTGATTTGCAATACAAAGTATATTTTCTGCATCAACTAAGAACTGAATCAAACATATGAAAATGCCAAAGAATTGGCGGGCCACAGAGAAGTTCCTGGCGGGCCACGTGTTTGACATGCCTGGTATATACCAACCTTTTTCTTTTCACATATCCCTTCAGCTTTTCATTTTGGACCACCCCCATTTATAATTATTTTCCTCTTCCTTCACCCAACTGGATAATGCAAGCATGCTTTTATTTACCTTAGTAATCTTCTTATCACAACTATATAATAAATCGATACAAACTACATTGACATTTCTAACATTTAAAATTTAATATTGCTTTATATATTATTAGCTAAACATTAAGAATAATCAATGTAGCATTAAAAGAAATTTTAAATATCCCATGGTGGTTATTGATAACAACTATGCAACTTCAACATTTAATAAGCATTACAAATTAAATGTTCCTTAAATTGACAGAAGCTTTTTTATTAATATATGTTAGTGATGTAACTCTGCCTATTTTCAAACAAAAATAATGACCTTTTAACAAAACTAATAATGCTTTTTAATTTAATAATACTTTTATTGAATTTATAATATATTATTAATACTTTTATTGAATTTAATGATACTTTTTAACAAAAATAATTAATACTAGAAGCTCTGATGAATTTGGGCATTCTGCAATTATTAAAAAATGGAGAATAATAATAAAAAAAATATTGTATAATGATTAACTGAAGTTTTTGAAAAGATGAAGGAGAATATTTATTGATGAAGGAGAATATTATGCAAAATATTTATACTACTGTGTGAGTTAATTGGGACAAATAAGTTTTTTAAGAAAATTGTTTCTTTCTCGGGGATTTTCTGCCTCAAACTGGTTTCAATTGCATTTCCTTACAATGTGCGACTGCCCTTAACTAGTTTAAACCAGTTTGACCACGTGATCACGACATGCCGAAAATATTTCCCTTCAGTTGCTGTAAGAAGTGGTCCATTATGTGAATTGTTTGTTTTTGATGTGTATTTGAAAAAATGGATATCATTCCCAGGAAAAGACTAGAATTGTTATCCTTAGACAGCTTACCTTTATGGCTGCGAGGGATATTGCTGCAGCAGTTGCAGTTGGAAAATCCAGTATATCTAGGATTATTAATCAGCAAAAGAAATTTGGGACAGTGTCTTAAAAATGAAAGAGTAAATGTGGATGCAAACACAAGACCACACCTTGAACAGACAAATTTATTGTACAAAATAGTAAAATGCATCCTCGCAAAACAAATACAGATCTTCAGAGAGAATTATTGGCAACTGCTGTGAGCATGGATTCATAGACAGTTCGACAAAGGCTTATTGAAGCTGGATGATTTGCAAGAAAACCAATCAAAAAGTTATTAAACTGTACAATGAAGAGTAAACGTTTGGATTGGGCCAGGAAATATCAATCCTGGACTGCACAAGACTGGAAAAAGGTTGTATTCAGTGATGAAACATTTTTTTATACAAGGATTTCATTCAAGATTTGTCAGGCAAAGTGATGGAGAACCCATCAGGGAGCAACATTTTACACAGTGGCGTAGCTAAGGGGGGGCAAGGGGGGAGTCTGCCTCGGGCGCCGAAGCCTAGGGGTGCCAAATTGAGAGAAATTGTTATATATCTATATTGGGGAGGGGGCCAAAAAACATAGCTATGCTACTGATTTTACACAAACAGTTAAGCACCCTCAGAAACAGATGTTTTGGGATTATTCTACTTCTGGAGGACCTGTCAACTTAGAACCAGTCGAAGGAATCATGAACTCTAAAAAATACATCCCTGTAATAGAAAGAAAAATTGCGCCCATGATGCACATTCGCTGGTGGTGTCTGTATCTTTCAACAAGATCTTGCTCCATGTCATAAATCTAAGTTAGCAAAGAAAATTTTTTTAAGAACAGAAGTTAATGGTATTGGATTGGTCTAGTAACTCTCCAGATTTAAATCCTATTGAAAATTTGTAGAGCACTGTAAAGAGATGTGAGAGTAAAATGGGCTGCTCAACTAAGAAAAGAATGATTGAGAATGTTATAAAAGTTTGGTTTCATGACGACGAGATCAAAAGTTTGTTCTAATTTAGTGGAATCCATGCCGAAGCATGTACAGTATGTCATTCATGCCAGAGTAGGACATATTTTATATTAGATTGCTATACAGTGCATGTAAATTAACCTGATACCAGTTAAACAACATTTGTGAAAATTTTTGTGTTTGTCCCAATTAATTTACACAGTAGTGTAGCGGCAGATGGGGTTACTTATAATAAATTATTAAAGAATTATTACATATAATGGGACTTTTCCCTCATTCAGACTGTAAGATTTTGGATTTACATATCAGATTAAGTTTATAATAAAAAACTATGAATTTCTTTGTACTTTTAGTTAAATCATTTTTATGATTCCTGCCATTACTGATATTACTTATCCATCATATGTAGTATAAAATAAATCTTGCAATCATTTTAATAATTTTTTTTTGACAGATTTACACATTTCAGGCACTAGAGATTCTAAATAACATATTTTAAGAAAAAAAAATTGCATCTGTCTGTAAACACTATCTTCCGGACAAATTGAGATAGAGGGGTAATATTTGGTGTGTACTTAGAATGTAATAATGGGAAGAAGCCAATTGAATATCAGTAACCTCAACTATCTGAAACTATATTTTCAGACTACAATTATTCATTCTGATGAAAAGTTGGGTAACATCCCCAGTAATTGGCAGGCACCAGTGATTGGCACATCCTACAAAAATGTCCTAAAATAAAATTTATACACAGTCTTTTAAAAATGCAAGATCACATACCAGTTATATGTTCATTTACTTTACAGATTATAACTTTGATTTATGCTACTAGATGACAGTAGTGCCTAGGAAAGAGATACAATTATGGCTTGTATCAAATTAGCCATTTTTGTTGCAAATGCTTCTTCTCTGGCTTAAGAAAGGCATGCATTTCAATTTATTATTATCTGATTTATAGTATATTTTAAATTTTAATTGACAACAGTTTTGTTTAGTTGAAAAGGGTTACTTTAATTGTGTAAAAGTTAAGTGCCAATTACTGGCAATTACAGCAACTTTTTATAAATATATTTTTATAAAAATACTTTTTCAAATATTTTTGCTTTTAGTGGGAAAATGAAAATAGATGCACAGACATGCACTCTTTGATTTAAAAATATTTGCAAGTAAATATTTTATTTCTTGGTAATGAAAATAGAAGTTTAAAGACAAATCCTTAATGTGTCAATTACTGAGGATGTTACCCTACATAAACATTTTCAAAAATTTTATTTTAAGAAAATAATGTAAAACATAAAATAAAAAATATATAAATTTTGCTTAAAAAATGAAGTTGATCAGATAATTAGTTGCCGAGATATTTGTCATCCTATTTTCCACACTCTTTGATTTTCATTATTTTGTATTTCATTCAAATTTAAATTAAAATATATTTTTTAGTTAGAAATGAAATGCTTAATCTGACACAGTAAATTGTTATTTATTAGATTATCATTTTTGGAGTTATAAGGATGTCTCTTTTATGTAATTCAATATTATTTGAATATTTTATTGAAAAAAAAAAAAAATGTCGCCAACTTAGTGATATATCACCAAATCTGATAACAAAAATTACTCGCCAAAAATGACATCAACTTGGTGCTGTTTCTGATATTTCGCCAAATTCCCATAGACTTCCATTGTAATCTAGTAGGGTTCCATTTTGTAAAAAATATTTAATATACTTTTAAATTTTGTTTTGGAATTGCAGTGCATTTTATAAATAGTTGATACATGTTTTCTTTTATATTATGCATATCCATGATGTGTAAGTATTATGGTGGCCCCCAATGACGTTTTCACATACTTCAGGTTAGGAACTGCTGGTATATATGATATTGTATTTAGATCCTGATTATGAACTTAGTCAATATGAGACCCATGCCATGTATTTCGTTGACATCAATGCTTCATAATTTTGGTTTTGGTCCTTAATTGAGCACTTTCTATCGGCAGTGGCATCTATCACTGCCATTTTGAACTAAAACCAAAAACTACAATAAAAAAGACTTCTTGTATTTTACATAAGGCTCCTCCAAAAAATTTTTTACTATTTGCAAGTTATTGGATTTTAAAAACAGCCTGTCCGTTTTCAGTACACCTGGCATTTATAGTCAAAGAGGAAAATTTGTTTTCAGTGTATTTTAACAATGTGAAACATAATTTATATGGGCTACTACATACTCTCTGTAGAATACAGAGTATGGTTTAAAAAAGATATGAACTAAAAATAAATATAAAAATAAATTGACTTGCTTAGCAATAAATAATATGTGGGTAGAAAGCACTCAATTCCCAACATTAACAATCTTAATGCTGATATGATACATAATATAACTTTGAGTCTATAAAATGAAACTAGCACGATTTAAAATAAATATTTATTTCAACAAAAATACAAAATTCTTATAATAATACAATATTATTATTATGAACACATTCAGGTAAATCAGGAATAACTTGAATAGTTGGTAATTTATAATTCTGAGATTTTTTATTTTCAATATCTTTCTTTTTACAAAGTATGAATTCAACAGCTATTTTTACAAGTCCATTCAGTATGCCTGAAATAAAAAATTAACATATGACTTATGAAGCACGTGCAAGTTAGAAATACAGTATATTCTTAAAGTTTTGCACAGCTAGGGTCAAAGTGTTTTGTAGATTTTAGATCATTGCTTTGTTTACATTTGAAATCTCATCTGAATAGTCATATTTTTATGAAATAATTATGTTATACATAATAAAAGGTAATGTAATGAAAATACAAGTAAATCATTAAAAAAATATATTTAATGAATATTTTTGATAAATTTGAATCATTATTACAAATTATAATTTAAACTTAAATATTTGACTAATAATAGTTTAGTTAAAAACTTTGCATTAAAAGATAAAAAAAAAGGCCAATAATTTTTGTTCAGTTATAAAAGTCTGTGTCACAACATTTATTTCTATGATTAAGTCTCTCATAAAAAATAAGTTTTTCTCATTTCGCAGATTTAGCATCTGATGAAATTTTTTCATATGTGAAATACTAAGTGACTAGTATGCTTTGTCAGCACAAGTTACATAGCTTAGCATTTATCAACGAACTAATGAAATGTCAGGGTTGCCACTCTAATCTTGAAAAAAAAATTCTCTGTCTTTTCCCTATACTGCAACGCATTTATTCTATGTTGAGTGTGCAAAAAATAGGCACGTCGCCGCCAAGAAGTGGGTTAAAACTCAGTTTACCCAAATGGGTGAATTTATTTGGATATAGTAGGGGGGAAATTCCTTGTGTTTTCCAGATTTTTTAGGATTTTTAAAAAATTCCCTGGATTTTCCCTGTTTTGGGAAGGGGTTTTAAAATTCCCTGTGTTTTCCAGGTTTTCCAGGTGGCGTGGCAACCCTGAATGTGAACATTTTGATTTTTTGTACTGAATCTTAATTTTTACAATGTGAATGATGTGTGCATATTACAGTTGTAGATTTTTGAGAGATGACTATATAGTACAAGTTTTAACTGATTATTGTGGTATTGCAATATGACTATACTAATCAAAACATATATTTAATGGAGGAAAATCTAATAGTTTGTATATATGTACAGCTGTGTGATAAAAAGTAAACACCTTGTACAAAAATAATTTTGTTTATTGTTAGAGAGGTTTTCTTTATTATTATTTTAGCCTTTTTTCATTCAAGATTGAGACCTACAATTGAATTAGGATCATTATGACCTTCTTGTGGAATTTTCCCTTTTAATCCATTTCAGATTTTTCTTCAACTAATTTTAATAATAGAAAAAAGTTACTGATATCAAAAAGTTGAAAATAAAGTCTACTTTTAAATGATGTATATCAAATTTATTTGAGACCATCTACAAATCAAAACCAAATCAATTTTTAATATGGTCAATACCTAATTTTGACAAGATATTTTAAGTCTCCAGTTTAAACTATGCCTAGAAACAAATTTTCAAATGATTTAAATGATAATCATTAAAAATTTAGAGTTATTGTTAAATTACATTTTCATATCTTTATTAATTTCTTCTGAAATTATACTAATAATGCGATATTTATTTTGTGTGATTATAATATTAACAAACTCAAATATATTAAATTTATAATTAAAAATTTTTATATTATGAAATTAATACTAAAAATACTATGAATTGCAATTTGCATTTAAAAAAAAATAAATAAAAAATTATATTTATTATTGTCTGCTTTCTGCAAATTCTCAACTTTAAATTTTCTTTCCAAGTAGCTTTCAAATTATGATTGTTTAAGAGGCTGTTTATGATGTGCAGAAAAGTATAATTTGAAAAAAAAAAAAAAACATATTTTAATCATTTTATTAAAACATATTAAGAGAGTGAAATGTTCATATTAGTAAGAAATGATACATTAATAAAAGCAACATGGTCATTCTACAGCATTTCAACAATCAAGTATTGAACTTCAATTTGGATACAGAAAATAGGTCATTTTAAAATAATGAATTTTTCTGAAATTAATTAAGCGAATTTCGTGTAAATTTGTATTTAGGATAATTGGAGGGTGTAAAATTTATTTATGGTGTCAAACTTGGGTATTGCTATTGGGGGGGGGGGGAAGTTTGGGTTCTTTTGATATGTAGATGGCTCCCTAAGCAAATTTTATACACACCATTTAAAAGTGGACTTTATTTTCACTCATTTGGTACCAGTAACTTTCTTCTACAATAATTTGTTGTGGAGTTATTGGGGAGCATTTTTGATTTTTTTTTTCACGACAATACACATTTATTAATAAAATGTGAATAAATCCAAAGCCACCTTTCTTAAAACATCAATATACATAAGTACAGACAATGTAGCAATGTACTACAAAATTGTTTTTGATATACTATTGTTAGAAAATACATATTATACCTTGATTTGATTTTTAAGTTTATCTAATTTTTATTAACTTCCATTAACATGTGATGTAAATTAATAAGAGATATTAAGAAACATTAAAAAGACAAATATAATAAATCTGTGACGGGTATGGGGAAACAGTGCTTTAACCCCCGACTTATCTCGAGGCAGCCATTGAAGTGGTTAATAACACATATAACAGACCAAAAACACTTTTTTGAATTCAAATAATAAAACAACTCTCCTTCAAGATAGTAAAGAGTGATGTGTAATAATAAAACAACAAGCATCTAATATGTTCAGTAGAAGAGGAAAAACAATTCCATGTTATTTTGAGCACTGTTTGTAGTAGAAGAAAAAGAAAAGAGCAATTAGCTAGGAATAATGTTTATTTTTATTTAATTTAGATTTTTAAAAAATCATTAAAACTACCTATGTATTAAAATGAACAAATTTTAAAAATTTCAGTAGTAACTACTCACAAATTTAGCAATAATAAAAATAAATTATCTATACCCTTGAATTAATAAATGGAAATTTTCACAGTATCTTATGATTAATTTTAGAAATACAGTCGACTCTCGTTAATTCGAAATTGGATAATTCGAATCTTCGCTTAATTTGAACTAAACATGAAGTCCTGAAATTTTCAATGACAGAATAACATTAAAAATTTTCATTAATTCGAACTCATTTTCTCTTGACTTCGGTTAATTCGAACTAACGAGAATTCCCTTTTTTCATTTTTTGCTTCTTTCTCATGGATTTCAGATCATGTAAATAACTTTCTTTCTTTGATTTTTGTGAAAATTGTTCCGAACAAGTATACATATAATCCAATGCATTTGATATCCACTTTCTTAGTGTCCCGTCTGTCCATCAGTGATGCTTTAAATCTTTCTTTCATTGTGCTTGTTTCTAATCTTTTAATTAGTGTATGTATTTATACATTCTAATTTAAGTCATATTCTAATGATAACAGATGAAATAGATTTAAGAAACAGCAAAAAATTAATTCCTTTGTGATAGTACCATAGTAAGCATGATTTCATTTCATATTTTCCATAATTTGAACATTTCTAGTGTTCCTGACGAGTTCAAATTAACGAGAGTCGACTGTATTAACGATTTTATAAAAATTCAATTTCAAGAACTCTTCAAATTGAAGTCTGGTACTCATATTAGGCACATCTTGTACATCACCCTCTAAGCCTATCATAAAATATCTTTTAAATAGGGATGCACCACCTGTGGCCCGTGATGGGTTAGTGTGTGGCCCACAAACTTCGTCAATTTACAACTGGAAAAAATTGCAATTTTTGAGCATGAGTCTCAGAAAAAAATCTTAAATTTCATCAATTTACCACGGAAAAATATAAAATTTCGTCAGTCACTCAAGCATCACAAATTTCATAGATCTGAAACGGAAAAAATCGCCAATTTCATTAATCAAGTGCGGAAAAATAGCAAATTTTGTCGATGAGGCTCGGGAAAATAGCAAATTTCGTTCATCAGATTTGAAAAAATCGCGAATTTTGCCCATGAGATAGGGGGGAAAAATAGCGAATTTCACCGATTAGGTATGAAATTATTGAGATTTTTGTTGATCAGGCGCAAAAAAAAATCACAAAATTTGTAGGTCTGACGTAAAAAATCGCACATTTTGTTGATTGCGCAAGAAAAAATCATCATATTTGTTGATGATGCATGAAAAATTGCAAATTAAATTCATCGGCTGCAGAATAATTGAATATTTTCTCAGTTTATCGCGTGAAAAAAACGCGAATTACCTTGGTCGGGTATCAAAAATATCGTGAATTTTGTCGATCAAAGATGAAAAAAGGCACGGAAAAACCACGAATTTTGAGATTATATGCAGAAAAATTGAAAGTTTTGTTGATAGACTGCGAAACAATTGGGAGTTTTGTAAGTTTATTAAAATGAAAAAATCGCGAATTTCATTTTGCCGCGTAAAAAAAAATTCAAATTTCGTCAAAGTTAGTTAAAATCGCGAATTTCGTTAATTGGGTGTGGTAAAAAGAGTATTTCGTCAAATAAAGGTGGAAAAAACACAAATTTTGTCGATCGGAAAAGGGAAAATCAAAAGTTTTATTGATCGCGTTCCGAAAAATAACAAATTTCGTTTGTCAGACACGGAAATATCGCGAATTTCGTTATCGGGTGCGGCAAAATCACGAATTTTGTCAATCATGCTATGAAGAATCGGGAATTTCGTCGATGAGATTCGTAAAAATCGCGAATTTCGTCGATAAACTTTGTAAAAATCGCAAATTTCTTCGATAAACGTTGTAAAAATCACGAAAATTTTCAATCAGCTTCATAAAATTCGTGAATTTTGTCGATATGCTGCGTAAAATTAACGAATTTCGACGATCGGCTTCGTGAAAATCACGAATTTCGGCGTTTGTCTTCGTAAAAATCGCGAATTTTGTCCATAAGGTTCGTAAAAATGGCAAATTTCGTCAATAAACTGTGTAAAAATCGCGAATTTCGTTAATCAGCTTTGCAAAAATCACGAATTTCGTCAATCAGCTTTATAAAAAATTGCGAATTTCGTCGATCGGCTGCTTCATGAATATCGCGAATTTTGTCGATCGGCTGCTTCATAAAAATCGCAAATTTCGTCAACCGGCTGCATCGTAAAAATCGCGAATTTCGTCGATCGGCTGCTTCGTAAAAATCGCGAATTTCGTCGATCGTCTGCTTTGTGAATATCGCGAATTTCGGCGATCAGCTGCTCCGTAAAAGTCGTGAATTTCATCAATTGGCTACTACGTAAAAATCGAGAATTTCGTCAATGTGTTGTTTCGTAAATGTCATGAATTTCGCCAATCGACTTTATAAAATTCACATTTTTTTGGCATCAGCCACTTATGTTTGTTTTTAGATCTTTTAATAAAACAAAATTTACTCTCCTGGACAAAATGAAGGAATATTATTGCGTAATGAAAATAATTCTTGCTATATCTGTTACATATGCAAACGTAAAAATTGCTTACATAGTCTTACAAACTGAATTAGATGTTTTGATTGAATAAGCGAACTTAAAAGGGTATCCACCCCCAAACCCCTCTGAAAACACATTTTTTTATCAGATTATAAGCCACAAATCACCTCTTTGAAAATGAATTCTCCTTATGTTAGTGATGTGGTCCTCGACCACCTAGACATATGTCTAGGTGGTCGAGGTGGACGTATGTCTAAGAGGTGTAAGTGGCCCTTTGCTCAAAAAAGGTTGTGCACCCCTACTTTTAAGAATAACAAACTAATCAGTAGGGGAAAATAAGATAATATTTTGTATACATGTATGTACACATTTATCAATTGAATGCAATAACATTTCTTAGTATTATAATCAAACTTCTCATTGACTTTTGACTAGCATTAACAATTTACAATCATTTTTTAAATTTCCCTAACCAAGGCTCAAGGTTTCAATAAACCTTAACAATTTACAATTGCTTTTTAAACATTATAAGACATTCTCTTTTCCCTTTTCAATATCTGTTCTAGTAATTGATTTTAGAGCAGTTATTGATACAAATTAAATTACTGGTTATAGAATTAATGAAACAAGTGATAATAGATGCTTTGCAAAGTTGGGAGAAAAATCTAGTCCGATTTATTACTAAATTGTATTCTATGAAACAAAACCAAGTTAATTCAGAATAACATTTTAGTGGTTTAAATTAAAGCAGATTGAAAAAGTCTTTCCAGCCTGTATCAGATGGTAAAAATAACTAGCTTCCCTATTTTTTGGTTTTAAAAATTTCACTTATTTTACTTGAGAAGACATACTTTAAAATATGTGGAACCAGATTATAGAACATCCCCAATTTTTACAAATAATGAATTTAAATAAGAATTTCAAGAAATTAATCAGCTATTGCCAAATTCGGCAATAATTATTTATGTATCAGAAGAACAGATATATTTTATTTTAATTCTTATAACATACAAAAAATAATTTAGAAAATAATTGTCATGCATTTTATACAAAACAGGCTTTTTAAAGCTCATTTTATACTGACAAGTGGGATGCAATCTTAATATAATTTATTCATATTTCCAAATATAACTTTAAAAATTTGAAAGTACTACAAAAGTTTATAGCAAGTTTTGATTTTGGAAAGACAAACTGAATTTATAAATGATTTCTTGCTTGTCATATAAAATTTGTACAATATCAGAAAATTGCTTGAAAATTTTCACTTAGGGAAAAAAGCCAAGAAAAAACAAAAAAGAATTTGAAAGCATTTTTTTTCTTTTTTTGAGCTGCATGCTCTATGTGAAATATAAAAGTTTTGTTTCACAACTGCAAATATGTTTGCTTACCTGATGTAGCAAATACTCCACCGATGATTCCACACAAGCGAACTAAAAATCTCCATGAAGAATGTCTTTCAACAGTTACTTTAACTTTCACAAAAGACATGTCATACTTGAAATAAATACCAGGAACACCGTGGCTTCCAGACTCATGGTTAATAGGCCTTGCCTTTTAAAACAGGAAAATTAGAGGAATTAGAAGATAAAAAACTTTTAAGGATTCAATGGAGTTTCAATATATCATTAATAAAGAGTTTACATTAAATTGTGCCAATGTGCATGGATGATTTTCGAAAAGTGTGTGGAACAGAAGTAAATTAAATAAAATGTGCTTGAATTGCTTATGTTCAACTATTTTTCAAATTACTTACAGTTTAATATAAAAAATAGATCAAATGAATTTTAAATTTATACTTCAGTATTGCTTTTTTAATAACTTTGACCTAAAAATACTAATTGGACCATTATTTATAAATTAAAAAATATATAATAATAAGCAATGCAGCAAATCTCTAGAAAGTATTTTTTGAAGGAGTACTTTTATAGAAAACTTTATTAGAGTTTGCATAATTTAATTCTACAATGCAAAAATTTTTTTAATAAACAGAGAAACCTATACTTGAAACATTTGAGAACTTGTGGCAGAAAAAAAGAACTAAAACTTAACTAATAGATCCTGAAATTGTAAAATGACAAATATAAAAGCATGATTTATAATGGTACTAGCAGATCTACCTGGCATTGTTTGGACCTCGACTGGCTTGATTCTGCTAAGGAAAATTAAGCTCAAGCCTAAACCTATTCTTAATCTAATGAGAATAAATATGAAAAAATTTATTTATATTAATTATTTTATTTATATTTTTTTTTATACAAATTGAATAACTCTGGGGATCTGGGTTCGATTCCCAGCCTGGGCAATTTTTTACTCTGTTGGATGTTATTCAATTCGTATGATAAATTTACCAATCAGTTTAATTGTGTTAGTATAAGAGTATATCAAGATATATTTCACTATTGATATTAACTTACTGATATATTGTAATATTAAATTTCTGATAATATCTAGTTCTATTAATCACATGGCTTTTTTTAGTGCAATAAGAAGAACTGAAAAAAGAAAAAAAAAAAGGAGGACAGCAATAAAATGATTACATGGCTTGGGATTATAAGCTTTTATGTACCCTTCTACTATAAGGATTAGAATTATTCTTAAAAGGAAACAGTATGAACTCATTATGATGATAAAGCATATTTATACTTGATTATTGTAAGTCATTTAGTTTATGCATTTTGGTATGTATGAACAGTTCATAACAAATAAGACAAATTGAAAATTAATACCTGTTCTGTTACAGAGTATTGATAAGTACTTTTCCTTCTACCATGATGCACAATTTCTGTTGGAACGACTTTAATATAATATTGAAATAAATGGAAATCTGAAGTAGAAAAATGTTTAAGTAAGCATTTGAATCATTATAAAGATGCAGATACACTTATGAAAAATTGAAATAGTGACATATAATAACAAAAATAAAATTACTTGTTGGTGCAATTTTTTCATCTCCCTCTAATGGATCAAACACCCCTGATGTTGGATCACCAAAAGAAAATCTTTCAATTCTGTGAGAAAAGTTATAATCTAGGGGAAAAAAGTTTTAAAAATATAAATATGTTATTATTATAACAACTAGGAGCAATACAATAAAATTAAAGAAAAAATAAGTTCATGAAAAAATAAGAAATAGATTTAAATATACACAGAGATATAAATGCATGCTATAAAAATTACATTTCTATGATTCATTAAATTTTTTACACAAAAATGTCCTTTCTAAAATGATTCTACAATCCTAGTTTACTAGCAAAAGCCATGCTTTGTTTGGATTCGCAAAGCATTATTTCATTAGATAACTAATTGAAAGTAACAATATTTTTCTTATATTATTTGGTACTACTTGATTATCCAGTTGACCAAAAAAGGTACCGCTAAACTAAAAGATTAAATGCCAATAATGATGATAAAAAATTTCACATTCACATAACATTAAACTCGTATCACGTGTTCGTTACGCCATCATACAATGGCGTAATCATAAAAGAAACAGAGGATACATGCTCAATACAGAAGGTATACCCTAGAATCTATGTACTATAGCTTTCTTGAAAAGCAGAGGATATATGGTGTTCCTTTAAAAAATCCAGAAGATATACGGTTGATACCCTCGTATAGCCTCCATTACATCCTGGCCAATCAAGTGATTTTTAGTATGAAGTTTTATTTGTATTCTTATTAATTTATTTGTTCTTCCATTCTTTAAAATAAAAATTACGTTAATTAGTTTAATTTGGCCGATTTGACGATTTGTATAATTTGGCAAAATTGATTGACGGGATAACCAAGTAGTACCAACCAATAGTAGATAACCAATTGATACTACTTGGTTATCCCATCGACCAAAAAATTATCGCCAAACTATAACAGTAAATGCCAATAATAGATGATTGTGAATGTTGCATTCAATGACATTAAATACGATAAAGGTGTTTAAAACATCATTAAGTGATTCTATTTAGCCTTTTTATTTGTATTTTTATTAATATTCTACTAATTATTTGCTTTTTCGTTGTTTAAAAAAAAAATTCTCAATGCGTATAATTTGGCTATTAGTTTCACGATTTGTGTAATTTGGCGAAATTGGTCGACAGGATAACCAAGTAATACCCAAAAATATACTGTGATATAGTGTCAATGGAATGCGATAATAAAGTATGAAATTCTATAATATCTTGATTAAAATTAATAATTTGCCCACTGCATTCAAGCTGACGAATTGAATGCGATAAACAGTAATAACTGGATGAAATTGGGCAATTAATTTATCCCCAAAGAAAGTTAAACTCTTCAATATTTAGAGATGCGGACCAGGATTCCATATACCATATTATTAGTTACAAAGAGAATATTTAGTTCATTATTTACTATACATTTGTGGCAAATCTTACAGGATCTGTCAGACTGAATATGCATGTCAAACTAAAGATGATGACAAATTTCACAAAAGTATAATTTTCTCCTTAATCTCCAAAATTTAAAGCATTTTTCTGAGCACATGCATTCCCTGTTAGAATAGATTTGTCATGTCGTCATTTTGACACAGATATATAGGCACCACATAGGCGTTATTTTTTTCAGACGTTAATGACATACACACAACGGGGGTACTTAACTGGCGGCAAAGTGTCGTTATTTTGCTTGACATGGTAATCCAGATGTTGCTTATTTATTAATGAATTGTTTATTTACCTTTTTTTTTCTTTTTTCAAATTATATAAATTGTTTTGTTCTATAGATATAAACTTTTTAAAATTTATTGTTATTCACTATCTAAAAATATATATGGTAACTGCTATTTGAAAACAAGGTTTTTGTCAAATTGGTGTCGGAAAAAATTGCACCAATGTGATGTGTATGACATTTGTGTCGTCGCTATCCAGACCTTAAAGATATATCATATTCGTGTTCTATTCAACCAGTGAGTGTACATTTTCTTGGCATTTTTTTTTTATAACAGAGCTAATATATTCCATAGATTGTTTAAAACGGCAAATTGTTTAAAATAACAAGGTAAACTATTTAAAAATAATACTACATATACCAAAATAATAATATATGTTTCACTTGGTTCAAATTTCAACCTATGAAATTCAAATAACTCTCTGTTATATAACGAATTTAACAATTAATTTTATTTGTTTATAATTCTTTTGTTGCCACTTAAAAAAAAAAAGACAAAAAAAAATCTATTTTTTAATATATGCAAGGGCGCAAGTGTCATCAGCGCAAACGATTTTAACGGAATAAAGAAAATACATTTTATATTTATTTATTTAATTAATCATGATTCTACCTGTAATTGATAACTCAATGATTTTTTTCTTCTGAAAATATACGTTGCATTTTTCATTTCCAAAAATTCGTCCGTAATGGAAAAACATGTAAAATAAATTAATTAAAATCATAATTTTTTTAAGGTTAATCTGTAAAAAAATAATATTGAGCAATTTTACAGATCATAATTTATTTTTGTGTTTAATTTCAAGTCGAAATACTGAATATAGTTTTTTTTTTGTAAAGTGTACGACAAAATGTGATTTGAGTGGCCTAGTAGAGGATTCGCTTCGCTCATCCTAATTAAAGTATTTCCCATCTTAAATAATATTCCATTCATTCCAGTTAACTTAAATTCATTTCTCTACTTAAAATGTGTATTTTAATATTTAATTCTTTTCAAAATCTATTGTAAAAAACTTTTCCATAATCATTATTTGCTTTCAAAGTTTTTCGCTTCTTAATCTTAAAATGCCACTATAGTGGTGGTCAGAATTATAAAAACAATTGAAAATTGCACTGAAAAATTTATTTCTGAACTAAATAAAGTGACATTTATACATAAAATGCTTTTTTATGCTAAAAATCACTTTAGAATGCAAAACATTGGAAAATGCAAAATATAAATGTTTTGTCATGATTTAAAAAAATATGTCATTGTAAAAATTGGACAATGAATGTTTTTGCCTGAAACACATAAATAATTATCTCCCTATTTTTCTTAACCACTTTTATCAGTCATGACGTCATGGAATTCTTGGAACGTTCTTGGTATTTTTTGCTAGGCTTTTTTGATGGAGGACATGAGATCTTGTTTGTTTTCATATTGTATACCATTTAGTATATTTCATGAGCCAGAATATTCCTCAGATTTTCTATTGGATTTAGATCATGTCTTCTGGCCGGCAAATCAAGTAGTCTCACGAAATTAGCATCAAACTGCAATTTTGAAGTTTGGGGAACATGTACTGAGACATTGTCCTGCTGGAAAAAAACTCCACTCATTATCAGCAGTGCTTCTGGTAAAAAATTATCGTCCAATACATCAACATAACTCTTAGAATTCATTCTATCATGCACAAAAACTATTGGAGTAGTTCCACCAGTTGTGAAACCTCCCCAGACCATTACTGAACCACCTCCAAATTCATGCTTTGAGAAAGTTTCTTTTTCTCTATGCAGATCATACCAGAAGTAGAGAAAACTATCTGATCCATGCAAATTAAGTTTTTTTTCATCGGAAAAGACAACATAATCCCACTTTTCCCCATTGTAATGCATTTTTTTGCAAATTCAGTTTATTATGAACTCTTGTAAGATGTTGTCGTGACATATGTTTCCCACAGCAAAACTTTTTGTTCTTTTAGTAAAACACGTTGAACAGTTTGAGTACTGCATTCTAAGTACAATTCACATTTTATTTCTGTTGATTTTTTTTTTTTTTTTTTTTTTTTTTTTTTTTTTTTTTTTTTTTTAGAGCAAACTCGTTTTATAATATCATACTTTTCTCCAGTACAGAAACAAAAGATAGCCTATCTGTATGTCTTTGCCATTCACATTTACCAAGATTTTAAAGATAATTGTAAGTAATCGTTCTTGATCTAACTAAGCTTTATCAAGATTTGGCGTACAGAAAGTCCTGAACCTTTAAATGCATCCACTTTCCCTTTCTCAAACTCCAAAAGATTTGTATCTAGTCCTAGTAGCATGACTGAAAAAGAGAATATGATGATTCCTAACGCTTACTATGCATTTATACCGTCAGGAAGTTCAATGTGCAAAGCAAAAAACATGCAAATTTTACTTTTTAGATTACAAAAATACAGTTGTTCTTATAATTTTGTCCATACCATATGGCTATATAAATTCATAATACATTTTATGAATTTGAAATTTCCACATATTTCCATATAAACTTACAAAAATATTCTTCATTTTTCATTGGTTTCCAGCCATTAAATTTCCATAAGTGTCTGGACAAATGTAGCCAAAATTTGGCGATTTTTACGTGGTTCTTATAATTTTGACCACCAGTGTATCATTTCTATTAAAATTATCTTCTTGTATTATTTAATTTTTTTCTAAAAACCATTTGGTGCTCTTTTCTGGCAAAACTGCATAGCTCCAAATTTTTTATGCTTGTAAAGTATAATTTTGTCCAGCTTCAGTCTGTTATTTGTCATTTTCCCCATCTGCAGTGTACTCCTCTCATCCCACCCAAAAACAAAACTATACCTCTTAGTATAAAACATCAAAACATGAATTTAGGAGCTGAGATTTCATGGCATTTGTTGTCTTATAAAGTTGTACTGCGGTCTGGAAACAAGATATGAGAATAATAAAACATTTTTATACTGTCTTATCCTAAGTATAGTTTTAGCTGAAATACAACTAAGGTAGATGTTGTAGAATATCGCAACAAGCTGTCATTTATAGTGGATACTTACAACTGTATTCTATGAGAAGAAACCTATCATTTTTCTTCTGTTATGAAGAGCTGTTTTTTCTTTCTCGAGAAATTATCAGTGCATTCTGACCAAAAGCCAAGCAGTATAATAATGATGATTGCATAAGTGCTATTTAATATAGCAATCTTCAAGATATTCACTAAATATCTGATCAAATAGTGTGTTACCTTTTCTAAATATGGAAGAATGCAAAAGTTTCATTTTAAAGCTGTTTAATATTAGTATACTGCATCTGCAGTAAATAGCAGCACCACAGAATATCTTAGAAGAACTATTTACTGAACTCTTTAATTATGCACTTTAATTATTATTTTCTAACTCATTTATATTTTTGAATTCCTATTATGTTTTTCCTATATACTTTGCATATTAATTATCTGTTATTCTTTTATTTAGATAATGAACTCTTTTTTTTTTTTTTTTTGCAGTCTAATTGTTTACTGCAGGACTGTATTCAAACGAATGTTTTGATTCCAAAGAATTTGGAAATCTCAATTGTAAGATATTATTGTATTAAAATCACACAGAAGCTAATTTAATCACCTTTGAGTCACTAATCTTATTTAGATGTTATACAAGTAGTAAAGCAAAGAATCTAAAATAATCATAGAAAAGCAATCAACATTTAATAAAATAAAAGACTTACACCGGACGAAATTCAGAATAATTGGGAACGTCGTCGAATGATGCAAGATGGGTATTCTACAGGTATTGTTTAGATTTATTCTGATTAAATTTAGATAAAATCTCATTATTAAAGCAATTAAATCTATACATAGTACATGTTTTGGTCTGTCGATTACGAAGTATCTAGCATATAATCAATTGAATATAAATCTTAATTATAAGCAATTATGACTAAAACAAAGGCAGAATTAGCCAGTGAGTCTAAATTTGCTTTCACGATAAAAGAAAGAAAGTGATATAATACTCAAGTTGCTGAAGCTATTCAAAATAAAAATTTTAAATTAATTGAAAAGCTAAAATGTAAAATAATTAGTTTAGAATCTGACTTAAAAAATTCTTATTTTGGTATAGCTGAAGAAAGATTAACGATTTATATGATTTGTTTACTGGAGCTAAGGATATTGCGATTGAAGAACTTTTTGTAAATCAAGGTTTATAAACACAAGAAAATAAAGATGCAACTAGTACTATTTCAGGATAATTTATGGTGATGTTAGTAATTGGATCACTTTTAAGGAAACATTTTTGATACTGAGATTTAAAGATTATGATATTTTATGTGTTGCATAATTTCATGAGTTATTTTAGCACCTGTCAGTATATTAGAATAATTTTAAACACGATTATTCAATCAGTAAATCAATTATAACAGAAGTAATTTATTCCATTTTTCAATATTGGGTGAAAAAAGTGTGGGCCAGGATTCAAACCAGGGATGTATTGACTGAAGCCGCCAATGCTCTACCAACTGAGCTATCCCAGACATGAACACTGGAGGACTATTTCACCCAATTAACCTCAATGATTACTTTTATCTGGTCTGATACTCTGTATCAGTTCTACAGAATAAATCGAAGGTCAGTATGTGGAACTACAGAAAATCGCTGCATACGAAATTACATTAGATCATTTTTTCACCCAATATTGAAAAATGGAATAAATTACACCTGTCAGTATAGTTTGTAAATTAATATTACATATAATACTAATATTACAGATAATAGTAATCTATTTGCTAAGAACACATACAAAGAATTTATTTAAGCTAATACATATATTTTACCTTTATCTTTTAAGAAGGCTGATATGTGAAAATGTCCAGCAGGGTTCGGAATATGCCTTTAAAAATAAATAGTACAATAATGTGAAATACAAATAAATAAAGTAAATATGTGATTGAATAGGTATTAAATATAAAAATAGCTCTGCATACAATACAAGAAACTCGTGTGTGTCTGTCTACTGATCTGCTAGTAAAATGTGATACTTAATAAAATTGGGCAATGTAGAAATTTCTTAAATTGATTTAGCATTCTTCTAATATCCTGATTTAATGATAAATCGATTTAACATTGATTTTTCCTTTTAATATGGAAGCTATTTTTTGGTGAAATAAAGTTTGTCCCTCTTCACCAGTGGTAGAAATAGGGAAATAAAAAAAATTGAGAGAAGGTGTCAAATGATGTATACTACAGTAGACAATCTCAAATCTGCACAGCTTGGAACCAGGGGATTTTAGAATTTTGTGCATTTCTGGTCAGTGCTTTGTTTACATTTTTAAAACAATAATTTAAATGAAGTAATGAAATCACAATTATAATGAATGTTTGCAATACATTAAAAATAATTAAATAATAAATTAAAATGATAAAAAGTAAGATAATTAAAAAAATTAAGAGATTATTAAAAGTAAATGTCAAATAAATAATTAATAATGTAATATTAAATATACATAATAAAAACTATATATATTTATCTTGAATTGTTCAGTGTAACTTGCCTCATAAATGTATCAACTAATTTATATCAGAATCATAAAAAAGGAAATTTTATTTCAGATTTAGTAAGAAATAAATACCAATTTTTTAAAAAAGCTTGACTAATTCATAAATGTGCTTGGTAAAAAGATTGATCAATTATAATCAATTCGCTGCATATATCAATAATATCAGCAACATCTGATTTTTCAGAAGTTAATTTATACTTCCCTTCATGAAAAAGCATGAATTCAGTCATATTAATAAGAAATATATACAGTAGACTCCCTCAAATCCGCAGAGCTTGGGACCAGAGGTTTTGCAGATTTCTGGTCATTGCTTTGTTTACATTTTTTTAAAAGTAATTTGAATGTAATTAATAATGGAATCATAAGTATAATGAGTTCTTACAATATGTTAAAATATTAAAATAGGTGATAAACTAAAATAATAAAAATTTAGATATTTTTTAAAATGATAAAAACATTAAAAGCAAAGGTCAAATTAATAATTAATAATGTACAATTAAATATTCATTATAAAGATGAAATGTGTTTTTCCTAAATTATTCAATGAAACTTGCCTCATAAAGGCACATTGCTAATTCATATCAAGATCATAAATTATTGGAGCTTTATTTCAGGTTTAGCCAGGCTTAATAACTAAAAAAGCAAGATTAATATATAAATACATTTGGTAAGATTGCGATTACCAATAATATCAGCAATATCATTATTTTTTCAGAAATAAATTATTCTTTCTTCATGAAAAATCATGAATTCAATAACCTTAACAAAAATTACGAATTAAAAAATATATGGAATTGATATAAAACTAAAAAAGTCAAATTTTGCACCTACATCTGAACTGAATGTTTTATTGTTTACATCCGTAAAATATGTGCGAATTTTAGAGAGTTGCAGATTTTAGAGAGTTGCGGATTTGAGGGAGTCTACTGTACTGAAATACTTACAGATGAATATAAAAATAAAACAGCCTTAAATTTTAAGTTTTAATGTTTAATGGGATGATGTGCAGATTTTAGCGAGTCTATTGTATGTATATCTTAGGCATCAAATTAGAATTCTTAGTTACAATATCTAAAATTCATTTTTAACATACTCTATATTATATTAATATATGTTTTTGCTACTTTTTTGAAGAGTACAAATATTTTGTTTTTATTGAAAATTATTGATGTTATTAATCTCCAAAATTATAATAATAATAAAAAAAAACTGTAAAACTTATCTAATGCATTTTTAATTATGTTTAAAAGTTAATAAAAATGCACTTAATCTTGTAAAACAAAATTAAAACATAATTTCTTAGTAAATAAGAAATAATATTTTATTCAATGTTGGTAATTAATAGAATTTTGTGATACACACATATATATATACATATATATACACACTATATGGCCAAAGATGACAGGCCATTTGCAATTTTAGACATTTTGTTAAATATCTAAAAAAAATACACGGGAAATTATTCTGAAACTCCTGATGTGTAAACACAAAACTACAGGTCATATATTTCCATAAAATTTTTTCTCGAAATCCTATAGAAGACCATCAACAAATTAAAAAAGAACAAAGATCTTTTGGATAACCCTGTCAAAACTTATGCAGCTAAAGCATTCAAACTGCAGATTCTGATTAAGTGGCTTATTATAATGAACTGCATTCATTTTTATGAGGATAGCATGTATACTCATAGAAAAAATAAGTTTTTAAAAAAATTGTTCAAAAATTTTTGAAGTTTTTTGTTTATAATTTGAAGAATTCTTAATGTAGAAAAATGTTAATTTCAGAAAATATGACGACTAACATTATACATAATACTCTAGAATCAGAATTAAAAAATAATAAAAATTGTATGAAAAATGATTAGGTTTACTAAACAACATTTCAAAATATGGCAGTACTTGCAATAGTGTGTATGCTACATTGACACAAACCAGTTAATATATGGATATAGCTCCTCATCTTTTTGCTTCATTTTGTGAATAATGGATTTTGAACTTATTCTGTCAACGATAATTTTGACAATTTTCAAGCTATGTTTATGAAACTTTCACAAAAGTTGCTCTACACATTTAGCTAACACAGTATGCAAATTACATTTTGATCGCGTTCATGCATGAATAGTGAAACATTATTTAGTAAACCTGCTTATTTTTCATATAATTTTTTTCAATTCTGATTACAAGCTATTGTGTAAAATGCTGTTTGTTATATTTTCTGAAAAGAACATTTTTTTTTTATATTAAGAAGTCTGAAAATTATAAGCAAAAAAAACTTGGCAAAATTTGGGACTGTTTTATAAAAACGAAAATTTTCTGTACGAGTATTCATGCTACCCTCATAAAAATGAGCACAGTTTATTATAATAAACCTCTTAATAATAATCTGCAGTTTGAACACTTTTGCTACATTAGTTTTGACAGGGTTATCCGACAGATCTTCATTCTTTTTCAATTTGTTGATGATCCTCTATGGGATTTGGGGTGAAAATCTTCGTGGAAGTGCATGAAGTGTTTTATTTTGTTTACACACCTGGAGTTTCAGAATAATTCTTCATGTATTTTTCTAGATGTTTAACAAAATGTTTAAAATAGCAAGAGGCCAATCATCTTTGGCCATATAGTGTGTATATATATCCATTAAATAACACTATAAATTGACATACATTTCATACGGTTCACAATATACATATAAACTTTAAAAATAATAGTTAATAAATATAACAAGAAAAAAGTTCGGTGTCAAATTTGATGATCGAAAATAATTTTGTAGCCATCAAATGCAATAAGTTAGTTGCATTTGACAACTAGCGGCTACTAATTCTGAACATGGGTTTATATAGCAGTATATTATTTTAGTTTTAATTTTTTAAATAGCTTTGAAAAGAGGGATATTTTACAAATAATAAAATGGAATGCACAAAGACTATTTGCTTAGTACATTTTAAAAAATAGTGAACTATTTTAAGAAATTTGATAAACTTACTCTTTAACCCCTTCAGCACAAATGTCCCATATACATGACACATAAAATGCTCAGAATCCTTGATTATTCCCACCAGTTATTTTTTATTGTAAACTTTGCCTTATTGAATCATGACATTAAAAAATTTCTGCTTTGAAAACTGGTGATAAAAGATTAAAAATTCTGCAAAAGATGTTTGTTGCAAAGGAGTTAAGGAATCATATAAAAGAAACTGATTTTCTTTTTGTCTAACTGGAGATGACAGCTACAATCTAAAATCCCAGAGGAGAAGAGAGGGAAATGCATGAGAAAACCTCACCCTCTACATTTCCAGCAATTTAGCCTGAGTACGATACATGAAGTAACTACATCAATGTAGATTGAAGTTTCAAAATGAATATATTGAAGCATGATAAAATTGATTTGTGACATGCGCGCTAAATCAAATTTAGTACGTTGATTTAATTTTGACTTAAATTTTTTTTCCATGTATGTGGTAGGTACATCAATGTAAAACTGAATTCTAGAATTTTTTGAAGAATTAACAGATAAATCAGATTGCCAATGTTTGCTTTAAATTGATACTTTGTTTTAAATAACTTTAAAACCAATAGATAAATTGAATCACCAATATCAGCTTTAAATCAGTAATTTTGTTTTAAATCAATTTAAAGCCCTTGTATAACTTCCTCAATCCTGAGACAAATATCAAGATTGACCACAAAAATTAATTAAAAATTTTTATGAAATATCTCCAAAGATGTAAAAATCTATATATTGATGCTTATGATATGCACACATTTATTAAGAAGATCAAAAAGTAATTATAGCAATTCTGGAAAGATTTAAATTAACTTAAAGGGTGTTTTTTAATGTCTCCTCCAGGCAACATCAGGATTAAGGAGGATAATATTTACTGCAGTGTTTAATTTATGCTGGAGCACACTGGAAGTCAGTTCCAGTAGTTCTCTGCTCTTAGTAAAAATTTAATTGACAGCGGCTCATAAATACAGCACTCTGGAACCCAGTGCAATAGCACTTCCGAAAAATTGAAATCTAAATTAGACTTTCCTTTCCCTTCCATCTCTAAGCTTTTCCATTTTTACCAAAACACTTATACATGGCGTAATATGTTTCACATATAGGTGACAATTTTTATATAAGTTTATGAACTCGAATCCAGTCTTTTTTTACATTCAAAATTTTATTTATTCACGTATAGAGCAGAATTGTGTTTTCTACTGAAGTGATTTTTGCAGATTTATGTTTGGTATTGATGGTGGTGATATATTGGTATAGTGCCACTCAAGAGAGCAAACAATAAATTTGCTTCAGTTTCTTTTTTTTTGTTCTTGTAATAGAAATATTTTTAATTGGATCAGGTTTTGTTGGTTTGAGGTTTTTAGTCTTATTGTGTTTGAGTATGAAAATAATGTTTGTGATTTTTGCATTTATTTTCCATCATGAATTCATCACCATTTGCATTCTAAGATTCTGCTCTGCAAAAATTTGTGAAATCATTATAATTTATTTACTGTTATATATAAAAAAAGAGTGCTTTAAATTTTGCAAATAATGTTTGGGCCGGGGGGGAGGGGGAAGGGAGGAGGCACACTATAGTTGTTACTACTGCAGAATATTAGGGCTCTAGTACTTTTTTGATAAAGATTAAACCCTGACATTCAGTTATGAATTTTTGATATCAAAGAAGTCTTAAATCTGAATTCATGCATCTTGAGGAAATTTTTGCAATATTCAATCTGGATTTTTTTTAATGTATGGTTTGCATGATTTTTTGATTTTTCTTTTTAGCTCACATTCAAATTTTCAGAGTTGAAATATTGTTGTATAATTAGAAAAAGCAAAATCTTATTTTATTGCTAAAATAGTAAGCTATTCTACAATTGCATTTAAGTACGATATTAATTTTGTGTTATTTCTGATATCAGGTTGGGCTCATGCCTAACCAATTCAATGCATGGCAGCTCATGGCTGGATCTACACAGTAATCAGTATAAAATTTGATAAACATAATTTGGACAACAAAACATAATTACATATTGTTAGAGTTCATAAATTAACCATTAATTTATTCAAATAAAAATAAGATTAACAAAATTAATAAACTTACTTCCCAGCAGTTATATGAAAATTACCAGACACTTTATTTACTACAAGAGAGCCATGTAAACGACAAGCATTTGCCTCACCAGACTGTTTACCACTTCTAAAGTATAAAGTAAATTAAAAATTGCTATTTTAATTCCTATATTCTAATAGGTTTAGTACATAAAATACGAACTAAATTTTTCTTAAAAAGGTTTGCAAAATTACAATGAAAGAAATACTTATTTTATTCATTGATTTTTTTAAATATATATACTTGATTTTAATGTATAAATGCAAATTTACATTGGAAGACAGATATATGCAAATTAAAAATAAATTCATGAGATAAAACTACTAGATCAAGCAAAAAGTTTTGGGAAATTTGTGAAAGTTGCTTTGTTATGCCAAATTAACAACAAAAGCAACAAGGACTATTCTTCATAGTAGACCTCCATAGTCCACCACTTTAATGTGATAATACTTGATTATTAATATTTACCAGTTGGTAATCACAGTTATGATTACATTTATTGCTTGTACTTTGACTTTTAATGCTTTTTTTAATTTTGGGATGTTTGTGAGTTTTCTTTTTGGAGATAATTATTAACAAGAAGTTGGTGAGAAAAATGACTGATTGACTCGTATGATTTAAAAGAGATTGAATCTGATTCTGGGCCTGTAGAGACACTTTACTGAACAAGACAAAATACTTGCATTTTTACAATTAGAGACTTTGCACATTGTTTCTAAAAATAAACAATATTAATGATGGGCATAAATCTTTCTTGATAAAAAGTTACTATAGAAACAAACATAAATTCCATATGTTTTTCACTGTATCTTCTTTTCTATGGTCAAAACTTTCCTATCCAGTTAATATCTGATCCATCCATATATTTGATAAAATTCAGATTTTTTTATTTATTTTTTAATTCTCAAAGGTTTTTCTGTAGCCCTTTGATGAAATTAATGTTTTTTCCCATAATCTGTTAACAAAATTTGCACTTTTCTTGAGATCTGTTGATGATATTTAAGTTTTTCTTGTGATCCTTTGATAACATATCCATTTTTATTTTTTCAGTCTTTGGATGAAATTCGCATTTTCCTGCGATCTTTTAATAAAAATCCTGTTTTTTCGAGACATTTCTGTTTCTTTTGTAATTCTTTGAGATTTTTTTTTTTTTTCGCAATCATTTGATGAAAATTGTGTTTAATTCAAGATTTTTTGACAAAATTGTAGATTTTTTTCTCCAGCCATTCATCAAAATTCATGATATTTTTTTAATGTTCAAAACTCTTACTAAACGTAATGATCTCATAAACCTGGAAATCCATCATACACCTGGAACACAATCATCCTGATGGTGTTAAAATATTCACAATGCTGAAATTAAAAACACACTTCTTTTAAGTTATTACATTTTCAGAGATATCATGAAAAATACAGAGGTGCAGAAAATGTTTCAAAAATTAGCCAATATATTAACCATTAAATTTACTGATGGTTTGGTCATACATAATGACAGAGGCAGCATATTCTATTTAGCATCAGCTTTTAAAGCCTAGTCAACAACTTTTAATGATATATTTGTATAATACAATACCCAGTAGCAGTAAAAAAGCAATAAACATAAAATTGTTAAAAATAGACTACTTAGAATTTACCCCATAAATATGTGATTCATGACATGTTTGCGTTGAATAGATCTCTCAATTCACATCCTGTCTCTTTAAAAGTTAATTAAAAAAACTTATGTGGAAAAATGCAGCATGGACCAAGTATGCATTGCAAATTTGTGACTTTTTTTCAAAACATGCTTAGCATAATTCAAAGTTTAAACTTTGAACAAGAGTTTTGTTTTAGTTACACTATAACATAATTACATATATTATGCAGCATTTAGTTTTATATAATGCCAAATGAAGTTTAAATATGCAATACTTTTAATATCAATACCAAATTAAGTTTAAAAAACTGATTAGGACAAAATTTTAAAAAATGTTATATAGCAATATTTAAAATAATGTTTATGGCTTTATGTCTCTTTGAATTTTTATGGCATAGACATTCATATGTTTCTAGTATATACAGCTATATCCAACTCTATATTGCATAGTTTTTTACAGTCTTATTATTTCTTTAACATTAATGATTTTTTTTTTTTACTAACACAGTAAATAATTGATAAATTTATTGCTCATTGCTTATAAAATTAATACTTACATTTGACCATCTGTTCTTGTTAATACAGATATAAAACACTTACCCAGTAGTTATTCCTCTTAAAATGTTAGTATAACCATCTCTCCAAATTAATTCTTGAATGGCATGATACTCTTCTCGAATATACAAATTTATTTTTTGCATTGTTTCCCACTGAGCTCTTTGAGGTTTAGTTAATTCGAAATGCACAGGCTCTTCTTCAAGTTCACCAAACAATTCTGTATTTTGGTTCGTTACATCAAGGATGTCAGCACCTATAGCTATATATGTGTCATATTTTTATTAGAATTAGAGGAATTATCTTTTTATAATTTATATACATAATTTTTCAAAATTAGATAAATTGATCAAAATTTTATAAGTAAATAAAAAGTAAAAATAAAATCTAGATGTGAAATGAATAATGATTTTATAGTTTAAGCAAGCAAATTTATAAAAATGATATATTTTCAGAAAAGAGAAATAGAAATTATCCAAAAACTTTGAAGTGGCAGAATATATATATATTCCCCCCCCAAAAAAATTAGAAATGTTAAATTAATTTCAACAAATGAAAATCTATTCTTGCAGCTTTATTTTTTTTACAAATTATGAAATATTTTTCATTTTTTAAATTTATGCACACCACAAAAAATATTTTCACATGATATGAATGTATTACAAAAATAAATAAATGATTTTCTATTATAATATTAGCTCTTTAGTCTTAGAATTCCCAAAGCAGCTGTCATTGCTTAGTTTAACATCATTGTTTGTAGTATATTATTTAAATATTTAGAATTATTACTTCAGTTGTACATTCTATTTTGAATTTTCATCCAAACCAATTTTAGTAGCAATAATAACAAAAGCATTCTTACAAGTTTATTTAATCAATTGATTTATTGGTAACAAATATTCAATATTCCAACTGATTATTCATATACCAGCAGTGCAGTATCAATGAACTCATTTTCGGATTTATAATGAACACAAAATATACATTTTGATAAAATTTGATTTAAAAATAAGAAAGTAATAAAATTTATTATTTAATTAATTTATTATTTTTTTCAGCTAGCTGGGCACCAGTGTTGTATATATATAAAAATAAATAATAGACACATGCATTTACACACAACAAATATATGCACATAATATGTATAGTATATATATATATATATATGTATTCATAACACTGGGTGCCATTGTTAATTTTGACACTTTGAACAACATTGAAAGTGCCAGACATTTTCAATTTTAGACATTTTGTCGAATATTTAAAAATATATTTGTTGGATTCTTCTAAAACTTCAGGATTATAAAGATTATGCCTGACCTCATATTTATCGGTGTCCATTTGATAAGAAGGACAATTAGGAGGCCAACAAAAAAAAATCAAAGAAAAATAATAATATTTCAGATCACTTTGTACATCAAAATGATCTGTCGCAGCAGAATACAATTATGTAGATAATGTACAATATGTCCACTGATTTTTGTATTAATAGCACATATATTCGTGGAAATATAGCAATTTTTTTTTTTTTTTTTTTTTTTTTTTTTTTTTTTAAATTAGAAAAATTTTGGCATATTTTTTAGTTATCATACAAAGTTTTGAATCAAATTTAATGCCAGTTTTAGAAAAATTGGCAAAATGTAGTAGAAACAATATAGTTTAGTTGGAATACAAATAAAGTCGACTCTCGTTAATTCGAACTCACCGGGACCACAAGAAATGTTCAAATTATCCGAAGTTTGAATTATGGAAAGGATGAAATGAAAACATCCTTAATAAGGTACTATTACAAATTAATTAATTTATAGTGTTTTTTTAATTTATTTCGTCTGTTATCATTAGAATATGACTTAATATTAGATAAGAATGTATAAAGACAAACTAATTAAAAGATTTGAAACAAGCACAATGGAAGAAAAATTTGAAGTGTCACTGATGGACAAACAAGGCAAGAAGAAAGTGGATATCAATTGAATGGGATTACATGGAATGCACAGGATTACATATATATACTTGTTCGGAACAATTTTCACAAAAATCAAAGGAAAAAAGTTATTTAAAAGATATGAAATTCATGAGAAAGAAAGGAAAAATGAAAAATCAGAATTCTCATTAGTTCGAATTAAACAAAGACAAGAGAAAATGAGTTCGAATTAATGAAAATTTTTAGCGTTATTCTGCTATTGAAAATTTCGGGACTTCATGTTTAGTTTGAATTAAGCGAAGATTCAAATTATACGATTTCGAATTAACGAGAGTCGACTGTATATTAAATTTTTTAAAAAATATAAGTAGTGTGAAATCATTTTTATCTGTGACTGCACGAAAGATAACAATGCTGTTTTTAAATTATGCAGTTTACTCTATGGAGCAACTCATAAAAAAAAATAAAAAAAATAAAAAAAAAATCCGGTCAAGTATTGTGAAAATTTAGAAAGGTATCGGTGGTAAGAATGTGTTGATTTTTAGCTCTTGTTAAAAGCAACTGAATGATAAAGGATTTTTCACTAATTGTCAACTTTTATTAACTGAATTTGACAAAGTTAGCATTTAATGAATATCAATGAGAAGATTTGGAACAAATGCTTCGATTTTGATATATATATATATATATTTATCATATAATAGGTTACATTCTAGTAACCCAAGAAAAATGAAAGCATCAATAAAAATAAAAAATAATAATAATAAAATTAAATTTGACAATTTGTGGAAAATCCCACATCATTCAGCTGCTTTTAGAGAGAATTAAAAATCAGCTCACTCCTATCACCAATATCTTTTTAAGTTTTCACGATATTTGATTTTTTTTTTCTTTTATGAGTTGCTCCATGAAATTGACTATTAATTTATGTAAAAGATTGTTGTTATGTTTGTGTATTTTTATAAAATATTTAATATATTTGCATTCCAACTGCACTACATTATTTCTAACACATTGTGCCAATTTTTCTGAAATTAACGTTAAATTTGGTTGAAAACCCTGCATGATATAAGCTAAAAACATGCCGGAATTTTTTTTTTAACTTTACAGAAAAATTGCTATATTTTCATGAATATACATGCTATTCTTACAAAACAACTTCAAATTCTTATAAAATTCAACTTTCATTTAAGGAAAGGGCAGCGTGTTTTACTGTGGGTCAGGCAGAAAAACCTGTCTGTTCTTTATGACTAATATCGTATGCGAGCTCTGGATCCTGGAGATTGGTCTATGATTAAATGATGTATGATATGATTGGCCTGCATTGCTAAGATAGTTTCTGCAATGATGGTTCTGACAAATGTAATGATGATTGATTGATAGAAATTTTGTTTGTAAACATACCGCTTCCTTATTGTTATTTCTCTAGCATCAAGTGGTTCATTTTTCTGATGGACAATTATCTTCATCTTATGCAAATCAGATCTTTTTCCATGATTATTTTATCCGTCTGTGGTTATCCCCTGGGGTGGTTCCGAGCTGACCCCTTCAATGGGGGAGGATTCATTGGAGAACAATTTCAGATATTGTGGTAGTTTTGTTCGCTTTTTGTGCAGGTATTCTGGGCTCTGACAGCCATGTTTTAATTCAGTTATTCACTTATACACTGTCATAAATGATGAATCCTGAAGTATCCCCCATATCTTTTTTAATTTAGCATGTCTCTAACCTTTTTTTATAAGCAATTTAAAAAAAGCCTACGTTTTAATTTTATCCATTTTACAACATTCATGTATTAATTTTATTCAAAGTGATGCTAAATTGATTACTGCTTAACAGAACAATATCCAATTTAAACTTTTATGCGCAAGACAGTTGTGCTATCTGTTGCATATATTTTATTCCAACACCTGCTGACATTTGTTATTCATTTCACAATCTTTTCCACCATTGAAAATTTTAGGGATTGTTTTTTATACATACTTTTTCAATTTTATCTTTTTGTCACACTGAAGAACAAAGTGTTTTTAACACTTTTCAACGTAGTTTAAAAGAACTTATGAATTTAGTTTGTATGTCTGTTTTTCTCTGCTGTAGAATGCATAAATTTTCTAGGATTGTCAAGCAATGTTACCGAGGTTTACATACTGAAAATGAAATGTGTAGTACTTATAGATTTTAATGAATGGAAAATTTCAAAAATGTCTGAATTGTTATATAAAACATTATATATATAAAAAAAAAAAAAAAAAAAAAATCTGTATTTTTACATAATGTAACCAAAATAACCCCAAAATTATAGCTAAATCCAGGATAAATTATCAATCTAATCTGATGCTTAATGGCATTTTTTGCTAAACTGACGGAGCTATTGTAACGTTTTTAAATTTTCATAACAATAAGTAACAATAAACTATATTTGAAGAAAAGAGGGATTATTTTATAATCCCCAATTACTTGTTGTAACAATATTCAATATCCAATATCTAATATCCAATTACTTGTTGTAACAATTAACTCAGGTTGATTAACTGAGTGTCAGTTAATTGGATGCCGAATACTCAAGAGTCTATAGTATTTTTATTTGTATTAATTATTCTATATTCATTTAATAATTAACTTCAAAGAATAATATAATCAACAGAAATTATAGCTGTCTTGATTGTATGTTATTCAGTATCGTCCCTTCCTCTCTCCCCCCCCCCCCCCCCAAAAAAAAAAAAAAAAAAAAAAAAAAAAAAAAAAAGTGTCTCTGGATCCGCCCTTGCCTTCTTATGATGAAATCTAAATGCATTTGAAACAATTTGATGTGAATTACAATTTACAGTCTGAAAACATTTTTGGGGAACTGCAAAGACGCATTATGAGAGAAAATACTTTTTCAAACAAAAAACTCAGACAAAATTAACAGACATTATCAATTATTACATTTAATGGCAAATGTGGTAATGCATATGCTTAAAATTACTTGTTGTAACAAAAACTGCAATGCCATTAAATTAATTAATTTTAATGTGAAATTGTTTTTCTAAAAACTGAAAATATAGTGTATATCCTAACAATAATTTGTTTTATTCTTGTTTTTTTGGCAGATTTCTTCTTGATATAAGTTTAAACAAACAAAAAAAAAAAAAAAAAAAAAAAAAGGTAGACATAATTTATAAAACAAAGTGTCTTGAATTATTTTTAAAATAATATTTAGTGTTTATGAATTTAAAATGTGTTTTTTAAGTGATTTAAAAGGTAAATCTCAATTTAAAGAATCTTCCATTTAGCAATTTTTTTTTTTTTTTTTTTTTTTTTTTTTGAGATTTAGTGACTTTGTTAAATAGAGGTTCGACTGTAAATATAAACAAATTTTTCAAATGATACCATATTACATTGTTTCATACATTATTATAACTAACATAGATATAGTGAAGGGTACAATGTGGTATACACTGCATACCTTCTGAATTTTTTTAAGAAACATTGTATACCCTTTGTTTCTCAAAAAAGCTATGGCATATATTCTCTAGGGTATACCCTCTGTCTACAGTGAATAATTTCTGATTTTTTAATGACTATACCACTGATTACTATGTAGTCTTATTGATGAAATTTTAAATATGATTTCTGCCTCCAAACAGCCATACTCAATCAATGGCCCATGGTCTGGTGATCTTTTATGTATGGCCCGAGACATATGATCAATAATCCACATTTAAAAAATTGAGATGTGCACAATTTTTTTTTTTAAGATTTTAAATGTAGTTTTATATATTTTTGTAGGAAGAAAAAATATGCCTGTTATTCATAATTTTAAATTATGATAAAATTTCTGAAATGTCATTTAGCTAGTCAAAAGTTGGTTTTAAATGTAGTTGTATTTGTGCCAGAGTAGTGTATATGCATTTCTTAATATCTAACACTAGTCAAACATTATTGCAAATTAATTAATGCTCTATACCAGGGCTGTCCAACCTTTTGATGAACAGGGGTGCACCTCAGCTCTTGGTACTCAATGAAGGGCGCCATTTTTCATATGACTCAAAACATGCGGTTGTATTATTGCGTAATATTAGTATACATGCACATCTTAATGATGTGGGGGTGAACCTTAAAGTTGTAGACAAAAGGCTTCTAAGTTTATGAAGTTACATATGTTAAATTTCAAATTATCCATTTTTTCTATGTATGTTCTATCTTAAAAATGTTTGTAGGGTAAGGTACCAAAAATTTTAAACATGTCTATAATAAAAACAATAACAAAATGTAAAAATAAATAAACATGGAGGTCAAAGACTATGCTAGATTTCCTTTAGGATGCCAAAATGCATTTTGAAGGTGTGAATTTAGCTTTATAAAAAGTACAAAAAGAAAAACAAGCATGATAGTGACCAATTCATAAGGCTATGATTCCAGAGAAAAAGTCTGGAAGGGCTTTCGTAGATGGAAATCATTTTGCACCGTTTTATTAATTTTTCTAAGCAAATTGAAAAGAAAAAGTATAAAATTTCAAAAGTCAAGAAGGAAAAATTAAGCTCTTTTATACCTCGTATAAAACAGCCAGGCCAGTGTGACAACATCAAGATTAAAAAAAAAAAAAAAGAAATTTCATGAACATACACATGTGTCTTCAAACACTGCCCCCTCAACAATGCCTATTCACTGAGCAGACGACAAACGTGAAACGTCATGAAGTGGAGGCGAAATCACTAACCTTATTGGTTCCACAATCACCACGAAACTCAAAACGCGATCATTGTCAGGGAAACGGCCTCCACTACGTCACAAGCGAGAAGGCATTGTAGAGGAGGCAGTGCTTCAAAGGAGCGGACGCCGGGGAGAAATGAAAAAGGGAAATTTTTCTCTTACTTCTTAATATTAAAAATAGCAATTTCCAATTATTACCAAATTTAAACATCTTTATAACACTTTATAAACAACAACTAAAAATCATGAAAATATGGATGCTTAAATTTTCAAAGTATTTTTCTGGTTTTTTAATATGTTTTCGCACACTTTGAAAATATCTCTAATGGAAATAAGAATGATTTTAAAGAAAAATTTCTTTATAATGAAATTTTACTTTTAAAAAGTATAATAACAGGAAACTTTCAAAAGGGCACCAAAAAAATCTTCAAAGGACGCCATGGCGCCCGCGGGCGCCTGTTTAGACAGCCCTGCTCTATACATTTCAATATTAAAAAAAAAAAAAAAAGGTTTTGACATTGAAAAAAGTTTTAATTTATTAGGGAATATCCCCTGATATTTCTTAAATCTACTAACTCTTCATTATATTAACTGCACTGTCACCTATAAATTAAAAAAAAAATTCATTTCATTTTTTTCAAAATAATAATCAAAACATTGCAACTTTATCGTTCTACAATAACAATGTATTTTGAATTTGATGTTTTTTAAAATAAATAAATTTAAAATATATATATATATATATATATATATATATATTTATATATATATATATATATATAACTCTTACTTACTGCTGCATGGCATATTCACAGTTAAGTCAACATTAATAGGCAATTTACTGCAAACAAAGAAACACAAAAAATAAATAAGCTTTAGTTTTAAAAATTAATCATAAGAAGAAATAATAAATCTAAGAAAACATACCTATCTATATCATGATCCACACTGTATTCAAATTTTAATTCACTTGAACTGTAATACCGTATTTCTGTATAAACTAGAAAGCCAATGATGATAAAACATAATATGGTCACTAGAAAATAAAGATATTCATTCATTAAAATTAAGTCAATATAATCATAAATTCTTTTAATCTATGACTTCTCTTAATTTTATTACTAGTTGTAATAATGTTTTACTACACCACACTTAGAACAGGTCATCAATTACATAAAGACATACCCATGATGCCTCAAGAAATTTGTCTATAACTTTGAAATAAGAAATGAAATTTACTAAGGGGTTTATTTTTCTGCCAATTTTTTGCATGATAGGGCTCACAAGGCGGCAAATTTTGTAAAAAAGGACAGGCATGCCCCTCCAAAAACACCTAGAATGAACTTTGTATGCATAAACAAGCCACTCATATACAACAAGCATAAAAACTATTTAAGTAATTTTACTTTTGATTCTTGAAGAAATCTTTTTCTTAATACGATTGTAAAGCTAATACAGATCAGCATTTTTTTTTTTTTTTTTTTTTACAACAAAAGATTGCATTATCACTGCTTCAATCTAGTGTGTGATTGAAGAAATGTTTAGAATAATACGCAAGGAGAAAAAACTACTCTCTCCACACTACACTCTCCTTTATATAAAAATGTATTACGGGCAAGGGGAGGCTACAAAAGCCACTGTCAAAGCAAAAGTTTTTATCTACAGAATAACACAGTTAAAAAATTCATTACACTGGTTTTGACTTAAAATTTCAGAAGTATCATACACAACATTTTGAAAATAAATATCACACATATGAATACATTAAACTTCATTACATTTTGAAAATAAATATCGAATAGCTATATATCGTGATATTATACCGCCGAATCCCGAGTCTAAATATCAAAAGTTCATTTCACAATATAAACTTGTTTAACATTATTTAAACCGAACTCGCCAAAAATGGGCATTCGGAAAGAACTTTATAAAACAAGATGACAATAGTTAGAAATTATATTTTATATGCAACAATTTAATATAAGTGTGTAAGTATTAAAATAGTCATGACAACTGAAAACGAAATTTCACAAAAAAAGACAAAGTATTGAAGCACCTGTTCCTCCAGATGCTGTTGCTTGTTTATATTCTTCATCAATTTTAGGGAAAACATCTAAGTTTTCAATCTGTTTTAATTTTATAATATTTCTTCGAAGCATTTTTAAATCAGTGAGGCCGGAATCATAAATATTTATTTAATATGAAAAGCGTACAATTCATGCTATAGAAAAGTTCATTTTGCATTAATTTAATTCTGAAAGATAATATTTCTGACAGCATAATCAAAAAATGGAAAAAATATTTAATAAACATTCATTTTTTTTAATTTCAGACCATAAACGCTAAAATGAAAAAACTGCCGAGTCCCTTTAAATGGAAAAGGTAAACAAATAAAACAAGAAAAGTTGTGTTATTATTAAGCTGCATGCTGAAAAATAAAAATATTGGATTAATTAATTTTATTATTTTCAATACAGTCACCAAAATTAGAGAGTTTAAGCATTTAATTTAAAAAATAGAAAATAAACTATTAATTTATTTAAATAAAAGAAAGAGACAATTGTTTTAATTGTGCATGTTTTGACATGAAAATCGAAAATAACCGTTAGCGCTGGCGGTTGTATTCAAACAGCGCAGTGTAATGAAGGATTTTTGTTATTGTTGATCTTGAAAGTAAACGAAAAAATATAATAACCAGTTCGACAAATCTGTACTGAGGCTGTAAGTATGATATGTACATTTCTCGTGTATTGTGTATAATTTCAAAAGGGGAGAGTTTAGAAATGCTATCTTTTCTATAATGTCTGTAATTATTAAAATGTTTACCATTGTTTACATTAATAATCTGCGCAACAGCTGTAGTTAAACTATTTCCAAAATGGGTCTTTATTAATCTAGAAATTTATATACTGTGGTTTAAATTCTAAATTTATTTGTAGTTTATACATTTTTTTCAATGCTTAATTTTTTACATATAATCATGTTGAAAGGGTAATATTCAATTTTAGATTGAATATTGAATTCAGTTACATTGTTAAAACGTTGTTGGTGTATGATTTACTGTACAGAGTGAATGAATATTCCTCACATACAATCATGAATAGTACACAAATATTTTTATAGTAGTAGTATACTTCTAATTGTGCACTGGATTCATTTTGACATACCTTTCCTGTTTTAGTAATAATCTGGAGGCAGCGTTAGAATTCCTAAAAAAAAGTCACTGGTCCTAAGGACCATTAAGCATGAGAATTTACTGGTCTGCAGACATCATCACTGGTCCGCTATATAAAATTCTATTAAATAATTTTAACACTTAGAATGGCCTCCTCCCGTCCCCCTCCCCCCCCCCTCCTTTGAAAATAAATCAATCTTACTTTGCAATAATCCAAAATTTTCAGCATAATACAATTTAAAATTATAAATTGCTAAAAATTAAAAAGCAAAATTTTCTGTACTTTTTAAAGAATAAATGTGCAAGACACAAATTTAATTACAAAATAATGCTTATTTAAATGTAGAAGATAACAAGTATCACTATTGTTTGCATTTCTTTTAAAATAAGACAAGGCAGGTTTATTGAAAAAGACATTTTTGCTGAAAAAAGGGATATTTTTGTTGAGTAAATGGGCACTTTGCTTAATGAAATGGTGCTTTCAGGAGTCACATTCACTCAGAAAGATTTGGAGCAATAAAAATCCGAATGGGAAACAGGAAAATCAGTTTTTGGAGCAGCAACAACAATTTTTAAGCAGGAAAATTAGTTTTCAAAACAGAAAAATTCTCTCCCGGCATTCACTTATTTATTTATTTTTTTCGTCCTTTTTTGTCAAAATTTCTGTCTTTTCGCGATATTTTGACGAAATCTTTTATTTTTTCGGGATTTATTGACGAAATATACCGTTTTTCGTGATATTTTGTTTCAAAATTTTCCGTTTTATCTCGATTTTTGGACGAAATTTGCCGTTTTTTCGCGATCTTTTGAAGAAATCTACCGTTTTTTTGGGTTTTAGGATAAAATTAGCCATTTTTTCGAGATTTTTTGATGATATTTGCCGGAAGTTAGTCGTTATTTAGCGCTTTTTTAACAAAATTTGTCGTTTTTTGTGATATTTTTTGGACAAATTTTGTCGTTTTATCGCGATTTTCGGGCAAAATTTGTCGTATTTTCACGGTTTTTTTTAAAGAAATCTGCCTTTTTTTTGCAATTTTTTGAAGGAATCTGCCCTTATTTCGCTAATTTTGAAAAAATCTGCCGTTTTTTGCGATTTTTTGGGGCGGAATTTGCCGTTTTTTCGCGGTTTTTTGAAGAAATCTGCTTTGTTTTGGGTTTGGAATGAAATTAACCATTTTTTCGAGAATTGTTTAACAAAATTCGCCGGAAATTAGTCGTTATTTTGCGATTTTTTAACGAAATTTGCCGTTTTTTCGCGATTCTTTAACGAAATTACGCGTCTCGTGGGACGCGTAAGAACTATTTTTTGGCGTCCCATCGCCGATTTTTTGCGTATTTTAAGCGCTATAGCGCGTCCGCGGCATCGCTAAAAAAAAAAAACTTATGTGCGATCGGTTGCGGTTTTCTCAGGGCTTGAAAAAAGGCACTGGTCCTGCGGACCACTAAATTTTTCAGATTAGTGGTCCGATTGAATTATCAGTGGTCTCGGACCAGCGGACCACCAAGGATTTCGAACGCTGCTGGAGGTACCAGAGATAATTTCTGGTCAAAAATAATTAACATCGAATTATTATAAAAACACTAAAGGTATTGTTCCCAATTTTTTTGTAGAGTAATCACCCTGTGATGGCTGTATAATAAAATGCTTATTTAATTATGTATGCACTTATAATTCATGTAATTTTTTAGTGATAAAAAATGACATTGGAAACGGGACAATTTTTTGTCACTTTTGTGGTAATTATCTGTCAACATCCTTTTTGATTTAAATAAAAGTTGTAAAGTTAATATTTTTAAGAATGAGAATTAAAATAAGTAGAATCAATTTTGTTCATCTCAAATAATATAACATATAGACTTTGTTTTAGTTATAAATAAATAAAGTAATTTGATGTGCAAAAGACTTGTATATTTTACAAAACATTAATTAGCGAAAACGTTTTTACAACATTTACTATAAGCATTATTTATTTTATTACCTCTTTATCAGGGTTGGCACGGTTTAAACCGATTGGTTTTAACCATGGTTTAAACCACAGTTTAAACCAACTGGTTTTTTTCTCAAAAAAACCAATTGGTTTTTTTAGAAGAAATCTAATGAAATTTTATCTTTTTTACTTTATAATTTACATGTTTCAGAAAATTGGATGTAAATAATTTCTACTTTTAACTTTTTATTTCAGCAATAAGCATTAGATATAGTGGGTTTAGGTCATTTTTTTTAGGTATAGGATTAATATCAATATGCATTGGTGAGCATATCTATTGCTTTAAAGAAAAAGCTTCAAACATGTGAACTGATCAAAGATAAAATAGATTTAAAATATTCAATATTTAGTATAAAATATTTTATTTTTTGAAAAAACACAGGTTAACATAATTAATAACATTACATTATGCTTTCTAAGATTATGCTCAAGCTGCAAAAGAAAATTTTCTTGATTGTGGAGATTATCTTATTAAACTCAAAATATGAAATTGAATAAGATAGTATTCAAAGATTGGGTGCTAGTTATAGCATTTTAATAATAACAATCTTATTTTTTCCCCTGTTATCTGCTGAATCTAATGACCAAAAATATTGACTTTAAATTGTCACGCAAAAAACTAAATCCCAAAGAGTATTTGAAATTTATTATTTGAATAACTCTGCAAAATAGCATTATATTTATCAAACTCCATCCAAATGTTTACTATTAATAATCAAAAGATTGTTTATAAAGATTTTCAGAGTATGAATGTTTCACTGTGTAGAATAGTTTATTCTCTGGGTATAAGATTGTTTGCAAATACTGTTTAAATTAAAATATGATTTTTTTTTCAATTTTCTACATAAATTTACTGTAATAATTTAGTTTAAATTATTTTAAAATGAAGTTACACTACTTATAATCCAATAATGTCTATTTTTATCAATAAATATGCATGTATATGTAATAAGAAAGGATGTTTTTAAAAAAACCCGGTTTAAACCAAAAAAACCAGTTTTTTTGGTTTTTTTCGAAAAAACCAGGTTTTTTTCCAACCCTGCTCTTTATCTTGTGTAGACCAACTGAAGTTTCTGTCTCTTTTTCCAGAAAATTTTCACAAGCTTCAATATGGATTTTTATTTTAATACACAGCATAATAATTATAGGTTCCTCTATTGCATTATGTATATTTTTATGTATATGTTATTTCAGTACTACTCTGTTATCCCTTCGACCAATTTCGCCAAATTATACAAATCGCCAAACTAATAGCCAATTTATACATATTGACATAATTTTTATTTTATATAACAAAAAAAAAATAATAATAATTAGTAGAATATTAAAAATGTACAAATAAAAGGTCAAAATAAAAATCATTTAATGACATTTTAAACATGTGAATCATATTTAATGTCATTGAATGTGACATTCACGATCATCCATTATTGGCATTTAATCTTATAGTTTGGCGATAATTTTTTGGTCGACGGAATACTAGTATTATCGTTATTTCTATTTTGGAATTTTGCAATGCAAATGATTTACAGCGTAAAATAAGCAGTTTACCTCATTTAATATTGTTGTACAAAACTGCACTTGATATCCTGATTATCTAAAAATAGCTATCAGGGCTTGAAATTCAATTTTTCAAAGGAGGGGAGTCTCCCTACCAACATTTATAAATGGAGGGGAGTTTGACTGTTTGGGAGGGAGAAAAAAATGTTTAAAACCCGGCATTATTTTATGTGCTATTTAAAGAATTACCAGAATACAGACATTAAAAAAAAATTACTGAAGCAATTTTTATCAACAATTCAGACTAATTATTAATAAAAAAAAAAAACCCTTTTATATTCTCCAGTTTTTACTGGCGGTAAATTCCCTCCCGGTGCTAATTATTTTTGTCACAGGTCTAATTATTGTTTTAATAATAATTAATAAAACTTCTAATTAATTTAATAAATTTATATTTATAATTTATAATTAATTGTTATAACCAATATTTTTCTGTATATTAAATGTGCAAGATACAAATTTAATCATAAAATAATACTTATTTGAGTGTAGAAAATAAGAAGTATCACTATTGTTTGCATTTCTTTAAAAAAGAGGCAAGTCAAATTCATCGAAAGAGACTTTCTTAAAAAATGAATACTTTGTTGAGTAAAGGGATACTTTTTGTTTAATGAATGGCTGCTTTCAGGAATTGCACTCACTCAGAAAGATTTGGAGCTGTCTGAAACTGATTTTAGAGCAGCAAAGAAAAAAATACATATATTGAAGCAGGAAAATTAGTTTGTTGAACAGAAAAATGAACTCCCTGTAATATTATTATTATTATTTTTGGGGGGGGGGGGAGGAAGGGAAGAGAGGTCCCCTTTGACGTAAGTTGATTTTTTTCACTATCTTTTGATGAAATCTGTCTTTTTTTACGATCTTTTCACGAAATCTGACGTTTTTTTCGGGATTTTTTGACGAAATTTGCCGTTTTTTCGTGATTTTTATGAGGAAATTTGCCGTTTTTTCGTGATCTTTTGATGAAATCTGATATTTTATCGCGATTTCTTTTACGAAAATTGCCATTTTTCGCGATATTTTCCGGAAATTTTTTGTTTATAGTGAACCTTTGTTCAAAATTTGTCGTTTTTCGCGATTTTTGGACAAAATTTGACGTTTTTTTTTTTTGTGAATTTTCTGAGGAAATTAGCCGTTTTTTCGCGATCTTTTAATGAAATCTGATGTTTTATCGTGATATTTTTTATGAAAATTGCCGTTTTTCGTGATATTTTGGGGGAATTTGTCGTTTATAGTGAATCATTTGTCGTTTTTCGTGATTTTTGGACAAAATTTGACGTTTTTTCGTGAATTTTCTGAGGAAATTTGCTGTTTTTTCGCAATTTTTTGATGAAATCTGATGTTTTATCGTGATTTTTTTTACGAAAATTGCCCTTTGTCGCGATTTTTGGACAAAATATGACGTTTTTTTTCGCAAACTTTTTGACGAAAACTGCCGTTTTACAGAATTCTGTCACGAAATTAGGCATGCTTTCGAGAATTATTTTGACGAAATTTGCCGGAAATTAGTCGTCTTTTCGCGATCTTTTAACAATATTTGCCCTTTTTTAGCAAACTTTTACCGAATCACGCGTCTTGTGAAACGTGTAATAGCTGTTTCTTTTGTGTGTCATCTCCGATCTTTTGCATAATTTACGTGCAATAGCGCGTCCGCGGCATCACTGTTTCATAATTTTTGGAATTGAATGCGCTATTTTTTTTTTGTGTGTGTGTGTGTGGGGGGGGGGGAAATCCAAACAGAATCACCTCTATTTCGCCGCGGAAAATAGAACGAAACTCATCAATCTATTGTAGGAAAAAAAATTGCGAAATTTGTCAATCAGTCGCGGAAAAAATCGTGATTTTCAATGATTTTTCGCTGTAAAAAAACTCGCAAAATGTGTCGATTACTCGCACGAAAATATCAC